>CM055841.1:17520538-18120538 GCA_029490765.1 Euthynnus affinis | reverse complement strand
TGTCTTAAACTGCCCGAAATGTAATTTCTGAGTGGCATCGGATATACTAAAGCAGTATGTCCATTTCATCCCAAAATTACACCTTAATGCCATTAAAATAAAATTTAATGTAAACAACAATCTCATAATAATACAGCTGAAAATGATTAGGACTCACGTGGCTTCAGCTATAGCTTGTGGATTTGTTATGCCATCTTCAACAAATACAATTGCTGCATTAAAATGAACGAAGTCAGCTCAGCATTTCAAAGGCATAAATGACAAGCACACTGAAATTTAAAAATAAAAAAATAAAAGAAAAATACACTGAGCTAAAATAATGACAATGCAGAAAGTGAATCTTCTGATCTAAAATATCCCTAATCTGAAGAGTGTTGCAGCACTTCCTGATATTTTCCTCTGGTCACCACCAGAGGTTATCAGCCCCCTGTCTCATGTCTCTGGCTGCCAGCGGCCTGCAGCTCTGACGCCTCCACACACAACCAAACCCAATGCAACTTTTTCATACATTTATACGTTTTTAAAGCAAAAGCCGTGTCTGAGCAGGTTGCAAAACGTCAAATATGTTTTACTTTAGTTTCTTTTCCATTTTTTTATTTTCAAAGATACTGTCTGGTTTAGTGAGTCTCTCTTGCTTCGGCATAGTAAATGTTAATCCTGGGTGTGTATTTGATGGGGCGACAACTTAAGCAGACAAAAAAAATCAACTGCAGTGCTCGGCTAAAGGGATATTTTTCACGATTTTCATCTATATTTGTACAAAAAAAAAAAAAACCTCTGTGGATTTGCGTATTTGCATATGTATGTATTCATCCATTGTGATATATTATTCTTTCTACTCTATTCTATTATTTCATATACATTTAAAATTAAAATTAAATAACCGTGTTATTTAGCCCAAATAAGTATTTTAGTATTCTTGCAAAAAAAGTCAAATTGACCCTTTGAAATACACTAACGTTTAAATAAATTAGCGTATTCTTCCAGTTTTATTATATCATAATATTGGAGATAGCAATATGTCAAATACATATACTGCAAAATATATCATATGCTTCTATACAACTTAGAGACGATTTCTATTATAATTTATGTTCTAAAATATCATGAATAAAAATATATATCTTGAAACACGTCTATTTTCCCACAACTTTCTCCCCGCTGATCGCAGTTTACTTTGAGGAAAATAAAAATCACAAATAAGCACAACACCAAGGTCACTGCATTATCTACCATATTTTCTCCCATTAAGTGTTGTCTGTTCAACGCACTGTGTTTGTTGTGAGCTTAAAAGTCATAAAGCAAAGTCCATGAGGGCCTGCTGCCATAGTAAGTAAGTAGAAAACGGCCATACCTTTAATCGTTATATTGTGGGCGACGTCGTAGCTATTATCATTTCCTCTCGCTGTGTAGACAGTATGGCTGCTTGCTGCGGATTACTGGTGTTGGTGTGAGACGTCAATAGCCCTACCTGTCCTCCGTGGTCAATAACACACACCTCATGATGAGTGCATGAAACCATTGGTGGTTGCAGAGGCATGGGCCAGAACAACTACTTTTAAAGAGGACTTCTGCAAAACACAACAGAAACAGAGTCTAAATAAGGGCCTGAGAGATGGTCAGAAATGCAGGTCAGAGGATATCGCTACACTTCCCCTTTTTTATGTATTTATGGCATGTCATTAAGGCCGGCTGTCTAGACAGGGAAATAACACCTTGTTTGCCTACAAACAAACCGCCAGCATTGGTGTCCAGCCCCCTATTTATTATTCACAATCTGCTGTGATGTCAAGGTCAAAGTGACTGCATAGTCATGGTCAAGGGTAAATCAGGAGACCCAGAACTTTCCACAAGGATTGAAAATCCAGGAACCAGACAAACAAAAACGCGAAGTCTGACGGCTTGGATTGTAATCAACAACCTCAAAAGATCTGATGAGGCTGGAAAAAGTTAGTCAGGCCAGCCAGCGACTGCATGGCCTACCGAGAAATAAAGCTAAACACAAAACTGGCACTGCAACTGGTGTCAGCGTGATTTATTTATTTATTTATTTGATTATTCTGTAAGCTTGAGACGTTAATTCATTTTTACGAAAGAAAAAAACAGAAAGACGTCGTATTTATATTCATGCATTGAAAATTGGTTTTAATCAGATTAAAAACAGAAATTACAAATGTGAGCCAGATTAAACGAAACGAACCCTGAGTTTAAAGTTGAGCCAACTTTATCGTTATTCTCGGAACAATTTATTCACACTTTGTACTGGGACTATGTTAAATTGCATTGTCCCTATCAAATAAAAATTGATAGGGACAAATCCCAATGTAATTTGAAATGTGAATCTCAACGTAGTAGCCACTTATTCTTTCCATTCTCATAACTGTATCTTAAGTGGCCTAACTTGCCTTTTATACTTCATAGCCCTCTCCACACATTCAAAAACAGTTACCGCATGAATGTGGTATCCAAAATCAACTAATATGTCAGCAAAACTACAGACACTGCAATGCAGCTTTAGAATATTTTTCGCGCTCAGTGTGTGTGTGAGAGAGAGAGCGAATATGTATTGTCCACTATTAATGCAAGTCAGATGAACAAAATGACGAGTTAATATAAAAGTGGCGAAATGAAATGAATCTTCAAGTTCATTGCAAAACTCACCTGTGACAATTACACACGTAAAAAGTGCGTTACAGCAGAGTATAACCAAAATCCAAATAGGCGCGGGGCGGCATCCGTATATACAGGCTTTAATATGCTGAAATAATACAGTTCCGCAAGCAGAGGTTTTGCCATTTTAATTTACTCGTATATTTAAATATCGTACAGTACATATAATCAGCAAAATGAGGGCAAATACCTAAATACACTTGCTGGTGTCGAGGACAGATAAGTGCTCCTTGCACTCTTATATGGTTATGTTACAATGTTCCTATTATACGATCAACAGGAACTCATTGGGAGACCTACCTGTGGCATATGAATAAAAAAAACTGAAAATACTCTACTGTGATTACCCAGTACATGTTTCTGTCAGAGCTAAAGCATACATTGCGTAATACCTTTCGACTTGATTGCCGTGATTATGCCAACTGAACTCCTGCCAGGTAACAGGTAACATCACTCTGGCATTAGCGTTAATTAAAATGCGGTGGGAGGTGGGATAGATTTGGACATTGTGATTTTTCTCTATCCCGCCGAATCTATTTCTCTGATGTGATCCGCCTGAAACATCAGATCCCAAAAGTCTCACTAAATGCTTCCATGTGGAACAAAATTTGACCAAATATCAAGCTTCATTTTCTATTTTTCTTGGTTGCAAGTGTGAGAAAATACGCTTCGATGCTCACTAAGCATGCGTCACGGCTGGATTATCTCCTGTTGCCATTAGCAAGACTCCAGGAAGCCAAATAGGTTTTAATCAAACACTCTGCAATATAAAATCTCCATAGTCTCATCCGCTGCTGATGTTATAGACCAAACTTCAAGAGGCAAGGCGACAGTGGTTAAAGCTTTGTGCTGCTCACTGTAACTTGAAACAAAAGGAAATGCTGCAATTAGGGTGGTTGATTGACTTTGAATATTTGATCATTTTTTCATAATCATCATTTATTTATGAAACACGTTACCAGTACGCAATTCAACACCACAATACAGTTCACATACTGCACGAAAGTAGAAATTACAGGCTTCGTACAAGGCGTGTGATCAGCTCCAATGCTACACTAACAAAGAACAAAATAAAACGATTGTGCATTTATGTGTAATACTCACTGGTTTACAATCATTCCAGTTGCATGACAGAATCCTTCACTGATAAAGGAAAACATACAGGTCTTGGGATACTCCAGCTTACAGTTCCGCCATACTAGATAATATGAATTAAATAATAAAGGCATTGCACTATACAGATTAAACAACATAGCAGCCTTTGTTTTACCCAGGCTTAAGAGAACATACTCTGCAGAGAGGAACATAGCTTTTGAAATTCAGAAGGAATATTTTTTTTTTTAAAAAAAAGAAAATCTTTCTCCCGAGAGTCCTCTCTGTGAGTTGTTTGTTGAAGATGTTTAAGTCTCTCAAGTTCAACTTGTCATTATGCCACAATAATTCCCGTCCATATGGCGGTTATCTTCCTAAAATGACATCATCTTACGAAACGTCTCCTCTGTTTTCATCTGCCCATTGTCAAATGTCATCAGTCCTTTTGAGATTTGGCTTGGAAAAAAAGAAAAGGAAAAAGAAAACACGCAATACTTGTCTTTGAAATACAGATATCGTTTTAAATATTATATATTTATATATGTACATTCATATAAAACAAATGTGAAGTGAATTTTCAATATTTTCACAGTTTTTAGAGCATTGTCTCTAAATTGAAAACAGGGGGCTGATGGCATGGTCGATGGAGATGGTGATGGAAGTTTAACATTAAAAAAAAAAAAAGAAAAAAAAAAAAACAACACTCAGCCAAAATGTTCTTCAGCAACGATTCTCGATGCAAGAGGTAAATATATGGCATGATGTTTTGGAAGGTATGAGTTGCAGTTTCAAGGAGGTCGCTCATCTTAATCAAGTGGTGTGCATGTGATTGTTCTTGGATTTACTGACAAATTTCTTCTCCTTGACTCGCCGGTTTTGGAACCAGATGGTGACTTGACGCTCTGAGAGGTTGGTGGCGGCCGAGATGCGTCTTCTCTTGTCTTTGGTGATGAACTTGCTGGCTGCATATTCTTTCTCCAGCTCCTTCAGCTGGATCTTAGTGTAAGGGACACGCTTTTTACGCCCACGACGGTAACTGCTGACCTCAGGCTGCAGTGGCACAACATCTGTGAGAAAAGGAGAGAAAATGCCAGGAAAATATTAGACTATGCGTAAAAAAACACCGCAATGTTTCACAAAATCAGCAGCACTGCAGATGACAAGACTAGTTTATTGACTGAAAGCAAAACTGGGCAATGTTGCAATGTTTGTGTTGAAATACTGATTTCGCCAGACAGAAAATAACAAAGTAGTTTGAAAATAATTTAATTCTCAAGTGCAACCCCCGCTCTGTGTGTGTGTGTGTGTGTGTGTGTGTGTGTGTGTGTGTGTGTGTGTGTGTGTGTGTGTTAGATGGGGGAAGGGTGGGGGGTACACTACAGATTTTTTGCTGCAGTCAGGATCTCAGGTGTACTGCACCTGACATCAAGAACGCAATTATAAAATCGTCTAAGCAAGTCCACTAATGCTAAATGTGCTCTGCAGAGTGCGACGCAGTGATAGGCCCTCGTTTGTTACTTTAGATCACTATCAAGTTACAGACACTACAATTCTGCATGGTTTCTAGTCGCCAGTGATCTTTTTTTTTTTTTTTCCTTCGGCTGCATGTCAATAGTAGGCCTATTGACATGCAGCCGAAGCCTACTATTAATCTGCTAGTTGACTAAACTACACAACTGGTATTATAGATACATTTCTCATGTAGATTTTAATGAAACTGTTAATAATCAGCTACAACGGGGGTGATACGCCTAGTTAGAAAATAGAAATCTGAATCTGGCAACTAAACTGACAACTGAAAACTAAGTTTTGAATAATTCTCAAGTTACATGTGAAACACGTCATTTGCGTAAAAGTTGGCAGTTTATAATTTATCAACAGTTCCCTGATTTTCTCTAAAATTTATACCTAAATTCTCCACCGTGTTCTTTCTAAATCTATTTACAAAGCGCGAAAACCTTTTGGCAGTGGGCACCTTGTTCAGGTAAGCAAAGTTATGGGATCACACCCTTTCACCAAGTCTGGAGCTGAGTGCAAGACAGCCAATGAGAAACATGACAGGACAAGTATGGCAATACCTTGAGAAATAGTGGCAAGCTGTGAGACATAAAGCTCCTTTACCCCGTGTCATTTTACAGTCTGTGGCTGTACATATTTCTCCACACTTAGTGTGCATATACGATTACTATAGCTCTCAATTTAGGCCAAAACAATATTATCCTCGCGCCATAGTTGTTCTCCCTGCATGTTAAATACTCTCATCTAAGTGAGGATGATTGAGTGGAGTGTGTTGTCATTGGGTTTTTTTTTTATTTTAAAGCAAAATAGTGTGTGTGTGTGTACGTCAGTTGTGTGTATGTTATGTGTGTGAAGCGACACAGGCAGGCAAGGACAGCGCGCGCTTGTGTTTTTGTGCATGTGTCCGCGCGCGTTTGACTGCGTGCCCGTGCTTGCGTGGCTTGCTCTTTTCAATGTAAAGGGGGTAAATGTCGTGTGGGAAGTTCAATCAAGGTCTGGGAATATCCCTATCTGAAATTAAAATACCCACATATTTGACAGAGATAATAAAACCTTGTGGTGAAAGAAGCAGCCTAGTAAACACTCTGTAAACAGCATACTGACCGGGCTCCTGTGTTTATCATTAGATATCTTACATGTATGATAGCAAGTAAAAGCAAAAGGTGAGCCTGATTTATATGGATATGAACTTATCAGTGCTTGTGAACAAATTGTGTGAGGTGATGCTGAGCTCTGCATGCAATACAAATGTTAGGCGATTCCTGATATTCTGCAAAATACTGTGGACACATCGCAGGGCGCTGAGATTTATTGGCACAGTCCAAACACGGCAGGCTAGCTTAGTCACTATATTGTCATACAGGGGGCAAAGGTATGCACTGCTCTTCGTTTCTATCTTACGTGACTGAAACTCAAGTTTAATCATCATATGACTTTACAGGGTAAAAAAAAAAAGAGTGTAAACTGCCATAAGCAAATACTCGGTTTCTGAATTATTAACTATTCGAGGGGTCATCATGCATCTGAAAAGCTGATTTAACTTACATTTCGATCATTTTGAACGCATACTTCTAAGAAAATGCATGAAGAATTGTTTAATGTCAAACAGAAGGATATCACAGCCTATAATAGCAGAGTCCATAAAGGACATAAAAACTGACAAGGGGATTGACAGTTGTATGTTTATTCAGCACATTTAGTGTTTCCTTGGACTTCTTGGTGAGTTGATATTGGCACTTTCGCATAATAAATTTCAGAGAGTAAGCAATAACATCTTAGTAGAGTAAACATATCTGACTACATTTAAATAGCTTTCTTAATGTGATGACACCGGTATTAAAAGCATACGAGCCGCTGGACTAACATATGAATTTCAGCTTGATGAAGACACATTAAATAAATCAAATAGAATTTTTCCATACCTGGAAAAGGTGATTTCCAAAGATGAGTTGACTGCGTTTGCTCTTTGGAGCAGTACACCTGCCCATCCCAGCCATTCGAGAGAGCCCAGTGCTGGTAGCCCTCCATGGGGATCAAGGCGTCGTGCCGCGGTTCAGGATGGGCACTGATACTGGGCACCACCGACACATCGAGATATCCGGGAACAGCCTGATATGAGCTGGCGAAACTCGGGTAGAAGGCAAACTCTTTCGCCCTGGTAGACAGTTCTTCCGTGGGCAGCGCTGTGCTAGGCTCGGCATATTTCTCTGCGGGATGGTACGAGCAGGGCTTCTGCTGCAAGTTCACGTTGTGCGAATGAGATAATCTACAGCCGTAATATGGGTTTCCAAATGGATAACCGTAGCTCAAAGATGCACTCGATGATGTTTGAGGAGCGGGACACTGACGGCCGGTGTCTGGAGAAGAAATATCCGAGTAGACGGAGCCCTGGTGGGTCGCTATGGTGCCAGAATGTCGTCCCAGCGCGGGGTGCGACATCAGGTCCCTGCAGTGGGTCGCAGGGCAATTACCGCTCAGTCCCTCCATTGTTTGGCTTTTATTCTGGTTGTTTTCATTCGGGCTTTTTTCATAAACGTACATCAAGGTGTCCGCCCAGCGTGGATGCAGAACCAGCGAAGTCGTCATATCAGGGGCTGCCGATGCTTTTTAAAAGTCGACTACTCCAAGACGGACACCTCATTTCCAACTACATTTTACACTAAGCGCATGCGCACACGAGGCCCTAGTGTGTCCACTTCATTAAGAATCTGGCACGTGATACGCTAACAAGTCCTACGAGATTGGGCTTGTGAGTTGGGGCAGAGCAGCCCTTTAAAGACCCACTGCCTCGCATGTCACAGTTTTTTCCTGCAGAATACCGAGTCATATCATTGGCTTAAATCATCGAGACCCACACCCTTAAAGGGAAGTTAGGATACTTTCAAGATATGGGCAAACGAAAACAACCTGTGAAATTTGGCCGACTCCGAGGACTGCAAAGAGAATACAGCAGAATATAATATATCTAACAGTTGGTACATGGAAAATAAAAAACACAACATTTTCTAATTAAAAATCTGAGTGTGAATCTTGCAGCTTGCTTTTTGACGCATTGGTGCGCAAACTTTGTCTCACTTCGTTTGCTGCTGCTGGGTGGAGGCGATATACTCCAACTAAGGTTGAGCTTGATTATTAAATGTAAAAAAATAAAATGGCTGAAGCTGGAATCAGTGGTCAATTTGATGTCCATTATAAAACTAAAAAATATTCAGCATTAAGAAATTTACAGCTGTCAAAGCAAACGTGTGTGCGTAAACACAAACCGTCCAATCTTATCAAGACTGCTTTTTTGAAGGACGCATTTCCTTTAAACGCGTTCATAACTGCCACAGTGTCACATACTGACAGGCTGAACCTGCTCGTGGAGTATGACTTTTCCAGCATGCCAAAATATTTATGTTGGCTCAATATTCTAATTATGTTGCCTTTCAGAGATTGGTGTTGTGGAACCTAAAAAAAATAGAGGTGACTTTTTTTTTGATGAGTCAGGTGGAAGAAAAAAAGACAATTTGTATGTGCAGGGTGTATGTGTGTGTGTGTGTGTGTGTGTGTGTGCGTATGTTTGAGTGTGTGTTTTGTGTGTGAGATGCAGATCAAGGAGTTTTAGTATTAGCCAAGTTGAATGTGTTGAATGAGTGTCATGCACCTCTGCAGTAACAACCGCAGGACGAGGTGAGAGCCATTCCAGGTAAGATACCGTCATTGCAAACTACATTTAGTAAAGAGATTATCTTTAATTTGAAGATAGAATCACAGTAATCTCCTACAATGAATGATAGCTTCATTTAGTTTACATACAGCCATTTTTTTGGCAGTATGAATGGGCAAAGGTATGCTCCCTCTAAAAATTCTCTGTTAGGCCCAAAAGCCTTTTCGGTGATAATGAGCAAATTAAAATGACCATCAAAAGAATTCATGTGATGTTTCAGTTTCACTGGAGTATTCATTCATAGCACAAGTACATGCTGACGCTTCCAGGCAAAAATAGGAACAAGGGGCGGCTTTCAGCTGGACTGTGTGCCACAGACCTTATTTAATTAGACAACATGGTAGAAACGCGGACCTATTTCTCCAAAACATCTTTTTATTTAATCTCGTCACTAGGCCGCATAATCATGTTAGAAATCAAATTGCGGAAATGCCTTATTCATCTGGTCTGCAGCACTTTCTCTAAAATACTTCGAGGTTAAAAATCTAAATCTTGGCTGTATTTTTTTTTAGTTTAAAATATTACCGATGGGATAGTCCCTCAAAGTGTCCATAAAATAGGCTTTTTGTGATGCCTATCCCATGAGTCACTCATAAAGCAGGCTACAAGCTGCCCTACGAAGGATGCCTAGTTTATCAACATTTTTGCACTCTTGGGAATAACCAGGCCACCGTCGAGTATTTGTATACAGCACTAAGGAAGCTAAAACTCTGTCCTTCCTCGGACAGAGACTATAGTTCTTTTGTCTCAAGGAAATTACAACTACGAAGGGCTCATCTAAACGGCAGCTGCACGGAAGTCCAAGGTCAAGGTAAAAAAAACGCAGACAAACAGGGTCGTAATCAGAGTCTAGACAGACAAGAATGAACTTCACACTAGAGTATGCATGCAAACTAGCTGTTGTTTAGAGAGCCTTACTCTAAAATATTTGCTGTGTGTGAAGAGGGGGAGAGAACTACAAATAATGCCCCGTGCTTTCATTTAAAGGATCAGGAATTTGACAGCCTTTGCGCTGAGAAGGAAACGGGTCCTTCCAAACCAACATATTTTCCACGAAAGCTCACACTTAAGGACATGAGAGCTCCTTTTTTTCTCTCGCAATTTAGGAGTGATAGCGTGTTATTTTTAGTTGGGTACTTTTTGTTTTCACCCAGCACAACTTCCTCATTAGCTGCAAATGTTTGTAAACTATGTCAATAATGTCACCCTAAAGGATACATGTATGATGCAGCGTCCAAATGGGGAACAGTGTCAGAGATAATGGTTGACTTTGTTAATTTTGGAGAAGAAGGGGGGGAAACCAACTATGATTTAACTTACACTTCATGTTGCAATAACCATAAATCAGACGTTCACACTGACTGTGGTTTTGCATTTCTCAATATTCTCATAATTCATGTTTCATGGAGAAAAAAAAAGAAAGAAAATTACATAATAAATAAAAAATCTTTAAAAGTACTGACAACTGGAGAATTCATGAATAAAGTATTTTCCATTTCTGAACTTTTGGGAGAACTTATACATTTGTTATACAGTTGCGGTGGGTACTAATACATGATTAGCCTTACATTAACTATTTAAGCGTCTGGCGCATTTCCACAACAGCAAAAATGTGCAAAAGTCCTTAAACATCAGCTGCCCACTCTGAAACCACATGTATACCAGTGACAGTCCTGTGCCCACTATCTTATACACGCCCTGCAACATACTGATTAAATAAATAAATAAATAAATAATACTTGACGATGAATTCTAGAAGATTTAAAGCTGTAATACTTTTTATTATCTTATATAAACAGTGGACAACTTACGGACACACACGTGGATTCCTAAAGGATGGAAATTAGTTTTTTGTTTTTTTTTTTAGTTTACGCATGTTCAAGTTGCACAATGTGGGGCTGTTTTATAATTAAAGTTGCAATCCAAACCACCCAACAATTAGATACTTATAATTTAATCTATTTCAGTCAGCCAGTTGATGTGAAAATTGATATTTTCTTACCTATAATCCACACGACACTTTTCCCTCTGCAGCGGGTATTTATGTTGTGGTTTATGTTGGATGTTATGTGTGTATTTAAATTCGTTCATCGTCAATTGGGTTACCAAGAGTAAACTGAAATGTTATCAATTTGTTAGGTTGTCATTTTTTAGTCAGCATCTCGTATTGTAATCACAAAACATGCGACTCCGAAAAAATCAATAAGTATGAGCCAAAGGAAATAATGTGTCTGTCAATATTATTCAACCAAATTCCAAAAACAAACTCAGCTTGATAAAATGTTGAAATTTTATGTGACCTCATCAGCACAACACAGAATATGCCAATATAGAAACAACGTCTGCTGCTTTTTAAGTGCTTTAAACTTCATGGTGGTTGCTCGTCATTAAGAGGCTACTCTGAATACACATTTTGTATGTCGGAACTTCACTGCAAAAAAAAAAAAAAAAAACTCTCCGTTACAAATATGTCTTTTTTTTCTGTGTGAGAAATGAGAGAAATATTCCTTCACCTCCGCGGTTTCACTTATTTCAGGAATTGGAACAACTACCAACATCTTGACAACCAGCCATGTTGTGTTGTTGTAAATATCTTGACAAGCAGACATCATGTCCTTCCAGACAGGCCCTGTCAGACAGAGAGAGAGTCCGTCTGATGCGGAGGGAATGTGGGGGAGGGGAGGCATCCATCCCCATACAAATGCTGCCTACCTGCGGCTTCCGCTCTCAGGAACTGACTGCATGTGCACATGACAGATCCAGTGGATCTCTTGCATGTAGCATATGTCATTAAATGAAATACATACATACATATATGTGCAGCGTAATATTTTGATCCTGCAATATAGCTACTACAATATATTCCCACTTATGTCAAAAGCCATATCTCTTAGTCAAATGAGAATTATAAACAGCCAAAAACTGAAGTGGAAACAAGTGAAATAATCACATTTGCATTTTCTTTGCGCTGTTTTAGAAAACCTAATCAGTCAGGTTTTTGCAGTGAAGTCCTACAATCAAACCGACTTCCTGACAAATCTCCCGGTCTCTATCAATAGGTTAGACGAGGAATTAAAAATCAATAGTATTACCTCTCAAACATTATCTCACCGGTTTTGAGAGAGATGCAAATCCCCGGGCATAAACAGTCTTTGAAGAGGCGATGTGGCGATCCAAGATGGTGTTGACAGCTTGCAGGTAGAGTCTGCACCGTGAATGTTGAAATCAGGTTGCGTTTGTGTTTACGAGTTCCCAGCTACCTTCAGCCTTTCCTTTAAGATCAAACCATTTTTTTTTATAATCAAAGTAAACCAACTGGTATCCACTCAACATTGGATTTTGTCAACCAAAATATCCAAATAGATTTGCGCACTATAACAATATAGAGGCCAACAGACCAAGTGCCTTTTTTCAAATGAAGATCTGTATATGGGAAACGAGGTTTTAATAAATTAACATTTCACACTCAGTGAAATAAACTTTGGACCCATTAAGCGTCTGAACTAATTGAATGGACCGAAATCTGACTGACTGTAGTGCATACATAAACTTCACTGTAAATCAAGGCTGATGTTCACTTGGAAGTTGCGCGCGTGAGTCACAAGCTCCTGTTCTGGCGCGTTATATACATTTTTCATTTAGGATTGCGTTAATCTAAAGACTTCATCTGCAAAAAAGGGAATTTTAACTTGATTTAAAGTAGGCTACCTATATAATGTGTGTGTGTGTGTGTGTGTGTGTGTGTGTGTGTGTGTTGTACTGAAGGCAGGATAGCAGAGCAGTCCACTGTCATGAAAACATTCCTACAAAACTAAAACAGCTTCTCAATCTGGTGTTTTCCCCTTCAGGCTGGATTTAATTTACGATCAAAAATGTTCATAATCGTAAAAGCCAAGACCACTGGACTTCTATGCCAACATCCAGGGCACAGGAAAGCATGTGATTTTGTAAAAAAGAAAAAAAAAGAAGCTAAACCGTGGTTTAAAATGTATAACTGGGTCAGTGCGGTATCGGTGCGTGATGAACAGAATGATGAACTGGCTTACGTTTGGTATCTACGTTTCATCACAAACGTTAACATGCGGAAGCCGTTTGTTTCCAATTTCACCTCACACCAAGATCCACGAATTCCTACTTGTCGCATTACTCATAGGATCCTCCTGCATATTCATAAGAACATTAAAAAAAAAAGAGGTCCAACACTAGCATGCCACATTTGTGACTTCTATCAAGCAGAAACTACGGAGCAGCAGCCTTCAACTTTACTAAATATGATCTGCTACATAACTGTAAGCTGGTCTGATTGGTATGAAGCCATCTTTGCCAACCAAACCCAAATTAACTTAAGTATACGTGAAACGACATACGGTGAATAGGAGACACAAAAGTGTCGAGTTTAGGCCATAGAGAGGTTTTGGGGGAGTAACCCCCCTGAAACTCACTTTACTCACCAACACCTTCTTTTATATGAGAAATAGTCTCTTCTCAAATCTTTACTAAGTGTATAGATGTACAGGGCAGCACATCTATGTAAGTAAAGGCTTTGGCTTTTCTCTAAAATTCTGTGGATTTCTGTTCATGTTGATGTGTGGATGGTTTCTTTCTTGAAAATCACCAAGAGGTTTGTCCATCTTTCTATTTACCACTGATAATACAGACCTATAGTGGGGCTACATCATGTAGTGGCTGTATGTCATTAAGCTGTGGAAAGGCAATGCATGAAAAAGATTACCAACAGTACACTGTGGGCCTAATTTACCTCGGATTTGAGTCGTTTAACTTCACCCAGAGCAGGTAGGAGAGGATGGCTGTGGGTTAACCGCAAAATAAAGCAGGCCAGGCGGAGCCGCGCCCAGAGGACAGAGGGCAGGCTGGCAGACCACCGCTACTGCCAGGCCAGAGTGGATTTACAGCCTTTTTATTCAGTGTACTTATCATGTACTTATTTCATATCAGTGGTCTATCTATTACTCGCTGTTGACTGCAAGGGTGATTTGAGAAAAAGATATGTTTGCGCGTCGTTTGTGCAGCACAACGTGTTGTTTTCACTTTCGAGAAAAAGCCGTGAACTGCAAGCAAATTAGTCAGGAAAAATGGTGAGCTATTCAGTTTCATATATTTGTAGAATATCCTACTAATTAGACAGCAGGCTATATAATGATGGTTACAAAAATAGAGAAACATTTGGGTGATTTCATAAGCTGCTAAATACGTTTTCAGATGACTAAGTGTCCAAAGATGTAGACACGTAATTCTTTGTCATAATATGGACTAATGCGTGGCGCCTTAAGGAAATACGATCACCAAATGAGTGTACTTACTATAGACAGGAGGTTTTTTTAAATTGTACTTTTTGACAGAAAATAGTACATCAAGATATATTTCATTGGAGCAGGATACCAACACGTCAAGGAATGTCTCGTCAAATATTGTGGTCCTTCCTGTCTTATATCTTAATGGGATTTATCAAGAAAATAGCTCTTTCAAAATGTGCTCTATACTTTTGTTCATCGTTGTTTTAAATGAGTCCTGCAGGACTAAACTCATACACTCATGCTGCAGCGCAGTGGCTGAACGAGTGAGAAAGCAGACTAAATAAATCCACAGTTGGACGCGTCTCGTCGGAAGTCCAAGTTCAAGTTAAGAGAGGCGGTCGCTCCATCCGTCCAGACAGCAAAACAAAAGACACACACGTTCATCGTTAATCATCTCACTCCGTCTCTGAAAGAATAAAGCGCTCTAAACTCTTTGGGCATATATCAGATTATATGCAGGATAATCCAAAAGGATCAGACATGCCTACAGGTGCATTTAAAAGGGTTTTACGCTTCGAAGTGTAGCCTGAAACAGATCTTTGTGGAACTATACAGACTATCTGATGGGTTAATTTCTTTTAGAAAAGGGGGAATAAGGCTAAAAATTTAAACTTTTTAAGGTTTAACATTTAGAGTCTTATATTGATTAACAGACATAAATTGATCAATCTGGACCAGTTGGCAACGATTTTTGAATGTTATCATATTTTCAATAAGCAGCTGGTTCTGTAGTGCGGGGAAGGAAACTGAATCTCCTGAAAACTGGAATCTATATTAAAATAATATATTTTAAGGGCATCTTGCTAAATCTTGAGGAATGTGTTACAGTCCAATATTTCCACACCACTTTGATTCATGCGTATGTACATTACCAGGCCTGCTTTCAAAATGTGCAGATGTAGAAAATGAGTCAAAAACGCTGACAGGGTTCTGCATGTTTGTGAGATTAACGCACCACTATATCGTCCATTGAGACCATGTTTTGCCAATACTGTAAAATTATAACAGATTCTGAACGGAAACATCACCAATGATATAAACAGGCGAATAAAGTCTGTATTGTTTCCTGAAAGTGTGCAAACGTGAACGAACTTACGCTAAAACGCAGTACCGTGATTTACCCCTATAATTTAGAAAAAGGAAATTCTCTATTTATAATCACATGAACTAGCATAACAAATTACACATTACCTTCTTTAAATCGCCTTATAAGCGCATCTATAATACAAAAACTTTCCCTTTGAAATTATTAATTCTTATTTGTGCCTTTCTATTATACAAAGAACGTGGGACATGTAGACAACATTTCTACGTTCACGTTATCACAAAACTCCTGTAATAAACAATATTATAAGCTATATTGCTTTTTATGCCATTATTAATAGTAGGTTATGATTTTTTTTCTATATATTAGCCTTTGGAATACGTTTGCGAATAACATGAAACACTATTTTTTTTGGTATAGTCAAATATATCCACACTTTGTGAAGCCCACTTTGCTTTAAGACGCCAAATAGAAAACCGGGAAATTTACAGGAAGCGATTTTAAGGACAACAACTTCCTCGTCCAGTATGGACTAGGCCAGCAGTGACTGTATGAAGAAGCTTAAAGTCAACATGGGAAGTTGGTTTGGAAGAGCCGCCGACTGGAAAATGATGTCTGCACCTGCTTGTTGTTGGAGAAGTCGTTGTGATGGAGGAACTCTTTAAGTGAAATGGTGCAAAGGAAGCCACACACTGAAATCTGGCTGTCAATAAGGCACCTAATATATTGATCCAAATAGTTTTATTAAAAGACCTTGCGGGAGAAGCTACCAGGAATCAGTCCGCTGCAGGAAACTGGACCACGTTGTTACAAGCTTCTTCATATCCAACACAAAAACATGCGAAGAAAAGCAGCCATATTAGTACTAAACTGACATTTATTTATGTATTATAGTCCTGTCAAACAGGAGCATGTGGTTGCGAGAACTACTGTTGTACAGGCACAAATAGAAGTGGCACTAAAAAATACAATTATGCGGCAATGAGACATTTCCTTCTAACATTGAAAACTGACGGTGAAACCACTGAAAGCAAGTCTCAGATTTGTCAGTGTAATTTTGACTCCACAATGGCCAAGTCGACCAAAATCATCAGAGCGTGTTTTCCTTTTTTTCTGAGTTTGATATCAAGTTTGAACATGGATGCTATAATAGACGCTGATTCTTTATGTGTGGTAATAAGTAGATACTGTAGGTCTAAACGTATTGTTACCAATAATAACAACTGTAGTTTCAACGAGACACTAGCAACACTGTTTGAAATGACTCCAGGGAAATATTTGTGTGTGCAAAGTTGTCTTTCCCAGTGCGCCATACCTGCAATCAAACATACTACATGCGCAACTTACTCAACTGTTGGCTCATATCCTTCAGCCTACACGTCTCACGCTTGAGGTAGAATGAAGTCATTAAACTGTAATATTTTGCATGAATGCAAGTCCAAACATTTGGCAACTGCTGTCCTCAGATCAGCCTCTTTATGTAGTTTACACGTGTTGTTTTCAACGGAAGAATTTGTTCTTTTGTGCCGTGTGCTATATAATAACGGTATTTACTGAGGTGCTGGATCGCAGAGCGAGAAAAGCAAAAGCAGTGAATCTTGATTCAATACATAAAAATTCGATTTGAAATATTTTTACACAGCTGATTGACTCCTCATGATAACAAATATCAATTCACATGTATACAGAGGGACTATTTCTTGTATGTGCAGTTAAAAGTCGAATGACTCGTTGCTCAAAATACCAATAATTTCAGCTGCAGGTCGCTTGCAGATCTCTTTGCTCGTGTTTTGGGCTTTTGGCAATAGACATGGTTCGTTGTCCTGGAGCCTAGAGAGCTTTTTGCTTTTAAAAAAAATATCAACTTTTCAAAAAATTTCAAGAGCAAACATCAGTTCATCCACATTTTGATATCCCTAATGTCTCATTTAAAACTTCCCCCAGGCCACACAGTTTCCTGTACCAGAAAAGGCAGTGGAAGACAAAGTAACCGAACCTTGATTTAAATTAGAGACAGACTGGAGGACCAAAGCGGAATAATGGAGTTATGCTGAAGTTTATAGGCCTACATTCGCCTTCACTCTGGGCGAGTACTACCTTCACAGTGAAATCACACTGCTCTTGATTTCTTTTTTTGCGCACTCCATCTTGCGCACGGCCTAAGCACAGAGATGAACTGATAGACCAACAAAGCCAATTAATCCGTGGACCAAAATAAGAGCAGATCCACTTGTACCGATGTATTGCACATATTATGAAGATAGGCAAGACGGAGTTCAAGTTCAAAGTCACTGTGCACAAAGTCACTGTGCACCGACAGAGCTGGGTGTGCAGGAGAGGAGAGGAGAGGAGACGAGAGGACACCCCTCACCTCTCTCACCTCGCTCGTAAACCAACACAGTAGCCGTTTGCATAAGCGAGGTCCAAATCCGATCCTACTGAAAAAAATAGCCAAGAGCCCGTTCAACCTGTGGGCCAAAAAAAAAAAAAAAGAGAAACGAAACAAAAACTGCTAATAATCTTATCAGCATCTCCGGATGCCAATTATTGTCAAGAGGTCAAACATGATTTATTTTAAGCGGACCGGTTTTAATTATGTCTGTCGATAATAATATGCAGAGAGATAATGCTGTTATCCACCCTGCGATAACAAATCGGAAATTATGGCTCGACACTTAATCGGATCCAAATGAAGCAGACAAAACTTCGGTTTCCAAAATCCGATCCGATCTTATTAGAATTCGATTTTTTTTTCTAAGCGCTTTTTCTAAAGACCAGCGCAAACATGTCTTTTGTCACACATTGTTAACCATCAGAAAATGATGTTAAGAATGAAATTGTGTCATAACTAAAGGCTATATCCGCAGAATTACTCATAATCACATCACATTTAAAACATTTATTTGAACTCATTTTAAAAAAAACACGTGCCTGAATTCAAGAAAGATATAAACTTAGTCAAACTGGGACAATTTACAGCATAAACACAAATAAACAAACACATAATTAGATAAATGACACTCAATAAGAATTCCATATCATGAAATTTTGTGCCCAGGTCCCAGCAACTCGTTGTTTTGTTTTAAGTGGTGATCTTAAAAATCTGAGCATCGGCTATCTCTGTGAATTATTCCATAAAAAACACGTAAATGCAAACCAAATGTACGAAACTGCAGCACTTTTATTAATATATGGGGAGTAATAGGGCGATGGAAAACCACATTCTCTCACTTTTTCTTGCTGCGTGGGATTTTATGGAAAAGCCAACAAAACTCCAAAACTTCGGACCCTGGATTTTGCAACTATATCACCAGAATTGAGCATCGGTGCTCCAAAGCTTTAATTAATTTTCTATTTAATTGCATAATTAACGCTTGAATAGGCTGTAAAATAATCCGCATCGGTAAGATATTAAATGCGTGAGAGGGTTTTACATGTAGTTATATGGCAATCATTTCAAGACTATGATACAGAGTACAAATTAATGTGCAACAACAGGCCATCTGACCTGTTGTAACCTGTTGACTCATAATGCAGAGAACAATACAAAACAAAAGTCCGTTTCTCATGTAGCATTAGGTCAGACTGCGAAGAAACAAATCAGACTATTGTTTAAGAATAATCCTATTTCCATTGGCGCAATCCAATTCTAAATCAACACATTAAAGATTAATATTCAACATTCAATATCTTTAATACAGTCACCCAACATTAGATAACAGGACTCAAGATTCAAGATGTTTATTGTCACTGCGGTTACACAAGTACAATCATGTGAAACACTGGCTGGGAGGATCCATCACAGTACAACAGTAAAATACATATAAACAGACATAAAATCCTCCATAACAAAATATAAAAAAGGAATAAAATATGTGGAAAAGATACATACACTTATAAATAAATGTATGTGTATATATATATATATATAGGTTACTATGTTCCAGGAAAAGTGCTGGAATTAATCATTAATGAATGATGTTCACTATTTTGAGAAGCTAAAACAATAACTATACCTTTTGGGAGACATATTCAATATTTATAACCATTTCTCTGCACCAGTGCAATGTTTTATATGACTTCCAGCCTTTCTAATTTAGGCATTTCTTAATTGTTGCAGAAAAAACTGCTAAATGCCTAGGTGTGTGTATCAGCACACATCAAACTGTAGTAGTCAAATCTAATTAAAGTATTCATGCAGAAAACAAAGCTCTGACTGAGAGCAGCTGCAAAATTGGATGCCAAGGACATGCAATCTCTATTAAGGGATTTACTTAACATTCACCAGACAATGTGAACACAGCTACACATTGTAAATGGACAGTGAATACAGAACCTTAAGCCAGGAAGTAGATAAAATGTTCTAATAAATGATCTAATTTTTCACAATGAATATTGGTGGTTCACTGAACATATCTCGGCTGTATTCCCCATGTGTAAACGTCTCTCTTAAGCTTGCTTTGACTATTTTGAAATACTGGAAATATCCTCAAGTAGAAATATTTGTTCATGACCTTGCTTAAGGTCAGGGTAAACAAGACAGACCATTTAGTTTGGCCAAGAATCTGGGGAAGTCCGTTTCAAGAGCTGATGGAGATGTACGGTAAAGCAACTTCAGTGTTTATGCATCCAGCCTTACCATATAAACTGCCATTAAATGACATTCCTGAAACTACAGATTGAATTGACTGTGAGGCACTGACTCTTAAAGTGGTGAAATTGATCGGGTGGTCAGTTTTAAGATGAAGCCAGATGTGACCCACAGACTGCTAAATGACCATTGATTTTAAATCAATTAGGAACTTCTGCTGCATGATGCAGTTATTTTAAGTAATGTTCTTCACTACTTTGATACAAAACAATATTTTATATATATTAGAAACAGCATTTACTACAAATGTTATTTTGTAGAAGTTGAATTGAGATTTTTGTAGAGTGAATATTAAGAGTCTCTTTGCTGCAGTGATGACCCATTTTTCTTTCATCGTATTTTGTGAGTTTGCGAGTTTTCCACTAAAGTTTCTTTTCATTTATATAATTTTTACTGCTTAGTTATTTTTTGCTAATTATTTTGCAGTAGTCATAGCATACAGTCAACATTAATAAGTCATTATATTTTATCTTTCTTTGTACTAATTCATCTAAAATGTTATATAAAATACACTATAATGTAAAATGTACAATAATGTAATCTTCGATGACGTTCTTATTATTATTATAACAAATATTGTCCCATTTTGTCATTAGCCTTTGGAGAATTGCACCATTTGGTGCATGTATTATCAAATGTCTATCATAACAGACAGGAGTGTAGCAACAAGGGTAGTGAAATCAAAAACAATGTTAAGCAAGAATTCAGTTCAGTCACAGTGCACATTTCATTCACTTTGATAATCCTTTCATAGGACAAAAACACAGTTTTCTGTGTCTTATATCTGTACTTTCTTTGTTGTGCATCTGTCTGTCTTAGAGGAAACTCTAAGACAGACAAGAAACTGAAATCTAAAAAGGTCAAATAAATATTTGGAAAGGTTCCTGAAAAGAGTTGAAATGACAGTTTTTCAGATTTAGCACACTAGAGTACCATGTACCGGAAACGAATGCCTGCAGCGTCACCAACGCAATGTCAACTACTCAAATGCTGTAAAATATCAAAAGATTCTTCTCATCAGCACAGCAGTCATTTGGGTTATGTATCAGAAATGGTAAAATTGTCTTCCTGATCTAGAGCAGGAATTACTAAGCATCTCACAAGCCAACAATACACAGCAAATACTGGTCTGGTATTTGTTTTGTTTCTGCAGTTGAAAATTTTGAAATAGATTCTGTATTAATAAATTCACTGAAGAGAACAAATTTCTGATTAGAGTTCAATTGTTCAAAGGAACATCTGTGTTGGCTGCTAGAATAAAAAATAAAAACACTGTCTGTGACATTTTCCCCTGAAGACCTGATTTAATCCAGTACCATACTATATTCAGAACTTGTACAACTAAAATACAGAATAATTATCACCAGACTGTTGGCTATACGGTTTGGTAGATAGTAAATAAGTTAATAAATAAATAATAGAATGACTAATATGAGGGTATTGCAAATGACTTCATTAATTTGATGAACACTTCTTTCTTGTGATGTTTTGAGCAAACACTACAGACAGGAAATCATGAGTAAACAAGTAACTTTAAGACAGACAACATTTCAGTTTTCACATAGCACTACACACACACTCAAACACACTGACTTCACTCTGAGCAGTTTGAAGGAGAGTGATGGATACTCTGAGTGGACAGACCTTGTTTGTGTGTGTGTGTGTATTTATGTACACCCAGTCAACTGAGCAAGGAAAATGTCGTTTTTACAACTTGCTCCCATACTGTGTGTGGGTATAATAACCACAAGAGAGGAGTTTTTCCAAAACCGGATATCTGCCATTTGGAAAAAAAAAAAAAAGTCAGAGTCTTTCCACATGATTGATGGCATGAAAGGGAAAGTCCTGATGGAACATTTTTAATAAAAAGTTAAAGGTCACATCTCTTGTGGATATTCAGCGCAACTGTGTCACATTCTTGCTCTATACATTGCTGGAGTTGAGCAGTTTAAATCAAAGGTTCTAACAGTCCCCTAAAAAGTCCCCAAAACAATAAGCAAGCATTTTTGCACACTAACAGTTTATACCTCCATTTTGAGTTTTTAAAGGAGCAACTACTACATACAACACATTTGTGCCCTGTAAATTGCCTACTTTGCACACAGTAAATGTATATTCAACATAGACACAAGGATGATGTGTATAGTGTGCACCTGCAAACCTGTACACTTTCTTACCATATGTGTTGTCTTTTGTAGACCTGGTAATGCAAATGTATTACATTTCCTTCATATGTAAAACTTTATTTTCTTACTGCAGCGTGAGTATAATGACAGAAGGAAATATTTAACATTTTAAAAAAAAATATTCTGTATATTTTTCATTCACTTCTTTGTATGCCAACCTTTTGATGCTCAGATAGCTGAGTTAAACCAACATCTGTCTCTGCTTCTCAATCGTGTCTCATTATACTGAGCTGCTCTTACTTTGCACAGTTTACACACTGTCGTTCATGTCCTGCTTTTCTTCTTTTTTTTTACTTTTTATTTGAGCCATACAATTTAGACATTCCATCATCTAGTAAATAAACATCTCTGAATTCTCTTACATATGAATTTCTTGGAATAGAGACATATGGATAAACAAAAATTTAATATAACCAAAGAAAATACAAAACAAATTATTATATAGTCATTTTTAAAAAAAAACTCAGGAGACATAGCAATTTTCTATGTTTTAGCTCTTTGTTCTTAACATGGCTAATATCCATGGTGACCATATGTCCATAAAAATGCCAATTTTCAGCTGTATTTTAGCTGTGACCTTTTCTATAAACACCTCATTCACCTTTTGTTGCCATTGTTTTATGTTTGGGGGTTGTGCCTACCACCATAGGATTTTAATAGTTTTTTTGGTTTTTGGCTATTAAAAGTAGAGCGCTTAATAAATACATTTTCTTTCTCACCATTTGATTTCCTAAAAGGATACCTAAGTTGAATAACTTTGGATCAAAGTTTAATTTTGTATTCAGGATTAGTTCTATTTCATTTTAACATCCTCCCAGTACACAGTCAGATTTGGAAAGACCCATAATATATGTGAGAGTTCTCCTTAGTGGCCACAACCACTCCAACATAATCCGGAAGATTCTCCATATTTAGCCATTATGACTGGAGCTCTGAAATACCTGTTTTTGACCTTCCAATCAAACTCCCAACAGTTTGGGCTATTTGTTAGTTTATGACCAGACAAGCAAGTTTCATCCTATTTGTTTTCAGAAATTAGTGTTCACTTCCAGTTCCCACCTTTTTTTTACTATCCAAATCTTTTTATTCTTAAGATCGTGTTGCAATGCTCTAAAAAATCTTGAAATAAGTACTTCCTTCAATTTTTCTTCTTCACATATTATGAAAAGCTATTCTATTTTAGGTGGCTCTCTTAATATGTTTTCCCATTCCTTATTTTTCTTAAGATAATGTGTGACTTGTAGAAATTCATAGTGATCCTGGGCAGGCAAGTTAAATTCTTGACTGAGTTGTTGCAATGATTTTAGTATTTGTCCATCAAATAATTGACCAATATACACCAGTCCCCCCGCCCATTCATTTCCAAAATCAGTGCTGGATGGATGAAATTCTGGATTTATTGCAATTTTGTTAGTTCTAACCTTATTCCTTATTTTAGACCATATTTGCCATGTTTTCTCAGCCCATTCATTCTTTATTTTGAGTTTGTTTTTGTTCATTCTTTCCGGCTCATGAATGGTAGTGTGGTACTGGACAGGAGTTCTGTTCGATTGCCCACATTGAATCTATATCTTCTATTATCCATGGCATTATAGTTTTGAGTTGTGCTGCCCAGTAATAATTTTTCAAATTTAGTAATTCCTTTTCCATCCATTCCATCCCTTTTAGAACTTTGTAGCGTTTTACTTCTTGCATTTTTATTTTGCCAAAGAAAATTTTAATTCACTTTGTCAGGTTTTTAAAAATAGATTTTGAAATAATTAATGGAAGTGACTGAAACATGAAGAGCAAGTGTGGTAATATATTAATTAATTAATTACAGTTTCTACTCTACCCATTTATGTTAGAGGTAAAAGCTCCAACTTTTTCAGATCTGGTCTTATCTCTTATCTCTCTCTTATCAATTTTTCATGGTAAGTGTTAAATAATTGGAATATTAAGGGTGTTATTATCATTCCTAAATATCTAAACACTTGGTCCTTTGCAGCTTTACTTTTTCCTCCAGTACAGCTGGTCTCTCCCCAGAGAGTATCATTACAATAGATATTGTTTCATTAGTCAAGAAGCCTGAAATTTTTCCATATTCATTTAAATCCTTTAGCAGAGCAGGTATGGATGATGAGGGTTTGGTAATGAATACAAGTACATCGTCTGCAAACAGTGATATTTTGTCTTCTTCATGTCTATCATCAGATATTCCACATACAGTATATCTTTATTATGTCTTATAGTCTCTGCCAGCGGTTCAATACTAACAGGAAATAATAACAGATAAAAACAGTCCCCTTGTCTAACCCATCTTTTAAAAGGGGAAAAAATCGGAGCAATATCCATTCTCTCTGATAAATAATTTTGAATTGTTATAAATAGTTAATATCCACTTAATAAAACAATTAAATCTAAATACTTTAAGTGTTTCATATAGGAAACCATATATAACACTATTGAATGCTTTTTCTCAAGACTGAGCATTAAGGATGTCTATTTATTCTTTTGGGCTCTTGATATGATATTTATAGTTCTTCTTTTATTTGCTTCCTGTCAAAATGGAATAAACCCTGTTTGATCAGGTTTAATCAGTTTTGCAATATTTTTCTGTATTCTTCATGCCAGAACATTAGTCAATATTTTCAGGTCATTGGATAACCAACTGATTGGTTCCTATCCTTTTCATTTAGTTGGATCTTTCCCCTCTTACACAGAGATAATAGCTTCAGACAATGTTTGTGGAGTATCCCTTTGAATCACATAATTGAAGACTTTAACCAGTATTGATGTAATCTGTTCTACAAAAGATTTATAAAATTCTCCAGGCAATCCATCTGTGTTCCTGGTGATTTTTTATTTTTCAAAGATTTTAAAGTTTTCAAAACTTCCTGTTGTGTCATTGGTATTGTTATATCAAGTGCCTCTTCCTTGGTCATTGATGGTAAATGAATTTTTGAAAAGAAATCCGTTTTCAGTCTTTATTGAGGTGAAATCTGGGTTGGCATATAAATCTCTACAATAAGCTCCAAAAGTTTCTACTAGTATATCTTTTGGTGATCAAAGATTCCTCAAATTTTGAGCGCATTACCTTTGCAACCACTCTAGTTGATTGGGACATTCATTATTAGAATGCCAGTAACCACGCTTGCTCTGTTACGCATTTCATAATATCTCTGGATTGAAAAGCATACAGCTTCTTCTGCCTTGTATGTTAAAAGTTCATGTAGTCTCTATCTAGTTTCTTTCAGTTCATGTCCTGCTTTTTATTCTAGTAATTTTACTTCATATGTTCAATGCCCCCTTTCTATATCCATGTAAAATAACAATGATCCAATTTCATCAAACTCATATATTATCTTGTTTTTAATTACTTTTAATTGTGCAATTCAGTGTTTTGGATAAATTTAACTTCTGGTTCAAGATGGTTTCTGTATTTCACCAGGCATTTCATATCAAACTTGGAGTTACTCTGAGTCTAGCTGAGTCAGCCTGGCTGACAACAACTTCCAAGTGGCTACAGCAGGTTTTACATCCATTTTATGACTAAAGAAGGCAACTAAATCCAGACTAGTTTTTCTCCCCCCTCTTCACCTCACCTCTTAGTCTTTACTTCTGTGGTTTTGTTCTTCACTCTCATAGATGCATGAGTTAAAACAAAAGCTTGAAAGCCTGCCTACTTCACCACTGATGTCCTTGGCTGTGAAGGAACAATATTTTAATTAAACCAAGAAGAATAACTTTTCCAAACCAAAGTTACAAAGTGCTAAAAGTAGGTTTGTCAAAAGTACTGGCACTAGATTGAAAGATACATTTCTATCATTATCATATATGCTCATTAGAAGTCTGTGGAAGCCTTGAAAAATGTGATTAAAGGCTGGTCAAATGCTTTTACCTGCTGGGTGTGATCAGAGTTACAGTATACGTAGGAGATCTGGGGGCTTTTCAAACACATGGCATCCCAGCTGCCTGTTACTGGCCTGAGTCTTGAGCAACAACAGCAGCAGCTAAGAAATAAAATCAAACACACATTTAAGGAAAATGTACTCATAGATTTCTAGCAGTCACTGCTGACAAGAGAAAACGTGATGGAAAAAAGGGCATTATGTAAAATAAAAATGATTGGGTAAATTTTGACAGCATCACTATTAATGCAAAGACTAGAGGCTGCCTAGACAACTGAAGCACAATAACATCAGTAATTAATCAAAAAAAATGTAAGGATTTAAATACCAACAAATCACGAATCATAATGTAAGTAACTTGCTTACTGTACATTACATTCATGTTTACCAACCAGCAAATAAGTTTTGCAAAAAATACCAAATAGATGACAGGAAATCTGTAGTATCTTAATTATGAAGAGAAGGACACTCTGCAGTATACACACTGTAGCACAGTGGTGTTGCATGCTGATGTGCATTTCCACTATGTCCTCATTGCAGGGGGTAACCACACTGACCCACAAAATTATTATTCTGCTAAGCAGCAGAACTGTGTCCTGAAGGTCCCTGCCTGCAACCGAGCTGTGTCGATGTGACAGGAAAACAATACAGGTGGTCATACAGCCAACTAGAAAGGAGTCATTACTGCATTTTCTTTCAGTAGTTTTCTAGCTCCTCTGTAAAGTTTGAGTGGTGGTGAGTGGTGATGTTTATCTAACAAATAGGAACCTCACTGTGCACTGATACCTCCTTTTTGCGCTGCCATCAGAGCTGTAATAACGTCCCTTGCTGCGTCAAGCTATTGTTGATGCAAACTGAACTGCTTGAAATTTCAAGCAGCTAAGGGAAGTGTTGTCTAACCAAGATTATAAACTCCACTGCTACTTATTTCAGCCCAGCAATTACGTCCATATTGGACGATTCTTCACTTCATGATTTATCGTCAGTGCCAATGCAGGAAGTAGTGTGCCCTACTGTATGTGTAACGAGTCATTGCACATTCAGACCAAAAATCTCTTCCCTTTCATTTGTCTACAGAACGGGACGAGTCGCATTTGCTTCCAGTCCAGTCCAATCTGATTGAACTTTGACACGCAAAATCGTAGTTGAGAGAGGGGTGGGACTGACCTCCAATTCAGACCTCTTCTTTTATAACTGCACGGCGAAAGAATACAAGCAGAGGAGAGGAAGAGGTGCTGCTTGGCTGTATAGTGAGTGCAAGGACAGTGACAGAGGATAAGGAGTAAAATGTTTGATGAAACGCTGTATAATTTACAACTACGTGAACTGATGTTGCAGCAGTTTATGTTTACAACCCTACACACTTCATTTCCTGTCCTCCCCTGCTTTTGGCCACACCACGCGGGTAGAGTTCGGTCTGACTGCAGCTCCAGGATGTTGAGGTTAGGGTGGTGAATGGGCGTGCTGTGCGTCACACAGTGTCTACAACAAGCTGTGTGGCAAAAGCAGCACGTTAGCAGAGAAGCAGCAGCTTCAGTTCTCCGTTTGTGTATTCACAGGATGCATTCAAACACAGTATTGAGTGTAGATCACCCATGTTTTGGCATCTCACAGAGCCCAATAAACAGTAACTGTAGAAAATAGACTAAGTGTAAAAACACACTTCAGGTCACAAGTGTATGGTGCAAGAGAAACATGAGCCATACCTTATTTTTACAATACCTTATTTGCCATGAACACAATCTATCCCTAACCTTAAAGTTACCCTTTGGAGTTTCTGACCACTAGTTGTGCTATGGAGCAATGTTTTTGCCAATAGGTCTCATTTTTGTTTGTGTTGCGCACAAGCACAGGGACTCACATGTACGACTGCGGACACGTGGACGACAAAATCCACATTTATGCCAGCGGTTTCTGCTGATCCACAGTTGGTGGCAGTAAAGGATCAACAAGCGTAGAAATGTGCCAGCAAAGGCAGTAAAGAAAAAGACTGCGAGCTACCGAACAGAAATCTAGAAAATAGACGATTTAAAATATTAAAAATATCTGGTGTGCAAATGTTAATTGACAAAGGAAATGCATTTAACACATTTTTAGAACTCAAGGATATACAAAATGTATTTAAGTGAGTAACACTGAATGTAAACATAACCTTTCCTACCTTCAACCATACCACAGCTGCCACGCGTAAAAGCACTTTTCATCTAGATTTGATCATGTTTCAGTTCAGTTTTTGTTTTCAGTGAATCAGGTTAAGTGTTGCAAAGCAGAAACATTGAATAATAATAACAGTAATAATTATCATAAGCTGTTACCACAAGAGAATAATAAGATGTTCATGTTAAGGAAAATTCTGTGTTGTATACACCGTTGGACCTGCCAGCAACTCTACAGTCTGGGCAATGGTGAAAGCTAATAGCATGCAGAATAACTGTTGTTGTTTCATGCACTTATATTTATGTGGCAACAGTCCAATCTGCCACCTCTATTCATATATTTCATATATGTGTGCTGCTAGCAGTTGCTTCTTCAGAAGTGCTCAAAACCTTTTTTCCACTTTGGTTACAAAGTCTGTCGCAAAAAACAATGAGTAGCCATTAAAAGCAGAGCCAATCATTGTTTAAGCTCCCTTTCAGGGAAAGCTATAAGGATTTGCAGATATTTCCATTGCTGCCTGCTGGATGCTACATATATCCTCTAAGAATGCAGATTTAATTCAGATAAAGCTACTGTTAATGTTTAAGTGTTAAATATGTGATATAATTCACCCACACATCTGCTCACAAAACAGGGATGAATAAGGTTAGTTTCTGAACATTATGTATACCATGAAGATATATTTCTGTTGTTCAGCTGGTCGACATTGCCATGAAGTTAAGTTGATGAAGATGACGAGGTAGGATATTACAACAGATGAATTAGTTACAGTTAAGTTGCAGGTACAAATTACATCAACAATTTCATCCACATTCTAGCATGTTTACTAAAAACTGGGAAGGACCAACATTTCCATGACAGATTAAACAATTAGTCAGTTATTCCTTTTATTTTTATTCATCATTATAGGTAAAACGGCAAACATTTGGTGGTCCCAGAATCTCAAATGCGAGGATTTACTGGTTTTCTGTCTTTAAAGCTAAACGTGAATTTATTTTAAAAGAAAATAATTGACATATTCATCAATAATGAATTTGTTGCAGCCCTATTTGCAACACATCATCAACGTCCAATTACATGGTCCAATCGCCAAGGTGACATAAACCTGAACTTGACATTCATAGAGCAAATCTTCCGACGAATGACCACTATCAGTACTGTGAGGCGTTTTTTTGTTTTTTTAATTAATTTAATGTTCCTGTGCATATTTAAAATATTAAGTGTGAGATACCTCACATACAATCTTTTGGCCACTTAAATTAAATCTGCCAGAACACTCTTGAAGTTGAAAAGTCAATACGTAAAACCTTATGCAGCCTCAACAAAAGCTCATTTTCACAACTGTGCTGCCTCAAGTGATCACAGCAAACAGCCTTCTGTATCTAATTCTACAGGAAAGGCGAGAGCCCCGCTGTTGAAGTAATACTTTGTAATGGTATTAGGAGGGCTATAAAAATGTCAGAGCCCTGTAAACAGGCAATCAGAGAGTGAGCCATGGTCTGTTGCTTTTGTAGGCATCAATCACAAAGTAATGTATATGAAGTCTGAAAGAACTGCTGGCCATTTGACATAATGTGATAGGTCGACTTTGTTTGGTATTATTTAACAGTAATATTTAAAAGTGTTTTTCATTTATGTGAGTAAACATCTGTGTACAAAACAAGTGAACCAAAAAAAAAGATAAACTTGCAAAATATTTTGTCATAAAATTGAGAAGGAAACTGTGAATGTTGTTTAATGTCCAGCATTTATGAACGGCATGAATGAAGGAGCATTATGAAAGGCAACAGATCGTCTCATGTACTTCTAAAGTATCACAGACTTTCTTCTTTCATTTCCCGCAGTTCAGATATAAAACGACATCACATAAATTGAAGTATATCTCATTAATTTCTCTAATGAAATTTCATTTAATAAAAAAAAAAAAGAATCACACTATATAATAATATTTATTAGTAAATAGATTTAGCAAAAGTCTCATGTAATGGTAACTTTTTGCACTTTTCCCTTAAATTTTCAATAGCATGAGAGGTGACAGGAAACGGGGGAGGGGGGGTTGGATTTGACACGCAACAATCAAACTGGGACATTGCAATCACGTTGCGATCACAGTACACAACATTTTAACTCCTAGGCTTCCATTATGCCCCCAGTTATGCTAGTGATGTCACTATATTTAGATAATATCATTGACCTACTACTTAAATAATTCTCTGCAGACAATACTTCATGTGTACTCTCATTGTTGGCAAATGAAATAGTTTTTCTGAACATCATTCCAAAACAATTCTGTTACTTTCCTCACAATAGCAGCTTTTTCAATATAAGTGGGAACATGTGACCAGTTAATGGGACAAAGGCGATAGCATTCTGAGAAGAAGTGCTTTACTGCTCTGTGGCAGTAGGTCTTCCTCCAGTTGTGTAAAGGATCTGTGTACTTCCTGCTCCTCTGGCTCAGTGTTAAGTGCATCTTCCTTCCTTTGTATCCCTGACTTTTAGAGAGCTTACAGAGACAGAGTTGGCTGACTCAGTTTCAGAGAAGGTATTGCAGTTAAACTTTTTTTTTTTCAGTCCACCCAAACCATTAATGAAGCAAAGCTTGCGAGGCAGGAAACCTGAGTCACCGCTTTACTTACACGGTGTATTCTTCTCGCTGCAATATATATCCAACGCAGCCTTTTAATCACGGCGGTGTACTTGCCACGCTGCTCACACAAACTTCGCTAAGACTGCTGCTGCTGTTCATATAGCATTTCAAAAACCCCTCCTCCATCCCAACATCCACCTGTAGGCTTTGAGTATACTTCCCACTCCCTAGTGTGCTGAGCGTGATATTTCCTTATGAGTAGCGGCGTGGTCAGAGCTTTAAATGACAAACATTAATGCTGTGCATATTCTACATTTACATAATAATCTACTCCACGTGAGTTGGCTGATTGAAATATCCAAAACCAAGTTACAAGGCTACTGTACTAAAGATAGCACGGATTGAAAAATTGTCTGAAATTATACAGTATATTTTCTTTGTCACAATTGCTCAGTGACTGAGAAACTTTTTAAACAACAAAAAAATTGGTGTGGGATTGTTGGGCGGCCCAGTTGTATCTAAATATATTATATGCTGGATCTTTGACTAAGTGTCTTTAAAGTGAAATGCAATAATATCACTGAAGCGATGTCCAGTGGTCCCTGTGAGCTGCTTTCTATCATCTTTGTAAAGTTCTACTCTCTCTGTTGTCTTTGAAATATTATTTATTTATTCTGTTTATTATAACATCTGTTGGATTTTGTTGGTGTTAAACTTGTGAAATAATCAAATTATTTGGACATTCTTTTTATCATTAGTATAAAGATGGGAAACAGCCAATAATCACCTCTATAGCTAATTACCATGTTATATTTTGTTTGTTTATTTCATACAAAAATCAAAGTGTAAGAATGACAATTTGCTTTTATTTTCAGGGGGTTATGTGCAGCGCTATTTCTTGGCCCTGAGAAATTGCCACAGGCAGGAGCAGATTCTCTTCTGGTTGCCTTTCCAGTCTTTATCTTAAGCTAAGCAAACCTTCTACTGGCTCCAGCAGCATATTTACCATACAGACCTGAGAGAGGTATTGATCTTCTCATCTATCAAATTATTCCTTTAAATAAGGAAATCATTCCATTGAACTTAACCTGCTGTAACATTTATGGATCTGCTCTGGTACTATGATGTCTGCAATGTTTGTTTATGTGAGTTGTGGTCAGTGATGCATGAAAAATATACAATAATGACCATAAACAGAGAGTATTAATGTATAGCCCTGAGCTGCTTATAAAATGTAGTATATTACCATACTGATATGCAGCAATGTTAAATTAATACTAGGCTGTCTAATAGGTTTATGAAGTCAGTAGCATTAGAGTAAGTATTATTATTATTATTATTATTATTATTATTATTATTATTATTATTATTATTATTATTATTATTGTTATTAATAATAATAATAATAATAATAATAATAATAATAATAATAATAATAATAACAATAATAATAATAACAATAATAATAACCATATACATGTAATAAATACAATATATCTGCATTTAGTTATGAGAAGTGATAGCCAGTAAGATAGACGAAAAGCATTCAGAAAGAAATAGTTTATTGCATTTGTCAAGTGTAACCATGAAAAGAGTAGTATAACATCACTGAGGTCAAACCACTCCACACTAGTAAAACATCACTGCAGACTTTAAAACTCTTGTTTGTGATTTTATTTTAAGTTAAGTAACACAGATTGTGTTTAGTTAAACGTTTTGGTTTTATGTTGACTGGCTTTGTGGTAATTAAGCTGTATTTCTGGAGGGAAGTGGAGGTGTATAAAAAGACTCTAAAACACCTAACGACTTAGAAAAATATTCTTGACGAACCTATCACTTTGAATGTTTTTTGTTTTTCCCACAATTTATTATTTACATTTATGGAGGTGTCAGCCACATGACACAGTAAGTCCAACCACAGTAGTAAAAAACAACAACTTGAAATATAATTAATTTTATGTATGATGTTGCCAATATATATTAATCACCTGTGTTTCTGGAAAATCAAGTAAATAAAACTTATGTTTGTATTTATAAACTATTGAATTTGAAGCCTCTTTTTTTTTTTTTTTTTTTTTAAATTGTGGAACAAAATGCCAATTAAAACTTACTGAGGTACAGACTGCTGGAGGGCGGACGGCAATGGATCATTATGGCCTGTGCATTAGAGTGAAGCTTTCTATGATATATTCACAAACATACAAAGAAAGGCACAAACAGGCCTTCACATTCCCATATGGACTCAAGATAATAATAGTGCATTTCTGTCTAACACATCTATTCATCCAAGTAAGACGACATTATAAACACATGTTTTCCCAACACAGCCAGGCTGTAGGAACCACACACACACACACACACACACACACACAACAGCTATAAATACACATAAGAGGACTCAACCCAGCTGCAGTGAAAAGCATAAATCAACAAGATTGATTTCTGTGGTTTGATTGGTTTACAGTGAAGATAAAAAGACATACAGAGATAAAGATTGAGAGAAACAGATTTAGATAGGTAGATTGATTGATTAAACTTCATATTTTTAACTTGCACTACATGCGGCTTGCATTTTCAATTTAAACACTGAATTTATGAAAACACCAACTTTCTCTCAATTGCGTGAAGTTATACATTCACAGTAGTGGACAAAAATATAATTGTACGTCTTAAACAAACACCAATATATGTCCTCTGATCATACTAATCTATGCTTTTGTTTTTCCTTTGTCCATTGTCAGTCCTCATTTTAATCTGTTTCAATAATACAAATGAATTGAGCAGACGGTTTCCTTTGTTCAACACAGCATGGTTAAATATGTCACACTTGTGCACATACAGTGTATTTCCTACTGTATGCTGTGCACTTAAGTACTGTTTCGTGAAATGTATACTGAAGAGCTAAATGTCTTCACTTTTACTACCGTGATCGGCAGAGGTGGGTATCATTGGGATCACTGAGAGAGAATTACGGTGTGTGATCTAAACCCTTGATTTGCAATCTAGTTTACATTATTGTACATAAAGAGAAAAAAACCTCCTCCTCCAGATGGAGGCTAATGTGTTGAGAGCAGTGACTCAATAAATAAGCACAGGTAGTTAGTTGCTTGAAAAATGGGTTACACATCACATGTAAGGAAGCTTTTGAAAAATGCATGGCATACATTTAAGTGTTTGTCATTAGGAAGACTGCTGAAGCACGTCAGCCAGCTGCGCAGATAGCTAATGTTGGTTTTTAAACTTTGTGCTTAAACTGGCGGCAAGACTTTCTAAGTTAATAACTGCAGAGTTGTTACATCCGACAATGAGTGTTACTTTGTTGACTCAAGGTCGACTCATCATATTAAGATGGAATTATGCTTCTCCAAAATACACATGTAATGTCTCTGAAAAACGATGCCAAGAACACAGAGGAGCAGATGTGCATACCTTCCAAATCTCAACTAGACGTGCTGACCTGCACATCAAGCTGGCTGAATGGGTGATTCAGCTCCTGTCAGGAAGCAGGCCCAACACAGAGACAAAAATAAACATAAACTCACTACATACAAGTATGAAACAACCATGCAAACGAATCCCAGAGATCTCCACGCACATCAGCAGCTGCTTTAGTCACAAAATACAAAACACTATAAATATATGGCTATATGGCGTATTATCTCATCAAGTTGCCACTGTTATCCACTTTACATACAACAACTATGTTATTAACTGTTACAGTACACAGCGATAGCTTTCATTTGCTTTGTTACAGTTAGCTCATTCTTCAAATCTTGACTTGACTTAGTCATGCAACACTACGGGACACATCATTAACAGAAAGCTACATGTGGGGGGAAAAGTTAATTTAACAGCAGGCTAGTTCTCAGTGCCCATCCCTTGTGAATGGGCAAATGCAGAGAGATGTACCTGGAAAAATATTCTACTAGCATGTTTGACTGACACATACATGGCGTACGACGTGGAATGTGTTTTAGTGTGTTCCCATTTTAAATTAGGTGTAACCAAAACTATTATACAAAAGCTGAGGCTCCAGTTTTTGGCTATATTATGAGTATTTATAGATATTTCATGAGCCATAGCTTTTCACAGTTTTTTCATCACATCGTAACTCAAAAATAAAGGTCTTCTTTACTAGACCTTTTACAATCAATAAACTGTTTTTTTAATCTTGTTTAAGAGTCAGTTACTGTCATTTTTTGTATAAAGAACCGGGCCTATAAATTTAGGAACGAAATTTACTCAAATCCCTTGTTTTAACTTTCGGTGGGAGGTTGTCTGTTTATTTATGATTGGATTTGGCATGGGTCCTTTAAGTCATCCTAAACTGCAAGAGCTGTGAATCAGAATCACTCTCTGTGGTGCATCACTCTCGACTGCCACTGCTGTACCGTTAGAGTTAACCACTAGCGGTCATTTGACAAAGCCTTTAATTCCTTTCATCTTAGCAGTTTTCACTCAACTTCAGTGGGTTTTCCATGTCTGCATGAGTACACACCCATGTCTGGAGCCTTAATGTGTCCCTGTGAATAATTACACAAGTATATGCATATACCATTGTCATAAAAAATCCTTGCAAAAGGAAAAAAGTATTATTTTTAATCAGACCACAAAAGCCTTTGCTTTGTAGCAAAGAGAGGCGGAGTATAATGTGGCTTCATGGACATATTTGGTCATGTGGGTGGAGTTCAAACTCCAAAACAGAAAAGGATCTATCTTTTCTAGTCCAGTTCTGACCAAATGGAGAAAATATGCCTCTGCGCAACATGGCTGCACCGAGACCTTTCCTGCTCTCTTCAACTATTTTTCCATATTAATTATTCAGGAACGTTTCCTGTCTTTTTTGACACCTGTGAAGGAGTTCAACCTCATGTTCCATTACAGCAAAGACGGATACTACGTAATTAGACTTCATATGTTTCCAGTTACATATGCTGAGGTCACTCCTTTTCGCTGCTGCCTTCCAACTCCACCACCACTATCAACCATTTCAGAGCAACATGGAAACCATTAGGTAGCCTCTAATTAAATATCCAGAAAGCTTTTGTCACTATTTATGTCTGGCCAGAAATTGACTGGGTCAATATATAGAGAGAGTGTATTAAATATATAATATTAGATAGATATTAAAAACTGTCATGATGCAAACACATTTCTACCAAAACTCCAAGTACATTAGAAGTGACTCATTAACCTCTGTGGAAAGAGAAGCAATATTGTGGATCTCAGGAATGTGTACATAAATTAAAGCTACAGTTTGAAATTTTATTAGCAGCTCTGTCAGTGGTGATGGATTTCATTTAAACCTTGAGCAAATATTTATCTCTCAGTAGCTGTTGGTGTTTTGTGTGTGTATTGGAGATTCTGCCTGTCTTAATCATTTTTCCTCATGTCAGGCTTTGCTTAGATACTGACATCTGGGCATTTAATAGTGCTGGCAAATAATGGCTGCTGGCTGAGCTTTAGCATACTTCAAGCCATACCTTAGAGGGCTAAGCAGGGGTTTGTTCAAATGAACAGATATTCCAGCTCAAATGTGAACTAAATCCTGAGACAAGCCAAAATTTCACTAGTTTGGCCTGACTTGGCTGAGGCAATAACAATAGATTTATTGTGCATAGATAATTTGTTTGAACAGATAGTTTTCACTGTCAAAGGTGTGCCATATTCCTGTAGTCAGCAAAAGTCTTATTTTACCACACTGACCACATTGCCACATTATGTGACAAACAGTGCAAACGCATATGGTGTACTAAATCAGATTGTCACATATCATTGTGAAAGTGCACCGTTAATGTTGACTGACAAATTCAAACTTGGTGGACATAATAAAAACAATGTTGTATAATATAGTGCAATTAAATACAATATGTTTATGGTATAATAAAAGGTATAAGACTGGCAGAGATTTTTTTTAAACTCATTTATCAGTTTTTGCTGTATTGGCTTACATTATATTATAAGTTGCACTGTAATATTGACATAAAATTCCTAATACTAAAACATTAGTTACTAATTTTTAGCTCTCCTCAAACACCTACCTCTTTGGGGGGTGGAGGAGACCAGAATAGCACGTTTACAATAGGTTTGAATCAGCACCCCTTTGACACAGTCGGAACGAGTTTCACAAAGGCAGCTTTTTCACAACCCTTTTGCATTACATTATATTGAGAGTGTTGCTTTTATTGTGTCCTGGCCATATATTTCATTCCATTGAGGAAATAAATGCTAAATGTTAAGTAAAACTTTACTTTTGACAACACAGACAAGACCATAATTGTAACAAAGATGTAGTTTACTTTACGTTGGCTGCACTGTTTGTTGTATAAAACTGCTCTTAATGGAATGAAAAGTCACACACAGTATCCTTACTCTTTTCCTCATTGTGGTGTCAATCACTGTGCCATCCCCACACGTGTACAATATAACAATAAATATGTTTATGGCAAGACATAACATTGGACTGTAAATATGTCTTGGCCAACACACAAATAAATGGGTATGCCAGTTGAGCACCATATGTAACTAATTAGGAACTCTTTTTTTGTGCATTTTAACAAGAAAGTGAAGGAGGCGAGGAGAGAGACAGAGGGAGACACGACAGTTAATCTTTTGCTTTTATTTTACTTAGCAGTACTTGCAATGTCTCACTTGTGCATCTATACACAAAAAAAGAAAGGATTCGGTAAAGAAACAGAATGAAGAACATTGTAGCACTACATTTATGTTATTAAACATCTTAGCATGTAGGACGGACATTGCAGCAAACCTAAGCTAGCCAACATAAATTATTTTGTAACAAAATATTGCCTGAGATTTACCCTGTTTGATCACTGGCGCTGGCAGGGAGACGGCCGTGGGTTATGAAATGCAGCCAGGAAATGCACCGGTCGGGTAAAAAAAGCTTAGCATACTGTTTCTATTTTTCATGTTTACTCATATTACTTGTATTCTGATTCCTATGTGCAACAACTAACAAGTCAAACATCAGGGGTATTACAAACTTAATTTTGAGACTTCTTCTTTGGTGGCTGATTAAGTTGTCCTCGGTCTTAAGGAACAAAAGACTTAAGGGTGAGCTATAAATCAATGGAGACCTTGTTTCCCCTGGGCTATTCAGCCACTTGGGGTGTAAAACACTCAAAGGCAATGAGCACTTGAAAGTCTGGAGCTGCGGACAGATTCTGCCCAGCAATTATCCTGTCTGCATGCCTCCTAAACACTGCATACCAGATATGTTTGGGCCTCTTCAGAAACATTCCCAGTTATGGAGACACAGATGCTAATGACACCACATTTTCAGTGCAGCAGAGACAGAAGGCCTCTGGCCATCATTTCTAAAACACATGCCACACAGCCTGCACCACCCACACCACACAGACCTGTTATTGATGACCACTGACGGCGCTCCTCTTCACTCTAGTCAGGGTGGCCGCCATAGGCAACAAAGCAGTAAATATAACTTGTCAAGGTAACGTAACTTACTTATCAGCACTTATCAGTTAACCTACACTTGTCTTGTTAGTGAAGACAGAGATCCTGTAAAAGGTGTGTTCATAATATCGAAATTTTCTCTTCTGGCTGAGTAGTGCTGTCTAAGACTTTGTGTTTCCTTTTTGGGCTGCTGCCCAGTAAGGAGCAGACTGACGAGCAACTGTCACAAGGATTGATGTGTCCAGCTGGTGTGCAAGAGGTGGGCTAAGAGACACAAGAGCAAGAGCAGTGCACATTAAATCTGATGGCCAAGATGAGAGGGGTGTGGTTGAGGCCCGAGCAGAAGGTTTGAAGGTGATAGAAAGATGAGGTAAGATGGAGGGGTGCAGGGGAGGGGTGGATCATTGAGGGAGAAGGTGACAGGAAGTGACTCTACCTTAGATACCATCAAGGTGACTCAGTAGGACAGAACATTCCCATGGGTTTACTACTGCAAAAAGCAATAGACAGAGAGAGAGAGAGAAAGAAAGAGAGAGGGAGAGAGAGAATTTCAAGGTGCAAAAGCTCTTTGCAGATGTCCAAATACATAGTAAATCACCGTGAGGACCTGAGGGTGCTCAAATGCTTTTTGACTGAATCTGTCTCCCAGCCCAGAGGCTCCAGAATGACTAAAACATTAACAGGAGTCTTCAGGGTAGCGGCAGAAACCCACCCATCCCCCACCAGCGCCTGCACAATCCCAGGACTGTGCAAACATAAGGCCAAACCAAAATGGCCTCCATTCAGATGTTGTGCAAATGCACTGCAAATGTTTGAAACCAAGAGAATGCTTGACTAGACGATAGGCTTGTACACAAACTATCTATTTAGCCCTGTGTCCCCATTCCCATGAGTCATAAAGTTGCCCCTGGCATTTGAGTAGAGAGGTCTGTGTGTCGAGTTACAGGTGTTCTTTTTAACACAGTTGCTCAAAAAAAAAAAAAAAAAAAAAAAAAAAAGGTTTATGACTTTTCTTCTATGGAGGGCTGAGGAAACAGAAGTGGCATTGGGTTTAAAAAACAAGTTTAAACCTAGGATGTAATCACCTTTATAGCACAATAACAAATAGGCTAACACAGCGTGCTATGCAACCATACTTCTGCAATCAACATACTTTTCTGCAAAACACCCACTGAGCAAAAGCAGCGCCTTCAATCACACGCCGACCATCAAAATGCTGAGAGAAAAGAAACAAATGACTAGTGAATGAAAACAAACAGCAATATTTTATTTTATTATGTTCTAAACACATAAAGACGTATTACAATGAATATAAATGATCCAAGATCCAAAACTTCATAATTAGCAACCTGGAATCATTAGTTAATTTTAATTTCTTTGGTTTAGAATAAATGAAAAAAAAAACAAAACCATTCTGTGAATATTAGTAAGAAGTTTAGTGCAGCACCATTATTCAAATGTGCAATAACATTAATGTATCTATTTCTTATTGCTCATAAATGGGCCGAGTAGTGAAATGAGTAGTAGTGAAATGAATGAAATTCTTTTAACAGTTTTATGGGTACGAAATTACAACTCCACATTTTGAATTCATTGAACTGTAACTGGCAAGCTTACTTTGGAGAGTGAATAAATGTTCTTTTTATGTACGCTGTTTAAACTTTTTAATGCTTTAACATTAATGTGTCATAGCCTTAACATTGCTCTTTTCCACACATTGTCCCATCTTCACACCATTCCTCATTTTGCCTCCTCTGACCTCCAAATGGAAAATGACTGACATGATTTAATGCTAATGAACAGAACATTAATAGGGGATATAAACCAGTGAGTGCTTATAATTACAGGAGAGCCTCACAGAACTATTTTCACAACTCAAAATGATTCAAATACATTTAGCAATACTAATCTCAGCAATATTTCACTTACCATTACACAGATATGCTGCATGTGCAACTTGCTTTAGCTGTTTTCTGATAGGAGGACAGAAAGAGCAATAATGCTGCCACAAAGGTAGAAATGGAGCTCTGCAGAGGCAGTGTCTGTGGCTCCTGGTTGCCTGGATGTGTGTGCTCGACTGCCCCCTGGCAGATGCAGCTGTCACTGCACTAACATTTCAGCAAAAAGGAAAACCACTCCCTACAACAGAATACCCTAGAAAAATGGCCCTATGTCTCACACATATTTTTTCTTATATTCACCTTCTCATTTATGCCGCCTGCAGAGTTTTGGATTAATGTAAGGAGGAACATGTCTGAGGATACAATAATTATGCAAGGAAGCACATCATCTGAGACTTCCAGGGGTTTATTGCTGTTTCAAACTCATTTAACACATTAGACATAAGTATGAGCCTCTGAATACACACATAAGATACATACTGGTATTCAGAGCTTTACAAAGGTGTGCACTCTGAAGTGAAGATCAGGTCTTTGCAGCCTTTCTTTTAAAAACTACACAGCAACTAACAGCAACCTAGACAGATAGAGACAGCTGTCTGTATCTGTCATGACAAGTTTCCTCATTTCTGGCCTTGTGTATTAAACACTAAGGTACTTCATTGCTATGCCGCTGAGATCAGAGTTTTTCCTTTTCATTCATATTTTCTGGCAATGTTTAAAAGCCAAAAATTGGAACTGCTCTCCAGTTGTTGGCTGGTGAGCCGTTACAGAGATTACATAGGCATAGAGAGCTGTTTCAATCTGAGCCAAGGCAACAGTGAGACACTGGGAAAAAAACAAGCTCACAACTTGAGCCTCACAGCAGCAACAATAGATACCAATTTCATTTGTAACAAAAAGATCCAACACATTTAAAGCCAAGCATGTTGAGGTACACATGATGGCCTAATAAAAAATAAAAACAAAAAAACCCTCAAATATACAGGAAGACAACACTGCCCACAGAGTTAATGCTTAGATATTGTTTTTAAATAATAACCATACTCAAAAGGTAGAAACGCTTAAACACAGTTGGTCATTATATATCATTATATCTTTGTTTTACATAAAACCTGCATGTTCATGGTGCACACTAGCTGTAATGCAGTGTGGTTAGATGTGTTGTTAAACTACCCTCTGTCACAAACACATGCTATGTGACTGAACTGCAGAGTAGCTCTCAAAACTGACGCTGTGGGAAGATACTGCATTACAGTACCTCAGTCTAACTACAGGTGGCAGCACAGCCCCTGACACAAGATTTTGCTAGATGTGATCACTGCCAGAGAGCATCTTTAATGTCTGAACATAAACCACCAAGACCACAGAAATCCATTTAGCAGGCGACCAGTAACTTTGGTGAATGAAGCCAGCATTGTGGCAGCCCCTGCATGGATATCATGACTTCACAAACTCATCAGAACTAGAACTATTTGCTCTATATAGTCAATCAATAGTCTCCTCTATCCTTGTCACCGTTTTTAAGTGAGAAATATAGAATTGCCGCTTTCCACAGCTTAAGGAGTGCTTTGTGCTTGGTAACACCTTCCCCTGATAAATGGACATAGGGCAGAATATTCTAGAGGGGGCCACTGCAGATGAACATGCATCACTGCATCCGTTTTGCAGTGCTTAAAGTCTGCTCAGTGCAGAATGACATCACTCAACCAAGACCACTGGAGCAGAACCAGAGCCTGTAAGGCTATTCAAATTAATTAACAAATGACCTTAGATTAAAAGGGGAGTCACAGATCAGACAATGAAGGCATTTATCAATTCAATAGACAAGGGTATCACATGATGCCTTTCTATCACTTCTCTGTACTAGTAAGCTCACACTCTATTCCACTGACAAGAATAAGACAGTATTATACATAAGTTAATATAAAAAAAAATAGGTTACCCTAGCTATAGGGTATTGCATAATTTACTTTTGTCTCGCATGCGTTTGAGTGAAGACCCAGCATGTATTAAAATGTCTTTGGATATAAAAGCATTGCTGGTTGTTTTTCTTTAGGGAGGAGAATTCTACAATAAAGAAGCAACCAGGAATCCTGTCACAGCGGTGTCTGATAAAGTGTGAAATAAGCTGCAGCCCAGATGGCATTTTCTTTTATTTCAAGAACAGACTATATCTGAACCATCTCAGAGAGACAAGTCAATCTCAAGGTTCGCTAATACAGTCTCATGGACAGGGGGATAAATCCCTGGTAGGCAACAAAAAGCAGATCAATAAAGAAAGCATGTAAACAAACCACAGTGGAAATGAAGTTGAGATGGATGGAGAGTGGGATAGTGAGGGTGGCCAGCAGTGCTTCAAATAAAGCACACAGCCAGGGACAGAAAGAAGAATAAAAAGGGCAGAAAGCCAAGGGGTGGCTATTGGTGCGAGGAGCAGTGGGAGTGCAAATGAGGAGAGGGAGATGCACGGCCATGAAGGAGAGAAAGGAGCAGAAGAAAGAGGAAGAGAATGCGTGAGGGAGAGATGGGGGAAGCGAGAAATTGAGAGAGAGAGAAAAACGGTAGTGTAGAGGTGATTTATGCTAGTTGTATAATTTTCTACAACGCTGCTCTCCCCTCTTCCCCTACGGCTCTCCTTTCCTCCTCTATATCCCACCCTCCCACCAGGGTGTGCTCCTCCTCACTGTCACACCAAGAACAGTCCCTGGCCACACCAGCCAGTGATTAAGATTCTGCCGTGATGCGACTGCAGCACTTCGCAAATGGAAGACTGGACATAATTTCCCTAAAATGCTGTTTTTTATCACCTATTTCCCCTTCATCAGCTTGCCGCACACGATTGATAGCTGATGGCACCTCTGACAACTTAACGTTTTTATGGTTAGATTTATGGGCTATCTGCTCCTCTCCTTTTACAGCTCAAACTCTGTAAAAATGCTTATTTCTCAGATAAGGAGAGGGAGGGTGTGTGTCTATGTGTATGGAATCGTATCACACCCAGCTAAATGTATGTATGAGAGAGAGAGAAGGGCCCAGTTCACTGCATTGCAGTCCAGAACAGTGCTGGGCTTCCAGGACTTTATAGCTGTGCAGAGGCTGAAATTATCTCTGCGTGGCACCACGGATTAAATAATACTTCTCTCTTCTTAGATAGCATACCACCCAACTCTCATCGGCTCCTTAGCAGCCAACATTTGCCATATCCCTCGTTCTAGGAAGCAATAAACACTTGAACACAAAAAAAGGAAGTAGCCTTATGCAAACAATATAGGTGTGTATTCATACAGACCTTGTCTTTCCCACACACACATTATCAAGGCATCATTTCCTGTATCGTTTTGTTTAAATCATGAAGCAAAACAAACAGAGTAATATTGTAAGTGATCAACAACAATGTAGGGAATATACATGCTTGTTGATTGTGTGAAAAAATGGAAAGAGATATAATGTGACAGCTCCTTATCATTCTCACACCAAGTTTAAACTAATGAAGTGAATGAGTGAGTTTTGATGGCAACTGAACATCTGAGCACTTGATTATAAATTGCCTTGATGAGTATTTGTGTGTGTGTGTGTGTGTGTGTGTGTGTGTGTGTGTGTGTGCACAAGTTGATGCTAGTTAGAGGTTTTCAATGTAATGGGGGTCTGCTGGACTTACTGGGCTGCAGTGGAAGCGTGGCCACTGCAGGTTCCCCTCCCACCCTGGTCAGATTTACAGCCAGTACGGGCTCCCAGTTAGCCTTCTCCTCTCCTCCACTGATGAGCCTGGCAGATCCCAGACAGACGCCCTGGGGGACTGGAGTGTGACAGGGAATGGGGGAGGGGAGAGAGAAAGAGAGAGAGAGAGATGTGTGTAGAAAAAGAGGGAGAGAGAGAACCAGCCTGATGAGATCGGTGATTCATAGACACCCAGGAGGACACACCCTGGAATGGGGTAATACCAAACATGTTTTAACTGGGCTGGCCCATAATTCATTAGGGTTACCAAGGCTACAAGGAGCACCTTAGGAGAGAGGCCCCAGAAATCATCTCTGCGTGTTGTTGGATGCAGCCCGTATAGGAAGGGGAGATTAATATTCAAGGCTACAGTGTGCTCGGCTCTTAGTGGAGAAGACCAATCTGTTGAGTGGAGCAAAGCAGCACATTTGATGTCTGCATATTTCCACATCAAGTCACAGGTCGCTCTGAATTTTCCATACCTTTTTTTTCCTTGGTACTGTGTCAGGGTGTCAGTGGAAATTTTATGACATGAAATATGTAACTGGAAAAATTGCAGCTGTAATGTGCTTAAATACAGCCATCTTCCCAGTGCAGTAGGGAGCTATCCTATTCAACAATTTTGAAAATCTCTAATGTTACTTTAATAGTGCTTTTGCAAGTACCGGTGTGATTAATGTTTCATCACAGGAGATAAATATCACAATAATCAGTATTCTTGTATGAAAAAAGCAGGCGGATCCTTAGTAGCAACAAGCAGAAAATTACACACCGTCATCTTCGTCTATAAAGGTTTTCTCCTAAAGCTGCCTCAGTATATCACATCCCTACTCAAATTTAAAACTACTATACTGATTTTGGACAGACTATCTTCACATAATGTGCTTCATATTGATGGAACCTACAAAAGGATTTAAGAACTTGAATGTCTCCTCTCATTGGGCGATTTTAAATGTAAACTTGTGACTGTATCTAATGCTGTTGTTCTGTGATTTCTCTCTCTGCTTATTTCTTCTGCTTTAAATCAGGTCTCTCTTGCAAAAGAAATCGTCATCTCGGTGAGATAAGCTGATAAAATTAAAGCTCATGAATACATTACGGTGAAGTAATGACCAAAGAGTACCAAAATACAAAATACAGAGTGTGGGTCTATTTCCACTCGTTGGAATCCTTTTCCCACAAGGCCCAGAAACAGCCGTCAGCTTACCGGGGAGCTTAATTGCTCTGATTATTCTACGTAATTGCTGTTGCTTTCTGTCTTGACTTTTATAGGGGTGCAATGAACAGGTATGGCTTGATTGTGGGTGGCTTTGGAAAGCAGGCACAGCTCATGTTGTTTCAATTACATTCGGGGCATTTCTGTAGCACGCTTTGGTTGACTGAGTCAGATTCCTCATTTCCATTTTCCGAACGCAAGTCGGGATTATGCGCAGGAGACCGGAGGATGATGATGATGATAGTGAATGAGGCCATTACACCCTTACTCAGCACCTGGGAGGTACTGTCTGACTGTATGGCACTCAGGTTTATTATCACCTTGTTTCCCTACACAGCACCAGCCTGTTGACATCATACTGTGAAATTCTGAGACATATGTGAAGTACTGAAACAAATACAGAAGTACCAGGTAACAACATGACTTCATGTGCAGTAAAAAGCTCTTCATCATCTCAATACCATTTAATAGAAGCCTATTAATCACATAATGTAAAACGTGGTCTCTTCTAAAAGGCCACAAACTGGGTTACCCATTGAAAAATGGTCTCTTTCTGATTAAGCAATCACATTGCAGGCATAAGCTGCCCAGTTTTCATAAATCACTTCAAACATACATGGCATTTGATTAGAACCCATTAGCAATGAGCAACAGTGTGTGATGTGCATGTGAGGAGGCATGTGCATGTGTCTCATCTCACATTTTCCATGGTCTGCTCTTTAGGATGTTCCTCATTAGTGTGAATATTAATGCGACCAGAAAGGGGGGAAGAGGGGAAGAAAAATGTAAAAGGAATTTGGAAGAGCTTTTTAAAGGGGCCATTTCATCAGAATCGTTATTTTTTTGCGGTTCTCTGAAGGCTCGTAACCGGCGGTCTATGAAGAGAGACATGCCGCAGTGGGGCTTAATTTAAAACCAGAAAGGTCACTGCGCTAAGAAAGGTCCTCAGCTCAGCCAAAAATATAAAATGAGGAGGAGAAAAAGAAAGCAGTGGGGGAGGAGGAGTGGGCCAAGAAAGAGAGCAGAATGAAAGGAGATCAGAGGATGCCGATTGAGAAGGGGGGACCCGAGCGGGAGGAAACACGTTCAAGTAATTTGGAAAGACAGTGTTATGGAAGGGAGTACAAAAATGGAAAAATACTGAGGAAAGAGGAAAACTGAGAAAGGATAATGAATTGAGTTGCAATTGAACTGGAACAGGCCTCGCCATCAAAACAGATGCAAGGGCTTTTTTGTTTACTTTAATGGTGTTTTTGTAAGTAATTTGTTATAATGGCCTACAATTTCAGGGAAAAAACGCTGCATCCATACACAGTGAAGGACTGCCAATCTGTCCAACAATCTGTGTTGGCAGAAACACAACCCTCCCCAAGCCTTTGCTGAATTAGGCTCTCCGTGCTTGGTACCGGACCAGAGTGCTAATGGTCAGATGGGAAATTAGCTTTGTCATATGCAACTCAGCACAAAATAGGTACGACTTTGAAAATTACATTTCTCCCCAGATCGGTCTGTTTATAAGTGAGGATGACACTTGATTTGGCTGCATGTCATGTGTTGGACTTGGCCTGGTTAACAAATAGTAAACCGTCTCGGCAATGAAGTTGTCCTCCCCCGACTCTACCGTCCATTCTACAAACTAACACTCCCATCTTCAATCACTTGTTTATCTATCAGCTCACTTTAATTGTCCGCTCGGGCTTTTGACTGCACCACATTACATAAAAGCACACGGGAGCCTCATGGCAGCAGCAGGACAGCCTCTGATGTAAAGCCTCACGCTTTGCACAGATAAGGCGGGTTCAATTTTAATGTTGCTAGCACACCGAGACGCACCAGGCTCACTTGTAAAACAGAATGCCCCCTTCGCTTGTAAACGCAGCAGCCCAAGAGGAGGAAAGCGATGGGGGTTGGGCCTAGCTGAATTAAAAGGAGGAGAGGAATTCCACTTGTCCAACTCCTGCAATCCATCCTGTGGATCAATTTCTTCTCTCAAATTCCCAATCCATTCCCCATCTCTTTTAAAAACTAATACCCAATTCCAATCAAAATTGCAGTAAAGCATACCTTGTAAAAGGTCATAGTGTGACCTCTGAGTTCTCTAAATTGGATGCTGGTTGGCCCACTTTCCTTTGAAATACTGCACAGCCTGATATTAAAACTGCCCCGTACACAACCGCACCGCCAGTGGGAGCTGCAATCCAGCCCATCAGTGGGTGTTGATTTTGATGCGAAGTGTCACAGCACGGAGAGTTTAACAAGATATTGGTTGTCTGTGTTGAGGGAAACAGGAAACCAGAAGTCAAACCTAAACTAGAGCTTTGGGGCCCGGGAATGATTTTTAGGATAGGTGTATCTGTGTGTGCATGTGTGCTTGCCATAGGCAGAACGCCGGCATATAGTGGAGCATCTCTCCTGCAGCCAGCCGAGGGAACTGATCAGATGGACGATCAAACACTAATCATTCCCTCACGGCCCATACCGAGTAAAGCTGTCATTAATTTTGCGGAATTACATCAAATCTGAGACATTCTTTATGTGGCCCACGGCCTGTAGACAGTTATACGACAGGGACTGCTGCGCTAAGCAGATGGAGCAGCTTGGCCGTGCATACTAAATACCACCGTCCCCCATTTCTCTATCTCCACCCTCCCAACACTCTGCCCTCCTTCCAGGCACTCTGCTCCCACTCCCTCTTTCTTTGTTTTCTACCCTTCTAATGTCTTTCCTTGACTATATGGTCAAACAGTCTCAACGATTACATCACTAACCCCACAAAAATGGCCATTATTTAACTCCAAAATGCTCATATTGCTTTAAATAATACCTTGATAGAAAAAAACTGCATTGATGTGTATTTCTATGAGCTCTATTCACAAACAAGACACATCACACATTAATTTGATATAATGGGGAAATAAATTGCTCACTGACATAAATCTTTAATGTTTGTCTCTCGGATGTTGACAAATCTAATAGTTTACTTTGCTATACACAACAGAAGGTCATAATCCCATTTGAGGTTTCCTTGGCAACCGATTACTGCTGAAGGCAAGTTGCAATTTATGACTAGTGACACATACCTGCCATTCCCTTTGAATGAGACATGTGGTAAGCTATATTCAGACAGATCACCTCAGGTAATGAAACTGCAGCAGCACTCCTGGGTTATACCATTTTCTTATATGGAAAGGAACTCCAAGCCAGGCTGCTAGAAACCAGCAGATGACGGAGATTAAATTTGAGTGGAATAATCCTGCAACTGATAAATAAACAACATACTTCAGGGGTTTTTTTAATACTTTATATTAGGGCTGGTTGATATGAACAAAATCAAAAGGTCAAAATATTTTTCATCAATATTGCAAAAGTGTTGTAGGAAAGGCTACTGGTGCTTTCACAAAATATTTACACAATGAGATATTTAATAAATAATCATCAGTAATGTGGATATAATGACTAAGTGGGTAAAGGCAAATAATAGAACAGCTAGAACAGTCTGGTAAGTTCAGACAATTACATCACTTTATTGTAACGCAGCCTTTGAAACCAGGAAAAGACTAAACTTAAGCCCACGGCGCAAAATGAACTTTTTTTGTCCACTGGCCAAACGTCTAGTGAATGTTTAAATTTTAGCAGCCACTCAGTAGATTACCGTGTTTTTTTGGCTGGTGAGTGAAGCTAATCTATGAGCCACTTGCATATTTTACCAGCATTTGGCTGGTGGCATTTGCTAATTTTATGCCCTGCTTTATGCCATATCCAAAATCTAAGACGATATCTGGTCTCATATCACAATATAATATTGCCCAACCTTTGCTGATATCAGTCTAGTTTGTACCTCCCAGAGAAAGAAGATGGTGTGTCTGTGCATGTGCGTGCATGTTTTGGGGAGTGGGGGTAGGGGGGGTCGAGGGGGGTTATGACAGACAGAGGAGCCATAACAGCAGGCAACCAGGTCAAGATCAAGCAGTTTCATGGACAATCCACTTTCAGTCTAGTCTCTATTAGGGTGAAGACTCACATTCCTACAGCACAGCCATCGTCTAACTTCACACAACAGTGACGCTTCAAAGTCAAGGCTATCTGAGGACTGCAAACACTTCCTGCAAATACCAGAAACACAAAGAGGAGCCAGTAGGAGCCGGGTTATATTCATTCTCAACCAGGTCTTTTATAGTTAACACATAAAAGAAATCACAATAGAACCAGATCAGAAAAAAGACACTTACTTGTGCTACAAATTCATGTTTACAATTTAAAACACTTTTAAGATCTATATTTCCTACCACCATACGGCTATAATACAAAAATAAACAATGGATTAACAATAACTGAATAAGCTAGTCATTGCAGTACAAACTATTTAATTATCCCATTGCATAGAGAGCCACAACCTCCAGCTCCACTTTGCTCACAAAGGCTCAGCACACTATTAATCCACTTAAACACAATTTATAGGGTCTCTACATCGACTGTCCGTCGGCATAAAATTACATGAAGCGTCCTTATAGTGTCTTCAACAGACTAAATTAGCCAAACTGGACTTACTAATTGAGGAGGAGTAAAGTACTGTGTGACTGGATTGACTCATCAATGAGTAGAGATAAATAAGCAGGCTAAAACAGTATGGGAACATCAATAACCATATGTAATATATTATGAACATTATTTAAACTGTGGTTACTGGGGCATTATTACATCAAATACTAACTGTAATTTCCACTTCTATGATCTGGATATTTACTTTATTGTGGTTTCAGGTACCTGAATCCCTCTCACTGTGTGCTGCGATTAAATGAATGTTTTTAAATCTACTGATTAATCATTCTTAATCAAGATTCACAGTTAAATAGATTCAGATAGAGTTTATGTTTACAGGAATGATAAAAGCAATTTCCAAAATTGTATTTTAATTCAAAACTCCAAATTACACATCATTTAATGCACTCTCATTTAATGACTTTACATCAGTCTTTTCAATGTTTGCGATATCTCTGTCAGTAGCCAGTTACATACTCTGCTGCTCTGTTGTAATATATGCAAAACTTTCATTGCGACAGTTGTAATTTATGCAAAATTAAGGAAATGTCCACAATGTTAAGTGTCTTCATTTTCCTATTTCATGCTGCACCCTTATTTAATCAGTGTCCTCTCTTTATCAAAAGTCTCTCTGACAGTAAAGAAAGAGACAAAACACGGGTGCTAACATGGCTTTAAAAGGCCGTAGGACAGTCTCAGGAGGCTAAGAGAGCATGCACTGTGTGTTTTAGTGGTTTTAGGATGCAAACCTGAATACAAAGCACTGGGTTTTCAAGATGGTATACTGCCATCTGCTGTCCACCTCTGGAGCACCATCGTGCAGGACAGCTCTCATTTGTCACCACATGTTATAAGACACAGGAAGAGCTGTGAGGCATCTCTCATAGAATATATAAAACTGGGACTCGTTCGAAACAGCAGGATTAGTGGATTATTTGGGAATTTCTCATAATAAAACCTGAATTCACCATTAAAACTGGAACATGGACTGATGTTAAAAGATCTATTGTAGGTTTTCCTCAGCAAAGTTACACAGATAACTCAGTAAACATTGGAGCAGAATGTTTCTGGATATCAATTCAGCTTGATTAACAAAAATTAAAATTGCCAATATAAAATATTTGAATTAATATAAAATTATATAAGAGAACCGATTGTATTTTAATGCCATTGAAATGAAATAAAGATTTGGCACAGAAGGTTACAGAGGGAAAATAACGCATTGGTTTGTAAAGCAAGTGCAATGCAAACATTTATGAGATATCTGTAGCCTATGAGATGATCTGTTGCAAATGAAAACATAACGGTAAGCGAACACAGATCAAATATTCACTCTTCCGATACTCCGTTTTGCTAAAACCGTTGTTTTCCTCCTCGCAGAAAAGAAATATTGGCCGGTAAAAGCCACACAGGCTGACAACCAGCGACTCTGAGCATCCGATGAGAAAAACAACAGCCGCCGATGACAAGCATCATATTACGTTTTGTGCGACCTCTGCTTCTCTGCTCCGAGCTTGGGGCTTGTAGTTTAAAGAGTGGCGTTTCGCCGTTGTTTCGCCGACATAGTGGACACCAGCTCCCACAATTCCGTGGTGGGAGTCAACCTGTCATGCTTGTGTTTTGCTTTGGTTTTTTGTTATTGTTTCGAGTTAGTGTAGCAACTGAGCCCGAGGAGGAAAGCACGACTTTGTCTCGCTCAGGTTTTTTTGTTGTTTTCTCACGGCCTGTGACTTCCTGTGTCTGATAGAGAGACGTCTCTCTGTTCAGACTGTTTACAGAGAAGTCAAGACGATAAAAGGTAAGCGAGATGTCAGAGACGGTCGGCAGAAAATGTGCGCAGATACTGTTTGTTGTTAACAAAGCCTGTTATTGTCTCGCCTGACGTGCACGCGCCAGCACAACGACTAATTGGACAGCGATAATTAGCGAGTACAAGCTCAGATCCGCCTGTAGCGGCTTTGAGGAGACGTTAGTCTTTCTAAAGCTTGCATCGATGCGCATGGTACTTAATGTTTTGTCGACATGTGCTACTGTTGGGCCTCAAGCCTCGTGCTATGTAATATGAACCCTCGAGAATACGCTGCTTACAGTAGGCTGTAGTTTTGTCACTGATCTGTCGTTTCAGACGGCATCTGTAATATGTTCTGTACTATTCACACTATTAAAGTTTCTTCCTATATTCCTCAATGTAGAACAATGCGCTGCTAATTTAGATTAAAAAATAAATCCCCGTTATTTTATTTATATGATACCACAAGAGATAAATAAGGATTTAATCCACAGTTGTGTTGCACATGTTGTCATTGCTCTGTTTATAGCCTGTGCTGCACTATTACTGGTGTCTTTTCCCCTGAGTTGCTGTTTCAAAGTGTGTCTGAGGGAGATTTTGAATTTCTGTCATGACAGTTAAGCACATGTGTCCTATAGTGGGGTCAATGCCCCACACACAGCTAAATAAATAAATAATGCTTTCTGTAAGCTGCACCTGTCTCAAGCCAGTGTGGTTTAACTGCAAGCAGCAATTCCTTAAAATTCATGTAGTGTATTTCCCAGTAGAATTTGAGCCATGTACATGCTGGAGGCCTCCTGACACCTTGTACCACATGCTTACACGTGACGGTGTACAATAGCAAATGATTTTGACGCTGACTGAAATAGCCCTAGTGACAAACATACAGTATGTCATGTTGCTCAAATGCCTTGCTGTCACTGCGGTTTAGTAGTGGTGTCCTTTCCTCAAGTGTGCGCTCAGTCAGGATATCTTCTTACACTGAATAAATATTCACAGACTGCTGGCTCTCTCCTGTTTGTTCTCCAGAGGTCACCTCTTACCTATTTCAGCTCCTCTAACCATGCTTGTGAGATTCTACCTTGAATTTGAAGTGAACAACCTAAAAAATCATTTGAAATCAAGTTTGAATGTTGTGAGTTTTTTTTTTCCTGTAGGTGCAAAACAGCCTGCTTTTGCGTTGTGTTGCCATGGAAAAGGCTTGGCAGGTGGAGTTCAGAAACGTGGGCTGCAGTTACTTCCCTCAAAGCAGAGTCGACTGCCACTACACCCTGAGCTCACAGCACAACTGGGCCAGCAATGACTGGATAGGGCTCTTCAAGGTATTGTTAACCTGATGACTGTCACAAAAAATATTTAAAAGTAAAAAATCTAAAGTATGTACATCCAACTGCAAAATAAAACTGTGTGCATGTTTTCTTCCTCAGGTGGGATGGTCATCGGTGAAGGACTACCACACGTTTGTTTGGGCATTGGCCCCAGCTGACTATCAAGAGGGCGCAGATGTCAACTGCTGTGTACATTTCCAGGGTACTCATGTCCTTGTTGTCTCATTTTATTTACAGTAGTTTGCCAGAGTCTATACTTTCTATACACTGCTTAGATCAACAGATAAAACCTTCAGCAGGAGATTGCTCTTGAATGTGAATTGAATTGCTCTGTTGTACAAATAGCTAGTGACCAGGGGTGCGTGATACATAAATAATATGATATATTATGGATAGCGATATTTAGGATGATATGACAGAGAGGCAAAGCTGTGCTCTCCTTTTTAAAATAACTATTCAGAATCATTGATCCCATCAACACAAACCTTCTTACACTAAATTACAAGTGAACAAGCTGACTTCAACTTGATGGAAACTGTGGTGTGTAAAACTTGTGTCTAGTCTGACTGCCTTTTTAGTTTCTCAGGTTATCTTTGTTCTCCCAATATTGTAACACGCTGCTCTACTTACTGTGAAACAAACAAACAATCGATCAATTGTTGACATCTGAGTTGAACCAGACAGACGCGTCTCATCTCATGATCAGTTTAGTTAGTGTTTTCCATGAAGGTTACTCTTATCCAACCATTTCCACGCTACAGAAGTTTCTCCTTTTTCTGGAACCAAATCCTCCAAAGTGAAGCCAGCAACCATGTTACATTCACTTTCAGCTATGCTCCTTGCTGCAGCTGCACAGTCATATTAATAACATGATATGGCAAATTTCTGTTACATAAAAAAAATCATATGATATGGAACATTCCTACGAGCAACTTGTGCTTTGAGTGGAGAAACATTTTAGGTATTTGTATCTTCGAAAACTATTTCCACAGAAGTAAAAGGGAAATATCCTTTGCACAAGACAAATATCCCTCTAGGCTTGGTCTGTTTAACAGACAGCCTCTGTCACAGTTTGAATGAATTTCTTTAATAGGCAGGAGGTTGAGTAATGAGGATGACGAAGACAATGGCTCAAAGCCTACTCTGAGTACTACCACTCACTGGAGACTACAGCGTTCACTCTGTCCCATCTGTCAGCAGCAGCTGATAAGTTTGATTCAGTGTGAGGGGCACGTGTGCAGCAGGTGAGGCATTGACCTCTGGCAGAGTGATTTATCACTAAGTTAATCATAGTGTCAATGTCATTCTTCAGTGGAAGAAGAGCAGAGGAAACAAAGTTTAAAGAAACCGCTGATGCTTCCTTATCACCAGGAGAAGTGTTAAATTCATTTCTCACGCTCCAAACCAATTGGGGTCAACATGTCACCAAACAGTTGGGATGTTTTTGACATAATGTCATAACAGCTATTTCTTCACATTCTGTTGATAGTTTTAGTTAATTTATGAATGTTTTAAATGAATTTGACACAATTCTTACATATTGCACCTTTTAAAGAGAAGGTTGCCTGCACTGTGACATAAGCCAGTGCTGTGAGTTGCAATACAGCTCATAAACTTTACTCCACTGTCTGTGGAAGATGGAAAACTGTCTGTTTTCCATCTTCCTCCTTTACTGTACATGTGTTGTGAAACAGTATTTCCAAGTAAATCAAAATGAAGCTACGGCTTGTAAGATAAGGATAATATTAGATTAACTTACTTTTATGGGCTGGATGAAGTCATCGCTGCTGTCTGGACACAGTAGGAAGCAGGAGGCATAACATCATCAGTTCCTGTAGGTTTTGGAAGAGTAAAAAAAAACAGAATCAAGAATGTGGAGAGACAGACAAACATGGTACACTTGAAAATAAACTGTAAGTCAGATGCAGAGTTAAGCTAATAGCACAACTAAACAAGAAATCAGTCATATAGTAGCACTAGCAATGCTAGCAAACCAAAGACTTGTTGTGAGACAGGAAGCATACCTGGGCTCATTAACAGTAGCTGCTTATTCATGGGCGTTAGATGAGGTTTTTATGTCAGTATTATCACTGAACTTAGCTAATAAAGGGCACAGTAGCTCTGCCATAGGTTTGTGTTTGGGCCCCAAACACTGCAAGCTACACCTGTCCACACCGTGAAGTTACCGGGTTTTTTTAATAACTTTATGACCTTCTGAACTGAACAAAAGCCAGTTAATTCTTGGATGTATCGGTGGTTAGCGTGCTATCTAACCAAATACAGACATATTTGAAACCGTTGACAGGTGTATTTTTCCTCTTTGGGCAGAGGTGAACTGTTTGCACCTGCTGATGGGACACTATGCTGAACATCAAGTTACAGAAATTAAACCAATATTCTAACATCCGGCAAAATAGTAAACAAGTGTATCTCATGAAACATATTGTAGCGTTGCGGTGTGGACAGCTTGCTGTTTGCTAGTTCAGCAGAGCTCAGATTTATTCCCTTGCCCCAGCAACAGCTAAACCGAGTTTGAGATGTCCCCGGTAAAACAATAAACAGGGTAGCTAACCCTCTAAACTTGTATTTCTTATTAACTAAATAGCAACTGACGTTTGCTGCTTTTTTTCTCTCTAACCTCAGACGAACTGGCGCGAAAATGTAGCAACTAAAAACACAATCCCGCTTCTCCCTCCCCGGAACTACTTGTCAGCCAATTACACACTACGGTGGACATCTCCTTCAATAAATCCACTGCAAAACAACACACATAAACAGTAACTTACTCCCAGCGTGACAATATCTTCTCATCGCATCTTTAAGTACAGACAAAGAGCCCACTTGGAGAGGCTGAAGAAACACTTGTCAAGAGTTAAGCTAGTCAAATGATTGATTTAACGTTAGCGGTTACTTACCTATTTCAGGTAGCTTGTTAAGTATCTTAATGGAAAACGGGAACATAGTCGAGGCAAGACAGACTTCTACGCTGTATATCAGGATGAAAAAAGTCAATACCACTCCGATTTAAAGTAGAAATATTTTTTTTAAAACATATGCTAATTGCTAAGGAGGACGCATTTTCTCCACTGTTGTCATTGCAACCCAGGTAAATTCAAACACGGCGCGTGACTTCTTTGTCGCTCACCTGTGTTGAACGAGCTGAGTGCTGCCGCCGGTGGCCGGAAGCTGTATTGCACTTTAGCGCAGCAATATCATGTAAAATAAATGTGTTATAGGCTTTTATTGTATAAATACCAAAATATTGTCACTCTGTGTCATTTAAATTAATTGTAGCCTATAAAGTGATTAGTACTTCCAAATTTAGATGTAGTTAGATTACCTCAAGTGCACTTATGGTCCAACCTTGTTCTTTTTATACACTATATATAGCTAGCCCCAAATGATGGCAGAGCTACACTGCTGTCCAAAAGTTTTATACGCTAAAAGTAAAATGAGGATGCTTTCAAAAATAATGCCATGAATAGTTTTTATTGATCAGTTAACTTCATACAAAGTTCAGTAGAAATCTAAATTAAATCATTATTTGGTTTGAGCATACTTTGCCGTTTAAAACAGCACCAATTCTGCACAGTACACCTGCACACATTTTTTCCAAGTACTTGGCACTTCCAAGCACGTTGGAGAAGTTGCCACAGTTCTTTTTCAGGATTTAGGCTGTCTCAGCTGCTTCTGTCTCTTCATGTAATCCCAGACTGACTCCATAATGTTAAGATCATGGCTCTGTGGGGGAGGCCACACCATCTGTTGAAGGACTTGTTGTTCTTGTGGCTGAAGATAATTCTTTATGACTCTGGCTGTATGTTTGGGGTCATTGTCATGCTGCAAAATAAATTTGGGACCGATCAGATGCCTCGCTGATGGTTTTTCATTAGAATAAGAATCTAAACATCTAGTGGCTAAAGCTTTTGCACAATATTGTACTTTGAAACACAATTATTTCTCTCTGTAAATTAAAGCTAACACAACTCTCTTCTTTTTTTCCACCATTTTTATTTTAGCTTCCTACCTACCTATGCCCAATTCCCAAGAGTATGAGTTTGTGTATATTGATGCCAAGGGGGAAGTGTGCTCTCGCAGCTCTAAATTCACATTCTGCGCCCCGAAGCCTCTTGAAGATCTGGTGACCCTTGAGGATGAGGCCCATGGAGAGGAGGAAGGCACAGACATGCTGCTGGTTGTACCCAGGGCTGAACTGCTGCAGGTGAGGATGACTAATACATGATAGATTGACTAGATAAGTGTGAGGGAGAGTATTTTTTTCAGTTTTGCAAAATGAATGAGTGCTGATAAAACACAGATGTTAGTAAATCAATACTGTAATACTGGAAAAACATGAAAGCGCAATGATGTTACCCCATCCGTTGCCTCCCTCCTCCTGTCTCTTTTCAGAGCCGACTGCAGGAATGTCTGCGAGAGCGGGCTGAGCTCCTGCAGACCCAGGAGGCTGCAAACAGGCAAAGGGAGAAAGAGAAGGGGGAATACAAGAGAGCAGGGGAGGCCTGGGACAGACGACATAGAGAGCTGGAGGCTGACATTGGCAGGTTGCAGGAAGAGCTGAAGCAGAGACAAGAGAAGATGGAGGAGATGGAGAGGATGCAGAAGGTGGTGTATGGAGCTTGGCAAATGAAATGCAGCAAGATTATTTGATTAGGACGGATACCATACTTTTCTCTGTATCTGTGTCCTTATACTCAGATGAAAAGCATAAGTCTCAGCTTAAACAATATACAGCCTTTTTCAATATAAAATTAAATAACAGTAAAACGCCTGGGTGATTGTATTAAAATGTTAGAAATGATGTGATCTGGGTAGTCTGGCTATGATAAATTCAAAATTTTCTCATAAACCTAAAATGCCTCTTGTCTGTTAGGAGGAGGAGGCTTTGGGAGAATCACTTACCCGAGAGAAAAGTGCTTTATTGGATGCGAGGGAGGCAAGCGAAATGCGAATCAGAGAGCTGGAGGAGGACATCAAAGCCCTGACACAGAGAACTGTGGAAAGAGAGACCGAGTTGGAAAGGTTTGACTTATTCTTTTTTTTCTTTCCTTCTTTAAGATGTAGTTTTAGTATTACGTGGGTCACAAATACTTTTGATTGTCAGTAACCAAATATGTGTGTGTGTTCGTGTGTGTGTGTGTGTGTGCAGGATGAAGGAAAGAGCAAAGAGAGCAGGAGCTCAGAGGAAAGAAGAGGAGGGTGAGAGAAAGAGCCTGCAGGTACTTTCAATTCAGAACATGTTGTATATACTAATAAAACCTGTGTCAAAGCGTTTTTTTTTCTTCCGTGTGTCTATCTCACATTTCCCATCTGCGTCATTAATTTCTTTCTCTTAGAACAAGCTGGAACAGACAGAAGGTGAACTCAGAAGCCTGTCAAAGGAGTTCCAGGGCCTGAGGAACTCGCTGGCCCAGAGAGACACCAGCGTCCTGCAGCTCCAAAACACAATCACCACGCTCACCCAGAAACTCACCACTGCCCACAGGAAAGAGGTCAGACGTTTCTCTGAAAGTCAGAGGAGAAGGAGTTGAAAGGAGGATTTTTAGTTGAAACTTGACAAGGCAAATTTGCAAGCTAGCAGCTCCAAATGTGTGATTTGTCATGACCATCTATATATATATAGCTCTTCAATACTTCACTGTTTTTCAGGAGACATTTTGTGTTTTTGTTGGGTTTTTTTTATTTAGCATCTCTTATAAATGGAGAAGTATTTGCCCCTAATACCTTAATTTATTTGAGGAAAATATGTGATGAGATGTGCTTCTCTGTTACCTTTACTTTGCAATTTCATCATAAATGTATTTCTACATAATTACATACATCCCAAATCTTGGAAAGTGCTCGTATTTACGTAAGACATGACTTTGACATTTCAAATTCAGAATTTATTTTGAATTCAGGACTGGCATTCTGTAGCAAATCCCTCCCTGCAGGCAACACATTTGTAACCAGAACATTCTCTCTTGTTCCTTAATGGTCAGACGGAGAGCGAGGCAGCACTGAGGGAGATGCGGAGTCTGCGGGAGCGCCTAAACACGACTGAGCATTCTGCAGATGGCTTGAAGAATGATCTAAGTGCCATGGTAGCCCAGAGGGACCACGGACAGGCTGAATTGCATCAGGCCCGTCTTCAGGCTGCCCAACTAACCCTTCAGCTCGCAGATTCCAGTCTGGCCCTGAGGGAGGGCAGAGCCCAGTGGGCACAAGAGAGGCAGAGTCTGCAGCGCACTGCTGAGGTACCACACATATAATCTAAGGTGGAAAGTTTAGAAGTAGGAGTTCAAGTTTTGAATATGTTTGGCATAATGTTGTCTTGCTGTCAGAATATCTGAGTTATGTCATTAAATGTCATGATGTTTCAAAACAGTATCTGATGACTTCAAGATGAAATGTTCCCACACTTCTCCTGAGTTGCTTATCTTATGGTGCATTGCAGCTATGAAGTGGGGTTGTATACTGATGTGTGTGTTTGTGTGTCACCCTGGCAGAAGGACCATGAGCGTATGGAGAAACTCAACACAGAGATGCAGAAGATGGAGGAGAGGCTGCAGGAGGAGAGGATGGAGAGAGTGAAGCTGGAGGTAGAGCTTGGGAGAGAAAAGGATTGTAACCGGGTGAGGAAGACCACTAAGAGCTTACCATGTTCACTGTTTCTTGTTAAAGGCTCATTTTGTCACTTAACCTCAGTAATTATTCATTTTCCCAGGGTGAGTGTGTTTGTAGTAACACTGTGCACAAATACATGAAAGCATAAGTGCTCGACATGCATACTTAAATTTACCACAGCTCATTTCTATTTCAGTTAACTTTACTAAGATTTTTTATTCATTTACCTTGTACAGTATAGTACTACTTACTATCTGTTGGATGGTTCTGACATATCCTGGCCCGCAGGTTCAGCTGAGTGAAACCCGCAGGGAGCTCCAGGAGTTGAAGGCCAGTCTGAGGGTCGCCCAAAAAGAGAAGGAACAGCTACTTGCAGAGAAAAAGGTCAGAGACTTTTTTTTTTTTTTTTTTTTACAATCACAGGTGACAGCTTGAATCTGTAGTAACAGAATGTTTGTCAAAAACAGGGAAAGAGGTAAGATAATTAAGGTTAAGTCTATTCATGTAAAAGCACTGATGGCGTCACAAGTTCTGACTTTGCTGATGTTTTCCAAGTGTTGAAATATATAGTGATGCAGGAACAAAAATCTCACATGACAATCTGTTGGACTTGTTTTGTGCCCTGTTTATAATCAGCTCATAAAGTCTTAAGGGTTGTATGGATTATCAAATGAATTGTGGCTGTTTTATCCTTCTTGAATATCTTTGTTTAACTCACAGCTGCTGTCAGCTGCTGTTTTAAATTTACTACAAATTAATAACTATTTGCATCACCCTCAAGCTTAAGTGCACCCATGAATCATTTTTGGGTTTTTTTTTTTTTTCAAAAGCTATTGGTATTAATAATATAGTCATATTGTGTGTGCTTAGCATAGTGGTGTAACATACACAGAAGTATGCTGGTATTGTGAATCTCCCAGGTGTTGTGGATCTTTCGTCTGTTGTCTTCGTAGTTGTTATTGTGCTATATAAATTGTTTATAGTGCAATATAAATCAGTGGATTTCAGGGCAGTCAGTGCTACTGTTGTTAAAGTGCCTGCAGAGTTTTTGTTGGCTAACCACATCCTGCTTGCCTACTACTGGCAGAGTAGATGGTCAGTGTTTTTAAAATCAGAGTCCAGCTTAATTTTAACATCCACCATATGGCAGCATAGCAGGCAATCTGCGGCACATCATAAATCATGCGTGTACATTTTTATTGTGAAGTGATAATAATATTTATATAATAGAAAATGCTGTGTATTTACTATATAATCATTTTGTCTGGCTTGAAAAAGTTGGACATCATGAGGGTTATGAGAGAGATAGCTGCTGGAGCCATGATTAAAGTCCCATCCTGGTGTGTGTGATATGATGGCTGTATTTTCCACTACAGGAGTTGATGGAGTATGTCTGTCAGTTGGAGCAGAAGATGGGAACGGTGGTCAGTGCCAAGTGGAGCGACGAAGCCCCCGTCACTTCTACAGGTGAATGGAACCACGCGTTAATCTACCGTTTGCCCTGCAGATGTGGTAGAGCGTAATCTATCATTCAACAACAGCGCTAATTATTGTTCAGAGCGGCCCGTGTTGCAATGCTCTAAACAAAAAGTGACCACTCTTTCTTTGCTGATGTTTTGATCTGGCAGGGCGTCCAGACAGTGCGTTATCTGACTCTGAGGATGAGAACCCAGAGGCCCTGCAGCCCCTCCGTTCACCAAGACCTCTGGGACACTACAGCCTGTGCGAGCAGGGCCAGTCTAACTCCTTGCTCCTCGCCACCCCTCCCCCCTCCCCCAGGGAGATGGAGAGGAGCACGGTGGTCATCAACCAGCCGGCCCCTCTGTCCTCGCCACACCAGGCTGGAGCAGACACTCTGGCGCACAGCTCTGATTCGGTGAGACAAGCTATCTGAAGCGTTCAGCGCCACCATAGTGTAATTATATGTGATACTGAAAATGAGCTATGTCCTCATGCTGATAGCCATGCACACCATTTAAACATGGGCAGTGGATCGTTTGATATAGACATTATCCCCCTAGAAGCAATTAGGCTGCTAGTTTGCAAGTTATTAGACTGTAATAGCTGCTGGACATGGATATGTGTTAAGTGTCAGTGTGTGTGTGCATGTGTGTGTGCGTATGTGTGTTGATGTCTGGTGTTTAGGAGGAGGAGGAATCTGATACACTTCAGTGTGGAAGGCACAGCTCTGGAGACGAAACAGCACTTTTGCTGCCTGAACACATGGACACTGTGCTCAGGTATAACACACACTACTATACATAATAAACACATATATAGAGGAGGAGGAAGAACTAGTACTCTCAACTATCACATGTATAATACTCCATAAAATGTCCTGCATTCACAATTTACCAAAAGTATACTTTACATTTGTAAAAATTAGTGTTTGCAGAATAATGTACAAAAATGTCATAAGCATTTACTCAAGTACCTTACCGAAGTACAATTTTGACATTTCATGGTACTTTATACTCCACTAACTTTCAGAAGGAAATTATTTACACCTGATAAAATTTCAAAATCTGTTTGGCTTGTGACCCCTTACAAAAAAAGCAGCATCTAGTTGGGGCCATTTGTCATGTTTCAGATATTTATGAGTTGTCAACAGTTCCACAAAAAAGATTTCACCTCTAAACTTTTCAGATGCTTTCATTTAAATAACTGTTCAAGGCTCAAAGAAGTAAAATTATCTAGTGTTTCTGTTCATGTGACAGAGCTTTTCTACCCCATTAATCATCTTAACCCCTCAGATTTATTTTGTGACCCTTTGCGGGAGCCTGACCGCTCAGTTGGGAACCACTGGACTGCATTACTGTATATAAAGTAGTTAAATTAGCTTTAATTCCACAAGAGACAAGAGTAAAATGATGCTCAAAAATTGTTGCATCAGTGTTAATCTAATAATGTGATATACCTTATTATATCAGCCACAGGAACCATTTTTATGTGTAATGAGTACTTTTAATTTTGATACTTCAGCACATTTTGCTGATAATTCTTTGGTGTTTATACTTTCAAGCGCAGCAGGATTTTGAATGCTGGACTTCTATTTGTAACAGTATTTTTATATTGTTGTAATTCTTTGATCAATTGCTGCCTTTCACACTGTTACATTGTTATAGTTGCATTAACACTTGGAAGTATTTAATGTTGCAACTGTTTCATTAAACGCTTGTGTTATAGCTTCTAAAGCGCAGAGAGATAATGCAAATGGACACATGGACATACTTCACTCAAAATATATTGAATCATTAAGGTCAGCATGCATTCCCAACACATTACCGAACATGTGACGATAAGACAATCACAACAAATCATGCGCAGTTGAAGATTTAATGTTTAAAAAGTGAGATTTGCATTACTGGCTGCACATTAAAATGAACATTTCTTTCAAACAAACAAGCCAACAAATTTCTGCCTGTCACGCTGGCTGGTTTAAACTCAGGCAATGCATCATATTTTATGAGCTCATGACTTGATTTATGTGTACAACCTTACTCTGCAAACTAATTAGTGAACACAGGCACCAGAGAAATGCAGTGGAGTAGAAAAGTATCATATTTCTCCCTGAAATATATAAGAATAAAAGTATAAAGTATCTCAAAATGGAAGAATAAAAAAAGTACTTATACTTTAAATTTGCACCTAAGCAGAATACCTGAGTAAATCTACGTAGTTACTTTCCATCTCTGGTCTTATACAGAATTGGTTTCAGGCACACACAATGAATCCAATGCTTGCTAATGCACACAGACACATGCGACCAATTATTTATGGTGACAGGGTGAGTATGGCTGGAAGATGGAAGTTTTGAATATGTGGTCGTAAAAGAAGTTGAGTCAGGGTGAGGAGGGGGAGACTGTGCGAGACAGAGCCGGGGCAATGGAGGGGCGAGATGGGAGGACAAGGGGACAGATAAGTTGACAGCAAGCTGTAGCAATGATTTACCTGAGGGGTGTACCACAGTCACGGGCCAATTTTCAGCATCATTAAAGCCTTCGCTCTCCCTCTCAGCCGCTCCTTCAGTCTAACCTCTTTCAACCAGAATGTGTGTTTCTTTCAGTTTTTCACACACGCACACTCTGCTTTCTGTCTTTCTTTTCCTCCAGTGATCTGGCCGACACTTCGCTATGGTAACCGGTGGACATCCAGCCCACGGCCACAGCGAATGATCACAAAGAGGAGGGGGACTTTTCTCGGAGTTGGTGTGTTTCCGCATTACTTCCACTAACAAGCACACATACAGCTCTCTCACTACACAGACAAAATGTTGATATGCAATTGACCTTGTATCTGCCGTGAACCTTGTTTTTTTTTCCCCCATTTAGACTGTTGTGTTGTTGCCCTAGCTGTTTGGTTGTTAGGCATGACATAATGCTTGTGGAGGCAGGTCAACACCGTGTTTATGACTGACATAAGACTGTTGCACAGTTTGAAACGGCGGGCTTTTAGGCACGGGCTCTGGCATTTGAGAGTTTGCAGGCTGTAGCGGAATGATTTCTGTTGAATCATTGCTATGTCGAGAGCTTTACGATGGATATTATGTCGTTTTTATGACATTTGTGATTAGGAGTCATGACAGGCACTGTAATTATGACGTTTTGTGCAGGCTTAGCTCCACTGAAGATCATGGCAAAAGTCTCTTCCAGCATTAAATTTCTTCCGTAGCCGCTTTGAACGCTATTCATGGCAGCATAAAGTAAAGATACAGCATCATGCTAGAATTATATCACAGTAACGTAGGTCTATGGCATCATATTTCTCCTCCATTTACTCAGAACTAAGATTTGATATGCACTTTCTTGTACGCATTAGCGGCTGATTGTTATCACAGGCAGTTCAGGAGATTTAAAGATGCAGAGGCTCTCTAAGATGGACAGGGATTTGAAATAGAAAGCTTATTGAACAGATTGTTTAAAGTCTATTAAGACAGATGCCAGATGCAACTTGCTACTTCAATAATTTCATATCATTATTATTATTATAACGTTAATGCTCATAAGCTTTTCATTATAGATGCAATTTTTACTTGTTTAATGATCCTGGATTTTACATGTCATAACTATTGAAATGCTAATTTACTAGCTGGTCATTTGGATATTCATTCTTTATTACAGTTTGTATTGTACAGAAATCTTTAATTCACACTCTCAAGCAGTTATAAATTTGTGCCTAAAATAATTAAATAAGAGTCTTATCAAAGATTAATCACATTTATAGATCTTGACATCATGACATGGTGTTGGTATTTTCCCCCATAGCCCAATGGCAATGTAACGCCTAATAAAAAAAATGGCTGCCTATCTTTTAATCAATACTGTATGCATTTTTCATGATTTTCTATTTATAATTAACTTGAGTTATGCTGCAATGAAAAGTATATTCAGGTTTAGTTTGAAATAAGTGTTTTTGGTTTTTCACACACACTGTGCAAAATGTGTGACAATTTTGCGTGCTTGGCTAAGAAAATTTGCTAGACACTTTGATGCTTGATTTTATCTGCTGTATTTGCACCCTATTTTTACTATAGAAGAGTTTTTAGATGAAAAAGTTGATTATATATGGATACTTAACAATGTGTCAGGTGTGTCCTCTCATCGTTATCTTTAATCATTACCATTGTGTGTTGTGTTTACGCATATGTTATCTACATTTTTTTTTTATTTACTACTTTTAAATACTGACTCTGTTAAGATTTCATATTTGAGGTATTTTGTTGCAAGATGTCGGTGTTAATGAAAGGGAATGATACCAGCGCGACGAGTTCAAGGTAGAAGTGTGTAAGTGATCTGCGAAAGATTTTAATGTTTAAACAGCTTCAGCAGGAACAGGATTATTATAGAAGTTATGAGAGGAGGTTCAGGTTTTGTAGTAAATGTCTGCCCAACCTCTCATTTACCGTTATGTCACTATAGGTTTGCTGGTTACATGTCAATTCTCCATATATAGAATGTTTTGAGGAGTCTGGTATTCTTTCCCATAAGACAGCACACTACATGTATTCTCCATAGACCTTGTTTGTGGTTGTAATCCGACTTTATGTCTTGGGGAAGTTATTTTTTTGTTGATCCACTGAGAGCTCCGGTGCGAGTGATCCTCGTCAGGCACACTGTCGCACATTGCAATAAAGCTCCGGCGGTTATGGTTTGTTTTTGAAGTTTTGTGTATGTGTATGTGTGTGTGTGTGTGTGTGTGTGTGTGAAGGTTATCCCACATATACACCACTGTGTATTTTCTTATCAGTCATGTAACAGGGTTTGGGCGGGGTTCTGTATAATAAAATGGTTTATGTATCCATTATTGGTTCTAATGTGTCTTTTTCTGGCCAAAGATCATAGCAATATTTTGATCCTCACATGACATTTCACTGGTAATTAACTACGCCATTTCGTTTCACGCAGCTATATAGTCTATTCCCTTTTGGCTCATTATCAGATACATTTCTCATTCTGGTTCTTTCTCTCTTACTCACCTTTGGCTCTCCATCAGTCCCCCCTCAGGGCTGACCTCCTCTTCTTCCTTTTGCCTCCCTGCTCTTCTGGCAGTCTCCTGCTCCCGCTTTTAAACTCTCCTCCTGCCCCTCTACCACACTCCCTCCATCTTAAGTCTGGGGTGACGATAGCTAATTATAAAATCAATGATGCCGGGCTGCCTAGTTTACAGCCCCCTCTAAAACCTTAACTGGGAAATCACTGTGGGATTGATGACTCCCTCACTCTTTATCTCTTTTAATTAGAAATGTAAAAGATATGAAGACCCAGAGGCCAGAACACATCTCCTAGTTTTTATGACCCTGATTCCTGCCTGCCTTCCCCAAGCTCTAGCTCCCCTGCCCAAATCACCCCTTACTCTACCTGGCCTTGTTTATTTCCTCTTCCTCTCCCTTCATTTACCTTCCTGCCGGCACACCTTCCATTCTCACTCTTGTCACAGATACCTTTACCCGTTTCTTCATCACTTTCTCCATTACCCTTTCTTCAAGATTGCCCGCCTGCCTCTCTGCTCGTACAGGGGAAGGTGTTAAATTTATGGTCTTTGCACTTGAAAACGTTTCTCACCTTCCCCTCACCTCTCCCTTCTCTTCCCTTGACTGATTCCCAACACCTCCATGGATTCGCTGCATATGTAACAAATGATGAACATGTCCTTTTTGTCTGTTCTGTCCCAAGCAGAAGACGCACGGTAAATGATGCGATGTTTCACAATATGACCCTGCTCCCGACTCCATGCATCTAGCACGTGACATATACGCCTTTCTGTCATGTTTATAGCTCTGGGTCCACATCGAAAGACCCTGCAGTTTTTTTTTTATCGCATCAAGTGCAGGTCACATGCACCTCCATTCTCTGCCTTTATCACACCCTGAGCCCAGGCCCTTCCTCCTTAACTGATGCCAGGAGCACTTGGGTTCACTGAGCTTTATCCTCCTGATCACTCTCCGAGGAGTCAGCCTCTGCTGCTCCATTATCTCTCCTGTGTGTGTTGACTAAAGCACCGGTGCAGTTTGCTCATGTCGGAGGCAAACTCAGCGGGATGTGCAGCAGCGTCTCTCTCTGGGTTTAAATATTCAAATCAATTTCTGTGGTGCAGCTCATGACCTACTTTTATGGATTCTTTACTATTTTTTGTGAATAACTGATGTCCTGTGGCTGCTAGGATATTACAAGCGAGATACCCTTTATTAATTCATTGTACAATTCTACCCTTTTCCAGGGGCCTCAGTTATCACACATCTCCATCCTTTTTTCATTTCCAGCGAATAAGTATTCCCACCTCAAGTAATTAGTTAATCAAGCATCATTGATGTGGAAGGATGAGTATATAGAAATCCTGTCCGGCTCCTTTAAATTCCCCCAAGCACACCCAAACCCTCCCATGGGTTCCCATGGCAACACCTTCCCTGGGCTCAGTATATGAGGCCATTTGATTGTTCCTTGTAAAACAGTGTATAATGTATGGACCTTATTTTAATTCCAATCTGGTGTTATTGATCTGTCTTTAATGATAGTTAATTAAAGCAATCATATAATTGATAGAATCTCATCTCTGTTTATCACCCTCTGATTCTCTCTCTCTCTCTCGGACTCTCTATTAATAAAATCAAGGTGAGGCATTAGTATCCCACACCGGTGCCCTGGACAAAAAAAAGAAAAAAAAAGAAGAGATGTTTACTCTCAGTCCGTTCTTTAGAGAATTTATCGGGATATCAAGAGAACGTGATCTGATCAGTGAAAGTGCCAAGATAGGTCTTATAAAAGTTGTGATAAATTTATAAGTCTTGATTATTGGTGACATTTACAAAGCCAATCTGAAAAAAATAAGGCCATTGCTAGGGTTTATTTGTCTTATTCATTTGCTTGTTTCATGTGTGCTTCGAACAATTATTTTCAGGTTCCAGAGATATCCTGACAAATGTGCTGATGTTGAGTTTAAGGCCCTGATGTGCTTTCATTTTTCACAGATCAAAAGTAGTCATATCTCGGAGGCAGTTATAACATGTAACTAAAACAGACTCCGTTTTTCATATATGATGCTCAATCTTCTACAAGATCAAATATCACTCTGAACATAAGTTCAATCAAATCTGAGTCCTTTTTGGACCGTGTACTGACTCTTTGGCTGGAAGCATCACTATCAGTTTGCAGATCTCTGCTATGCACATGACTAATATCTCATATATCTGATGTTCCATCTAATGTATCTAAAATGTATCTGATTTTCACTTTAAATATACTTTAAATTCACTATATTTCAAATATACTTTTTAATTTGTTGTGTTGTGGTGTATCTCAGGTGGACTTTTTTTCTGTGATCCATATAATCCATCTTTCTTAAATTCCAATAAATAAATCATAATTGACTGATTTACTGTTTAACTTTCTATCTAACTATCTTGAGACAAAACTACAAGAAAGTCTGCGATTTATCTTTTACACCTGCACTCCTCCAACTGCAGAGTGAACAAATCTTACGAACAGACCTTTATCTGATGTCCTTGTTCAGCAGGAGGCTGTGATTTATTAGCCTCTGCACCCACAGCTCTGCATGACCTGAAGGCATTGCTCTCATCCTCCATATCGATGCAGGGGCGAACCCTGCTGCATGCAGTACACCCTGCAGTCATGGTGCAAGAGCTCCCTCTACTGATGCATCCTCATAATGCCGGATTATATTCACTCGAAGATATTATATTACAGTGTTGGAGGATTGTGTCCTCCTAAATGTCATGTTTGTGTGAGTGAGATTTCTAAACATGAAAGACATTTTTACATGATAAAATGAAAAAAAAGTCAAGTAATCTCACAAAAGTAGTTTATTGTGCCTCTTACTGTTTATATGGCTTTTCTTTGTATGACAAGAGTTGACATAAACAGAGGGTAGACAACACCTTGGCCATGTTGAAAAAAAAACAAAAACAAAAAAAAACAACATAATCTCAATATTCTGCCTGCATTACCATCATTAACATCATGACAGCCCAGCAGAGAGAGAAGGGATGAGGTCATCACACAAGTTTTTATGTGTGACAGCACCATACCAAGGACATTCATCCTATGACTGAAAACATGTTAAAGCATTCGCACACGCACTCGCGCCCACACACATACACACACATGATCACACTCACACAGGCACTCACGCACATAACTCAAAAATGAGGAGACTCGCCCATATTCAGAAGATGGGACCTCTCACCAACTACAGAAAGAATGTTCATATTGCTTCAAAGAGAGAGAGAGAGAGAGAGAGAGAAAAAAAACCTCTGTACTGTGTATCAGCTGCGCTCTCCCAGCTGATCGCCTAGTGAGACGTTTTGGCAATATAGAAATGATACATGAGAACACATAATCCTCCGCAGATCGTTTAAAAAGAGAAGTGAGGATACCGTATACACAAGAAGACAAGATGATATAATGGCTTTTGGGATGAGAAGGCAGTTTGCTGCATGGATGCCAGCGCGCGAGAACAGGCGGGGCAGTGATGATGATGATGGTGATGATGATTTGTCCCTCCCTCCCCCCTCCACCCCCAGCTCCCCTCTTTGGGAGAGTCAGACTGGCATCCATGCTCTTGTTCAGACTTGTCACCTTCTATGTATACGAAGAGGGGTTGAGCCGATCAAAACTGAGTGAAGAATACACACATAAATATTGCCTGTTTCTAGCGTGCCTGCAAGCAGCTAGGGTTTGGTCCTTACTGAAAAGCCCTGAGTCTGATTCCAAAATATCTTCCATAAGGATTCCTGCTTTAGACTTGCATATGTCTTTGATCGTTGTAATGACGCATATGTTACTTCTTTGTGTGGATGTTTTTTTTTTGTTTTTTTTGTGTGTGTGTGTGTATTTGTCTACTGACATCATCGGGGAGTGCTCTAAGGTTGATTGTATTTAATATGCTGTCATCGTTCGGACATGCTAATGGAGATATGAGCTCACAGATGTTGAATCTACTCTCAGCCGACGAGATGTGCCTTACTTGAATAGAGGATCACAAAAAGTGCTACATATACGGTCAAGTGTAAATCTATGTCCGGGCACTCGATGCCAGGTCGGCACATCTGCTAACAGCTGAGGGTAGAGTGAAAGGAGTGTGTTTGTATGCATTATGTGTGTGTGTGTGTGTTTGTGTGTGTATATAGATGTATGGAGGGTGTGTTTTTTTTTGTGTGTTAGTGCATGGTGTGAGTGAGCGCTGGATCATGGCTGGAGTCCCTGCCAGTAGTCAAATTCATGCTCCAAAGATGACTTTTCTTAACTTTGGCACAAAGTTTTACTTTCCGCATTGACAGCGTATGTTGGCTGCAATGAGAGCAAAATAGAATAATGCCAATTCCCTGATAACAGAAACTGATAAGTCACTGCAACATAACAATAGTCCTCTGGGTTGATTATCATTGACATCCACAGTGAGCCAAAGTGCCCAAAAAAGCCCCAGCTAAGCAAATGTAGCTGTTAAGGAAGACCCAGCCAGTTCTGATTACCCTTCTTTCCCTCTGAATATCTTCTCAGGAAAGCTCTTCAAAGAAAAAAAAAAGTGTCTAAAAGGATTCATATATAAAACCAGAATAACAAATAAAGACAAAAATATAATGGTATATAGATATGTATGGACTTATTCATAAATTGAAAAAAAGAAAAGAAAAGCTGAAAACAATATTCAAAAGCAATAACCACAAAAACAAAGATTAGCATACTTGATTTGGTTTTGCCCTGTACTCTTGTTTTCTTTTGAGAAATGTGCTTGTTGTAATCCATCGGAATCAACTGCTCAGTTCTGGTGTCTGGTTTGGCCGTTCCCCTATTCAGATATAAACAACAATAGTGGAAAAAAAGAGACATTTAGCTTTCTCAAGTCACGTTAACTTCCCTCTTGGCTATGCCAGGAGTTCATACGGATTCCTGTCATCTCTCCTTTACGTTATCTTTCTGTAGTTCCTTGTCATGGACCATGTGGCCTGAGTTAGAAGTGTCTGTACACATAAGGCTCTGCTGTGCTCCGCTGTGGAGAACACAATCATGTGCAGTAAGGAGAGAGAGAGAGAAGGGGGGTAAAGGATGGGAAGGCCAGCATTTTCTTGAGGTGGGAGAGAGTGAGGTTGTGTTGTATGTCTGTCTGTATGTGTATATGTGTGTGTGTTCTGAATCTGTGTGTATGCATGAATCAGTGTATGTATGTATGTATGTATGAAATTTCAAAAGTTCACTGTGCCCTCCCAGCAAGGCCTTTCCTCGAGCCATCTATGGCGTCGAGAACCCCCCAGGGCTCCCCGTCACTGTCCGAGCCCCTGTCTCGCTCTTCATCCCCCACGTCGTCATCGTCGTCCTCGTCCTCCTCCTCCGGCGATGGCTCGCTGCCGTTCTCTGTGGCCCAGCTGTCGTCCTCATCCTCGGCCTCCTGCTTCAGGACGAGGGCTGTCGGTGGAGGTGGTGGCGGGGGCGGAGGCGGTGGGCTGTCATTGCACTCTGGTTGGTCTTCGAAGGCCTCTGGATTCTCAAGCATTTCCCTGATCAAAGGAGGCATTGGCCCTGGGATCTCCATCTTCAGAGTGATGGCTCTCTCCGCGCCTGGATGGAGAAAATATGGTGATGGTAGATAATTAGTTGCTTCAGTGCCTCATAGAGAACACAAATAAAATGCCAAAAGACTGAAGCTTGTGAGGATTCAGTGTCTTGCTCAAGTTTTTTTGTTTGTTTGTGTGTGTGTTATGAATTTGTTATGACAGCAGTAAGACCTTTTTTCAGAATCATAAATTATTCTCAGAACTACTCATAGTTCATAATACTGACCCTTGGTGCTGATGCCCCTGAGGTCGGTGATCTTCATGAGCATGCGGGGGAACATGTGGGGTTTGTTGGGCCGGCGGCGGCGAGCGTAGATCTTTAAAGCCTCCAGTAGAGGCTCTTGCAGCTTATCCACTTTCTGAGGCTCCTCAAGATCCATACGGTCTGATGAGGAATACAGAAAGCACACAATATTCTCAGTTGTTCACCGGAATTATACATTTTCTGTCAATAAATAAATAAATTCCCAAAAAAGCTTTATTTCATCTTTGAAATCATTTTTATACATAATAATAACTATTTAGCTCTTATTTTATCACTCAAAGCAGACACATAAATGCTGAAACCCAGATTTATTAAAGCCACTTCCTTTTGTCAACTGATACTCTCAGTGAATATACAAGCTGCAGTACCTCCACAGATGAGGCAGATGGCACTGAGGAGGCCGGTTTCTGTGTCGTCCATCTCCAGGGGTAGAAGCTGGCCAGCGAAGGCAAACACCAGGTCTGTCAGCGGTCCGAAGCCGGCATTGTGCATCTGAGTCCGGTTCAGAGTCAGGCCATCTGAGAAGGTCATAGTGTCCTGTTCTGGAGTGTAGCGTGTGCAGATCCGCAGCATCTGAGTGAGCACAAAAAAGATGGAAAAACTTAGTAAGTAAGCACTGAGCTAAATATTATATTAAATATTATTTATTTAAGGAGATATGGAAAGGTTTTCTACAGCCGAAAGATATTTGCAATTACAATGCAGCTGTGTTATGCTATTTGTGTGTAACTATTTTCATACCCAACACAGAGAAGGCTCAATATAATTTGGGCAAACCCTCCTGCATTTCCACATTTTACCACCAGATGCCAATATTTCATCATCTCTCAGAATGAACTGATTTTTTTTGTCCAGTCATTTATTTGTAGGAAGGAAAAAACAAAAGACAGTAGTTCCTCACCAGTATGTCCAGGCAGGCCGACTTGAGTAGAGTGATCTGGTCAGCAATGGTGAGGGTGGTGAAACCTGGCAGCCGCTTGGCAAATTCCACAATTTTGATGATGCATTTGGTGGAGAGCTCACTGAACTTGTCCCATAGACCCAGATCCAGCTGGACGCGGTGGTCTGAGCTGGAGTTCTGAACACACACACAAAAAACACTCACAGATCAGCATGTTGCAACAGCCAGTGGTGTGCAACCGTGTTTGCATCAGGGGCGAGTGCGTCCTGTCTGAGCCTCACAACACATTTACATTTTGCATTAATCAAGAAAAAAAAAATCCATTTACATGTTGCATCAATCATTCAGGGGCCACACAGATGGCTTAATGGGGAACTGAATTAGTTATGTCACCACTATGTCGGGAAAGCTACGGTGAATTTACGTGTTTGCATGCATTTTGTAAACCCTCAGTGACGGCATAGCTTTGTTGTTGCTACACAGTGGCTGTGAGAGAGTGTTAGGTGTGTGTGTGTGTATGTGTGTGTGTCTGTCTGTGTGACTTACGGTGGTGTATTTGCCAAGTTGGCAAAGTGACGGGAAAGTTTCTTGGTGAGCTTTGCTGACTTTATTGACCAGCTCCTCTAGCTCTCCACTTAGCTCATAGCTCTCTGGAAGCACCACCTCCTCCTTCACATCTTTCTTCTTCTTGTTTCTGTCATTACGCACCGCTATGTGAAGAAAAACAAGAAAAAAATAAAGGAAAGATTTTATTTTTCACAAACTTTCTCTTGTACGGTGTCAAAGATCAACTACAGAATGTTCTTCGCTATCTGTGATCACATGTAAAAACATCACTCATGCTCTGTATCTTTTACCACTGTCAAGGACATTGTGCTTGCTAGTGGAAACCAGAACTCAGTTGCAACTGAGGTTGCTCTTAACAGTATTAACATATTTCCTTTAGCACGGCACGGACACTGGCTATCTCTTTCTTATCACCCGCTCTCTTCCTTGTCCATCTCTCTATCCACTTGACCGGTGCACATAAGCCAGTCCTCTACTCTCTCCCTCTCTGCCTCCTCTCCCTCCTCCTCCCATACTTTCCTTCCTCTCAGGATATCCAGTAATAGCAGAGGCACAATGTGATCCCGGTCTTAACACACATCCCACACAAACATTACACCCACATACATGTCCCACGGGCTCTGTGAAGGGCAAGGAACTGCCGCTTACACACGCAGAAGGTCAAATTAAACAGGGCACAAAACTGGGTCTTTGATTCTGCAAACAGCATGAATTGTGCCAACATTATATCTCTGTCAAAACTCTGAATCTTGTTTTCTGCCTTGTTGTCTCTATGAATGAAAGCAGTGTCTGTGTTGGCCAGAGGGGTGAGGTTTTGTGGTGAAACAGGAAGTCACAATCATTTCGTAAAGCGATTAGTCATATGATTGGTACAGTGCTCAGCCTCGCCCCGATCACCACCCCTGGTAGGCTCATCATCTGCTTCTTTCTCTCTGCTGCATAGTTTCCCAGAGTGACTAGGTGAGCATTAATAGATTAATAAGTCACAAGTCACATTGTGTGAATCAGGACAGATCTTTCTTTGCTGGTGAAAAAAATCTGATCCAAGTAAAGTAGTAATAAATAAAAAGATACGCAGAGGTAAAATCTGTAGCCTTGTGTATGTGTGTCCACACATGTTCTTGGGTGTGTATGTGAGTGAATATCCATATTTTGGAAGTGGTTCTGTCTGTGCCTTGGGACTTCAGTCCTTGAGGACTCACCTTCCTTGGACATGCCGACCTCAAAGCACTTCTGCAGCCTGCAGTACTGGCAGCGGTTGCGTGTGACCTTGTTAATCTGACAGTTCTTGTCTCTGTGGCAGGTGTACACCATGTTCTTCTGGATACTGCGGCGGAAGAAACCCTGGAGCACCAGGAAGCAAGAGACAAAAGGGGAAAGGGCAAGAGAGAGCGAGATTATGTATCATAGTGAAGTCATCAAATCAAGAATTGCTTCTCTTTCATAGTTGATTTTCCTTTAACTCTTTTCAGGTTTCTTCTCATTTGAATCCAGAAACAGAAAAATCAAACACTGTTTTCTAAATCTTTGCATTTTGACAATCGGGCCTTTTCACTTTCTGTCTTTTTTTCACAGTGATTCCATTTTTTACATTATAATCTGACCAATATTACAGAAGTGAAAGTAGTGAATCATCATGACTCTTTCCTTATTCTATTCTATTTCCTATTTCCTTATTATCTAGATGTAAAGGCTCCAGCAGGTTCTTCTCACCTTGCAGCCCTCACAGGAGCTGACCCCATAGTGGTACCCTGAGGACTTGTCCTGACACACAAAGCAGGGCTTGTAGACCCGAGGTGGGGGAGGTGGAGATGGAGAACTGGGTACCATCTCCTCTGAGCTGGTGCTCTGGGTCTCCACCGCTATGGACAAGAAAAAAAAAGAGAAGACAACAGAGCACATGAGCACATGATTTGTCACAAATCACTGTCCTACAGCTATTGTGCCGTCTGAAATGTCACATGTGCACTTGTCAACATATATCGAAGATGTGGACAATCAGAGCGTGTCTAAAGCTTTCAAACATGATATGACAGCTGACAGCATTTCCTTTTTCTTTTTCTAACTGATTAGTTTTGATTTGTGACGCCAGCAAGAGATGCTGAGAAACAGTTGTGTTCAGCCGGTAAACATAACGCCTCAAAGTTAATTGAGCTATATTATCAAGTGCTCTTTTTTAACTCCTCTCTCTGTCGGGGAAGACTGATAAGATTAGAGAGAATAATTAATAGAAAGAGGAACATAATATGAACCACAGGCAACAGTTTCTATCACCAGGCACCAATTACAACCCTGAGGGGCAGTACTTAGGTGCATATTTGGGGAGATTATTATTTTTTGTGTAAACACAGAGAAACAGTGGAAGGATGACTGTCTGACAGCAGAGACAAAACTGTTTTTTTACAGCAAGTAAGCAAGAGCGCAACTGATTGACAGGTTGTCTGATAAGGCCAGGTAACAGAGCGAGCTGTTTCAGCCAGGAGTCAAAGCTGGCTCTTCGTCATTCCACAGACTGACAATAGCTCACAATGACATCTAGCACACATACAGCAGACGCATGTCAAACCCACATGCGTGCAAACCTGGTGCAGAGACTACTTCTCAAAATGGAACACAAATGTGACGTCAGCGCTACCTTGAGTCACATACTTGCTACGCTACATTAAATTTCACTATATCCCAGAGTGGAACCTGTATAGGCTCCTTTGAATGTCCGAGTGTGCAGCGTATGGATTCCATACTTCCCCTGAGAAACATAAGCCGCTGCACACACATACGACCAGACCCTCGTCACACATGCTAGCCTGCACAAACTCACAGACACACATGTTGACTCCCCCTTATCCAACAGCACTTCTTTCAACTTTCACCCTTGGTCACCCCTCAAACTTCAACCCCCCTCCACCCCAACTCTGCATCCCACCACCCCCTGACACACAAACCCTATTTTTCTCTTGTTTCCTGGCCCTAAATTCCTCAGTGCAGCCCTGCCAGGTTTTAATAGAGGCCTAGGCTCGTAAGGCGGCCTATAAAGGCGGTCCCATGGCTGGACTGGAGGCCCCAGCCCGGCTGGCCTACACTTTATTGGGACTCGGTCACCTTGGGCAGCTATTCACACCACCAGCTGTAGCTCCCAGCCCGTAAAAAAAGCCAATCATAAAATAAAAAACAGGGAGGCTCTAAAATTCTAACTTTTACTGCCCCCACCTCCCCCCAGCACCTTCAATGGAAAGCACAGAGCGCTAGCCTAAACTTAACCTACAACCCCCTCCCCCCCTCCCCTCTCTCACACCCAAGGCTGAGGCAAAAACCACCAGCTTGGCTTTTTACAAGAGAGGGGAGACTTCAAAAAGAAGAAAAAAAGGGGGCATAAAAAGAGGAATTTGATAAAAAACAGAGAAAGGGGCAGAGGGGGGAAAGGGGGAGGAGAGGACACAGTTGCTCCTAAGGGCAAGTCTTGTTCAAGACCAAGCTGACCATTACTACCACTTTGGCTAGAGCTGCTGTGACTGGCCAGCTACTACCTCATTAATGATAGTAACAGAAATATGTCAGACATTTTTCATTTGTTGCCTGCTGCTCAAACATCTGTTTTTCATATGTATTTTTTATATTTGACTATTCACAATCTGCATTCAAATTCCTCCTTTGAAAGCTTTACTTTGCTGGAGGCAAAGATGTTTTCCATTAGTTTTAAGAGCAATCTCAAAGCCAAATGTGCAAATCAATCTAAAACCTGAAGTTTACGCCCGCTGAATGTTCCTACAGCAGTTCTCATATCTCCTTGGCCAGAATGTAACAAAGCAGCAGGGTCAGTGGGAGAGCAGAAACCCTCTGAACGTGCCATGAACCTCTGTGTTTATGCAATAATAACAGCAGCAAATGAGGCTCCAGACTGAGCGCTGACAACCCCTTAGAAAAGGACAAACCATATGTGGCGTCAAGTAACGAACACTGACTGACACCATCTAAATGGAGAAAGAAAGTGAGCCAAAGAGAGAAAGGCCATCCTGAAGAAAACTCAGACAGCGCGGAGAGAGAAAATACATCAGTCTCCGTCAACACGTTGAACCTGGTTCCTGCCAGAGAACATGACTCCTGTGCCCGCCTCCCAGACTTCGCCTCATTCAGCCCGCTCCATCCAAATCCCCCACACCACTTACCCCAGGGCGCCACTGTAAGAGGGCCCATTCAGGCAGCCGCCCTGAGCCCCTTTCCCCAGTCTCCTCAACTCAGCTCATCACTGTTTAGAAAACAAAGCCCTGTGAAATGAGAGGCCCTCCTTATCAGCGCTCCGAGGCCCGGGGCACCATTTGCATGACAATCCGCCGGCCAGGGCCTGTGAGCCGATGACGGACGGATGAAATGAGAGGAGTGGGATAGGTGGGTGGCTTCTGTTGTTGGGGGAGGAGAAGAGGGTAGGAGAGGCAAGAAGGAGGGATAGTTGAGTTATCAGTAGCCACTGTTCGTTTCCTGCTAAGTATCAGTTTACTCCCTAATCCCTTCTCTCAATACTCTCTGTGCTCAAGTGGCCCAGCTGCACTGACCAGACCTAATCCCCTGGTCACATATATACACAGATACTATTCAATGGCTACAAACTACACACGCATGCACACAGGAGGATAATATTCACAAGCTACAAACTAGCAAACACACACAACAATCCGCCCACTTCTTCATTACACTGAAATGATTCAGCCTGAGTGGGATGTGTAGTACATCATCTTCACCAACCTCATTAAGAATGAAATGTAAGTGCACATGACAGAAATAGCTGTTTAGCTGAAGGTGACTTCAACTAGGTCAATTACATTAAATTCTAGGTCAAGTCAACTGGGCCAATTGACGTCCCTTTAGGTTCAACAGATACAATAGGAGAGAGTAGGAAGACATAATACAGAGAAACAAGGGAGTTTCAGGCAACAATAAAGGTGCCTGTTGTTCACGCAACTAGAAAGGGGAGTATTTCTAATGTATGTGAGCAAAGGCATGACTATGCGGCTTGTGTTTTGTGTTGCAACACACTCCTTTTAACTGAGCAGCATATGACATTCTGGCAGAGTAACAAGTATTCTTTCACAATAGGCCTGCACATTTTGACTACGTGACTCGTTGGTGTGATTGAATCTTCGGTGGGACGCTGTTCCAGAAGTCTAGTCTTGGCATGTGAGAGTGAATGCACAAGCTGTTTCTGTGTGAGAACAGGGTATATACAGTACAGTACATGAGTGAGTGGCACACACATATTTATAGGTGTTCCTCTCTGTGTTTATGTCGTTTGCGTGTCAGAGGCGAGGCCCACTCACTGTTGCCTTTATTTGATTTGCAAATGCGGGACTGTTCGTAACAGTGTGCCAGTGAGTTCCAATGTTCCCCATTAAGATATCCTCCCGTGTGTGGCACATTGTGTTCATGTTTTTTTTCCCCCCTGTTCGTGTTACTGCAAGCATGGGCATGTGGGGCCTTTGTCTCCATCTCTACCTTCATTAAACAGCCTACAAAGATTGCGTGTTTCTGTCGAATGCGCTGAGCAGTAAAAGAGACTTGGAGGCAGCGTGTGAGAGAGGGGCACACAGTAGGGCTCACTGTGAAAAGGGGAGTGGGTACTGGGCAGACAGCAGTGGCAGAAGGGGAGCAGATTGAGAGAGGATGGTGAACAGTGGGCTGGAAGACTTGCTGGCACACTAGGTGGGGCCATCGAGGGTGCCCCTGGTCCTCTACCTCATGGCAGAGGCTACAGCACTACAGCGTGCACGCTGAGTGACCATCAGCACACAGACAGGTTTCCATGAAGAACTGGGCTTCATGAAAGAGGAAAAGAAAGTACCACACCCTTGTCAGTGGTGCCAGCAAGTTTCACTCTCCTTCTCTCTGTCTCTCTGCCCACGTCTTCCTGCCATCCCTCTGAGGCTTCTGCTACAAGGTTCCACACAACAGATTCATTTCCTTCCTCTTTTCAGCACCAGTTTTTCCGGAGGATCTCTGGCACTGCTTTTGTAACTTCTGTGTGTCCCTTACTGCTACACCTTGTTACATGAGCTCTCATTCCCCACAGGTCGAATAATTCTGCTGCTCTGTTCAAGCTCTGTTGCACACAGTTGAGTCACCTGCAAGCTTTCAAGTGGGAGGTCTATCGAGTCTCTATTGTGTGAGTTACACAAGCACACACAATGTAGCCTACCTAGAATTGAGAAAGAAATAGTTTATACGGTGGTGAAGTCAAAAGCTGTGAGGAGGGAGGGAGGAATGTGTGTGTGTGTGTGTGTGTGTGTTGACATGAAGGGGGGATGCTTTCATTAAAGGTGCTGAGCTGCAACGCCTTTCAACAGCTGTCAGAAAGCTCATTACCTGGGCTCCTACAGACACACACACACACACATTCACTCACACACCCGTAAAGAGGCCGCACTAAGCTGTCTTTTGAAACAAGGTCTATGATAAAACTGGGCTGCTGACCAGGAGATGGCTCAGCAGTGAAAACATACCGAGCTGGCCAGGAGTAGTGAGAAACCAGACATTAACACACACACACACACACACACACACACACACACAAACATACCCCTCCAGGAATTTACACCTTTATGTCAGAATCAGCAGAAAGTCATGAAACACAAAGAGAGACAGACACATGTGTGAATGCACATGATGCTCACATATGATCTGAGAACAGATGTACATGTATAGTCGAAAAACTCTGGACTTTTTGAGAATGGCACAATGTGACGTGGCACACAAACTCCTGCTAACACACACACACACACACACACACACACACACACACACACACACACACACACACACACACACACTTCTTTATCTATAGCTCCCCCAAAAGAAAGAGTACAAGCAGAGCAGAGCAGAGCAGGAAAGGCAGCAGGTGGGATAAGCCTGTATCCTCAGGGCACATTTTAAAAAGTGGAATTACCCTTGCAGTCTGCTGGTGCTCTCAAAACACCCTTTCTTCTTTACAGCACCTCATAAAGGGCCTTTTGATATTTTCTTGATGGAGTCAGCCAAGCCAACATTTGGCAGCAAGCACCCCCCTTTTCCTGCACCACACAACCCTGTCAAGAAACACACAAGTGGGCTTCAAACAGACAAACTTGCCCACCAAGCTGCCTGTCCCCTATGAACCCAGCAAAAAAAAAACTTTCCTTCCAATGTCCTTGAATTAAACCTGAGGAAGGAGGTATTAAAAAGAGAGGGAAGCATCATTTCAATGAAAGGATTTTAGTCAGTGGCCTTTTATGGTTAGTGCAGGAAAAAGCAGACAGTCAAGTGCAGATCTGTGGAAAAAATGTGCCCCTTCATCCCTGTGGTGAGCTCCAGCTGACTCTTCATCTGCCCACCAGAAGACATAGAGGAACACAGCTCTCCTCCGGTGACTGGAGAGTGAACCCAAACCTGGCAATCCGCTGCAGGCCTAGGCCATTGATCATGTCAAGAAGACAGGACAACTCACGGGCAGGCGAGGAAGCAGACAGCGAGTGGAGGCAGGCAGACAGGCGAGGTGAGGAGAGAAGAGAGGAGAGGAGAGTCATCGAGGGAAACCCTGAGTCTTTGATCCCCGGGTTGTTTCTCGTCCTCCCAGACTTCCTCTCACCATCTGTAGCCCTGGCTCTCACCTGTCTGTCTCTGGCAAGGCCACTAGTGCTCATTCAATTGCTATTGCTTCCTCTCCACAACAATAGAAACCTACAAAAGTAGAAGTAGCCCAGCCGTGGCTGCAGCCTTGCTCTGTCAGAGGAAGTGAGGGGAAAGGAGGATAACGTAAACAACAACAGTAGTAGTCACCCCTGCTCATTGGGGAAGCACCGCAGACCAAAGCGTGCAAACGCAAACCTCTTATTGGAAGGAACAAACACACCCACAAGTAGTAGTACACAGTTCATTCTCACTCAGCATGTAAATGTCTATGCCCGGCGTGTATACACACTATACTCAGCGCTTCTTCTATGTTTTGTTGCTAGGCCTAACATATGCAACAGCTCAGTGACAGCTTTAAAAAATCATATAAAGTCACAGAGATCTATTAAACATATTTTATGATTTTACAGAGTCCTCCATCTATTCACTTTGAAGGACTTTAAAAGCAGCACTATGAGAAAGACAAAAGTGACAACCGAAACTGTGAGACAGCAGCCAAAAAATGACTGTGGCTTCCTGAATTGCGGTTCAGGTATGTAGTGATTTTTGAAACACTGCAAAACTGGCATAAACTCCCCCTTAAACTGGCACACACACTTTAGTCATATCAGATGTACAAAAAAGTCTGAGAAACTTCTGCTTTGAGTGGTTCAGTGGAGCAATGATGCATATAAGAATTTTTCACTTTTGCTTGGCAACCAACCGCCAACATGTTGCCCAACTGTTTGTCTGGGTGGAGGCTGTCAGAGCAGAGACAAGATATTCAGATTGTAGCCCTACAGTGATTCATTTCCTTCTCTATCTGCGTCTTGATGTATTGGAAGTTCCGTGTCATAATAATATGGGGAAACAACAAGCCATTTTGACATTTTGAAAATTATCATTCAGGGAATCCAAATATGTGACAGAGAAAATAAGCAATGCCCATTCAGTCAGTTCTCATAATAGAGGTGCACCCTGAACTCATTCAGCATTCTTGAACAAAGCATAAATCATCCCAAGCAACCCCTCACTCCTTCACTGGATCGCTTCCTGTCTAACTGGCTGCCTGTCTGGTTTTCTCTCAGTGTTTTCTGGCAAATGTGCTCAAACAGTGGAGCAGGAGCTGATAAATTCAGGCCTACTGATAGAATGACTACAGCCGGCTCTCATCCAATCACAGGTCATGCTACAGTGAGGAAATGGACATATTCTCTGCTCCTTTGTAGCCAGTGAAGAGCATGTGCCTTATTTCCTGTGTCCATGCATGCCTACTCGTGAGTGCCTGTCATGTGTGTAAGTGAGAATGCACTTTTTGTGTCAGAGTCTGAGTGAGACATGACACTGCCGGGGCTATGTATTTACATGCATTTCGGTAACCTGGTTACTGCTGGAGTTCTGCAGTTCCTGATAAACAGGTTAAGAAAAAGTAAATTTAGACAGTTACATTGCTACTGGAGAAACCTTATTTCTTTCTTAACCCAGGTTTATTCATACAATTTTACATGTTCACATGTTCACAACAAAGAGCCAAGACAGTGAAAGTATGACAGTGAAAGCAATGCATATGGGATAAAAGGGAAGATCATTACTGCAGCGGTGCATTCTTGTATCTAAAATAAATAAATCCAAAATCATGCAAAAACTGAAGCTGAAATTAAAATAAATAAGTTCCTACAACGGCGCAGTAGAGTATTTGTGCAATTCAAACACATGCGCACAGTAAGGGAAAACTGTGTGGTCTGACAGTCCTGATCAAAATTATGACAGTAGGTTGGAGATAAATCTGATTACAGAGCAGCTGTAAAGTTTTCAAGATGTGAACACATTCTCCTGTTTCCTGCCTTAACCTGATTTCTCCCAATAACCTGGTTTCATCTGAAAAACACAGACAAACACATACACACACACACACACACACAAACACACACACACACACACACACACCCTTCATTAACATTCATATTCTCCCACTAAAAAGTCCCCAACTGTCAGCTAAGCACACAGTTACAGGCATATCAAGCTCACAAATACCTGATCTCCCTCAAATGATTGCAAATATACATAAAGACGCACTAACACTGAAATGGACATGTATACTCACAAACAAATTAACTAATGCAAGAATATACAAATGACCTCATGCACCATTTCCAAAAAAGTGGTCATGGCAGTTGCACATACGCACATTGGCAGAATTTGACTAATGTCGAGGTGAAAACAACGCCAGCGGTCCTCCCTCCCTCCCTCCCTCTACCAACATCTCCTCCATCACTCTCCACCCCGGAGCCCAGATAATAGCTGTACTACACCAGCCGCCCACCACTCCCTGCCAAACACTGTCGGCTGCGTAAACACAGCCCATTCACACATACACAGAGGGAGGACAGTCGGGCTTGTCTGGGTTTCTAGTCCAGGCCTGGCTGTCCGAGCGCTGCGCTTCTCATAACATTGAGCCCCCTAGCAACGCTCGAGCCAAGCCGTCAGTCAATAACACGTTGGTAACAGAACTACTCTCTTCACACTGTGCTCACACATGGCTCTGAGCTGACATACACATACTCCTATATATTCTATACATAAACACACATGCACAATAGTACTGTACATCGCGTGCTTACCAGTGAAATAAACTCTCACAAGCACAGCACGCACACACACAATAGCCAGGGTGTACACACGCATACACACACATAACACACAAAGACTGCCAATTGCCCACGCCTATGAACAAGGGAAAATGTGCCTGGCAGGCAAAGAGTTGTTCTCAGTAAACAACTACAATAGCAGCAGCCAGACATGGGTGTTAGGGTGGGCAGCCACAATACCTCTGTGACCAGCAAACTATTGTGAAAGAACTTACGAAAGTCCACATTTTATACTCTGCTGATACACAGGAGCAAACAGTTGGCTGAGTTGCCTCATAACAGCCTGTTCTATCATGTTGTGCTCCACAAATTTTCAACTAAACAGGATTCCTCTTAATGTTTCAGGGGGTAAGCACTCTTGTGAAATACTGCTAAAGGGTTTCGCTAAGACGGACAAAAAGAGACAAACAGCCAGTCCGAGGTGACAGATTCAGTCTCCACATGGTGGCTGATGAGTTTTATTTACAGTGGTGTGACTGACGCTGCCTAGGGGCTATAAACTGCTATTAGAGCGGAGCTGGATTCCAACACAGGCCTGTGGAATCCAGCCTGGCACATTGTCTGTCTCTGGATTTGACACAGCAGTCTGGGTGCCCAACGCCAGCCAAACAGACACATAAACACTACATACATTGACATATAGGAGTTCGCATGCAGACTCCACACACGCAAGCACAGGTTTACAGTCTCATATTCATGCATAAGCAAAACCACGTATGAAAGGGGGCTTGTGGAAAAAAAACTTTAAGCAACTGCAAGGATTGAATCTGTTTATTTATAGGCGGCGCTGCCTATTAATGGGCTTGGCTATTACTCCCTGGCTGAGACAGATCTGTTAGCAAGGTGGTGTGATACTGCAACACAAGTAGTTCTTATACTGCTGAAGGCTTCATGCTACAGAAATGTTTTCCATGTTGTAATGTAATGTAATACAGTAAGGATTAAGCTAGTATGTGGTGAGAATTAACTTTAATATAATATTTATATATAATATAACAGCTTCGGATTCAGTCTAATGTCATTCCACAGTTATAGTACAAATGTATAATGTTCTGTTTTGTAGTAGCTTCTACAACTACGTATGCGTACACTTATGGACACATAGTAATGCACCTTTCCCCAATGACCAGCTCTGCAAAATAGTGGCTTTCTATCCAATACCTACACACATAATCTAGGTGCTTTTTGACTACAGCCTGGAATTACAAAGCAAGAAAGGATTACTACTTTCATGTTTCACTGTTTTGTACATTTCACTTTGATCCTAATTTGTTCAGAATAGTAGAAATACTCTACTTTAAACAGCTCATTTGGTTATTTCGGCATAATTGTTTATAGAGACAAGTGAAGGCTTTTCCCTCGGTCATATCAATTACGACTCAGTGACCTTGGACCAGCTGACTACTTAAGCCTTTTAACTTCAGCACATTCATTTGACATTATCTTGAAAGGATCAACAGGGTTTATGTATATATAACAGCACTGACAAGTCCTCATTAGAACTACAACCATGGTACTATAAGTCTCCTTCATTCTCTCTCTACACACACATGCACAGACACACACACCAACCCCCCAACCAAGATACCACAATCTATTCCAAGTCCTGCCCCCTCAGGCATTCTAATCTTTTAATTGAATCTTTTGTAATTATAATGAAATAACTGCGGACTTCCATCAGGGAGAAAATGATCGGGGCCAGAATGTGCCAGCGGTCACAGGAAGCTCTTATTTCTCTGCCACTGCTGCTGAGATTTACCCTCATTTCAATTAGCTCCTCAATTCACATTTGAACAGCACATTAAGGGAAAACAAAGAGGCGTGTGTGCCCATGTGTGTGTGTGTGTGTGTGTGTGCGTGTGTGTGATTGGACACAGGGTGATGGATTACTCAAGCGATCCGTTACTTCCATGTCACCCTCTTGTACATATCGCTTGCGAGGATCACAATTAATATCCAAACAGTGTTCAAAAAAGATGGAGCCACGAGTGTGTTTTGGTGAGAAAAACACACTTCCCCTTCTTCTGACCCTGGAGAACTGCTAAGCGTAATTGCCTCATTCTTCTAAGCAAATGAACATTGACAGAGAGGGGATTGGTCTGCATAGGCTCTCTCAAATGGCTTCCCTGGCAGTTGACTAATTCAGTTCTCATTGACGTATGACTAAATCAGTGTCCATTATCCTTACATGCAGGGCAGCTCAGATGTAGTACCATCTCTGTGGCATAAGGCACTTAAGAGCATTACACAATCCAAGCTGGTTGAAAGGGTCTCCCTTTCTGCAAGCTGACAAGGCCGCCACACATGGTGTAGATCTGACATTGGCCAGGCTGTAGCCTCTGACTAACCTCTGACATTGAGGTCTCCCACTGGTGAACAAAAAAACAGGAAAACTGACCACACACTTTTAAGTCCTCTGATTGTCCCTGGCTAACAGCCAACAGCAGTGACACTTATCACCACAGGAGATTTACTGCAGAGACAATAGGATATACTCATTTTGTGGGAGATTTAGTGGGACAAACATTTTCCTTATTATGTTTTCTACAGGTTATCAAAAAATAAAGATTTCTAACAAGTTCCACGTTTTTTTTTATTAAATGTACTTCAAAGCTTTTGACCACAGCGATACATTGTTGAGTATCATGCCAGCGCCAGGTGACTCTATATACAAACCCAGTGGTTATTTTGGTGTGTCGAGTGCATGCTTGTGTGAGCGTGGCATTAGGAGCCAGACAGGTCCCTCTGTTGTGCAGCTGGGCTGGCTTAATGAGATATCAGACTCAAACATCAATTCATCAGCCTCATTGATGAGGACAATGAGGGGCAACTGCTTCGGTAAAGAGACGCATTATGGCTCCTCGTGTGGGGATAGGACAGCCTTGTTTACAAAGGTTATTGGGCACAGAGGGCTTGAAACAGTACACCACAGCAGCCTCCACTTTGCTCTGCTCTGCTAGACTCGACTCCCTTACCCTCAGGGCAGCTTCTCAGGACTTTTCTCTTTGATTTTCTGGAACAAAGACCCAAAAGAAAAATGTACTTCTGGAATCTGGAGGCCTAATTTTTAAATGTGCGCATGTGTGTGAATGGGTTAAAAGGAGAGGCCATAGAAGCTTGATTGATTAAATAAACAAATCTCATCTTGTTATCATCAGGACTCCCCTAACTAAGCAGAGCAGGCTGGGCTGGCTGGAGTCCCCCCTGGCTTGGCCTCTACTGACAGGGCATCTGTCTTCATTAAAGCTCAGCCAGTGTGCATGACAGCCACTGAAATGCTGGTGTCTTCACGATTAATGAAGACAGATGACTCCCCCCGAGAGGCAGTAAAAAGGAACAAAAAGCAGGAGAATGAACAAACAGGAAAACACAGAAAAAGAAAAAAATGATCAGAACCAAATTCAAAAAGCTCCCAAACCCAAGAACATAGTTAAGCTGTTTATCCAACTGCTCCATCTCTTCTTGTGTTCATGATTGTTTTTTCCACTGTCATATCTGGCTTGGCTCCTTCTACACTTCTCCCACCATACCACGCATACACACCCCCCACTCCTTTTCCACTCTCACACGCTCTCTCACAGCAGCAGCGGCCCCCTGGAAGTGTATGGAAATGGACCCCAGTTTTGTCTGTCCAGAGACAGGCCTGTTGTTAGAGTCGGAGCGTTGTCTCAAGTCAGAGGCGGAAGGAGGGAGAGGAAAAATGAGAAGCTGACAAAGGAAAACAACAAAACAGAAAGAGAGAGAGAGAAAAAAAGAAAAGCTGGCCAGAATATCCCCTGGCTTTCTTAAGACTGTGTATGCATTCCACATTTCTAATTTATTCCTCCATTTATCCATTAAATAATTCATCCTTTTATTAATTCATGGCTGTTTGGCTCGAGAGGAATATCATTATCCATCTAGTATCCAGAAGCGTAAACAAACCTCCAACCTAAGAGGACTGCAGCAGGCAATACCAAACTTTTAACATCTGTAATATTAAACAGGCTACGTTTGTCATTAACCTTTCATGGGAATTTCATCAGAAACATAACTTCTACTGTCAAACCCTCATTGTGGAGGATAAACTAAACAGAGTGTATCTAAAATGTCAGGGTTTCTTCTTCCTGTCACTCAACAACCCTTTCTCCTCCTTCTTTCATCTCTGCACACTCATAGTTTTGTTTTTAGTATACAGCACCTGGCAAGGTCAAACCTCAGGTGGCTCACATTGTCACTGAAACTTGATTCCATGGGCTCAAACTCACAAGTTAAACATGGAGACACACACACACACACAGGCAAGCACACACAAACATGGACACACAGTGCATATCATATCATAGCAGAGAGTTTCTTTCAGATGGCTGAGCTGAACTCAAACTGGCTGAGGCTGTGAAGGGGGTGGGAAAGAGGGGAGAGGAGAGGAGACTGTCTGTCCCAGTCCTTTCCTGTGCTGCTCTGTAGCCCCTGACAGCAGCCCCCTTGGCCGAGCCCTGAGGGGTAAACAAGTCAGCAATGAGAGAGCTAGGGAGTGAGTGTGTGTGTGAGAGAGAGAGTGAGTGAGAGAGAGACAGAGAGACAAGAGTGAAAGAGAGAGACATGATTGTGTCATACAAGAAATCCAAGCAGGATGCCACTTACACTGAACGCTGGCACTGCCTGTCCAAGCGAAGGGGTCCAGCCCCGCAAAGAAGGGGCTCGCCTTCCGCAGCATGCACGCACCACGGCTGGTGACATCATAAAGCTGACGGGGGCCCATTCCCAGAGCCTCCATACAGTCGAACATGGCACCCCCCCCCTCCCTCAGCAAAAATCACTACGAGCCCTCAGTCCTGCCTGCGTCCTGCCCTGCTTCCACCGCTCACGTCACTCACTGAAACAGTGACAACAACAAACAGCAGCAACAGCTAGCTGGATCTGCTACCTTCCCTTTCCCTTCACTTATCTCTCGCTGTCACTCTCCCTGCTGCCTTTTCCTGTCGATGCTGGATGTTTCCCTCTTTCCCTCTCAGCTGGAATGCAGTTCTGGTTCCTGCCTGGCTGAGCTGAGCTGAGCGTGACTCTGACTCTCTACTCTCCCCCTGCCCTTGGATGAGCTGCTCCCTGTCTGCTGTAACAGACCTAAATAACAGCCTCTCACAGCTCTCGCTGAGACCCAGACACGGCGGAGCGAACCAACTGCCTCAGCGTGACGCTCTGAGAGGGGGTGGAGAGAGAGAGGGAGAATGCCAGAGAGGGAGGGATAGAGAGAGGGACCCAGAGGGAGGGGAGGGGGGGGTGAAGGTGAGGGGGAGGGAGGGAGGGAGAGGGAGGAGAGGGGGCCGGCCAGCAGAGCCTGCACTAGAGGAAGAACTGATCTAGTTAGAGGACAAAACTTTATTCCCATTCTTCTCTTACTTTTTTTTTTTTTTTTTTTTGTCCAAGCTGCTTTTGTGTTTCATATTTCAGCCCCAAACGCAAACAAACACCCCCCCACCCCTCCTCCTCCTCCCCTCGTGTCCCATTCAGATCTGGTCCCTGTCTCTGTCTGTCTTTACATCGCACCTCCCCCAATTCCCCTGCAGTAAATATGAGCCCCCTCCCCTCCCTTCTCTGAGCCCCCGTCTCTAATCATAACCATATTAAAGTCCAGCCACTGGCTCGGTTTGTATGTGTGTGTGAGAAAGAGAGCCAAAGAGAAAGCAGAGAGAGAGAGAGAGAGAAAGAACATTGTGCTGTGGTTGAACCCAGAAACCAGATGCCAGGGTAAATCCCTCCCTCCTCTCTGTCTGTTTGAGGGAACAGAGGATGGGCAGTTCTCTCTGTCTCTCCCTCTGGAAGTGCTTTAACAGTGATGAATGAGGGCTGCCTTGCTCAATCCCCTCGGTGCATTTGCACAGACAAATGCCCCCAATACACAAACACACCATGCGCTGGACACACTTCTCACAGGTTCACTTGACCTTGTTTGTGATTTATCTCTGAGCAACCTTTACAGAGAAGTACGCAAAGATGCGAGGGTAGGTGGCAGATGTGATGAAGTAATTAGTTTTGATGTATGGTGTCACCTGAACCGTCGCTAGAATGCATCACTGAGGCTCAAGATTATACATTTAAGCTAACAATCTGTTTTGTGTACCGCCGAAAACAATTGAATTTAAAAACACAGCAGCTCCCTCGCAGTGAAAATAAATCAAAAGGAAATCAATAGGTGGTCTAGGGTCAATAAAAAAGCTTGTCACTAGTCCTAACTGTTGCTCACCAGACGGATAGACTCTGGCCGGGCTAAAGCAAACAGCCTGATACAATGGGAGACATATGATAATAGAATGGCTTTAGTCTATGCGCTCTGCACATTCATCTCCCCCTGTCAAACCAGTACAAGTGGTACAGCCCAGCAGGCAAAAAAGACACCATTTCCTGTCAATCTGTGCTGCTGGCTAGGCTCTCCATAAACACACAGTGCCCTCCCTCCCTCCCTCCTCTTCTGTCTAACACTTCACTCTTTTTCCTGTCTCTTGAAAGAAACCGTGCTTTCACGTTTCAGGGCTATTTTGAATGATTTCGATTATAATGTTTGTTGGTTTAAAAGCTTTCCCTTCAGTTGAGAGACCTCTTGTTTATTTTCTTAAGCTGGCACAATCACGTGCAGTCGTACACACATGTGGGCTGATACTTTTTTTCAAGCACACACTCGCTCACTCACACACACACACACAAACACATTTAACAGCTCTTTTGTTGCATCGGTAAAAACGGTAAACATCAGTAGTTTTTCTTATGTGGCTCTTCATACAGCTGTCAGGTTATAAAGAGGAAGCTTTATAACATAAAGAACAGAGCAGTGAGTGTAAGATAACAAACTGTTATCTATCAAAGATTCCCCTGCTAACACTTTGTTGTGAAAATGTCTCTTTCTTTCTCTTTTTACCTCTCCACCCATTTACACAATAATTCAAAAAAAAAACCCTCATCTGGATACATTTCGGATTAAATCATCACTGCCCCGAGTCACATTTTTATGATCAACACGCATTCTTCTCACACTCGTCTTTCGTCTCCTTCCTGTCTTTTTTTTTTTTTTTTCTCCTAGTTTCATACAGCATCCTGGAAACTAAGACTGGCTAATCCCCTGGTGTTCAAATGTTCTATGTAACATCAGTGTTGTTTGCCAGGGCTGCTCTCTGAACCGGCGAGCCACAACACAATCGATTTATAATATCATGTGCTCACACTGGAAGCTCTTTTGTTTTTTTGGAGATTTATGGACCTATCTGACTCTCTCCTGGTTTTGACATTTCTTTTTACTGTGTTTGAGATTATAATTCAGACCGCTAACCCCAGGTTCTCCACTTATTGGCACACAACACTGTGAGCTGTGAGTCTTCCAGAGTTTCAGAGGGTTTTGCGGAGTGAGTTTAGACATCTAATCTACACATACTCCATACTGCTGCTGACCCAGGCCAGTCCCTGCCTCACCCCCCCGCCCCCCCCTTCCCTCCCCTCCCTCCCCTCCCTCCTCCCCTTCCTTCCCTGGCCAGAGAGGTTGAACTCTAGAAGAAACCCCCACTGGGCCACTAACTTTCCCCCCAAACTTATCCTGCCCTCCCTCCTTCTCTCCCTCACTCTTTGGCTCACAAGTCTCTCCATCGCTCTCCTTAATTCTTTTTTTTTCCCTCTGTTTCTGCAAATACTCACCCCATTTCATCAAGTTCCCTATGGCCATTTTTTCCTGACTGCATGATTTGTTTTAGTTGACAAAGTTCTCTGCTTTTGTTTCTGGTTTTGGAAATGTTTCATTTTCAGCGGCTGCCAACTCACTGGTCATTTTGTGTGACTGCTGTTTTCAGTCATGTCTATTTGTACTGTATACACCAGAATTTGACATACATTCAAAATATTTTAAAATTTCTCGTGATAACAGTTCATGTCAATGATACAGTAGACAAGGAAGTACAGTCAGTTTGACCCAGTCTGCTTGTAGTTCCACGTGGGCTGGAACCCAGGAAAATCAGGCTTTACTACTGTCTGACACTCTGATGCCGATTACAGATAAGACGTATACAACACATTGTTGCCACTTCCTCTGTATACAGTCGTTCAGGTTCCAGCCAAGCAGTCAACAACGCAGTGGTGTGTGAGGCAATAAAGACAGCTTGTTTTTAGATGCCTATGTGCTAAACGCAGCATGGTGATTTTGAAAGGAATGTAGTGGTTTTCCATTGCTGATGTGAGCATGTGTGCAGTGTGTGGACGTGCTGAAACAGATTGCCGGTGATGATAGAGACACTGAACACCAGTCCAGAGCGCCCTCCCACTCCAGCCAGATTCAGGTTACACACTACACACACACACACACACACACACACAGAAATCCTGAACAGGTTGGGGGGTTTTTTTGTTGTTGTTTTTTTTTTTTTTTTTACAGGCAAAATAACTCAAGGAAGGAGCTAATAAACAGGATCCTTGCACCCAAAACCACTTTCTGTCCTTTTCATTTAAGAAGTCACAAAAAAAGAGAGAATAAGCAAAATCTTAAATGACGGTGTGTTGTTATGTTCGTCAGCGAAAACATAGAGTACAATCCTAGCGTTCTTTCTCATCACATCCATCAACTGCTCCACCAGCCGCAGGTTTTACACATGTTCAGCTCTGACAAGACATGTAATCTTATCCGCTCATCTACCTCACTCTCTCACAATATATCTCTGGGAGATACCTGATGTGTCACTGAGGAGCGACGTGGGGAAAGTGAGGCATGAGTTATGAGAGAGGCCACTTCTCAGCGGCGGCCATGTTCACCTCTGCTCACAGGCCGGTCCCACCGAAGGCCTAACACAGTGCTACTTTTCAGAACGCTATCAGTTTTGGCCATCTTTCAGCAGTCTTTTTCGTTCTCTGTCTTTTTCTTTTTCTCTCCCTCTATCTGTACTGTCATGACATTTTGCTACTTGTGTTTTGTGGAGGAAAAAAAAGAAAAGATCTTTTAGTTGCTCAGCCAAAAACACAAACCCCCTGTCTTGTTCTCATAGGTCCGCCCTGTGCCTGGGTGCCCTCCCACGCCTTCTGAGAGCCCATCCCTCCTTTCTCGCCATTGCACGCTCTTGGTCTTGCACGTGCCCACAAAGGCCCATCTGAAAACAGACCCCTCCCATTTTTAATAGTAGCCTCTTTATCTTCATCTGTCATCATGTCAGAGCTGTAGCACACTCTGTGGCCTCTCCCTTACCAGAAACCTTTGCTGACTTTCCACACACACAAGCATGCAGGCACACACACAAACGTGCACACACACTAATACACAAACACAAAGTTTCAGCGAGTTTCCAGCACTTAGGGCAATTGGCTCCAACTTGCAGAGAGGGATAACAAGAGGAAATCCAAGGTGAAGGCTGAGGACAGAGAAAGAAAGGAGAAAGGAGAGAGCAAGGGGAGAGTGCATAAGCCAACAGGGTTTAGGTGGATATCATCGGAGGAGCAGATATTCCAATCACTATCAAATTCTCCAAAAAAACAAAAAAAACAACTCCTTCATTGGGTGCCTAAATTGTCTGGAAGAACAAAGTTAACCTCTCTACTCTTATTTTCCACTCTACTTGTTGAATCATTTCCTGTACTGGTTAAAAAAAATATAAAAAAAGAGCAATGTGAGGGGGAATCGATTTCCATAAAGGAGTGGAGCGCCTAGCAGAGTTGTCATCTTGAGGCTAGAGGTCTCCTAGGGAGATGAAAGCACGGATGTCAGATGATGCAGAGCTGTTTATTAAACCCAAGGAGGCTCCACTCTCACTGATAGATCAAGGACACAGCCAAACAGCGCTGTGCACATGCTGTCATCACACACACAAGTACACACAAATGGTCTAGTCCTAGCATTGCAAATTTCTGTCTTATCAACCATATGTGATGACCACATCTGTCATGAACTAAATTATCTACCATGAATTGCATGCATTATCCTAAGAGTTTTCTATTAATCTACTAATCCTGAAGTTGTTCTTTGAAATCTTCATTTGTAATGTTTTCACCGCAGTCTCAGACCGTTGCTCTTCCCCGCCAATAAATCTAAAAGAGATCGTTAAATGCCACTGACATTGACAGCAGTCAAAGATGGATTGGCTTTGACTCAGGTGTTCTAGGGCTTTTCACAGTTTCAAAAGGTGGGTAGACAGGTGACATCACAATTTGTATAGACTCTAAAGAGCATGCGGGAAGAGAGGAAAAATGGAGACGGGAGTTTTGTCTTCCAACATCTTTAGGGAAGCTTCTAGCTACAAGGAAGTGAAGGGCAGCAGAGCTGAGCTTATCATTTTCATATCCATTCACAGCTCACTGTCTCTTTCGTCTCTCTCCCTCGCTCCTCTCAAATATACATAAACCCACATAAGCGCACACATATGCACCCATACAAATCTAACCGTCAACCGCGTACCCAACTCCATCAAGGCTGGGCTGAAACCCAGCACTTCAGCTTTTATGAAAATAAATAAAGCGGTACAATGTGCAGTTTGTGCTCTGCTTCCCCTCCAGTGGAGAAAGCTTCAACTCTGCTAGTCGACATCCTTCCCTGCTGTCCCTCTCCTCCATTTAAATGTTCGCTTTTTACATTCCCTCTCATACCACATTTCCCACCAAAATGGCTCCTTTACGCAACTCCCCGAGCTCCCTAAGCCAACATGACCTCCTTATGTGTGTGTGTGTGTGTGTGTGTGTGTGTGTGTGTGTGTAAGAATGCAATGAGTGTTTTTAATTATGTCACTCTGCATGAGGATATTTTTTTGGTTGGAACATTTTGGTCCTTTTCACAGTCTGCCTGACTTAATAGTTGTGTGTGTATGTGTGTGCAAGCATGTTTGTGCGGATGCATATATGCTTGGCAGCCAATATGCCAATGTGTGTGCGCATTTGTGTGTGGTGTATAAATCCATACCCGACACACACTTTACATAAACAGCTCATCTATTCACTTTGTCTCCACTTGAGGCACAACTGAGCAGACTCAGGCAGCTTTTACACAAGTTTCAACAAGCTATTCATTCCATTCTATTAATACAATGCTTTTAATTTCATCCCACTGTGATGCAGCTCACACTCTCACAGCTGAGCCCTTCATGAGTTTTTCTGTTTGCGTCACTCAACATAAAGCTAGAAATTATGGTCTGAATGGAAAATCTGAGCCAAGCAAAGGACTTCAGAATTTGGTCCGAGCCGTGTGGGCTGAAGGAAATGACCTACCAGCTTTTCAAAACATCCCTGTGGCTGGCTTTGAGGCCAGGGCTCCGGCCCTGATTGGTGAAAGCTTAGAGAGGTGTTTCAGGGCTCAGTGGCGATGTTATCACATAGTAAGTGGCCTTAATGGGCTTCCAACTGTTTGTTTGAAGGGCTCCTATAATGACAGGGATCAACTGATAACAGCCTCTGCTACACACTGCACAGAGAGCCGTCAGGCCCTGACATGGATGAACGCCTTTGCGCATTTATAAAGATATGGGTAGAAAGGATGGGAGTCTTGCAGCACACCCACATGCTCAATGAGTCTCATTCTCACATGTACATTGAACAGTAGCTTTAACATTTCCTACTTCCTCCTTACAGTATATGCATTAAGAGCGAAGAAAAGCTTACTATCTCTACATGTGCAAACACAGTCTGCCTACGCCATCCCTCCCTTCTCCTGTCTCTTCCCACCTCCGTGCAAAACAGGTATTTCCAAAGACACAGTGGTGCCAAAACAGAGCGCCGCTCTGGGAGGTGCTCTAACCTGTCGGCACAGCATGCACACCCAACAAAGGTAGGTGTCACCTGGGCTACCTTTCTGACTGCAATTACGCAAGGAGCTATGAAGCTGGGGAAGAATGCAGGACTATTTATTACACACACAAACACACACAGAAATATCTGCAGTACTACTCCCTTTATGTGGAAGGTATTTTCTCAGTCTGGCCTACAGACAGCCCTGACAACAATGAGCTGGCCTGTTAAGCCAACTCCTGGAGAAGAAGTAGAAGGAGAAGAAAAACAGGGCCTGGGGAATGTCCAAACTGAGGCCTTTTGTCTTCCCTGCTAACGTTTAAGAGAGCAGGGAATGAGACTGCTGTCAGTAAAATGACTTGTAACATTCCTTGTCACAGGATGCACCAATATGATGTTTTAAAAGCTGATACCAACAGCTGAGAGTTGTTCATCCAGTGGCCAATACTAAAACTGATACTAAGATGTATTTTTGTAAGAGCTTTAGCTCAAAGTGCAGAAGAGGTTGAGAGAAAATTATTTTCAGGTTATCTGTGCTTATATCATTTTAAACTGAATACCTTTGAGATATGGGCTATTGATTGAACAAAACAAAAACTTTGAGGACATTACTAAGGCTCTGCACTGTTTCTTGACATTTTATAGAATGAACTAAAGTAACTAAAGTATTATAGACAGATTATAAGTAATTCAATTCATAATAGCATCAACCCTAATATTCACTGTAAGTAATGCTGGATCAACACAGATATTGATTTGTAAAGCTGATATTAGCCAATACAGAGGTACAACAAAAAACTTTCTCCACACATAAATCTTGAATCGAAGCTAATTGTCACTATGATCCCGACTTAAACTTTGACCCCGGTCTTGTTTAAGCTCCGTCGCAGAGCTTAAGCCAAATAACTATGTTCCTTTAACCCTTGTGAATGATACTACTGCCAGCGTGGATGTGTCAGTACAAGCAGTCATGTATGAAGCTACAGTGCATGTGGTTGCCTGTGTCTGTTTGTGCTTTGATACTTGTTTTTGTTTTAACTCATGCCAGTGTAAAAACCAAAAAGAATCCCATCTGTCAGTGCTGTGGGATTTCATTCTGCGTCAGGGGTATGTTTCTAGTTTTTAGATGAAAGAAGTGTTCTGTGCGCAGTGTGAGAAATAGAGAGAGTGGGAAGGGTGTCTCTGGTGGTGTGTTTGCATGTGTGTATCTGTGTGTTTTCCTAGCAGGGTGTGTTCTTGGATTCCACCACACTAGGACATTACCCCCAGGTGCTCTCTCTCTCTCTCTCTCTCTCTCTCTCTCTCTCTCTCTCTCTCTCTCTCTCTCTCTCTCTCTCTCACTCTGCTTCTGTGAAAATACCTTGAGGATTAGGTGGGCAGCAGCAGCGGGGGGGGGGGGGGGGGGGGGGGTTGAGGTAGTGATTGACGGCTGAAAGGCTGAAGAGGTGCTCAGGCATGCTGTGGTGGGGGAGAGAGGGGGACTGCACACACAGGCAGGGGGGCTCTGCACTCAGCTGTTGCCACCCACACCCATTATAGCTCCTCCACCACCTACCACCCACCACCACCTGCCGCCCCTTTAGCACTGCACCCAGATAAGATTTCAAATAACTCTTGCTTACCTTTACCTCATGCCCTAGCCTAAACGAAAGCGCCCCTTGTTTTCTCTCTCTCTCTCTCTCTCTCTCTATCTCTGTCTTCCTCTATCTTATGCTAACATCCTGAGCAGCAAATTATGCGGCAGAGGTTTTCTCCCTGACCTAGAATCCTGACGTTGATTAAAAAGCAGCATTTTGAAACAAGCAGGTGTTTTGAACAATGAGCAATGTATGTCAGCAGCGCGTGTGTAATCTGGCTAGTTTTTCCATGACAGAAAAACACTCTGGATTGCCAACAATCTCCTCTTTGTGCTCTGTGTTCCATACATCATCCCATCCTGGCGCTTCAGAATACAACAGTGCCCCCTGTGTTCAAATCTGAAACTACAACTCTCAACTGGAGTGTGCTGGTGCTGTTGTGGTTTGAATCTTGCCTCCAGCTCACCTTTCTGTGCAATTAAAAAAAGGTGTGTTTTATGCTCTTTCTATTACGTGTTTGAATTGCAAGAGTGCTCATTTTCCAATATTTATTGCACTTTTTTCAGATATGTGTTGATGCTCGGAGCACTCATCACCTCACACTGGAAGAATGTTGTTTTGTCTCTAATTGCAGACTTGTGGGTTGCCTGCCTCACAAAAGCTCTGTGAGAGGTCCAGATACACACGCACATGCACACACACACACACACACACACACACACACACACACACACACACACACACACACACACACACACACACACACACACACACACACCAGTGAACCCAGAGCCAGAGTTTGTGGTCACAACCACACCATCTACAAGCATCTATAAGGAAACCACAGGAGCAGAGTAATCATTGTATTGATGAAAGTGGACTTTTTCCCTCTTGGTTTCTTCTGGGATTTTTTTTTCCTCTACCACTCGTCCTATATCACAAGCAGACCCTAAAGTTTTCCATTTCCACAAAATTACACATAATGAAGTGCAATTTAAATTGCTGTATTTTCCTCTTTCCAGTGGACGCCTAAAATCTTACATGTGAGTTGACTAAAATTAAGGTATGGACCATATATGTGTAGTTAGGAATGAAATGGAAAATTATACATGAGAAGGAAGAAAAGTCAAAAACACGCAGTGATGGAAATGACTTACAGAGAGCAGCCATCTCTTTGGGCAGGTCAGCACCAAATCTCCCAAACAGGCTGCTGTTGGCCAGCAGGTCGAAGGGGGAGTGGCTTCTCATGGAGTTGAAGGCGAAGGGGTAGACAGCAGGTGGGAAGCCGGTCATGTGACCCACCTGCTGTTCCCTATTGGTAGCCATGATGACGGAGCACCCAGGGGTCCGCAGCAGGCCGCTGGCTGAAGGGAACAGTCTCGCAACACCTGGAAATCCCTGGAAAAGTCGAAATCCGTGTCCTTTCGAAGGCTCTCAGTGTTTGGGGAATGGATGAGTGACGACAGGACCTCTGGTTTACTGAGGGAACGCCAGACTCCACTTTAGAAGAGTCATCCAGTTCACTTTTCTGAGGAAGATAAGGCAGACACATTTGTTATTTCTCACTAATAAATTCACCACATAAAACATGAGGATAAGTGTTTCTGATTGGCATGGACATGATGATACAATCAGTGGTTTGTGTTCAGATCCTCTCTAGATTCCATAAACACGATTCACCTCACATCAACTCTGAGACCATGATCCATCTACGCTGTGGGATGGAGAATAGTTTATCCACAGTTATAATGCAAGAAGGATGTGCAAAATACCAACAGGTATGAGAGAACGGGAAGGAAGGAGGAAGTGAGGAAGGACGGGACAGCAAGAACCAAAACAGATAAAGACGTGAGAGAAAAAGAATGAGTGAGCTGTGAGAGGAAAAGCCAGAAAAACTGGAACTGGGCGAGGGGAAAAGAAAATAAGAAAGAAGTTTGGAAAAAGTTATAACAGGGAAGAGCAGGAGGGAGGGAGGGAGGGGAAAAAAGAGAGAGAGAAAAAGAGAGAGAGCTCTTGTTCCTGCAGTTTTGAAGAGCTTCCAGACTTCTACAGTGATTCCAGGCTATGCCATATGATTTAAATCACCAGAACTCTACTATAAAGAGCTCCTCTGTTCCTGCTGCCAGCCTAGCACAGCAGCCTGCCTCTCTGCCTCTTTCCCCCAGGACCAGAGGCCCAGACACGGGGTCCAGAGCATGAAGGAGGGGGGGGTGGAGGGGTGGGAGGGGGGTGGTGGTGGGGGTAGGGGGTAGGGAAAATGAGATCCACTGATTGCTAACTGCTGCTGTCACTTCCAACTATCTTCTCTTGAGGTCAGGCTCTCATCCCACAGAGTCATTTTGGCTCTAACCTCCTGCAGCCCGCTCGTCACTTTGACTCCACACAGTAGGCACAGACAAGTCAGGCTCAAGTGTGGACAAGGCAGCAGTTATGCCCCACTGTTGACTGTTAATACAGCAGGGGGAAAAAAAATCCCGGTAAAGCCTCCCATTTTCTTTTTCATGTTTTCTTTTTGCCTTTCACTTCCCTAGCGTGATTTTATGAGTGGGTGGTGTGATCAGCTTGTTTTTTAAATGTGGCTTTGAAAAAGAGCAGAGCCAAGGAATGTGGAACTGCTGTGGCTTGTGAATCCGGGAGAAAAGACAGGGAAAAAATCTTGGTAATGAATTCGGTATAAACAAAGAAATGAGTGGGGGGGGGGGGGGGGGGTGAACCAGTGAACTGCTGAACTGAGCGAAAAACGCACAGCAGAAGAACAGTGACAGGGTCTGGGCACTGGGGGGCACTAAGAAGTGGCGCCGTGCCCAGGAAAAAGAGGGAGAGCTTTCCAAGACGCATACATATGCACCACACTGTCTGAGACACACACACATGCAATCAAGCACTCAAAAAAAAAAACTCCACACACATGTGTGAGAGCACCCACTAACACACACACACACACACACACACACACACACACACACACACACACACACCTCTCACCCCTTGCCTTTTCCAGGGCTCTGGCTCCCTCCCTGCCTCTCTTTCTGGCTCTTTCTCTTTCAACAGAGCCAGTTAATTACACCCTACTGCTGCAGGCAGCTTCAAACCACCACTAATTTAGAGTTCCATTACAGTAAACTGTTCCACATGTGCATCCAGGGCCCAGGCAGGCTCGGGTGGCCACGTTTCAGGAAGGAGCAGCCGCCGATAGGCACCCACCCCCATCCTGCCAACACAGCCATGCTGCCATCTTTCTTTTTCTTTCCTTCTCCTTCTCCTTATTTCTTGCTTTCTTTCCCCTTTTCAGTCTATTCCTCATCCAAACTACCTTTGATTTTTTCCCCCTTTTCTGACCCACCCCACGTCTCCTCTCTATAATCATGTTCTTATACCTAATCCTCTCCTCCGCCCCCACCCCTACCCCCCCCACCCCTCGCCCCCACCCCACCCGCACCTCATATCCATCCCTCTACTGCTTATACAACTTGTACCATGACCCTGTGTGGTGGTTCCACTGTGTGGCTAACACACAAAAACATCACTAAAGATTTCACAGTGGGCCTAATGGGAGAAGAGGTACAGACTGGAAAAACAAAACTGCCAGCAACACACAGGCTCATAATGTGCATGTGCATGTATGCATGTGTGTTACGAGTATGTACTTGGCCAGCGTTTGGCCCGTTTGGGTATCTGCCTCATGAACTCAAAGCAGGCCTCATAAAGGCAGTACGATCTGTCTGTGAGTGCTGGGAGAAGAGAGAAGGAGAAAAGAGAAAAAGGAAGATGTGTGGGGAAGATTCATGGCAGAGAGTATGACTGTATGCATGTGACTTTTGTATTCCCACAGGAAGAATCAACTGTATATTAATCAATAAACCAATCTAGTAGTGTAGTCCGCAAATGTGCAGCCCACTCTGAGTTGCACAATAAACCGCAATGCCACTGTACATTCATTCACATGCCATAGAACGAAAGAAACAAACAAAGAAAGAAAGAACTAAAGAGCACAGAGACACAGCCTTTTAAAATAGAACCCAGTAACTTTACTCTCCCCAAACACAATAATGAATTAATAAAAGAGTTGGCGCCAGTGTTTTTTAATGAGTCACATCAGCCCAGCAGCTTTTTACAGAGCCATTTATGTTTTATGTTGGGTCCTGTGGTAGGCTCACTTCGCCAGCCCGTCTGGGGCTATAAGGGGATAAGGGGAATTTGGAGTGACCTCATCCCCTGTTAGCCAGGGCCAAATGGGCATAGAGGGCCTCCCCACTTCCCCTGAGCCTGGGGGGCACACAGGAGGCAGCAGGCGGCCAGGCAGGCGAGGAGCACCAGGGCCAGCTATGGGTGGGTTCAGGGCTGCTGCTGGGACTTTCCATCATTGCCTAAGACGTGCACTGTAGCGGGTTAAAATTTACTTTGGTTGTTTCTGTAAATAGTGGAGTGTCAGACCTCACAGTAGTTCATCATGTTAAAGCAGACTCATTGGTTACACTTGAGATAACCCATTGATTTTATCAGGACAAAACGCCGTGTAGCAAATGAAATGAAATCAATCAAGCTGGCAATTTGGAGACAGCGCCACAAGACGGGGCACGCTTAAGAGAGAATAGGATTCTCTTGTTTGCTGAAGAGTTTGGATTTCAACAAAAAGAAGGAGCAGAATGGAGAATCAAACAAGAGTAAAAAAGAGACAGAGAGAGAGAGAGAGAGAGAAGAGAGTGAGAGAGAGAGAGAGAGAGAGAGAGAGAGAGAGAGAGAGAGAGAGAGCGCAGTTCCCACAGATTGAATGTCTGTCAAACAAAGGGTATCAAATCCTCTGTGAGCAAAACAACAATTGTGCCTTAACCGTTGTGACGGAGCGAGGCCCCTCAGGCAATAAGAACTGCAGTCAAACATAACAAATAAATCACGGCATCTCAGGAAGTTCTGCACCACACAACCAAGAAAGGCAGCTGTTTTTTTTAGTCAGCAGAAGAAACCACAGGTGATTACTCGGCGTATATGAGCAGGATTCTGGGTGCCATGGCTGCTCCAGTTTGTTTACTGGAGGATGTTTCTTATTCCAGTCAAGAAAAAGACGAAAAAAATGCTTTACAGTAATTGTGTGCGATGTTCTATTGAGTTATATTTGTATGTTTATTTGGATATTTGCCTTTGAAGTTGCATTTTTGTGGCTTTTCTCTTCACTCTCTGACTCAAATGGAGACTACTTTTTTTGTTTTACACTTTCCTGCCATGTGCGATTGCGTGAGTTCACAGGTTTTTCTTTGGGTTTCCTGAACTCTCCAAAAGGCCACAATGTGCAATTTTAAGAAATTTTCTGCAAGGTAAAATAAAAATATGTGTCAATCAGCCAGGGCGAGAGCAGCAAGTCAAAACTTTTACTGGAAGGACTGAATTGTAAATTCACAGCCTCAAGATAAATGAACAGTACCATGTATCCTGGCAGGAAAGCTTGGCAGAATCACAGAGCCCTCTCACTCTTTTTCCACCTCTGACTTGCCCACTCCTGTTCATTTTTTGACAGAAAACTGAGCATGTCTTCGAGGCACAGTCTTCCAATTGTCAACAGCAGAAAGTGATTTATGTTAGGCAACTTTGTAAAGGAAATTGTTTGAAGCAGAGAGGGTTATGTTTAAGTTTTGGGTCGTGGGTGAAGTCATACTACCACATCAGTAAAACAATGATTTTATAGTCCATGTGTCCTCACTGAGTTGACAGACTGGCTTTCTAACTGCTTGGAGCAAAATGAATATTTAGCGTTGTCATCGCTGCTTAATATGCCCACATAGTACGGTCAGAAAACAGTTTACGTACTCAGAACTGTCACAGACAAATTAAAATGTTCAGAGCAGAATCACAGGAGCGTTATCTGATCTTGGCATCAGCAGCATTTTGGCTGTGAAAACAATATCCTTAACACTTTATTATCTGATACAAAGCTGACAGCTCCCAGTCTTTCAACAAGTGTCTGGCTAATGGCTCTGAGACAGACACCCAGTGACAGACAGTCCAGTGTCTCCAAACAAACCTGCATTCCTTCACCTCAAACTTGTTTGACATCTGCCTGCGCTTGGTATCACACAAACACGTATTTGCTTACAGCAACAACGCAAAGTAGCACCTCTGAGTAATCATTTGTCAGTTAAAGAGGTATTGTTTTTCAGGATTTCCACTAGGGAGTGTCATTATGCAATCCTTGTGTTTTTTTATACTTATAAATCGTCGAACATTAATTCCTTAATCTTTTTTTTGTTCTCTCTTTCTTTTTTTTTTGTTTAAACATAATGTCACAAAACAGGCTGTGTTGACTTGCAGTGGTGGAGAAGAGTATGGAAAGAGTGAGAACTCACAGTCAGACATAAAACACTTTGTGACATGATGAAGTCATCCTGACAGCTTGCTGTTTCCATGATGTGGTAGAGCTCTTTGGAGTACTCAACATGGAGACTCCAGCAGTGGGTCCAGCAAAACAAGAAAACACACCACAACAGGAAAAGGCAAAGACAGACGATGATACAAGTTTTGAGAAATGAAGAGGGTCAGAGAGACAGAAAATAAAGCAACACGAAGTTCAATGAGGCAAGAGTATGATGGCTACTCCATGTTTGAAGGGGTAAAGATGGCGCAATAACACGTCTCATTTTGTAATTACTAAGAGAGGATTAATACAGGTATGCTATGGAGGCGTTCCTCTTCCTCAACTCAGAGAGAAAACAATCCTTTCTCTGTATAAAGAGATGCGTAATGGATGGGTTTCACCACCACCACAGATTTTTTTGCCCGAGGTATCAAAGCAATACTCAGACATGAGCAGGCCCAAACACACACATGCAAGTACAAAATGCAAAACACACATTCACGGAAGTTTAACGTTGTGCCAAAAGATCTTCTAATGAGGGCTCAGACGCAGGCTGAAAATGTAAATCCTCACAATCAGAGCGGCACACCTGCAAAAATAGACATAGGAAATGGTGCGCAGATAGTTTCCTTGTTAATTATAGTATGGTGGCGGAAAGCTCCTTGAAATCCCCCAAAACCACCTGTGTAACCCCTCCCTACCACTTGCCCTTAATTGCTATAGAAATTCCAGAAAAAGACAGGTATCAGCAACTCCTAGATTTACTGCTCAAAGTCATGCCACAAAGAAGGACTGTTGGCAGATTTTGCAATACAGAAGCTTTAATGTGTCAACTGTTGTTTCAGTGGTTTCCACAAAACCTCATCTTCTCACTGACACCTGAAAATTATGATCACATAGTGCATCAGCTATTGTAATTATGTTCAAAACACGATGTACAAAAGTTTAGTTTTATGTGTTTGACGTCTTAATACTTTTATAGTTTTACTGGAAGAATAAATATATCACAAATGAAAAGGTAATTATTGTTATCATTGGTGTTTCTCCTTCTTTAATTCATTTTCTGACACATTAAACTCTTGATCCATACCAGATATGTCTAACTTTAAGGTACATATGACTGACACACTACCACTAGTCACAACTGTTTCAATAAAAGAGAAATCAAAATTTTATAGTTATTTCTATGGACATACACTACATTTTACCAGTATTCAATTGCTGATCTGTACTGATAGACAACAACAGTATAAGAGCTTTAAGGCCGTTTTTTGCCTAACGTGTGAACATTCACAACAACAAAAGTGGGATCATGTCTTTGGTGAGTCAGATAAAGCTGAAAAACACCACACACTTATGATCATAAGTACAGTAATCATGAGTAATGACACATTAATGAGCCATCTGGAGTCTATAACAACAACCACAAATAATAATTGATTCCAAGCTGTCACAGAAGACAAGCACAAGGCTGTGACTGGACACCATGAAGGTAAAGCTGCTCAGTATGGACAGCCTGTCCTCAAAAAAAAAAAAAGAAAAGACCCATGGGTGGTGCTCTGGAGGAGGAGAGCGCAGTGATATTACTCTGCCTCGGAGATGAGTTCCCTTTTCTCCTACTCCAGATGTCACAGTCTCTGACTCAAACTGATAGACCAGATGACAGTGGATGGTGACACAGATATCGCCGGCCTTCAGCAGACACCTTTCACTGGGCCACGTGGGTGTTTTTTCAATCCACTTCAATCAAACTATCACTCAGTCCTCACACTTATGTCAGGTCCACCAGGGGAAATAAGCGGTGGACAGCAGGTGCAAAGCAAAGGCAGTTCCAGCTGCAGTGGTTTACCTACTGACCAGTCACTGCTGAAGCAATAAACCAAAGCTACACTGCAGGGACAAGGACACATGAAACAAGTGAAAACATGCTGTGACATCAGGTGCTGGATCTTTATCTTATATCTAAATCATGCAGCACTAAATGCACTGTGTTACACATGGCTGTAACAAGTGGAACCTGTTAACCTAGCACATATGCCAGCATCAATAAATAATCTTCAGTGACACGCTGCTAACTATGAGAACACAATGAATAAACGTCCATGTAAACTAAAAAGAGCAGAGTTACAGACACACCTCAGTCCACAGGAATTACCCTCTGCTGGTTAAAACGGTGGAAAACAATGCTTCTCTTTTCCAAGTGTTCATAGGTTGGTTATAAAAAAAACAAAACAAAACAAAAAAAACAGGTCACGGACTGGTGACTCCTTCAGTGAATACACACTCATAGACATCAAACACATGCAAGCGTGTACACACTAACTCACGCACATATGCTAATAATAAAGAGCTCCACAGGCACTGGGTAACACTTGAAACACTCACTAATAAGCACATATGTGCACACAGGCACACACACATGCTCGAGTATGTTTTCATATAAACTCAAGTGTCACTCTCACTTTAATAACACATAGTGAAACAGACATACTATAGCGACACATGCAAACAAACGTGTGTTGGGATGTTTTAGTGTTTACACATGGAAATCTGGTCGGATTTCAGTAAAGCGATGATTAATTGTCTCCGAGCCTCTCAAGTGTCTTTGCTCACTCAATCTCTGTCTTCAATTAAAACTGTCGACCCATTCCCAAAAAATGCAGCCTCTCTCTTTCTCTCTCTCTGTTAACAAAGAGAGAATGAGGAAAAGGAAGACAAACAATGACTTAAGTTACTGATTCTAAACTTTTTAAGCGTAACTTACTCACCAGCTCCGGTGTCAGTGAGGCAGACGGAGAGATGAATTGCTCGACGGGAGGGTCTGATGAGCGGAGCTAGCCAGGGAAAAAAGGAGAAAAAGACGTGTGTACGTTCATCAGAGAGTCCTTCTGACAGCAAAGACAGAGTAGCAGCGAGCCTCTCTCTCTCTCTCTCTCTCTCTCTCTCTCACTCCCCCTCTCTTGCACTCCTCCTCCTCCTCCTCTCTCTCAGTCTCTACCTCTTAAAATCACTCTTTCACTCCCCAAACACAGGCACACACTCACTCTCTCACTCACTAAGAAATAATTATACTCTCTGATTCATAAAGCCTTCCTTTGTCACGTGACTCAACACTTCAAATATACAGCACATTTTTTCACAAGCCACAAAATGCCTGGAGGGAAGAAATAGGCCCAGAGAGCTTAAGTTTCTGTTTTTAATTCTCTCTCCCTTCTTTGTCTCTCGGGTGAATTCTTTTTCTCTCCTTCAACTCCTTGGCTAAAGAGTCGATTTACCTACAAACTGTTTATGAAAGTTGAAATGCGGAGCCATGTCGTGATCTCGGATCATTTGTGTTTAATCAATAAATGCCGTTCAATAGGAGAGGATGTTATAGTATCCTGAGCAACACAGATCATCCACTTTATGATGTTTTGATTTAACACAGACGCTGTTTTAATGGCGAGCCAATAGGTTTCCTTCTCCAAGAAGTAGTCTCACCTCGTCATTTATTCCCAGTGTGATCAATTTATGGAATGATCGTAATGGGCCTGTCTGCTCAGTACAGGCATGTATCGTATGTGCTGTTTGTGTGTAACTCATATTTGTGTTTGGCACTATGTTTTATTGCGTTCAGTGTTTCTGTGACAATCTTCCCAGAGCAGACTTCATAAATCACTAGCATTTATTACCGTTACCACTATACTAATACTGTAAGCAAGTACGGTGACCCTTTTGGAACTAAATGAGGAAGAGAACACAAGTAGGTTCTTGGTAAGTACACAAAGAAAGCTGACAGAATGTCTAAAATATTCTGCACTTATTGAGGATAAATGAAAAACAGAATTTGGCATTCAAAGCTGGAATCAAACATTTTTCAGGATACACATCTGTCAACATCCTGCAAAACGTTATGCAGTTGGAAATTTTTTTTTTCAAAAATCATAGAAACTGAGGGTGTCTGTGTGTAAATCACTTCAGTTCCTAAAGTGAAACTATTGGTGGCAAATCAGCTGCAGGGAAGTCCCGTACGAGATGGCAGAGCCGCGTAGCAGTGGCGGCAGCAGCAGCGACAGATTTGGGCGTGCCCCTGAACGTGCCCCTCTCTCCATATGAGATCATGTGTTTCAGATCTGTGTTTATGTGTTTGTGGTTCTGGGCGTGTGCCCTGTTTTTCTGAATGTAATGTTTCTCAAGTTGTTTTGGTTATGAGGAGCACCTCAAACCTCAGAACTGGGAGGAGAAGGCACACCTCAACTGGCACCTCAACGGGCACTTTTTCTTCAAAAGAGCATAGGTCAACTACCCTTTTGTAAAGAAAAAAAAACAAAAAAAACAAAAAAAAACAAGTCAGTGTAAATACAGGCATGCTTCTATAATAAGAAACATCTAGCCTAACTTGATTCTTAACCAAGTGCCAACTTATACATGCACTACTTATTTCTAAAACTTCACTTAAAACAATGCCCTTCAGGCATATTGGCCATGCATCACTTCACGCTCTCCTAAATCTCACTGTTTCAGAGGCAGAATTTCCTATCAATGCAACATGTGGAACTATTCTTTTGATATTCCCAGTTATCTTAAGACTTGCTATACATGTATATGTTTGTAAATCACACTAACAGTTCTGATACTGGCAGAGATCATATCCTCAAAGACACCGACCCTAATATGTCTCCAGGATAAAGTTAAAAAAAAAAAAACTATGCCACCTAGCCTTGCACTCGTCATTCCTATGTGCTTCCGATCTTTACAGCCACACATGGTCTGCGGTAGCCTGCTGAAATGTTCTCTCATACATTTTTTTAGGTGGATTTGCCAGTACATAATCAGGGTAAATGGATGGATAAGCAGTAAGAGGCGCTGTTGCCTTTTTGCAGAAACCTTATATTCAGAAAGCACAGATCTAAGCCATACTGCAAAAGGGCCCTTCAGCTGATCCTTATCTCGTTTACATTTGATTTATGTGTTGCTTATGAGGCCGCTAAGGCTAATCGAAATCCCTTAACTGTTTACATAGCAGTACTAAATCAGCAATTGTGTAATGTGAAACAAGAAGGTAAATACAGCCATAGGACACGGTGGAACTGAGTCTGCGTTAACCATAAAAATCATGTGAAGTGTTAAGTGTGAATTTCTACTCATCAGGCTGACTGAGACCATGAAGATGGTTGTGTGTGTATGTGTGTGTGTGTCAGCGCTCAGTGTATGCTGTGCTCCTTATTAAATTATGACAGTGAGTTGAGCAGGGGGAGGGTGTGTGTGTGTGTGTGTGTGTGTGTGTGTACTTAGGCTTTGCGTATGTGTGTGCGTTCTTGCAGCACGCACGTCTCCACTTGCGAATATGTGTGTGTCTGTTTGCGTCTGTGTGCATGGATGAGTGTGTGTAGGCAGTAGCAGCGAGAGGGTCAGAGGTTACTAGTGTTTGTGTTTCAGTGTCAGTGAAGTGTGCTCCAGGCAGAGATTTATGATCATTGTGTCTGGGAGGCTGCAGAGTGGGGGATAATGAAGATAGATCAGGGTGCTATCTCTCTCTCCGGGCACCACTGGAAACATGGCCTATGGCCCCCCAACGTACTCGTATCATTAACTTCAGCCTGTGACATCATAACGCGCTGCCCTGACATCAATCCTAACACAGTGTGTGCTCTGACAAAAAGTCAAACGCACACAGGCAATTCCTCACAGGAAGTCATCCGGCAAACACAGGCATTGTTCAGCGCGTAGCTTTGCAGCTTCTCTGGGTGTGTTTATGAAGATATGAAATATTCATGGAAACATCGTCCTCGGTCGTGTGTTTCCACTTTAGATTCAACGTTATTTGCATTCACGGAGCAATGGAGTAGAGGCCCGGGGCTCGCTGGCAGAGGAAAAGGAGTAAGAGGCAGAAGAGGAAAGAAGGAATGGGGGATGATGGAGGGAGCAAGAGAGGGAGGAAGTGAGGTCAGAGGGGTTAAAGAGAGAAGGGGAGAGGGGGGAGGAAAAGAGGGCCGCTGGTACAGGGAATGTGAGAGAAAGGGGTGTGAAATAGAAAGAGGGGAGGGTAAGAAAACTAGGGGGTGAGATGGAGCGAGGGATGGATTGTAGAAGAAGAAGGAGAAAGGTGGGGAGAGAGGGGTGATGGGATTGGAGGTAAGGAGGTGAGAAGGGGCGCAGGGTGCGGGTGCCTGTGGCGGCAGGTTTTAATCAGTAACAAGATGCCTGTAATGAGATCACTATTTCCCCACATTCAGATTGATGTCATGTGAAGTTTGGTGCCGCACTGAGACAGGCAGGGGACGCAGGGCGAGTGCACACACCGCGCTCAGGAGTCATTTGCACACACATACACACACATACAAATATACACTTGCTTGCACTTTCTTGGTTACAGACTTAAACACACATCCTGTGAAATGAAGGAGCTCATTCATCCCACCTGGCAAACTGCGCTCATTTAGAGTCCAACCGCCTTGAAGTAAAAACATACTCAGAGGAATACTACTCACAGGAAAATGAGTTACTCATGGCAAAGTAGAGATGTATGTGTTAGGGACCGAAGGGCATATACCACTATGTACTCCTCTAACAAAAACAAATGAGCACAAAGCTTGGAAGAGAGCGAAAGAGCCAAAAGTTTTTTTTTTCATTGCATTAAGGGAAAAAGAGAAGGGGGAGAGAGAGAGAGGGGAAGAGAGAGAGAGAGAGAGAGAGAGAGAGAGAGAGAGAGAGAGAGAGAGAGAGGGGAGGAGGAGAAACTACAAAAAGGGAGTGTGTGTGCTTTCTGTGCATTTTTTGGGGTGCATTCAGAGGTTGTCGACACAGCTACCAGCGTGTGTGCCAGCGCTTGAGCGCTCTGCCTATTCCCCAACATGTGTGTCCAATGAAAGGTGAACGGCTCTCCTGTCTATACTTTCCTCAAAAATCAGCCATGATGTCACCATGAACCCATCTTGAACCCACCTCTGTCAAAAAGCATTACTCCAGCCCTCCCTCTCTCTGCCTCTTTTTCTGTTCCACCTCTCCCTCCTTCACGCTCCGTTCCTGCCTCTCGAATTCTTCTCTGAGCTCCCATTCTTTTTCTTTCCTATTTTTCATATTTCTGTATTCTTCAACATTTCCCCTCTGCCGTCCATGTCTCATTTCTCTCTCTCTCTCCCTCCTCTTTCACTGAAGCACTCTCTCTCTCTCTCTCTCTCTCTCTCTGTTTTTTTTTTTTTTTTGTTCTTTTGGCAAGCATGGTCTAATTGAATCACCAAAAAGCGCAGCAGTTTGCCAAAAATGCCAGGATGTTCTGATTATCATAAACTTTGTTTAAGCTGTGGTTTTACAAAAAAAATGCTCCGAGTGCATGAAAGGAAGCCAAAAAAATAAAAGCAGAAAAAAATGAGGAATAGGGAAGAATGCAAATGAAAGAGGGGAGAGGGAAAGAGAGAGAACACTGGGGAAGAGAGGGGTGGTGGGGGCAGCGAGAAGGCAGCCAGAGAGCCACATATGGAAGTGATTCTGTAATTACTGCAAATCTGTGAGCTCAAAAGGAAAGGTCTTCTTTTCCATGCCTCCTTCCCTGCACATAAAACTGCCCTTGTGAGAAAGCTGGGCACTAAATACGGTGCAGGAAACAGGAAAAAAACGCAGTTTTCATTTGCTTTTGCTTTTTTGACATGTGGGGTTAGTATATAAATATGTATATGGTATATGTTTACTAAGTCGAGTTTAAATACGGGTCTGGCTTTAGCAATTTTTCCTGCACAGATGAAGAGAAAACCGCTGCAGATCATGAGGCTAATTCCACACAGTCCAACTACTGGAAATTTTTCTGCATTCTTTGCTCATTTGCTTTGGTTTCCTGAGTTTAATCAACCGTCCTGGAAGCTAATCTAAAACAAACCGGGGAGGTTCAGCCTGGAATAAACTCAAAAGTCTCTCATTAGCCACACACCTAACTGGCATCGCTCACATAAAGCATACAGTCAACAAGGTGTGTGTGTGTGAGGGAGGGAGGGGGCGGTTAGGGGATGGGTGACTGACAGACAGACGGCGATGAAGACTGTCTTTTGAGCCTCAGGCACAGCAGTGCTTTGCAGGTGTGTATGTTGGCAGCGACTTCTGTTCTGCTCGGTCCACAAACAGTTCGAGCAGCCTGTAATTATCTCGTGCCCTGCCATAACGTGTTCTCATGATGAGTGCGTGAGTCTGACACAAGCACACACACACACACACACACACACATATAAATTACAGTAAACACACACCCGGATTGACGCAACTTGAGCTACGTTTATTCTTAGACACATCCAATTAATCACGGCATGGGAGATGATTTATGTAAAGTACACAATCCTACCTTCTTCGTCTAGCCTCGGCTTCAAGAACGAAGCGCATTCCCCAGAAGTTTTGAAACATTAAGAGTTGACTGACAAGCGCACCGAAGTTTTTTTTTTGTTTGTTTGTTTTTTGCTGTGAGGAGGAGAGCAAAGTCACGGTCAGTCTTCGGAGAGATCCTCCACTATGACAGCGCAGCAGTTTGCAAGGAGCACGCCGTTTGGTTTTACGCCTCAGAGATCATTTCAGTCATTTGTCAGATTACCCTCGTTTGTTGCCAATCCGTCACTGTGTCCCGGCGGCTCAGGGGCGTTGATGGGAGCTACCGAGAGCGCAGATTCCTGGCACTGTGGCTCCCCCCAGCGGTGTAAAGGAGGACTGCAGCAGGCATACTGTTGAAGAGATCCACAAATAGGCTAAACAAACAAAATAAAGCAAAAAAAAAAAAAAAAAAGCTAGCAAGAAACAAAAAACCAAAAATAATTAGCCGACTAAGTATGTATGTTACTTGAGTAAATAAGCTGCTCTATTTTCCTGTGACTAAATCGAAATAGTGGATTTTTGACTTGTCATAGAAGGGGAAAGCACAGCTGTTATCAATAACATTAACGATGGCTCTGAACTATTCAAGTTTCCCAATAAGTGAGTGAGCATGCACATTACCCTAACCCTAAATTGGAAATTCAGCCATCACTCATTTTTTTATTACTTTCATGAAAAAGGTACATCTTATTAACATTATCTAATAAACATTTCTTAAGCTAATATCTTTATCGTACTTGACACCTGAGTAATCATGAGATATGGGAATTAAAGGGATATTGGAGTCAATAAAGAGATAAATATATAGACGATAAGATAATATAAACTAAGCTAAGATAAACACTAGTAATTATATTACTGATCAATTTAACAATAACACAAATCCATTTTTTATTACAACTTTGTAATAACAGTAAACCACTATATTACCTTTTTTTAACTAAAGCGTAATAAATAAATCAGATTCTTTACAACGATTTCCCAATGCCATGCTTAACTTTATATATTTTTTAAAGTTATTTATGAAGAACTGTATAGTGACTGAAAGAATAAAGAGTCTGTAGAACATATTTTAGATTATACAAAAGTCATTTTTTTTATTATGTGCAAAATCTCCATTTAAAATTACTCTTGCGTTGAGCATTCTAAGAAATAACACATAAAATGGGTCTAGAACGATAAATAGACAGATGGATAAATAAAAAAAAAATAAACAAATAGAATCCTGTTTGTGTGTCAGTGTCATAAATTGCCACTAAGGGGCGCTTTCCACAAGCTGAGTAAAGTTGGTCCTGCATGTTCTGAGAAATCATCTATACAGAGTTTATTACAGGTTGTATCTACATTATAGGAGTTTGTGCCACAAACACATTTTAATCTTAGGAGTAAGATGAAGAATTGTGAATACTGACATCACTGTCAAACATAAGTGAAGTTGTTACAATGACAAAATAATCACACATTACAGAGATAATCAAATACTAGATTACATGTTTTTATTAATAGAAATGTTAACCTAAATGTCTGTACACGGCTGTCACTGGTCCAGTGGTGTATCTGCAGTTTCCTTTGGCACATGGGCTTTAAACTTGGCACTTGCACGATGTTTGGCATGTCTCAGTGTTTACCATCAGCTCGCAGCGCTGCTTGTCAGAGAACAAGCAGTCACGGTGAGCCACGCCTATTGTCCATGTGCTTCATCCTCCAATCTCACCATCCCTGCGCACCACACGCTCCGTATTTTGCATAAAATGTGTATCAGTAGGGCAGCGCTCTCCCCGGCACATGCAGAGCGCACATGTAGCGTGGCTTTACTGAACACATACCACGGTCGAATAAGCGCATCAAACTCCCTTCAGCTCCAGATCCCCGCCAATGAAAATGCTCAAAAGCGTGAAGGAGAGAGAGGGAGAGAAAGGACTCCGCGAGATACAAAGAGTGAGCCAAATCCCACACAAACAGACACAACACAAGTTGGAGGGAGCGGAAAGGCGGTCACATTTCCTACTCACCTGCAAACGTGATTGATGTGGGTGTTTGTATCAGTGGGTGTGTGTGTCATGCCTGGACACTCTGTTCACGGATATGCTGACTCTACCTTCATGGAATTCATGAGAACCGTTTAATCCTCGCTCGTGCAACATCACACGCGGTCGAGCTGAGGCGCAGTATCCAGAGCGCAGAAGGCATCCAGTTATCTTAGAGAAGACCGGCCTGTCTAACTTACCTCAGTCAGAGTACAACTGAGCACAGTGAGAGACACTACTCTTCCCGCAATTTTGACTGGGTGAAAAACTTTACGCGCACTTGGACACATTTCCACACTGCTTCCATTTTTCCCCCTTTTGGCTCCATGGAGCAGGTGTTTTACGCAAAGCAATTTCTTGACTTTTTCACCTATTTTCAAAAGACTTTTGCTCCGGTTTAGAGATTTTCACAGACGTCTGTCTTCAACTTTTAGCATCAATAACGACAACAAGAGAAATGGACAACAGTCCTGGAGGTAAGACTAACTTCAACATTATGATCAGTGACATTTACAGCAGTGCTGATTATGACATAATCTGACAGACTCTGGATCTTTCATTTTAATGTTTTCATTCATATTTTTGCCAACAATCAAAAGTCAACACCAATTTATTTTTTTAGTTCTTATTTCACGATTTAAGCGTAAATGTAACAAAGATTTGATTATTGTTACGCAAAGCAGAATTTCTTCTTTTTATCGGTTTGACTGCATTAACCACTTCCCAAATCTCAAGATTTACTACCCTAATATGTGCATGATTAACAACTGATTGACAAATGTGTGAGTTGTTCACATGCACCAATAACTGCATTTTTTAAATGGAAGCTGATTTATTTCAGGTTTACCAAGTATTTATAAATATAAGGCTTATGCATGTGTCTACGTTTTTGTAATTTATCAAATAAGCCCGTTTCTAAGTTTAATAAAATACTGTAAAATGTTGTGCAAACTTGTGAAAAAAAAGTTGCTGCTTTGCGTTCAAATATCAAAACGCAGCGTCTGGACTGCAGCTCTCCTGACAGCCAAACACGCCATATGGTTGTAGTGAGGCTAGCCACTTCCTGTTTCTCTCCATGAAAACAAACTCACGTGGAGCTACAGTACTCTGGCTGTCACTGTTATCACAATCTGTCAGTACCAGTGCTTTAACTGTGCACTAGGGCTCTTTCATCTCACGGGGGTGGGGAGGGGTGGGGGTGGGATAAAAACAAAGAAACTCTGGCGTAAAGGACTTGTTTGTTTCTGTTATCAAGGCCATCTCTGCAGTATAAAAGTTGATAACCGCAGGACTTCCATCCTTTAAGTGGCATTAGGAAGCGCTTTCTCGAGGTCAGCCAAGGTACACATGTTTTCTGCTTCCTAATCGTCAGTGAATCACTTACAACAGTGACGGTCACGTTCCAGCACAGGTGATGGGCGCACCCTGTGCACCATCAACATGTTAGTCTAATCTGAGGGCAACACTCAATCTACTCATCGAGTTATTACCTTCTGTTTATATTGATAAACGGGCCAATGTTTTTATTTGCAAGGCAGTAAAATGAGTAATCATATATGGATGTAGTATTAGTCATCTGATACTGTTAGAGACAACACACTGGACTTCTCTGTTGTCTGTGTGGTGTTGTTTGATATCTGGAGGCTGTTTGCTGGAGGGGGGGGGGGGGGGGGGGGGGGCAGAAGGCTTTTTAAAAAAAAACAAAAAAAATCTCATCCTCCATCTAAAGGTAAGGGACCACCTTGAACTTGGTTCACTGGTCTTTAATGTTTCAATAAGATTATTGGAATGCACATGACTCATGAGTTTCAGTGTAGTGATATAAACAAAGCTCGTAAACATCATCATAACCTGCAGTGGAGGGCGGAATGGCTCATAAAGTCCGGCAGATAAAATGAAATGAAAGAGAGTGTGAGTGTGTGTGTGTGTCTCTCTGTGTAGAGGTCAATGAGGTTGACACAGAGCCCCCATTTCACCTGCACAGCACATTGGGTTGTGTGGTCTGGTGTGGGTTGCATGTGACATTCACCCATTGAGAGATACATGTAATGATTACTTATTAGCATATCTAATATGCCATATAAAACATGCCCAGATAGATCACATGCTGATGCCTCTTACAAAACATAACGTGAGGGAGCTCAGGGTCAATTGTAACCTTGCTTACATTGTTCCAAATTTTAGAAAAACTATTACAGAAGAAAAATATTGGCAATAAAACTATATGTCTTCATTATGTGTAAATTAAGATGCATTATGGAATATGTATTTGCACTACATTCAAGCTTGTACTTTGTTACAACCTTGACCTCATGTGTGGGGTCAACTGTACTTTGGTGTGGGGTCAGTTGTAACAAACATTCAGTCTATCTGGTACATTAACCATTACTCTGTCTTTTCCATCATGAATGTGTTTAGTAACACTAAACCTGTACTGCATCAAAAACAGACATGTGCCTGAACAACTGACTAACCCCACAGTCAACTGCATGACTTCATGCACTGCATGTCCTCAATAATCCTTCCTCCGACACTCCCCTTGTGGAGGTTTCCTGCCTTAATCTTGGCATGTTGATAATAGACAGACCTTAAACTGAGGCCTATTCCTCACCATCAGCTGGAGTCTATCATCACTTTGACTTGGAGTCAAAGTGATGATAGACTCCATGGGGTGGGGGTCTGCATAAAGTCAGCCATAATAAAACATATGCTAGCTAATAAGATACTACATTGGTTTGTAGGCTGGTAAAAAGGTCTATATTCATTTTATATGACAAGTGATTTCATGTCAAAAACTCAAACAGCGTTAAGACATAAGTGGGTGATGAACAAGAACCCCAAAATCCAGACGTGTCCACAAACATGCCGAGTGTGACTTTTTCTTGGAGTGCAAACAGTTCTATTTTAAAGTATTAAGACTTCTAAAAGAAAGAAAAAAATGTACAGTCAATTCAACCTGCACTCTTTGAATCTCGAAAAAAGTTATATTATATTACATAGGAATTTTAACATCATGAACTTGGGTCTGACACACAGCCTACTAGTGTTGCTGTGTCTGAACTAGTCACGCTGCAGCTGGTGGTGCACAGTAAGACCACCTCTCCGGATAACATGCTGCTCTATTTAATTTGGCTCTTTAATTATAAGCCCCTGGCGGACTGTAGAAGCTCTGGCTCCCGGCTGGAGCGCAGCTTCGTGTCTTCCCAGTGAAAGCTCCGTCAAAAGCCTCCTCACGTGGCTTCCCTCGCAAAGCCGCGTGCGACGCGTGAGATACCCAGACCCTCCTCCCGCCTCCCGCCGCTTCCCCAGCTCTCACGGACGCTTCTGTGTTGATGCCGCCTGCGGTGATGGTGATGGTGAGGGAGAGCTTGGTCAGTGGGTCAGCGATTCCATGCATTCACTGTTTTCTCCCCCCCGCCTCCCCTTCCTCTCGTCACGTTTTCCCGCCTCATGCGCTTTTTTGCTTGTACTGAAAGCATTTTTTGGTCGTTTGAATCACAGACCTCACAGTGTGGTAGAGGCTGAGTCAAGATTAAGATTTAGTTTATCATCATTTTCTTCCAACCCACAGCAGTGCAACAAGAAAGGATGAAGATGTATATCTAAAACCTTAAAAACGATAAAATCATAGCTATAAATTCCAAAGGAAAAAAATAAAACAAAAGAAAAAAGAAAAAGTTAGCAGCACAGTGCATTAAAATGCATTTAGAGAGACAACTGACATCAAACTGACACATGCACTTTACATGACTCGAGTCGATTTTGACTCTGCAACATCTGCCAACAACTCATCGGTTCAGGGCACACATCCGCTTAGGGTGTGTTTCAGCCGGAACGTGACTGTGCTTTTAAACATAACTCCTCTCTTCTCATCCGCCGCGCCCTCCGAAAGATGCTGAAACAGATAGCGGATTAAAAACATTGAGAGGGTTGTTACCCTCCTGCTGATAAAATCGCATAACCCTGAAACGGATGTTTTTCAATCCAGGTCTTGACACAGCGCGTGCCACATGATACCAGTTTTGGCTGCAACAGCTAGAAAGAAAAAACAACCCAGGAAACTGACTATAGCTTTCGAATCATATTCTGGTGTTTATAAAAATCACAGCTATCCACCGTGATAATCTAATCAGGTTCCTCTAGATAGTGTGTGTGTGTGTGTTGCAGCGTCAGTTTTGGAAGGATGCTAGAGGCTCACATTCTATCAAGTTCCTGTGATATTGACCTACTTACACAAGCCTGAGTTAATGAAGTCTGCTGCAAACTCACAAGTGGTGCTCACAGTTTGCTCGTGTTCAGTAGCACATATTAACTCTTTTACTGGCCATTGCCTATTATAGCCTGTATCATTTTCTGATATATCATAATAATCACTTTGCTGCTCTCAGGAAGCCAGTATGCCATGTTTTTGAACTTTATACCACAAAAGCAAATAAACAATGTTCACTTTAGCTGTAGGCTCTCTCTCTCTCCCTCTTTCCATGCCCTGCATTATAAGGTGAACTAGTGAAAGTAAGAGATAAGAGAGAGAAAAAAGAGAGAAGAGGAGCTTTTGTGCTTGTGAAAGTGCTCACTGCTCACGTTTCTCTGCCTGACTCCGGTCCCAGGCAGATTAGTGTTTGCACGGGTAGGCTAAGCTTAAAATGGGCATTGAGGACTGATTGACTCCTCAATTAATGCTGTCTACAGTGACCTAAATTGTAACTGTGCTTGTGTGCACATGGACAGTGTGCGTGGTGATCCTGTTTGCCTGCGTGGGAAATCCCATTGAATATGCAAAGAACCCCAGAGAAAAACCTGTGGAGTTTGGTAGCTGCAATAATGTTGCTGTTAACCATGAAGCAGCAACACCATTATGTCTTGTTAGTCAGTGTTTGCATGAAGTTTAGTGTATGAATGATATTAACTAGCGTAATACCAGGGCACATATCACCTATACTTACATCTATAATTATTTATTTCACTGACAAAAAATTTGAATGCTATAAGGAAAAGAGAAAATGTTCATTTAATTTGAAATAGCTGAATACATATAAACTTTATAATTCAATTTAGAAGTTGACAGGCTGATAATAAGAATGGATGCAGTAATGCTGAACTGGTGACCACAAGTAGCACTTTGAAGCATGTGTGGATTTTGAACTTCCGGCAGATTTTTCATTAACAGTATACAAACAATATCATGTTTTATTAGTGAACTGGTGACACTAATGTTTACTTTGACCATAGGCAGCTATTATAGATGTGGTATGTTCACAATATAATATATACATCAATGGAAGAAAAATCATCTGAATTTTATACAAAACAACAAAGAGCATCTACAACATTTATATTTAACCTTCCTACTATAACACTCCTCACATGCAGGTGCTTGTTTTGGTATCCGCTCATCGTACTCGGAAATGGACTGTAAAACGGATTGCTGATTGACAGTGTTTACAGTGCTGTGGCTCTAGGGGTCATTCATAAACACTTACTGTACATGTGAGTCTTCAGGTGGACATGCAATGTGTTTGGGTGGAGTGGGGGGTTGGGCCAAACGACTGTCTGCATGGAAGCTTAGGAAGAGTTGAGGCTCAGGCCTGCGTCTGATGGGTTTGTCTGTGGCTCTGGCATGAGTCAACAAATCCACCAACACGTGCTGGTTGAGGGATTATCAAAACATTTGAGCTAAACAAATACCTTGTGCAGCAGAGGGTGACACACAGCAACACAGGGATAGGCCTACTGCACTTGCATCCATGCATACATGATTTCTATATATAAGGCTGGACTGGTTCAACCACTGTACCATGTCATGAATTTTGAATCTTGGAAATCATGAATGTCTTGGAGACTTTGCAATTGCATGAGCCAGCAAATCATGAATGCAGTTTTAAATTGATTTTTCCCAGATTATTTATAGTATTTCCCCCTAATTTACATATGTGTTGTACTCTACTGTACTACGAGTTGTTAACATATTATTCCAGCAGTCCAATCCATACAGTTGAATAGACGTTTCCTTTGCAAAAACGTGACTCACATCCACCGACTGTGGCGCATGAACGGCAATGACTAGAGTCTCGGTGCCACCTCACGCCCGGGGAGCTTCCCAGTCAGCGTATGTTTATAAACACAGATCTCACTGACTTCAAATTGTTGTATATTTCAACACGAGACTGCGGATTTGTTTCGGGCAGTAACCGTGTCAGGAGTCCATGCATGTGAGGCGGCGGTCAGGTGTCGTGCTGTTAGCTGGCGCTGGGCACGGTGCCAGGGGAGCGAGGCTATTATTGGAGCGGAGGAGGCAGCAGACCCCGCAGACACGTGAGGCCGTGTCTCAGCTCATCCACAACGCATGACTAGAAGTGCGAGAGAGGGAGAGAGAGAGAGAGGGAGAGGGGAGGAGGAGGAGGAGGAGGAGGGGGATGCGAGAGAAGCGAAACTTTAGAGGCAACCACAGCTGAACGAAAAAAAAAATCATTCCACATATTTGCACGGCGCCTATATAAATTCTGCAATAGCATGACGCAGGAATTGTTAGAAAAAAGTAGAGCTTAGGTGGTAGTTACTTCCAGCGGAAGCCTGCCTGCTCTGTTGCCGCGCTACCAGCTGTATTTTTAGCGCCCACTTTATCCGCTTGAGCGCACCATTGCGCCTGTTACACTCAGGATGAGGCAACGACGCTGCAAATTCTCAGAGCTGCTCTCTGATGCCCAGAGGTTGTGCAACATTACATCACATCCAATCTTGTAGAATAGCTGAACGGTTTCTAAGGAAATACGGATGAGCAACTGCAATGTATACTGTTTATAATTCATTTCAACAACTATTAACAGTGTGTGATACAGCCCACAAAATGATGCCACTTCTGATCAATGTCTGAATGAAATTCTGTGCTTTAATTAGGAACTTGTGAATCACCTGACCCCACCCTCTCAGCTCTAATGTCAACTGGTGTGCTCCACCCTTTTCCCCTTGTCTGCAGGAAGCGGAGGAGTCATCCTGTATGCAGGCTCCTCTGGCAGTGGCAGTCCCAGCCCCGGTAGTCCCGGCAGCCCCTCCAGCGGGTACCAGACGCAGTCACCTTCTTCACACTCCCAGCCCTCATCTCCAGAGGAGGTTACCTTCACTGAGATTGGGGTGCTGAAACACAGGGCAGCAAGTTGCAATAACCAATCCTCCAAATTGGTGTTCCAGTTCCCAGAGGTCTACAGTGGTCCCACAGCAGCACCCACTCAGGTCGCTCAGCATACCTATGCACACCCCATCGCTGCAAAGAGGCCATGTGGATTCACAGGAACTTTCACCAGTGAGTCTTTTTGTCCATATCACCAGTATCTAATAATTTATAGCTCCATCTAAGTTTTTGCTGCTCATCTGACTGTCTGTTTACCCTTTCTCAGAGACGGGTGGAATGGTCCTGCTCTGCAAAGTCTGTGGAGACATTGCATCTGGATTCCACTATGGAGTGCATGCGTGCGAAGGTTGCAAGGTAAGCCCCTGATCAGAATAATCATGTGGAATCAATCAATTCTTGTTCACTTTTTATGCACCAGTTTCATGTGATGATTTTTTAATTTTTTTTATGTTTGTTTCAGGGTTTTTTCCGTCGCAGCATCCAGCAGAACATCAACTACAAGATGTGTGTGAAGAACGAGAACTGTCTGATCATGCGTATGAACCGCAACCGGTGCCAGCACTGCCGCTTCAAGAAATGCCTCTCAGTTGGCATGTCAAGAGATGGTGAGACATCCTGACACAATTTTTAATGGGAGGGACCCTCATGCAGTTCTGCCAGAATGCCACAGTGCTCTGATTAGCCAAAGCAGCAGGGGAATGGGCAGCCCGGAACGAGGCACAGTGTTGATATGTAGGTCTGTGTGAAAAATGTAATGCGGAAAATCTTTTGAGGTCATCGTGCCAGTAGCTCAGTCATTCGCTCTATCAGCAGACCTGCACCTGCCTTGTCCTTCTACTGTGTCACCGCACTGTCAAAGATTACCATCTGGCCTTGTATCACTCACTTAAGTTTCTAAGTGTCTTTCTCCTGCCCTTTGCAGTATCCTCCCACAGTAATATTGCCTGTATGCTCTTGTTCAGCACAGCCCCTCCCCGTCCATGTACCCACCATGTTCCCTTAGCTCTCTTACATCTCCCCCTCAGACAATGATTTATGAGAAGAGGAGCCTTGAAATCCCCGAAGCTATCCATCATCTGGAAAACTGCAGCAAACACAGGAATTATTTTAGGAAATTGGAACAGGGTCAACTTGATTACCTTGTGTATGCCCATAGAACATCTTACAGCAATTAATGAGGGATAGGGCAACAATTAAGCAAGGGATGCAGAAAACAGCCAGTCTCTGTGATAGGATTTATCAGGCGTGACGCTCACATCACCTAGTTTCAGCTCTGATAGTTGAACACTGATTGATCACCTATCATCACAGATTAAGAAAACAGCTGGGGTGACCTAGAAAAACAATACCTAGCATATTCATACATCATGACCTACTTGGTGTAGTTTGCCTGTCTCCTTCCTCTCAGTATGGTTTCTGCTTATCTCCACCCTCCAGTACCCTGCATTGCCTAATCTAGTAAAGAGGTTAGTGTTATTTCTGCATGTGCTTGACACTTCTGGTGCACAGAGAAAATGGGGTGGTAAAATGTGACTCTGTAAGAGAACAAACAGTCAGGTCGACCCTCTTGAAGGTTTTCAAAAGCGTCAAGGACCACAACCTAGAAACCCCTTTTTGCTCTGTTTCAACCATTACGAAAACAGGAAAACCGCATGCAACTGCCTGCAGCCCACAATAAACAGTACACCCTGATTTCACACAAGGCAGCTGTGTGACTTTGGCTCTATAATATAGGCAAATATTTAAGTCCGTTGGCACGATGGCACTCTTTTCTTCCTCTATCCAGACCATCATTTTTAGCTCATTAGTCCACATTTGCCTCTTTTTAACCATGATGAAAGGGATTCATCTCATGCCGCGTTATTGGATCTATCCTCATCAAGGGAATCTGCAGGAAATTAACTAATTATATTTGGTAAACATAGCAATATCTACTGTGCATATTTCTAAGCCAAGTAAATAATCTCACTTGACCCAACACAGTGTCCTTATGTTTTCATGTAAATTGCTTATATTTATCTTCTGAGAATAAGGCTACATTGCTTTGTTGATGTTATTGCTGTTGTGAGAAAGCTCTGCACCAGTTTTTTTTTTTTTTTTTTTACACAAAAGTCTTTGAAGATGTACTTCAACTTCTTTCGCCTTACTCCACCCTGCACACACACACACACAGAGACACACCTCCCACACACGCAGACTCTCACTCTTACTTTCCATGTATCACTGTCTCTCACGTCAGTTCTCTTCATATCCTCAATACTGTCTCCTTGACTAATTTGTTCGCTTCAAGCCCACCTCTCTCATCCTTCTCCCTTTCACGATCCCAGTGCCAGTGACATCACGCTCACGTTGCCCCACTGCCCTACTTACAATTGGAGGGAGGGAGAGGGAGAGGATGAAGACAGGGGTGGATAGAGGAGAGGATGAGGCAGATGGTAGCAGAGGGTCTATAAATAGCCTCTCCAGCTGATGGTTACTGTGGGAAGGGGGATGGGGATACGGGTGAGGAGAGGAAAGTTTTAATATCACAACGTGCACAATCCTCTTTGAAATCTCTCAACACTTCAAGACTTTCATACTTTTGATGGGGTGTGTGTGTGTGTGTGTGTAAGACAGTGAGATGAGTAACCTTTGAACAAGGCTTAGCTTTTATTTAAACAGCCTTTATAAGTTACTGTAGCAGGTCTGTGCTTCCAACATGGCATTACTGTATAGGCAGGATGCACCTACCTCTTGTTCTTAGAGAAATTATTTTCTCTCGGTTGTCATTATAACATTTCAGAGGGCATTTTATCCGAGAAAGGAATCTTTGTGGATTCATTAAGAAATAACAACTGCACAAAAAATGTGTCCAGAATGAATGTCCACATTGTCACAATGACTGGAAACTGATCTGTTTTCACTTCCTGTGTTTTCTGTAGCTGTACGTTTTGGCCGCATCCCTAAAAGAGAGAAGCAGAGACTTCTGGATGAGATGCAGAGTTACATGAACAGCCTAAATGAGTCGGCTGCCATGGACATGGACTCATCTTCAGTGAGGGACACACCCTCCAGCTCAGAAGATGGCAACTCAAAAGAGGCAATCGGGGCCATCTCCAGAGCCTACCGTGACATCTTCACCAGCAGCAACAACAGCCAGGAGAGAGCAGCAGAGACAGCTCACATCACTGCTGCCGCTGTCGCCAATAGCAACAACACATCTCACTTTTCTCAGGATGCCAGTTTTCACCAGGTCTCATCTCACCCCAACTCCGCCCAGAGTTATCAGTCTTGCCCTGTTGCCCCTGCCTCACATTGCCCAGTTGCCCCTAACGACAACCAGCCTACATTCCACAATGTGGACAACAGTCACATCACCTACTTGGTGTCAACCAATCAGAGTCATGATCAGTCTAATGGCACAACACCTCAAAGAGGCAGCTCCGTCAATAATAACAGTTTTCGCAATGCAGGAAGTGCCACGAATCAGCCCTCCTGCCCATGGAAGTTAGCTCCAGGAGCTAAAGTGCTGGTAAGTGCAGGAAGCTCACTAAATTAGATTAGGACTCTTGTCATATATCTTGTCTGACCAACAATCAATGATTCTTTTTTATGTCATTTATCTTTCAGGCTTGTCCTCTCAATGCATGCCCTGTATCAGGAGCAGAGCACTCGAGTCAGGAGATATGGGAATCTTTCTCTCAGTGTTTCACTCCTGCCGTCAAGGAGGTGGTAGAGTTTGCCAAGGGCATCCCTGGATTTCAAGAGCTTAGCCAACAAGACCAAGTCATGCTGCTCAAATCAGGCACCTTCCAGGTAATGACATACGTTTCAAATGATATATGTGACTTCCTCTTGATGATTCTGAATGAATTACTGGTGTAAATATTTATCTCAGACTTATCTTTGCTACTCTGTTTTTTCTCTCTTGTGTGTTTAGGTTCTGATGGTGAGGTTCTGCACCTTGTTCAATGCACAGGAGCGTACGGTGACCTTCCTGAATGGCCAAACTTACCCCCTGTCCACTCTGCGGGCTTTGGGCATGGGTTCCCTGCTGGATGCAATGTTTGAGTTCAGTGAGAAGCTGGGCTCCCTGGGGCTAGAACCAGATGAAATGGCCCTCTTCATGGCTGTGGTGCTGGTCTCTGCAGGTAAGAAGGGGGCACTGTTTACTTCATGAGTGGGAACACAGTGAGAAAAGCTGCAGAGCAGACATTTTGTTAATGAATCAGTACTGTAGTCTGATACTCACACTGGCATCCTCTGTGCTCCTCAGATCGTTCTGGCATCTCGGACATGCGGGCTGTGGAGCAGCTCCAGGAGGGTCTAATCCGTGCCCTACGATCACTGATCACTCGCCGTCGCCCAGACGACACTGCCCTCTTCCCCAAACTCCTCCTGCGACTGCCAGACCTGCGTACCCTCAACAACCTGCACTCCGACAAACTATTGGCCTTTCGCATCGACCCTTGAGCAGGCCACTTGTTCACAGAGCACACAGACACAGTGTTAACTGTTTTACACACATACAGTACACCACACACATACAGTACACACACACACAAACTCACACACACAAGCCGGTTTTATCTTCCAAGGGCAGGACTTCCCTGAAAATTGAGGAACAAGGATTTGTGCAATCTGAGAGTTTTATAAACGGATTAATGAGGGCAGTAGCGAACAGATTTTTGATTCACTATTGATCTTCATGCAATGTTTTATAAACAAATTATTATAAAATTATAAAAATCATTATAAACATATAAACATACATACACAAACTCATGTGCACACATAAACCGCAACACCTCTTGAGAGACATTGTTCCAGTTAAAAGAATAAATCATTGTGTAAAGTTACTATTACCCTTTTGGACAAATCATTTGTGCACTTGCTCATTATATCCATTGTACTTAATACTAAAAGCCAGTTCACTTCTGTTTATTCCTTAAGTCATAAAGTATCAACAGGCCATCACTAAGCAGCAGCTGAAAGATGGATATCATGGATCCAAACAGTTATTACTTAGGGACCATTAGTGATGATTGACTATGTGTCAGTTTGTGTTTATGAGAAAGGGAACCTGTATATAATACATAGCAAAACCTGAAATATTAAGGTAATTATGTATCACTGTTTCACAATCATACCATCTGCATTAGTACTGGAATGAGACCACTATTTTAATGTGTCACCTGTACACAATAGGATGCATTCTGTCTCTTACTATTTTTGACTAATCCTCCAGAAATTTTTTTTGGCCCACCTTGGGTTTAAATATGCCAACTTCATAAGTCAAAGGCATTTTATATGATTTCACAAAAACATTGTGTCTGCGTCACTATATCGTATCACATCTGGAGTGATGGAGACGCTCCATGCATGTTGGGTTTTGTAGTTCCTTTGTTTATTTTTGTTGCTGTAAATATTATGTTACCCCAGTGTCTATGTATTAATGACTGAACTGATATGATGGATCGGACAGATGAGTTCGGTGTAAAGAAGAATGTACTGCTGACCTTCCTGTACTAGGTGGGGGTTTGGCCATGCCAAGGGGGCTTTGCACAGGAGAATATATAGTAGGGATTCTCAGACAGATTAGACACACTTCCAGCTATCAGATGATGTAACCAACCAGCATAATCCCTGAAATCACCAGCGCTCACTCCACATGCACCCTTCCTCTGCCCCCAATGTTTGTCATACAAACACAAGAGATATTTTTGGGTGAGAGATCTTATTTGATTGGTCCTCTCACTGTTTGCTTGTTTGATTATGGCTGATTGAGCACATCTTGTACATTTTGTAAATCTATCTTCCTAAATAGAAATGATATAATGACATAAAGTTCGAATTATGTATTATTCTGATTGTGTGTCGTTCTTTTTTGTGTTCTTTCAAAGAAAATGAGAAACATGTACTGAGTAGTTAGGCCTATATGGAGTACAGAAATGAGTGTACATTAGCACATCTGAATGAAGTTAGATGTACAGTACATTATTTGACAGTTTATACACTGTGTTGTAATTATGTAGATTAATAATAATTATCTAAGTGATAATTAGAATCACTTAGAAGGCTCATTGCCTTCACATAGCCTAGACAGCCTAGAGCTGCAATGATTAATCGATTAATTGCCAACTATTAAACTATTAAAAGTATTTCTCAGGATCTATTTCAAATAACGAACCATTAGTAAATAAATAAAGTCCAACCTTAGGACTGGACTGCCTGCCTGCAAAGTTGCAACTTTCTCCCAGCCTTCAAAATCAAAAAACAAAGTAGGGGTGCCATCTTGTGGTGAAATAAAGATCCCGGAAGTGGATAGTCTGTTGTTAGCGTTGCTAGCATAGAGGCACATAGCTTCCACTATCACCTAGTTATGTTTCATGTTAACAGCTGGTATGCCGTGTAACTAATATGGAACCGCTGTTAAACGGCTCGGTAAGTTATATTATGATGCATTATAGTAGAAAACCAAATGGTGGGATAGCGGTGCAAGTTAGAGTGATTTATCTTAATGACAGGTTAGCTTGTAGGCTAGCGTTTCCTAAACAGTAGCATGTAGGTACATATCTGCGCTGTAAATAACGTGTTTCAGTAAATTAAACTAACCTGTAACCACTCAAGTTTCAATTCATTGATGCAGGGAAACTTATACTAACGTACCTAGCCAATTACGTGTTTGTTGAGCAGCCTAAATCCTAAAAGTGGAACCAATTAGTCTGGTTAGCTATACGAATTTAAAAGGCCAACGTTAAATAACTATACATTAAAAAAGTTGTCGTGATATAAACGTATTTTCAGCCCATATATGGTACTATTTGTTCGCTTTGTCTCTACACAGGTGCTGAGAAATAGAAAAAAAGGAGCTGAAAACGTCTCAAGACCTGAAGTTTGACCTCACGTGGGTTCAGTTTATCACACCATGTTGGTGACAGCATATTTTGCCATCACTGCCCTGCTTGCCCTGTGTGTTGGCCTCGAGCTCACAGCGCGCCGCCTCACCCCACCTCAGCCGACTCCTACCGCTGTAGCCAACCCAGCCTTCCGTCGCTTCCAGAGTATTTTTCTCCGGGCATACCTTTTGGCTTTGTGGGCAGACTGGCTCCAGGGTCCTTACCTCTACAAACTCTACCGCCACTACAGCTTCCTGGAATCCCAAATAGCCATCTTATATGTCTGTGGCCTGGCCTCCTGTGTTCTGTTTGCTCCTTTTTCAGGCTGGCTCCCTCAAGTTTTGGGCCGCAGACAGACATGTCTTCTCTTTTGCCTGTCCTACGCTGCTTGTTGTCTCACCAAACTGTCCAGAGACTACTTTGTGTTGATTGTGGGTCGTGTCCTGGGGGGTCTGTCCACATCCCTGCTGTCCACCACATTTGAAGCCTGGTATGTGCACCGTCATGTAGACGTCCACGATTTTCCCAAGGAGTGGATTCCCAGTACCTTTACCAAAGCTGCTACCTGGAACCATGCACTCGCTGTGGGAGCAGGGCTGGTGGCTAACATGCTGGCTGAGTGGCTCCACCTAGGGCCTGTGGCTCCCTTTCTCCTGGCTGTCCCCTGCTTAGTGTGCTGTGCCTGGGTGGTACTAACAGATTGGGGCAAGGAAGAGGCTGAAGGAAGTCTGGAAGGGGACAAACAGACACGGCTCCTTGGCGCTCCAAATGGAGGTGTGACACGTATGTCTGCAAAAGCCAGGTTTTCACGCAGCTGCAATGAAGGGCTGCGCTGCCTGCTATCAGACAGGAGAGTCATGCTCTTGGGCGGAGTGCAGGCTCTGTTTGAAAGTGTCCTCTACATTTTTGTGTTCCTGTGGACCCCAGTACTGGACCCTCATGGGCCTCCTCTGGGGATAGTGTTCTCTTGCCTCATGGCTGCCAGTATGGCTGGTTCCTTGCTGTACCGCCTAGCCACCTCCACACGCTACCGTCTCCAGCCTGGCCACGTGCTCTGCTTGGCTGTTCTGATGGCTTTCTTCTCTTTCTTCATGCTGACCTTCTCCACTGCCCCGGGCCAACCTAGACCTCATGAATCCTTTCTGGCCTTCCTGCTGCTGGAGCTGGCCTGTGGCCTTTACTTCCCTGCCGTCAGCTTTCTCCAGGGCAGGGTGATCCCAGAGGAGAAGCGGGCAGGTGTGCTGGCCTGGTTCCGGCTGCCTCTGCACCTGCTGGCCTGCCTAGGGCTGCTGGCGCTCCACGGGGAGGTATCAGGGACAGGTGGAGGGGAAGGTGGCAGTGGTACCAGACATATGTTTGGAGGTTGCGCAGTCATGATGCTGGCGGCTTTGATGGCTGTCGTCAGTCTGTTCACCCTGGGCAGGAACGACACAGACCTGAGACTGGAGGGAACCAGAGGGGAGGGGGAGATATTCTGAAGAGATGGACCACAAATCAATTTATTGTTTGACTGATTTCATTAATCTACATTTTGCCAAATGTATCAGTGAAGGAAATCAAAGTTCAAATGGATGTTTTGGTAGATTATAATTAAACTGAAATTCAATTTTTATATGCTCATCCTGTTACATCTTTGTTGATTTTTTTTGGGGGGGGGGGGGATATTTAATCTTAATAATAACCCTGTCTGTCTGTGTTACTATGTTTTGGGAATATGGCCATATCTACCTTCATTTGTCAACTAAATTGCTGGGAACTTTGTTAGCTATGTACATGATCATTCCATTAATTATTCAAGATAATACGCTATTGCCTCAATGTGTCCACCCACAGGGAGATGGGATGATGTGTTTGACAGGATGTAATGAATTTCACCTGTCTGTATCACCACAGGGATCAATAATGCTGACATTTCATCATATGTTTAAAAACAGATGTGAAGAGATGTACGTTTACAGAGAGCAGCATTAATATCCAAAGAAACAAGGTCACGATTAGCATGTAGAACAGTATCTGAATGTCAGTTCTTTTGGTACTACTTGTATGTTGTTTTTTTTCCAGCATCTGTGTATTTTTATTGAAAAAAGCAATATACAGTAGGCCAGTTTTACATTGAATGCTTTTGAGGTCTACAGGATATTTTCTCTGTATTGTTTGAATATTTCTCTAGCCTTTCATGTTCTTAAATAAAAGTGCACATGGAACACAATATTTAATTGTTTTATATTACCAGAATTTGTATTTTGTGACATATAGATGTTTTTATAGTATTTATTCTGTAGAACCAGGAAGAGTTTCCAAATAATTCAAATAGGTGCAACAACTTATTGGACTTACTGCATTTTTCTGTAAACTTTTCCCAAGTAGAAAATAAAATATGTTTTACAATAGATTTACATTTGAAAGTTAGAGCTGTTTATTGTTAAACCTTCCTGGAAAAGATACTTAATGTTTCAGGTAATTTAAATTTCTAAAGCTCATTTAAATGCCCATAAAACACTTTAACTAGCACTGATCTCTGTTCTGGATATTTCTGGACATTTTTAGCCCCTGCAATCCCTCTATCCTAGTTTGTGCTGCAGACCATACTTCCAGATTTCTCTGGACTTCTCTCCTAATAACACATCATGGAGTCATCCGTCCTCCCCATTTTTCCTGCTGGTGTGGTTCAGTCCCAGCTTTTCTCTGTGCTGCAGCTTTACCTGGATGCTGCTAGAACATCCCCCTGTGGGTGAGGGAGGGGTATCTGCACGAGTCTTAACTGCGTTGTTTTTGGATTACATCACTATATCGTCAGAGGGTGAGCAGGCAAGAGGGGCACTATCAATCCGAAGTCCTTTCTCACAGCTGTCAGTCCCTAGCCAGACTGCAAAAACTACACAATCGAGAACGACGACACCAGAGACTCATTGACTGGTTTGAATAAAGAACAAGGCATCCCACTGCAGGACGACAGACATCATGACACAGGGCAAGGTATGAGCTTGCTTTAATCGTGTCATTAAGATAACCTTTCTCTCCATATCAAACAATTACGACGATTAAAAAAAACTGTTTTGGAAATTTCTGGATCTGGCCTAGATTATTACGTAACAATCAGTTGGGTATGCGTGTCTACTCCATCCCTCAGTCTCACTGATGTCAAATGTTGGATGGCAATTAAGGCCATTTGAGAGTCACTTTAATGAAATGTATACATTTAGAATTTTAGTAATTACTACTACTTGAGTTTTGTTTCCCACAATTAGGCCTATTTCTTGCCGCATAATTCAATATTCATAATATTCATGATTCTATGCACATGTACATGTTATATAGTTTATAATGGCAATCCCGTTGTAAGTCTTAATTTCATATGATAATCTAATATATCTTACTGTTATTGTTTATGTTCTTTACTTGACTTCGAGTGAAATGCGTCACCAGTTGTTACCAAGTTGCGTCACCATGACAACCCATTCCTTTCTCTAGCTCTGGTTAAAGTGATCCTGTGGTGTTGATTTGAAGTTAGTCTGACAATAGAAAGCTATTGACAAAAAAGAAACCATAATAGCTCGTCAAGCCATATTGCACAACTCAGTCTAAAAAAAACTGGAGGTTGTGCGTGTGGTGAACGGAGTTAGTAATTAAGATAAAGTTGTTGTGAAGAGGGGCTGAAATCTAATCTAAAAACTGGTGGTTGTGCAGTGGAAGGGGGCAATAATTGATTTAACATAAAACTATCTACACCTCAATGGTACACTGTGCTACTGTGCTCGCATTAGTCTTATATCAGTAAAGTCAATGTCATCATATCAATCAAACCTCTACAATTTTCCAGTGGTTAATAGACAATAAATAAATACATTAAATATGGTCATAGACTTTTTGGACACCCATAATAACCAGAATATCTGAACTGAAAATACTAAAAAGAAATATAGTTTGATACTGAAGGATGGTTGTCCACAGCCTTGGCAATCCAAAAGCTATTCTCATTAATGACTTATAAATTCTTAATAAAGCATAATTAAATTATTAAGTTGGAGTAGTTGAAATATGAGTTGACATGTAGACCTAACTGATGAAAAAAACGTTGAAGTGTGACTTAGTGAGCACAGGCCTAAGCGGAAAAAAAAACACTTTGACAGTAATTGAACTGTCAATATGAAATATGATGGTTTGTCACCTAAAAGTGCAGCAACAGTAATACAGGTTATAATTCTATAGTCGTTACTCCAATAAGCCTAATACATTTTGTGTAGTAGTGACACAATCAGTGATGGCCACTACTTTCATTTTCTGAAGAAGCTCCTGCAGTATGACTCACTTGTAATCATCCTCAAAAGTATGAGTGATTCCTTGTGCAGTAAATGTTTACAACGTAACATTTTCAGGGAGAGAGGCTTGTATGTATGTGTTATTACCCACTAGCTAAATAATTAATGTACTGTTAATTGGTAACTTTTTTTGTGCTCTTAGCTGTCACTTGCAAACAAGTCCACCAATGGCTCCCCAAGTGGACAGGCATTAGTGTCACCTGCTCCTCCCAGCTATGAGGAAGCCACTGCAGGTATAATGACACTTTATCCTTCTATACTTTATCATAAAGTTAGTCTATGCTATTACTTTTAACAAATACATTTGCCAATGTTTAACATGTTTTGAGTAGTGATCTAGAATATTATTTTACTTTTTACAATTATTTGTATACTCAAGGGGGGACTTGGGTTAGCATTTCTGACCCTGAAGACCCTGAAGATATAGAATACAGACACATAAGTATATCTTGGCTAAATATATGTATTATAAGGCATCAAAAAGTATCATAAATGTGTTGTTTAGGCACCAGTGCCCCTTGCTACAATGATGCGGAGATGCTTACAGAGTTCACGTGGGATGATCGGAACATCAGGAGGATCTTCATCCGTAAGGTGTCCAAAGCTTTATCATTATATTTATTACAAAGTTAGCTCTGCTGTCAGTACTGTGTATCACTGATAATTTACCTCAAATGAGCATTGTTAAGCTTTATTCAATGTGTTTTTCACTCTAACTTGCTTTGTTTTAGGTGTACGCCATCCTGATGATCCAGCTTTTGGTGACTCTTGCCATTGTGGCTCTTTTCACTTTCTGGTGAGTGTTTCAACTATCTTTTCAACTTTATCTCACATTTAACAACGTCAGACTAAAATAAATCTAATAAGATTTACTGCACATTGTATTTACTTAACACTAATTTACTTTTAGTGATCCTGTGAAGGACTACATCCAAAGCAACCCAGGGTGGTACTGGGCCTCCTAGTATGTGACAAATATAATTACTCTCAGGTCATTAATACAAACTTACTTCAATCTTACAACATATCTAACAATGTTTCTGTTGTTTTACAGCGTAGTGTTCTTTGTTACATACCTGACTCTGTCTTGCTGCGCTGCACCAAGGTAAGCTCATAGTTCTCGCGGTTACATAGACAACATCAAACAAATCATAAGTCACGATACTGAATCTCCAATCTTTCCTCATTCCTGCAGGAGACAGTTTCCATGGAATCTGATCCTTCTTGCAATCTTTGTAAGTACAGTTTGTTATGTTTTAATATTATGTTTCCTGATGTATAGACATTTCACTTTTTTCAAATATTTTTTTATACATGCAGTGTTTAAAAGGAAAATCAAACCTCCATACTGAGATTTAGAACAGCAATTGGATTTGAATAACTGATTGCATTTTCACATGACTATCATATGTCCTGTTGCAGACTCTATCCCTCTCCTACATGACGGGGATGTTGTCCAGGTACACTTATGTATTTGTTCACTCATATGTGATTGGCTTGTGTTACTTTGCATGCCTGCTTCAGACTCTCTCCCTAGCCAGCTTCATTAGGCAGCAATGTACCAGTGATTGTTATCTGTGTGGCCAGTGATGTATATAAATATATATACATAATATAATAAACACATATATTTAACTATGTTTTCCTTTTTTAATAGCTTGAAACACTTTCACCAAGTTTTGCACATGTCTTGTTTTGATAGCTTCTATAACACCAAATCAGTGGTGGTGTGTCTGGGCATCTCAGCAGCAGTCTGTCTCCTTGTCACAATCTTCAGCTTCCAAACTAAGGTGAGAAATGTACTTGTACATTATGTTGATACAATATAAAATACTCTATAAACTCTATAAAAATGCAGGATTGAGAGTGAAAATCATTCATGTGTGTCTGTTTTTCATGCTGTTCTCTCCATCCAGATTGATGTGACATCATACCAAGGCGTGCTGTTCATCTTCTGCATGGTCATGTTCATCTCTGGACTGGTGCTTGCAATCGTCCTTCCCTTTCAATATGTACGTATAACTATTCAAATCAAGCAATTGCGCCAATTTTGATGACAGTCTGGCAAATATGAGAGACTAATGCTGACTCAATTCTAAATGAAGGTATTTAGTGACTGTATCCTGGCTGATTCCTCATCATAAGCATTCTGTTCTTACATTACAGTAGGCATTTTTCGTGTGGTGATCCACATACTGGTAATCCATTTGATTAAGTATTTTTTTTCTATTTAGGTACCTTGGTTGGATGCCATCTATGCTACCTTGGGAGCTATACTGTTTACCATGGTAAGAGTATGCTGTGAAGCCGTTATAGTCTTCTTCATATGCTGTGTTGACTATCTTAATAGAATCTGAAACAAAATAGGTGTCTTACTTCCTGTGTTATTTTCTTTTGTAGTTTTTGGCATTTGACACCCAGCTCCTCATGGGGAACAAGAGGTACACCCTAAGTCCAGAAGAGTACGTCTTTGCAACTCTCAACATCTACCTAGATATCGTCTACATCTTCTCCTTCTTCCTCCAAATCTTTGGAACAAAACAAGAGTAAACCATCACCCTAGATTTCTGGCCTACAGACAAGGGATGCACCAGTCTGGACATTAAGCAAACCCAATAAGAGTCTTAAAATTTTGGTGATTGTGGTGACAAATCTTCTAATTGTAACAGCTTTATTTTTTGCCTGATACCGATACTGGTTGTGAATACTTTGTGAATCTCTTGTACAATTAAACATGTACACAGCCAGTATCCACACCCAAGATGTCAACAACCTTTCCCTCCTCTCCAGCATGTTGTGGACCTATAGTATATTTTGGGGCTAGTTTACCAGCTTTACCAGCTTAAAACATTCAGTGGTCTTCCCCCATTTAATGTAGATAAAACATACTGTGAGTGTCCATCTGAAGCTGTATGGGTGTCTTCATATCCATGCCTGCATAGGTATCACAAACAATAGATGCCAATGCTCTTTAAGAGGTATTTGATCTTCAGTGCATTATGCATGACTCTTAAAAACAGCAATTGCTGTGGGTGTTTATGTAGTGACTGAAAGCACAAATGTACTTGTGAGACTTTAAGATTTTTCCTATGTTTTCAATCATATGTGATGTTGTCACAGTACTGTGCAAAACAAGAAACTCCTTCACTGTTAACAGTTCGTGGGTAGTTAACATGGTTTTCCAGCTTTTCAATGACAATCTAAAAAAGTTATTTATTGGATTTGCCTTGATTTATTACTTTGTATGTGACGTGTTGATGTTTGCTTAATTTAACTATTCATTGTGTTCAAATTACTGCAATGTTTATTATCAGTATGTCATTTGTCTAATATGTGTGTTTTAACCTTACTTCTTTCAAATTAAGATTATTTAGACAAGATTTTTCATGAAAAAGTATGTTTTTTCATGAAAACTACTTAGTTTGGGCAAACCTTGATAGTTGACATTAAAGTGTTCAGTCCTGATAACACACTTATTGATTGGTTTGAAATAGGGATACAAGATAATCATAAACATGATAGTGCCATACATGCATGGGTTTATTGTAACTTTTGTGGAGGGACTTGAATGCTGTATTTCATGACATTTGAAGTTTATTTTTCTACGACAGAATGATATATTTCAGAAAGTGTGTGGTATCAAATGGTGAGTATGAAGCTTGAAATTCATTTAGAAGTCGTCTAAAGTGGCCTTGGAATACTTTTATTCGATGACGCTGATGCAGTGTATTGTTTAATGAGCATTTCATTGTAGCATCGGTGTTACAGTTTTAAATTATTAAAGGGTGAATCTGTGTAAATGTACTCACTGGTTCTCTCTGATTTAACAAATTATGTTTTACATTTGTATGTTACCTTTACCTTTAAATGCAAAACTTCATGAAAGAAATTATATAATTTCAAGCATAATTGTAATTTTCACAAAGTACAAAAGGAAGTTTAATTGCAGTTATATATTTTCATCCTTGACATTCCAATGTTGTTGAGATGGTAACTATTTAAACACAAAGTAATTTTGGTATAGGTGTCTTTCTAAATATTATGAATTTTTTCCTACAATAAAATTACCTGTAATTTTACTACTTTAAAAAAAGTATAGTCACACAACTCTTCTTAAATTTCAAGAAATGTGTTTCAATGTGTTGCATATATATATATACATGTCGATTGTTTTTTTCATGCTAATCTGTGATTGGCCATGACATGTAAAATGAGCTCCAAGGGAGGACATCCTCCCTTACCAATCAACAGCCAGAATACAATATTGACATCTAGTCCAATCATAGTTTCCAGATTTCTTCTTCTTCTTCTCTCCACTGTAAGGCAGGGTAGCAGCTGTAGATAGCGACTTGCTAGCCAATGCAACAGCTGGTTTGTTGTAGCAGCCTGAAACACTATATACATCCATGGAAGGACTGTTAAGGACTGTTGTTAAGCTAATGGGAGAAATTATCTGGACTGTTCAGCAGCAGCAGGACGCTGCTGGGGAGAAACAACCAGGAGAGTCAGCTTGTTTGTCATTGTTGCTAATGATATCAGACTGGTTAAGCAGCAGCCATAAAGTTCTGTTAACTAACAAACAAGATGACCAACAGCTGCAAATGGACGTTATGACATTAATACTCCTTCTCCATGAAAGGAAGAAGAAGACATCAGATAACGTGAGTCAGATCCAGCTTCTCTCTGTCTGTCTCTTTGCTAGCTAATTTAATCTCTAATAGTTAAATGTCTCTGTGTGGCTTTTTGTGAATTTATCTCCTTAACAAAAATGCAGCAGAGATCATATAATGTGTTGTGGGTAACATTAGTTTGCTTGTTGAAGTTACAACAATTAATGAGTCTGGACTCATTCATTGGTTTTTAATTGAGTGGTTGTTCAGTCACCTATTGATGTTGTGTGATAGTGTGCAGGAGGTTCTAGTTACTAGAATAACAAGTGTAACTAGTGGTGTCCTAGTTGGTCGTAATCGTAGAGATCGCCCCCCGCGGTTCAGCAGACACATGAACTGCAGATTAATTACAAAATTTAATGTCTCATTTAAGACAAAGTCATGGACAGACAGCGTGTCGCTAACAGCAACGATCAAACCAGCATCTAACATGTCCCATGTGACATTTGAGTTGTTTACCTGCTGTTTAATGTTAATTAGCATCTAGCTGCTAACTGACGTTAGCCTGAATGTTTGTTATCATCACGTTTATAATGTGGACAGAGGCTGTTTCATTCACTACTGTGTTCAAAAGAGGGAGGTATCATTCTTCATATTGCAATAACTGTGCATTGAATATTTTATATATTTAATATATTTTATTTAAACATTGGACATCCTAAATATTGTTTTCATTTAAGACCATGGGTAAAAGTTCCTTGCTGTTTCTTGCTGTAACTGTGTTACAGAATAATGTCCTGCAGGACAGAGAGATTTAGGAGGTCCTTCATCCCCACTGCAATCAGACTCTTTAATTTTAATTGACTTGGACTGTTTTTTTTATTGAGCTATGGACATTTTGAATTTCCCCTTGGGGATTAATAAAGTATCTATCCATCCATCCATCTATCTATCTATCTATCTATCTATCTATCTATCTATCTATCTATCTATCTATCTATCTATCTATCTATTACTTTCTGATGGCTTTTTGATTTCCTCCGCTCCTATACATAAATGGGGAGTACAACATCCACAAAGTACTGTGCATTATTTGTGTTTAAGTGTTATAAATGTGATGTACTTCTGGGTTATGCTTTTACATTTTAAAAGGCATTCTGTTGACGGCTGTACTGCTTATACAAGTTCACATTCTACTGTGATAGTTATACTTAATAAAACATAGTATTAATATATAGTATATAACTTATATTTTTTAGGTTACAAAGCTTAGTACTATAGACATGTGCAACATTATGGATGACACTGTTCTGGTGGCCTAAAAAGTCTTGTTCAGCGTTGGTTTGTGATAAAAGATCCTCTCAGAAGTCAGAAGTTGAGTTTTGTTTTAATGGTTTTAGGCCTGTTTTTCGCCAGTGGAAATTAGCATTATCATGTTAATCATAGATTGTCAATGCTCTGTACTAACAAAGTCTCTACCGCATGGTTAATGCTGCTTTCTCGTCCAAATATGGCCATTTGTGGCTCCAAAAATCAAACATGGCGACTGTCAAATCACTAAACTCAAGGCAAGAATTGCAGTCCACAAACCAACGGGTGACGTCACGGTGGCTACGTCTAAAAAAATTTTTAGACAGTGTGGTTTGGTTTATAATCGCATCACAAATGTGGCAATGTCTCCTAACAGGAACATAATAAACCTGCTGACTAAGTCTAAAATTCAGGGACTTGGGCTCTTTGTTATTGGCTAACGCGTGTGGGACAACATTAATGAGGGCCTGAACGAAGAGGTTAGTGTTATTTTGCCAGCCCACGAAGAAGAGTGGAAGAAGGTGGTCCTGGTGAAGATGGACACAGAAATTCACATGCTAAGAGCAGGTAAGTTATTGCAGTGGAATAACCAAAACCTAATTTAGAGGAACCTCCAGAAATTCAGCGGTTACAGTCAATATTAACGTTAAAGATGTTAATATTGCGTGTGTTCAGTATTTCAGATGTGTTACAAATGCACGCATGGAAATCTATAAAAGATAACCAATGTTAGGTAATGTGCATTAAGCTAACATAACTGTGGCGCAGAAATTCGTGACAGATTCGGGAATTAGGGAAAGTTCAGGAATAACTAGTGATTGTTGATGCACCAGTTGCAGTTGAAACTGATAGTAGTCATAACAGCACTCTTAACAATATGTAAAACGCCATTTCAAATTTGATAAACATTGGTTTTACCTTTTAAATAAACAACATTAAATGGCGGCCAGCAGTCACGGTCAAGATCAAAAACCATGACACTTAACGTTAAAATGTACATATCAAACCAAAAGATTTACATGGAGTGGATTCATATAACGCCATTCCATTTTCGGATACTGAATAAGGGTTTGAGCAATCAGAAACTGGGCTTTAAACAACAGCTTGCCTCTGTATAAAGAAGTTAGGCCTACAAGTGGTATTACGATAAGACGTAGTCTTAGACAGAAAGCTGAAACTGTGTAAGATTTGAAATTGGGTTTTAAACAGCATTAAGGCATTCACCAAAATGTCCCCTTCACAACTTGCATGTGAAGTAATAATGGAGATAGTCGAGATATCCTTCAGCTTTCCCCAGAACAGAAGCTAACATCGGCGCCATTTAAGTAAATGTTGTGTCTTTACAGGGGAGACGCATCAACAACTAACAACTAACCAACAGGCACATCAGGAACGGATTGTATTTGCCTTCTTTATCGATAACTAATTTTTAAAATTCTTGGCAGATGTTGAATGTACAGAAAAGCATATGTGGAGTATCATGTTTTTTTTTCTTTGTGGTTATTTAATGGATTTTTTTCTTTACTAATTAGATAGTAACAGCTCTCAGCACGTTAACGTTACCCCACACGGTTTGTTTTTCTTTACATTTTCTTTTGCAGTTATATCATGGAGATCAGTGACTCTGTGAGTGGAAGCCATGGTGGGAGTGATCCAGATGGTTAGCAATGCTCCAAATTTATACTATGATGTAGTTGGTAGCCTTTGTGACTGATTGAATTAGTGTTTGTGAGCACAGGAAACAATACACATTAGATTGACATATTCTCTTAACCAAAAGTACGTGCAACATGTCATGTAGAGGTGTTAATATATAACAAACCATTATGATTTACCTTTCAGCTCATACCATACTAATAATTCATGCAGTGACTTAACTGCTAACACATTAAATATTTAAGTCAATTGGTACAGTTCTGTAACTGTCTTACAATTACATTTCCAGAACAGTAATTGAAATGCATTTTGACAGGAAGTGTACTACATTGAAGTTTGTAGTCAAATAAAGCCTGGTTACATTCTCAAAACCAACATTTTATTGTGTACTTACAGGGAAAGTACCATGTACTTACACAGAAAGTACACAGTAATTACAGGGAAAGTACACCGTAATTACTGGGTACGTACCGTGTACTTACAGAGTAAGTACTGTGTACTTACTGGGTACTTACAAGGAAAGCACCATGTACTTACTGGGTAATTACAGGGTAAGTACCATGTACTTACAGACTACTTACAGGTTAAGTACCATGTACTTACAGGGAATGTATGCAGTCCTTACAGGGTATGTACCGTGTACTTACTGTGTACTTACAGGGTAAGTACTGTGTATTTACAGGGTAAGTACACGGTACTTACTGAGAAAGTACACAGTACTTATTGAGAAAGTACACAGTACTTACTGGGTACTTACAGGGAAAGAACACGGTACTTACTGGTTTCTTACAGGGAAAGTACCATGTAATTACTGGGTACTTACAGGGTAAGTACCGTGTACTTACAGGGAAATTACATGGTGCTTACAGGGAAAGTTCATGGTACTTACTGGGTACTTACAGGGTAAGTACCGTGTACTTACTAGGTACTTACAGGTCAAGTACCGTGTACTTACAGGGAAAGTACTGTGTACTTACAGGGTACTTACAGGTAAAGTACTGTGTACTTACAGGGAAAGTACACGGTACTTACAGGGAAAGTACACAGTACTTACTGGGTACTTACAGGGAAAGTAACATGTACTTACAGGGTACTCAAAAGGGAAAGTACAGTGTACTTACAGGATACCTACAAGGAAAGTACACAATACTTAAACTGTACTTACATGGTATTTACAGGGAAAGTATTATGTATTTACAGGGTAAGTACGGTGTACTTACAGGGTAAGTACTGTTTACTTACAGGGTTCTTACAGGAAAAGTACCATGTACTTACAGGGAGAGTAAACTGTACTTATATGGTATTTACAGGGAAAGTATTGTGTACTTACAGGGTAAGTACGGTGTACTTACAGGGTAAGTACTGTTTACTTACAGGGTACTTACAGGGAAAGTACCATGTACTTACTGGGTACTTACAGGGAAAATACAGTGTACTTACAGGGTTAGTATTGTGTACTTACAGGGAAAGTACTGGGCACTTACAGGGTAAGTATTGGGTACTTACAGGGTAAGTATTGGGTACTTACAGGGAAAATACTGTGTACTTTCAGGGTAAATCTTGTGTATTTACAGGCAAAGTACAGGGGAACAGTGTGAACTTAATAATTTAGCCCGCTTCCTGTTGTTACCCCGTGCCTACAGGGTAAGTATTGTGTACTTACAGAGTAAGACTGGGAGAACAGCACATACATTGTGGTTTTTGTGTATTGAAAGAATAAAATCAATTTCCATAACTTCCTGTGTACATTTTTATTGTGTAATTAAGGATATATTATGTATACTGTTCAATTGTTATTTTTCATCCTCAGATGACAGTACAAATCTTTCATAGCTGTGCACTTGAGAGAGGCAAGTTTGCCTGTTATGAGCAAACTTGCCTCTCTGGTCATAACCGCCATGAGCAAAAATGTTTGATTTTAGTACACATATACATATGTAATGTATGGATTCATACAAGGAAGATAAACCGTAAGTTCCGGGAAATTACATGGCAAGTGATGGGAAGTTACCCCGTAAGTCCCAGGAAATTATGGGGACTCTCCAAGGGACTCTCCATAACTATGATCTGAGATATGCTCTATCTATGATCTGGGAGACTCAAGTTTGAGACCTGGTGTGGGGACCTCCTTCATAAGGTAGTTTATTTATGAACATTTAATTGCAACACTTTAATTTTCTAAAATTAAAAGCATAATAGAAATAAAAAAAAACAGAATCTTTAATCCTTTTCCACTTTTATGTAAATACAAATACAAATAATTTTGCTGCCTCAATTAATACAGATACAAATACTGGGCATGGATAGACAGTGTGTCTAACAGGGATTTTGAAGAGCAACGGTCAAACCAGCATCTAATGGGTCGAAGTGACATTTGAGTTACGTTTACCTGCTGTTTAATGTTAATTAGCATCTAACGTTTGTTGCTAAACTGACGCTAGCGGTGAATGTTTGTTATCATCAAGTTTTGATGATGTGGACAGAGGCTGTTTCATTCACTACTGTGTTTAAAAGTGGATGGTTTCATGTCTCACATTGCAATAACTGAGCATTGAATATTTTATATATTTATTCTATTAAACATTGGACATCTTAAATATTGTTTTCATTTAAGGCCATGGGCAAAAGTTCCTCTTTCTGGCTGTAAGTGTGTTACAGAATAAACGGAAAACAAAGTTTAATTTGTCTGATCCTAAAAATGATCCCATCCGTGTCTCAAATCCGTGATACGATCCAAACCGTGAGTTCTGTGTTTATGTTAACACCCCTACTGTTAACATGTCAGCTTTGTAGACTATGTTTTGTACACATAGATCAGAGTGTGTAAGTCATCTATTTGATACATGCATTAATACTTTATGATGTGAACCTTCACTTTTAGATCTGTGAATGTTTTTAGTGTTCAGCACTGATCTGTTCCCGTATCACATTATAAGTTTTGTGCTACTTTATTTTTGTATACTAAGAAAATAGACAGGAAACACGTGTAAATCATGTGATATGTTGTCTGTTTTTGATGAGAACATAAATTTGTTGTCACAATAGAACAATACTATAAATTTGAATTTCTCTTTGTTGGTAAAATGACACAATCTGAGCTGCTCCATGGCTAAAATTAGCATTTCTTTGTATGTATGTGTACATGCTAAATGTCTTTAAAGATGCAACCTTTACACCACTCAGGGGTTTTTTGTTTTTGAAAGTTAATTGTTTTATTGGCATATAAAATTGCACCCCACCCTCAGATTTCATCAGGTGAGGCAATCATATAGTTTGATGCGGTTTGTTGTAAGATATATATATATAGTGTTGTCATTATTATGTTTAGCTCAAAAAATGTATATATTTGTCCAAATTCTCTGTTTATGTTTAGTTTAGTCCACAGTAGTGGACCTTGACTGGGTAAAGGACAGGTAGGTCATATGGCTGTTTCTCTGAATTTTGATCCCCAGGTGACACAATAATTGCCAAAATAAAGCTGAACTAACAGCTAAGTTTTAGCTAAGTTTCAAGTTTTGTATAGTTTAACTTTTATTTCACAAATTACACAAGTTCATTCATATGTAACTTAGTCTATAGTCTTGGTCTGCATTTTTTCTGCCTGTAAAAGTTAAGTTTTAAGCAATTTTCAAACGTTATGTACCTAACTATGACTTCCATGAGACTGACACACACAGTGAATGACAGAGGCAGAAAAAGCAGACTAATTACATACATGTAGCGTCCACAAGTGAAAGTACTTTGATAAAAAAAAATGTGCTCCAAAGTAAACGCCGGCGGGTGTGACGTGATTTTAAATGCTTTCCTCCAGTCTGCGATTATCCAGTAAACATCCGGTATACTCGCACTCACAACAACCAGTCATCCAATCAAATTGTGCGATGGCACAGCGTCTTGTTCAGCCATGTTGTGGTTTTGAATGAGGAAGAAGCGGGAGATGTTATTCTTCAACGAGTTTTTATGCAATTTAAAGTCACGTTAAGGTTATATAAATGACTTAGAGTGAGATACAAAATGATAGCCATTTTTCCGAACGCGTTGGTTGCGACTTGTCGCATTCCTGGTGGAATTTAAACATACTTCAATAAATTAGCCGTGTAGCTAACACCGTTAGCTAGCAAGGTAGTTAGCAGCGTGTGCTAGCTAGGCAGCTAGCTAATTCTCAGCTAACTAGCAGCTCTTTTTGTGGGAAAGTAACATGATATTTGTGAGGACCGGTAGCATTTTTAATAGTCTCAGCTAACCTGCCTTAGTCGAATGACGCGCATTAGCTTCATTTGGTTTCACTATATTGACAGGTAGACTGAAAGCAGTTACAGCGATTTATCTTCAAACCGGCGGCGTTATTCAAAAAAACTTTTGAGCCATGTTGACTAAAATCTACGAATGGATAGGAACAGGCTTTGCCAATTTTCGCAATGGTGTACCAGCTGCGGAGCACTCTGATGCACACCGGGCACCGGGAGATGGTCAGATGAGGAGGAAAAGACCAATTGAATGGTATGAGCTGTAACAGCATTATTCCCTTGTGTAACCGGCAGCCAGTGTATTTAAAAAGACACTGAATGAAACTGGCCCCCGGTTGCTTTGAAGTTGTCCAATTAGTCTGTGTAACTGGCGTTTCTGTGGTGCTGCCATTAATTGCTTCGCTGGTTGTTTAGCGTTTCAACAGTTTGTTACAATGTGTAGATAACTGTTTGTCTATTTGTGTAAATGAATTGAATGAGTAAATAATTGTACAACACCAATCTCTTTCTTTCCTTAAGTTTGGAAGATGGACATAACATTGACCAAGATGGCTTAATGATAAAGAAATCTCGAATGGGTAATTATAAAATAACTCACTTTGTTAGACATCATGGTGTGAATATCTGAGGATACAGTTAAATCAATATAACCTTACTTACAGACTTGATTGTCCTTCTGTTTAATGTTTGTTATTTTTTTTTAGGAGATCTTATTGACACAGTCAAGATCGCAGCTGAAGGGGTTAAAAATCACAGCTCCGGTGTGGCTGCATGGATGAGGAACAATGTGAGCCCTACTTTGAGAAATATACTGCCTACCTCCCCTGGTCCTCCACCTGGAGAGCCGCAGCCATCAACATCAGCAGAAATCTGGGCAGGGAGGCCGGTAAGTCAATCATTCATGGTACCTAAATATAAATATGCAACAGTTTCAGTTCTTTTATTTAAACATGTCATGTATGTGTTTGGTTAAAGATTGCTGAAAGAAACTCCCTGGATGAAACATTTGCTGCTCCCTCTACAACTTTGGAATGGAAAACATCCAAATCAGGTAAGATTATTTCTTAAAGGACTGTTTAAACATTTGCCTAATGGGTGCTAGTTTTTTTTTTCCATTAGTGTGTGTTGGCTTTAAAACCTCTTGCAAATTTTAATTATTGTACTGTTTTATTTCCAACCCTAGAGTGGATGCGTAATGAGAAGTCCATTTTGGGATCTAAAGTCTGCAGGCGACAAGTGTGCATGAGTCCTACGCATCGTGAAGTGCCAAAAACAAATGGACACTCAGTCAACTTGCCACTCTCCATCACCCCTAAAGTAAACCCCACTCCACGGCTTGGCAGGCCCCTAAACCTTCGACTGCATGGAACACCAAGGTACCCCCTACATTTTTATTTCTGTATCTAGAAAAAAAAAAACCTTTCTCCGTTTCCAATATTTGCTTTTTGTTGTCTAATTCATCATTATACTGTGTTGATTGATGATGTTTGATTACCACACTGTCATTTTTGTCTCTGCAGTTTGTTTAGTGGACTGGGTACAACAAGTAGCTCCTGCACCAGCATGTATGAGAAGACCTTTCCTATCAAAGTGGTGCAGAGCCCAACACACAGCACCTCATCTGGCCACATACACAGGGCCAAGCCCTGCTGCACAGCACAAGAGGTCAGACATCAGGACGAAGGCACCATGTGATATAATGGCTAATTCAGTTGTTGCGTTTATTTGCTAATTTCATGGTTCTTCACTTTCTTTGTCTAGTCTGTTCGTGAAGAGGAGAAGGAGGTCTACAGACAGCTTCTGAACATGGTCTCTGGTGGTCAGTCATCTTGTCTTCACAACCGCAGCTCACATGCCTTTGTGAGGTCACACAGAGATTTGTACGTATCCATACAAATTCGGAAAGCTTCAACAATGTCCTATTCAAATTGTTAATGAAATATTTAAAAGGGATACAGCGCAGCTAAGCACAGAAGAGAGTACTAACAGAATCTAGTCTCAGGCTTGTGGGGGGCTCCAGAAGCATATAAACAAAGCAGTAGTAATCTGCATAGCTTGGAACAACAGATTTAAAAGTTTTTACTTGCAGACCTTTACAGTCAACAGCTATGAATTTTAGCATTTCCGATGTTTATCCTACATTACTTTGATTGTACCTAAATGCTCATCTTCTCTTACCCCTGTCACTTTCTCATCAGCACCAGCTTCCTGACCACCAGCCGCAGACTGCTGCAGTTCTCTTCTCCTACTGGGTCAGCAGTAGAAGAAACTTCAGAGGGACCCAACAGCCCTCCCAGCCCCAGGGGGATGTCGAGCCAGAGCTCCAGTAACCTTCCCAGCCCTTTGGTGGCCTCCAGCAAGCCAGGGAACCAAACGTGGTCTCCTGACACAGACCTCAACTCCCACAGAGCAGCTACCCTCGTGTTGGCTCCCTCCCCATCTGCTCTGCAGGATACCTCCTCTCAGGACACACAGTCATCAGGTAAGATTGTCACCCACTTGTGTGTCCACTGTAGAAATGTAAGTGTTGTGGAATGATGTGTCATAAGTAACTAGCATATTGTTTCTGTATTCTCTCTTGGGTTGTGACCTCCTTATCTTTTTTTTTTTTTTACCCCCCTCACAGCTCATAATGGCGACTCAGTAATTATTGTGAACGAGCAAAAGGGTAAAAAAGGCAGCTCAAGGTTAGTATTTTTCAGTCAGTTTTTCATGATTGGCTACATTTTAACAGTAGTTAATTAATGATTGAATATAATATAAACATGGTCAGAGACATAGGCATCTAAACATTTCATGTTTTATTTTATCATTTTTAATCCAATTTAAATGAACACATTAAATAAAAAGTATGAGTTGAGTGTGAGTAGGTGTGCTAAAACACTGACTCTAGTCAAATCAATTGGAGTTTTATCTGTTTAAAGAATAACACATTTCTGTCTTTACAGTGTGCCATGTTTCCAAGCTGAGTTATGGATCAAAGAACTGTAAGTACACTCTAAGGTATTTAATTATAAAATTGATTCACAGATACTATATTTAAACAGGGCTACATGATAACATTTATTTTTTTGTCACTGTAGGACTAGTATGTATGACTCGCGGGCAAGAGAAAGACGGAGACAGATAGAAGAGCAGGAGGCATTGGCTGCCCAGCTGCTGCGACAGGTGAGTGTGCTCCATTGGTGCTCTAGTTCAGGTTTGAGTATATCTATTGTTTCTCCACCTCCTGTTATTCCACTAACCTGTGTCATGTTGTTACTGGTTCTCAGCGCCTGTCTGAAGAGGGGCAACGTAGCCCGGATGTGGAGGTCCATGTTAGAGTTCCTTTGGAGAAGGAGGTTCCTTTGACTCTTGTCATTGAAGAGGCGAAGCCTTTGGAAGAGAAGCCAGAATTCCCTGAACTCACAGAGGTATGATGGTCTCTTTAATCTGTACGCACTGCTGCTGTGTGTATATATAAAAAATGAGATGGCCCTCCAAAATAGACTTTTTCTTATTTAATGGATGTAGGTATGCAAGTGTATCATCTCTTCCTTAAAGGACCAGTGTGTATCATTTATTGGTATCTAGTGGTGAGGTTGTAGAATGCAACCAAATTGTAACTCCTCACCCTTCCAAGCATGTAGGACAGCCCACTGTGGCTGTGAAATTCGCAAAAAACACAAAAGTCAGTGTTTATGGTGTCCATTCTGGGCTACTGTAGAAACATGGTGGGCTCTGTGGAGGAGGACCCACTCCTTCTGTAGATACAAAGGGCTCATTCTAAGGTAACAAAAACACAACGATTTGTATTTTTAGGTGATTACACGTAAATGAAAACATATTAATGAATGTTATATTCCATTTCTGTCTGTACTGCTAGATGCTACTAAATTCTACACACTGGTCCTTTTTTAAAGAAGTGGAAATGCAGTTAAAAGTGCAGACTGACTACATGTTTGCCTGAATAGTGCATTCATGTATAATGACTGACATGAAGTGTTCTATGTGTACAGTGTTTCCCAATAATTACCTTAACTGTGGTGGTCCAGCACAGTCTACCCACCACAGTTTCATAATGAACTGAAAATATTTTTTACACTTCTCATAATAACATAACAGATCTCTAACGTGTTTTGCACTGTTGCTTCTGCGATTTTAAGCTCATAGTGCTTGTGATTTTATCTGAAGGTGAGTTGTTAATGTGAAATGACTCGGGTATGTTTTCAATCAACTGCTGACACTGGAGCCCTTCTGCGGCTGCATGCAGGTTAAATATGGGTGGCTTTAGCAGCTGCTACTACAGGCATACTAAGCTTATAGTACTAGCTGCTAGTAGCTAAAGCTACTCGTATTCATGGCTCCAAGTTAACACAAAGCTGCAACTTCACTGTCATATTTCACCAATGAGGAGAGGAATTACTGAAAGATCAAGCAGCAGGTCCTCAGATCTCAGTACTGGCATTACAAGTGCATTTTATTAAATCTGGAAAAAACTACAGAACAGTTAAATATTGTCTGTTTTCAAGCGTCGGTTTGCAGTGCAGGACAACAGAATGACCGACTATAAACATTAAAGTCTTAATGTAATCTAAGAGCAAAACTTGCTGAATTGAAAACAGACGGCTCATTTCTGTTTCTGTGCTCCACTGCTGAGTGCAGCGTAGTCAGCTGGGCTCATTTTGACTGTGGTGCAGCCTCCTCTGCTGCTGCACGGTGTGGTTGGTTCTTCGGCTACTCACGCTGACCACTGGCCAGTTGTCTGAAGTGTTTTCACTGCGTCTGAGCTGACAATATCTCAGTAAATGCAATTAAACAGTCCTTTTTAATTTTAACTCAACTGATATCTGAGCACAAAATATTAAACTTGCATTAAATTATGTTTTGTCCTCCTGGGAAACAAGTAATGAACACAACACAATGTCAACAAATAGTTACAGTTGGTTATAATTAATGTGATGTCTTCAAATGTCACATTTTGTCCGAATCAAAATATATTCAGTTGACTATAATGTGTGACACATATAAAAAGCCTAAAATCCTCACATTTGAGAAGCTGCAGTAAATACATTTTGGGTGGAGCAGAAAAACAGACCAGTTCCCCTCGGAAATTTTCTTCCAAGGGAACATGTCCCTGGACCCCCCTAGAGGTCCACCCACCACAGTCTCACAAAATCCTGTGGGAAACACTGATGGATGCTGCCCACATGAAGTGCAAATGTTTTTCTCCCACTACTAAAGTCCCATCTGGTTCCAAACAATTAGATGAGAAAACATCAAAATCGTAAATTTGAGATGAGACAAGGAGGTCACAGGTATTTTCAGATTTGGAGCAGATTCCTGTCTAATGAGTGGAAGAGTAACAGCCTGTTTCCTACTTTTTCACATGCATGCTGTTTCATTCTATGAAGGAAATGGAGGCTGAGGTGAACAGGGTGCTGAGAGGAGGAAATCCTCATGAAGTGTTAAGTGAAGGTTTTGGTCTCAGCCTCAGACGTAAGGATCTTCAGACCCTCAGCAACCTCAACTGGCTCAATGATGAGGTGAGTACACATTATGCTCAAAGTGAGATCCAAAAACAAGCCATGAGTCTCTGTGTTAAAAGTACAGGTTGTAACTTTTGCACTTACAAATGAACCATTCAGTAGTGCTTGTTCAGTCAGTTGACTCTCACTGCTTAATCTCTCAGGTGATCAACTTTTACATGAATCTCCTGGTCGAGCGCAGCAAGGACCCCGGCCTGCCATCAGTCAATACGTTCAACACTTTCTTCTATCCCAAGCTGCGCAGCAGCGGCTACTCTGCTGTCCGCCGCTGGACCAAAAAGATGGACATCTTTTCTAAAGACATCCTGCTGGTTCCTGTCCACTTGGGGGTGCACTGGTGCCTCTCTGTGAGTCTACAAAACCATTATTTTCAACCTGGAAATAGTTTTGGGATGTACGTTGCAGTTTTTTATTGTGCGACTCTTTCTCTCAGGTGGTGGATTTCCGGAAAAAGGCTGTCATGTACTTTGATTCTATGGGAGGAAACAATGATGAAGCATGCACAATATTGTTGTAAGTTTCAGTTTAAGATATGTTTTTTTTTGTTTGTGGGTTTTTTTTTTTGTTTTTTTTTTGAATGGAATACATTTTTGGAGAAATGAACTAACTCCTGCGTGTTAGTTCTTTTATGAGTCATTGAAGTGTTTCAACTGTAATTCATTTTTGTTTCCCCAGTGATTACCTGCAACAGGAAAGTAAGGACAAGAAGGGCAAAGAACTGGATACCTCAGGCTGGACTCTGCACAGCAAAAAACGCAATGTAAGTCCTCCACACGTTAGGGTTGAGAGCATCAAGTAGTCTGTTTTCACTTTTGTGCTTTGTCATGCTATGTCGTCAAACTACATGTGTTTAGGAGTCCCAAGTGGTTTTCTGTCACTAACAAAATGCCGGCTTGTCCAGGTCCATGCTACAAGGCAGCATTGTTATAACCAGACTAGTTTTACTATTCATGATATAGTTTTCTTTATCTGACAGTTATTTTATCTGCACATTTTTGTAATTATGCAGGATGTATAGTTCAGTGCTAAAATGTGATAGAAAGTAGATATTCAAAACAAAAAACAGTTGCTAAAGTAATTAGTTTATCATTGTTATTAATCAAATATCATGTGAAACATTTTGCCTGGTGGATTAGTCAAGAGTTGACTTGTACCTGTAAATGTCCAATAACATTTTTATTCCTCCTTTTGCTCTCAGGAAATCCCACAGCAGATGAATGGTAGTGACTGTGGAATGTTCACATGCAAATATGCAGATTACATTACCAAAGACAAGTCAATCACATTTACGCAGGTAACTACAATCAGCATTTACAAAAAGGAATATCTGGTAAATCATAATAGTGAACCAAAAGTTGCTAATGTAACGTTTCTTTTCTCATTCACAGAAACACATGCCCTACTTCAGGAGACGGATGGTTTGGGAGATTGTCAACCATAAACTTTTGTGATGTCAAGATGAGGTTTATGTCCCGATGTTGCAAGTAAGAACTGTGACGATGGTTGAGTTATGTTCAACAGGAGGATCTTCTTACAGGAGTCCTGTTCTGGGAAAGACTTGCACACCAGCTCTCCAGATCCAGAATCAATTCTGCTCTTCTTCATCCTCAAAGGTCATTCAAGCCTTCAGCTGGAGTTGGTTGATGAGATGTTGCTGGAGCACTTAGCACTGCCTCCCAGTCCTCTAATCCAGTTTCTTGTTTTTTGGTGCTCTAATGGAGCATCAGTATAGCAGCTCGAACACTGCGTGTTTTGTATCGCCCAGCCAAAAAAAAGTTTTTGAAATCACAGTTGTACTGACTTACAAACCATACTCTGAGCTGCAATGTTCAGTTTGATGCAGACACACAAGTTTACATGTTTTTGTCTTGCAGGGAAATTACTGCATTATGCTGCATTGTTTTTCTAATGGCAGTAATACTACATTTTAGTATCACTGTCACTGTTTGATACTTGTGATATGTGCAAAGGAAAATATACTTTACAATGAACATATAAATGCCCACGAAATTAAATTTTGAATGGCATCTAGTCTAAGACGTTGTCTTTGTATTTGGGCAAAAGACTTGTACTTTTTTTTTCCTGGAATATGAACATTTTCCCCTAAAACATGATTATTTTTGTATTCTTTTTGATTAAATGCACAAAAGTCGTTGAATGTGACATTGCCTCAGAGTGTGATTTGTAATGAAAATGAAATACTGTCTTACTTTTCCACTGACCTGCTAGTGTAACTACATAGTCTTACACCCTAAAATTGCAGGGTAAAAGGTTTAGCCATTTCCTTAAATATGAGTCTTGATAAAAGATTGTAAATTAAGGTTCAAAGTCTATTTTATGTATTTGAGAGTCTTTTTGTTCAAACAGCAACTTTTGGGCATATTCAGAATATTTTGAACTTTGTACAAACATATACAGCCTCTTGAACAGTGTAATATACTTTTTTTATTATGTATTTCCTATCTATTTTTATCTAGATCCAAGTCTGTTTTAGAAATAAATACTCATGTATTGTGAATGTTTTTTGTGTGTTACATCAAAATCAGCTGGGTTTGATATAAACTGCCTCATTTGATAATTTGATAAAGATGGGAGAACCTAGACATGCATCTTGGTTTATTTAAAGAGCTTTTATCTCATTTTATGAGATGTTACATGCAAAAGGTTCCTTTAATTAAAAAAAAGCACAAAAACCACAGTGAAAAAAAATTTATTAAAAAAAAATGACAAGTTCAAATCAAACCAAGTTAAAAAGTTTAATAGCTGTAGGGTTTTTCTTTCTATGAAGGAGACAAAAGACCTGCATCATGGCACAGACAAGACAAACATTTACTTAGAAGTTGTTTGATGCACAAAACAAACGGAAGGCTGCATGGATGTTGTTGAGCATGAGTCGCAAACTGACCCCATGTGTGACTTGATGTATTGAATGACCTTCAGCTAAAGGATTTCTAAATATTAAGCAATCCCAAATTAGCAGCAATAGTTCATTAATCTCAGTAAGCTACCACTCAGTTCTTCAACATTTTGGATAAAAATAATGGAATGACAACGGAACACAACGTAGTAATTAAAAGTTGTAAATATTTCTTTGCTTCATAGATCTACAGTATGTTCAGAGTGATTTGATATACCATAACAAAACTTTTCAACATTAGCAGTGCATGAGAAAAAACTATTCCAGTCAGATATCAAGCCCACCAATTCTGTGTAGCACTTTGCTATCCCTTCCAGTGAAATCTAAAGCATTTATGTGAAATTTACTCCTGGGAATGAACAGTTTGATGGTTTTAAGAAGAGAAAACAGCTTCAATTACTGCGCAAGATAGGAAATGAACAAATAGAACTAGACAGGACACATACGATTTTAGCAAATCATAGAAACTGCAACTGGATGGAATAGTGAATTACATCTAAAAAACAACTCTGCTGAGTCCATGTGAAATAAAAAGTTGGGTAGACAAGTGGGCAACACTCGCCTTCATACACATAAGCACACCTGCCATATAATTTTTACTTCCTACATTTTCTAGTCATAATAACAACCACATTTTGGTATGAACAAGTTCCCTTTTAATGCAGAAATTGTACTAACAGTTAATGAACCAAAGTTGAATGTGTCAGTCAGAAAACTCACAATATCACACACGTATGTGTAATGAATGCGAGCCAGAATGTGAGGTCATTTTATGAGGTGATCCATTTTCAGAATGTGAGGTGTCTCTCGGATATCTGTAGTATTGCATTTATAAGGATAATAAATTAATTGCATAGATCATCAGACCTTGGGCGTGTTTTCCGAACATTGGACGGAAGAGTTAAAGGATGCGGACACAGTACCAGCTGTGAACAGCCATGAGACCTACTGTAGTTGGTTATTGCCTGTGAACCTTGTACACAAACTGAATCTACATTGCTCTGGCAGGATGAGGTAAGTCAAGGTTTTGAACATATATTTCTCTTAACATTGTTCCCAACTGCTTGGGGCACAACTGTAACAATGCGTCTGAACCTAGCACACATGATTCATTCATGATCAGGAGCAATGTTCATAAAGTGCCAACATTTGTGACACAGACAGAACGGAAATGTCTTTAAAAACATTAAATCCTCTTTGACATCAATGCTGAAACCAGAACGATAGAAGTATGCAAACATACAAACAAATCACTATTTCCAAAAAAAAAAAAAATGCTGAAAACATCTATTTCTCACTATTCGAAGCACATAACACACTATCAAAAATAAAATCAAAGTTTCTTTGAAAAATAGGATCAATCTTAAAAGTATTAAAAAAATGAATTAAAAAAATTTAAGAAAACCTTTAAATAAGAGATGTAAAAAAAAAACAAAACAACAACAACATGAAAGTGAAAAACAAAAATGCAGAAATAGATGCAAACACACAGCAATGGCCAATATTAAAGCATCACTACACTGGCCATATCAATCCACCTAAATAATGTCTTCTGAAGATATAACAGGACAGAGCCACGCTTTACCAGTTGATCTCCATATCTATGTAATAAGAACTCCATCCTCTAATAACAACATCTAATTCTTGCTTCAGAAAATACATTTTTGGGGGTTTTTGGAGGGAAGATTCAGGCTCCCGTTGTATAAAAGGGACGTATGGGACAAAAAGCAAACACAGCAAAACATAAAATTGCTATGTTCAGACAATGTTGTCATTAAAATAACTGAAGCATTACTACACTGATGCAAGGAAATCAAAAGAAAGCCTAAATAAATTTAATTCTCTTATGTACAGGCAGCTCTGAGTGAGATGTGATCCTTGTTATGCAACTTTGGATTTCATCAAGCGGAGCAGCTCAAAGTGAACCAATATTTAGAACTTTCTGATAATAATCTCTGGAATGCTTTAAATCTACTTAGCTCTTTTTAAGAAGTCTTCTCTGTGAAATTGGACATGAATGAGCATCATCTCTACTTTATCTTGTCTTTTGTAATCTTTTGATTGTCTGAAGCTTTGTCGGGATTGTTGGAACTATAAATTATTTGAGATTCAAGTGCCAAAAAAAAAAAAAAAAAATCAGCAAAAGCTCTTCAGGTACATTTTTGTATCTGATAAAACTTGCTGCCATTTCAAGAGAAGCTAATGCAAGCCAGCACCGTATCGGTCCAAAATATGAGTCACTGGATGACTTCAGGTTGTTTTTTTGAGCGTTCTGTATTCATATATTTGCACCAATCAATCAAAGTAGGACATGTGAAGCTAGAAACACACTGAAACAAAGAATTATGTACAAAAAGGCAGGTTCAAAGCCTGAAAGTATCAGAAAAAAGTGATGTAAAATCAGCATATTTTACAACAGTTCAAAACAAAACATGACTCAAAATAAAACATGGTGTTGAAATGTTCTTTTCTTGGTTTCATTCTAGCTCCCCGGAGTAGTGTTACTGTAGAAAAGAAAATGAATTATGTTCAAAAAACATGTAGTTTGTGTTTGTGTGTGTGTGTGTGTGTGTGTGTGTGTGTGTGTGTGTGTGCAACTTTTTTTCTTGACTGTTATCAAAATAGATGCTCCTCATTCTGTTCTTCCATTTCCCATTGCCTGCCATCCTCCAGCCTTATTTGTTTGGAGTAAAAGAGTTTGTTTTAAAATATGAGTTTGTTTGTAGAAAATATCTTTTTTTTTTCTTTTTTCTTTTTTTTTTGTCCATTCTGTGTAACAGTCCATGTTCCTCCCGAGTGTCTGGCGCATTATGTGTAGAGTCACTGTGCTGAGTTTCAGCACTCGAGGCCCCTTTGAGAGTCACTCAGGCTCCAGTGGAAGATCTGACGCAGGGTGACAAGACCAGACAGTTAGAAACGAGAGCTACAGCTGCACTTTTTTGCAGCAGCACCACAGATAAACAAAAATGTTTTCAGACTAAGCAATGATCTAAACCCACCTCTGCCACCTCTTCACTTGTTATGCTGGTAGGAGTAGGTTGTGTGTTCTGTGGGTGTCTCTATGGCAACAGGTTGCTGGACGGCACTTTCCTGAGAGGAAGGCATCAAAGATTAAATCCATGAGTGATTGCTTCACATAACATTTTAGTGTCACACTGTTCCGGTGAGAGAAAACAGAGGTCATTACCTCAACTGAGATGTTGGTGGCAGGCACTTGGGTGTACTGGGGGATGTACGTCCCCTGCATAGATGTGTTTGCAGGCATATACTGCAAGAGAACAGAAATAAGATTGTAAGACATGAAAATGAAAATAAAGCTGCACTATACAAGATTTATGTGTTATATCACACCTGTCTTTATAAGCCTAAATTACAAAAGGCAGCTTCCAATGCAAGAAGAACACTCCACCCAATTCATGCTGTAGAATTCACCCAATTTGTGCAAAAACAATTATAGTTATCTCCACCCAACGGATTTGGCAACGGATGTGGAAAAGTAGTGAATGAAACACTCAGGAAAAGTTGAGATCATTGCTTCTCTCATCCCTCTGGTATCATCTTGTATAATACAATTATAGACTGCCCAGTTTTGGTAGACATGAGTGTGCTTTGTGCGTCTGACTGACATCACCTCACATGACTTTTGTATTTTTCAAAAAAAAAAAAAAAATTGCTTTCAGCTGTACTGACTGTGCCACTGCTGCCCATGGAGAGGTGGCTGAGTTGCTGCGTCAGGGGCCCCATCATGGAGGTTGGCTGGATGGACATGGTGTGGTCCATTCCTGGCGTCAGGACTGCTCCCTATGGAAAAACATACAGTGGTGTCAATGCTTACCTTTTAAGGACATGGCTGCCAATTTTCTATATGTCTCTTATTGTCAACAAATCTCATGTGCCAACAACCAACAATGAAATGATCTATTTACAAGTATTGCGTGTGCATCTTAAGTCTGATGGATCTTTTTCGTCTGTGCTGTAGAGCCCTGTTTTGTCCAAAAACTATTAAAAATGTCAATGAGCCACATCATTGCACTTTGCTCCGAAGAGAGTGATTATGGTAGTTTGTTTAGAAACGGCTCCAAAGACTTATAACAGCTATCACATTTTCAGTCTCAGGAGAGCAGCTCCTTGTACGGCAGACGCTACTGTGTACAGAGCTTCACTAGCTTGTGCTAAATGTCACAACATTTTTGTACTTCATTGTGAATTTCTCAAAGAACATACAACAGTAAAAAGTCAAGAGGTTGTGATATGTAGCACAACCAGCTAGTGAAGCTCTGTAAGCAGAATCTTATGTTGGACACCAATAAAGGTCTCTGGCACAGAGGAGTACAATATATCAGGCTTTGGATACTTACTCAATACTAATGTAATGTAGGATCAGTTTATCACTGGTTTGGCTCTGCACATGAGATTTGTTGACAGTAAGAAAAATATAGGAAATCGCCAGCCTTATCCTTTAAGATAAAGACCGTTAGTCAGATAGACAGTCTGACAGAATGTTAAAAGGTTTCTCCTGCACCAAATGTAGGAAACAGGGCCAAAAGCTTTAAGATTCAAGATACTCACTGTGGGCGGCATAATGTATGACTGGTGATGTATCCAGGATGGGTTGTGTACCTGCAAGTGTACCAAGACACAATTACATAATGTAAACAAGCTCTATCAATTTTTAAAATCGGAAATGCCTCATAAATTCAGATGTATTGTACTTTTTTTTAGCAATGAATGCTTCACAATGACAGGATAGTTTAGCATCTTAACTAACTAACACTCCAGCTTTGAGCGTCTGAAACTACCACAATACCTGGTAGGTGGACACAGGTGAATGCATGTATGGGGAGAGGGAGGTCGGCCCAATCATCCGGTTTGGGGCAATGCTGTAGGGGGAGGAGTAGAATCTGCAGAAAGGGACACAATGTTATTAGTCACCACAACATGATCCTGCTCCCTCTGGAGTACAAGGTTTTTTTTAATACTGGTACTGACCCATTCTGTAAGGCTGTGGTGGGGTCATATGTAAGGGTCATTCCTCCCTGGAGGAAAAAAAGACAAAGGATGGTGTCATTATGAGGATGATCAATGTATTATACCACAAGCCTCAAGCGAAGTTGCATAATAAAGAAGAACAGTTTTCACAGAAGTCATGCATGAAGAAGAAGAACAAACGTACAGTCTCCCCATCTCTCATCCAGGTCCGGCCATTCTGCAGATATTTTCCCTGACTCTGACGCTTCTTCTGGCCTCCATCGGCAAATTTACACAACAAGGGCTCTGGGGGCACTGGACCAGAGGATTTAAGAAAAAAAAATCCTGTTATATGTAATATTATATTCTGTACCATAAATTTTATTATTTTCTTCAACTGGTGGTTTGAAAGATGCAAGATACAAACATCTATCACCTCAAACAAAAAAGAAAACTCACCTGGAACTCCAGGTGGAGTCTTGATATATTTTCCATTGAAATGTTGGATGATGGCCTCACATTTCTCTGTTGACTCCATCCTACAAAAAAAAAAAAAGTAAAGCGGCTGTGGCTCTGGAGACAGAGTGGGTCGCGGATAAAAGCACTGTATACAAATGCAGCCATCTGAATAGTTCAGCTAGAGAGTTGTACCCATACTGGCCACCAGAGGGCTCAGTCACCATGATTAGTACAGAAAAAATATAGCTTCAGCACTGACTACTCTGAATCTGGAAATTTTCTTTGTGTTTCTGAATATTTTCAATTCACACAAGGCTACATTACAACTAATCAAGTTTAACCATCTGTACTAAATCACTTAACTAAATATCCAAAGTTTATACCTGGCAAAGCCCACTCCTCGGCTGGTTCCATTGGCGTCACGGAGGATGCGAGTGGAAATGGCCTGGCTGAAGGGCTTCAGCATGTTCTCCAGCTCCTGCTCGTCCATGGACAGCGGCAGGTTGGAGATGTACAAGTTGGTGGGGTCCTGCTCCTGTTGCTGAATGCAGAGGAGTCAAAAGAGGATTAAAAAGATGAGGACAAGGAGGAGAAAGAGCCATTCATTTCCCAACTGTGGCATTATAACCTGAGCCCTTCAAAAATCAAGAGCCATACAAAAGCTGCATGAGGGAATTTATGTAACCTTTTAAAAGGAAGTTAGCGATATTTCTGATATTTTGAAGGGTGTCAAGGGGAGGACATTAGACAGTTAAGAAAACAGTCTAGGAGAAAGGGTAGTGGGGTTTGAAGCTGAAGGCGCATTTCATTTTGGCCCTGTGTGAGAAAGTGAGCTGCATGGATGAGTTCAAAGGAGAAAACAGATATTCAGAGATGGTGGAGATAGTACTCTGGCTGGACTTCAGCTGAACTTCTCCCTCATTTTGACTATCTTTATCTCCTCTACTTGAATTCATCCTCTCTCATACTCTATCATCCAAATGTTATTACCAAAAGGGTAGAAGATAGGCCCATTGTGTGTGACCAGCCTCTTAAAGAGAGTGAACATGCAGGATCCAGGTAATGTGATATCAAAGCATAATTAAATGTCAAATGGCTCTCCATCCATGGATGATCTAAAGCCATTATGTGCTCATGCTCAGTGCAGAATCACAGTAACCATGTTTTGGACAAAGACCTTTGGAAATGATCTGAAGAACATCTAAAGCATTGTGCTATTATCTTCCCACGAGGCAAACATTATCATCCCGTTTCCTATGTCATGGTAATAATATGTCGCTTGCATTCAAGCAGTTATATTCATGTGTTAATCCTGACCTTGAGTGCGGACACAGAGGCCAGCTCTGTTGGCTTGCATAAATCTGACAAATTATGCAGCTATTCCAAATCTGAATTTGAAATTATTAAAAAAACAACCTCGAAGAAACTGTTAAAATGCTGGTTTTATTTTATGGTTTTTAACTATTTTGTAGACCTTTTTTTCTTTTCTTTGCCTCCTACTCAAACAAATTTAATTTGACCAACAGTATCTTGTAAGATAACCAATCCGTATCACCCTCCAACCATTATGCATATTCATTATCTCAGAGTGCAGATGTGATTAAAAACCTGTAAATGTAGCGTGAATTAATTTCCATCCCATGAATAATGCATGTGTAATCGCTGCGACCTGTGGTGAAGGTGATTTCTCCTTCACCCCCCTCCTCCTCTTCCTCCTTCACAGCGAACGAGTGATGAAGCATGCACCCACGAGAGCGAGCATAGAAAAACCCACTGTGGATTTCAGCCGCAAATGACTCAGAATGAGTCAGAGAGAAATCTGACGCAAACATAAGCCTTGTTGTAAACCTGGAGTGAAGGAGTGAGTGAAATCAAGTTATTTTGTGAGCAAGAAGCCATATGAATGTCAGTGATCCAGCTTAACGAGAGATCAGCTTTCCCAGGGTGTCGGTGGTGTGCGTGCATGTGCGTACTTGTGAGTGTGTGTCATAATCTGGTTGAGGCAAGGCTGGTGGAGTGAGTGCGTGATTGTCAAGTGTGCTGTGTGTGTGTGTGTGTATGTGTGTGTGTGTGTGTTGACAGGGCGGGTGGCTGGGCATAGGGCCCTGCTGACTGGGGAGCTGCTCAGACACTGAGTCAGATGCCACCAGGGAGAACAGACAGGTCCTTTGTGCGAAGCGCAGGCCCTGGGACACACTCCCCCAGCGCCACCGCCACTATGAAGCATGACACACACATGTACCTGTGTGCATCCATGGACTCTTTGATTGTGCGCACACACATATTCTACAGTGCATTCCCACCCATAAATATACTGATTTTAGCACCGCCCGGTGAACACGCGCGCACACACACACACACACACTCTCTGGCTTAATTGGCTTATTTTTGGGAGCCATGGCTCATATAACAAGCAAGGAAAAAAAACATGGGGAGAAAGGAAGATAGAGAAAGAGCTTGAGACAGCTTGAGAAGAGACATTTATAAGAAGCAGATAAGGCAAGGCGTAACCTTCCGCTGCAAGGTTAATGATTCATCATTAAATTTAAAATTAATTATTCATCCTTTAACTTTTTGCTGAGCTGCTGAGTCACTGTCACAAAGTCTTGTTCGTGTGCTGAGAATTTAACTCAGGCCAACAATCTGAATGAAACTGATACCATGTAGTAATAAATAAACCCACCAAATATTGACATGTCAAGTGGGGCTCTTACCTTGGCCATCTGAGCCTGCACTCCACCCGCCTTCAGCGCCGTCACTGCCTTCTGAGCTGAGGCTGGACTGTCAAAGTCAACGAAGCCATATCCTGCAGGGATAGACACACACATAGCAAGACATACAACTTATGACAATGAGATATGCACACCGCAGTATTCTATGAACGCAGGCATGTAATTTGAACTCATGAAGCACTCACAGGAGAAGTGTCTGAGTCTATAGAGACTGTCAGTTAGGTCTTGGCTGTGTTTCTTCATGAAGGAAAGCTATACAGTTATACAACACTGTCCATTTTATGTCACACACCTGTTAACGTATCGTGTGAAGCTAATCACACAGTAAACATTTGGCAACCAAAGCAAACAGCTTTATTGAGAGAAGTGTATCAGCAGTGTGTTGATCCTTTCAACTGCAATCTGTAATTTTTCACACTTCCTAACTACAGCAGAGATGAGAAATCTATCTGGTGTGATGCCTCTGACGTTATTTCACCTCTTTGTTGTTGATATGCAGCGAAAATATCCTCAACTGACAAGATAAGGTGTTAATGAATACATTCTCTTCTGGACAGGCGCGATCCGAGAAAACCGAACATTTCTCACTAGTGAAGTATTAAGTCTCCAACCATGATACATTCATTCTTTTTCTTGTTTACAATCTATGATGCAGGCAGTTAAGTTAAAATAGTATAGTTAAGTAAACAATATGATGGATTTCAAATTTTCTGATTGCGATTTACTGACTACAGATCATTGTTGCATGGTATGGAGTATAGTGTGTGGGAAAAAAATCAATCAAAACAGAAAGAAATGAAGTACAGCATATTGTAAATTACTTAAACAAAGGTGGAATATTCTACAAGAAGGTACCTAATTTACAAATATCTTTTGGTTTATCCCACTTCAATGAAATGAATATAGTAGATTTTAGTTTGAATAATACTTTAGCAAAATACTTTTCCCATTATTACTCATTATGCTTACATAATTCTAACATTCAAACAAAATGTGATATTAATCTCCCCAACAGTTATTATTGCAAAGATTGCAGAACCTCTGTTTCCAATCCATTTCAATTCTGTATATAAATAAATACATAAATCTTTCTGGTAACCCTGGAAATTCTGGTGTTATTAACACTTGATCATTCTGATGAAGGCAAGATAGCCGAAAATGAGTTACGCAATCTGTAATTCTGGCTTTCGTACAACAGGTACTTTTCCAATATAAACTCCTGTTAACAGTTTTTTCCCAGGATTGGCAAAGTCATGACCCACCCTACTCTGCCTCTGATTGGATAGTACTCATTGCCTTCGTTGGTTGGGTTTAGGCATGAGGAGTGAGATTGGTTAGGGTTAGGCTAAGAATATCAGGGCAAGCCAATCAGAGGCAGAGTAGGCTGGGTCATGACTTTGCCATCCTGGGGAAAAAAAATTGTGTACTGTACATACTGACATACTTTTGAGTTTATTTTGCCGCATCTGTACTGAATCCACTCTGAACTTATCTTTCAACCTCTGCTCAACAGTTCGTATCAACCAGCTGATGCCTTTTTTTCTCACCTTTGCACTTGTTGGTAGTCTTGTCCAGGATCGCCTTGGTGGATACTATTTTCCCATACCTGAAAAAAAAAGCGAGGTTCAGACTCAGGAATCATCCTTGCATTGTGCACTGAAAATAATTACTTGTTTACTTGTTTGAATATTAGCATTGCAACACTGCTTAGGAAATGTGGTTTCTCTGTAAACTTGACACACCCCAAGAGTTTGTGCTCCATGATGACTGAATTATAATTCACATGACAGATTCAGTGCAATAACACTGAATACAATTACACCATCTGATAATAAACGATGTGCATAGGGTAATCCTGAGAAAGGGGATGGGGCATAAATAAAATGAAATAAGAGTAATGTCCTGTGGGTTTCTGTATGCTGGAGAGAACTATAGATTTTCCTTTTTTTATTCATTCCAGCTCACACACAGATGTCAATAGGGATCATACCTCAAGGGGAATCCAACGTGACATGAAAATATGGTAAAAATAAATGTCTCTGCTGCACTTTCACATTGCTTCACAACGCACTATCGATATGAAAATCCTGCATCATCTATCCAGCTGGCCAGCTATACTGTAGATACTGCAGATGCATAGGATAGGATCTGGCTCAGGCAAATGCGTCTGCGCGGCAGAGTGTCTATCGGTTCCCATCTCTCGAGGCATGTGCATGCAGTGTAATCTGATATGCCTCTCCTTGGCTGTCCTGTCCAATGCTGGCTCGCAGCCACACTCTCATTCTACTAACCAGCTTCTCTAGGCATTGCTCTACCTTCCGCTGGGTCTTAGTGCCCCTCAAAGTGCAATCCAGCTCTGATCCAGTGACACTGCATTTCATCTGGGCTAAAATACATTTTATTAACAAGGATTAAGCAGCTAAAATTGTTATCTGACATTTAATCTGTTGGATTACTCCGAATTGGAGATGAAATTGATTCTTTTAAATTACTTTTTTTGATTACTCTCCCTTTAGAAAAAAAAGAAAGCTGTGCATATTTATTCCTGTATCGAGTGGCTTTAAGTCAACTGTGAAGATGATTAAGTTTTTACTGGAATATCCAAGAATTCAAAATTATCGATTTGGACAATACAACAACTGACTACACTGCTACAATTTGGAAATATAAATGTAGGATACACATATATTATAGGATGCACAGTGTGTTAACATTTTACTTGTATTTGGCCTCAATGCAGAGCAATGAAAATAGCTTAAACAATCACTGGTTTGATCCTATAACAGTTGATTCTGAGGACTTTGAGAAATAACTTTTTACTCAATTAGTTTTAGCAGTATCTGATTTCTTGTTAAGCTCTATTCTTATGTCTTTTTATTTGGGTTTTACCCTAAAAGGAACAATTCTGTATTAATGAAGTTGCTTTGACTTCATGTCTAACCAAAGTTAGACATGTAATGGACAGACACTGTTATATGTTATAATCATTTATCCAATCCAAATTCTTTGCAAACTCCATCCAATGTTGGTTAAGTGAAGGTCTGTTGTATTATGCATTTGAGCTTCTATATAACATGACTATTTCATGGTGCATTTCTGATTCCAAGCCATAGGATGCCACCAACTACACTGGGTGGATATGCCAATGTCTTCTCCTATTTTCATATGCATCATTACTGTGGATACACAGCAATCCAACCAGTCCAGTACGTCACATTATGACTAGTCTTTTAAGCTGCAAACTCTGCTTGCTGCACTTCTCTGCTTACACAGTTGAGATACCCGTTTACTAAATTGTGCTCAGAGGTCTCGGACTACATGATGCAGAGCGAAAAGAGGGGCTGGAGACTCAGCCATGTGTGAGAGAGCACAGCATCCAGAGTCAAGCCCAATGTCCATCCATGGTCAACCACCAGAGACGAACCAGGGCAGGAACCAGAGCCACAGTGAGGCACCCAGAGAGACAACTGCAGGGGCCGGAGATGGGGAATCAACCCCCCATCCCCTCCTCTCATCCCTCACTCTCTACACAGTACATCTCCGAGCTTGCATACAACAACTCTCTGTGTAGGGGGGGAGGGGAGCTTCGGGAGTGTTGTGTCCTGACAGAATGCACACATTTACTGTTCAAACTTTATTAAAGCAAGTCTAATCCCCTCCATGACTTGTCTTCCTGCTGTTTTACAACCTCATCTACAAGCATTTTCCGTATTAAGTATTATTGGATACATTATCCTCTCTCAGTCTAGTTTAACTGAGAATTACACTGGCTTTAATGTGCTCTGCTAAAAGGCAAATTTCATGCAGTGATTTTATCTACTCTGTAAAAGCAGAAATATGAGAACTACCCCCACAGAACACCACCTGACACACAAACCCTGAACTCCATTCACTCCTCCCCCTCTGATTCTCTCCATCCACACACCCCCCCCCCTTCATGCCATTGCCCTTGTTTGTCTTTCCCTTTCCCCTGGGCTCGCCGTTTCCTGTAGGGTTGGGCAGCCTCATGTGAGCCATATCTTCCAGACAGCTGTAAAATAGCAGGCCTCTCCCTCCCTCTCTCTCTTATTCAATCTCTCTAGCTCCCCTTTCCCTCTTTTTCTCTCACTCTTCTTTTCTCTCAGATTTTCTCTGCTCCTCTGGTTCTCATCACCAGGCTCCAGTATTCAATTAAGAGAGCCCAGATCATTTATCTCAGCCCCTACTTGTTTTGATGTCTTCCACTGAGGGCCTAACAAACATATTGGATGGATTGGTTGATGCTGTTGTTTGATGTCAGGCTATATGCTGCCCACAACAGTTTTTTTTTAAGGCTCACTATGATGAGAAACATAGCGTAGTATTTAATAGTACACAATATAACTTCAAATTAGGACAGTCGCATTGTAATCATATTATGTGATGGTAATCTACAAGCATAATTAACCTATAATTCATATAGGTTAACCGTCAAGGGAGCAAGAGGAGACAGACAGAAAGAATTAGTGTGAGAGAGGGAGACTAAACATTCTGTACCTAGTTGTTGGAAAGTCTGTCCTTAGCTGTGCCAAACTGAAAGGTCTTAGTTTGCAGCCCAAATGATTGTTGTTTTTTCCATAAGGCCACTAAATGATAGGCCTTAAAAACATGTGGATGAAAATGTGGCTCTCTTCTCTGTTCCAGAAATACCTTCTCAGGTGTGCTAAAGCATTCATGTGTATTTCACCTTTTAGAGAGTCATCCATCTACTGTATTTGCTAATGTAGTCATGCAATCCCTAATACCTTCAGCCGGCCAACAAGCCATCGCCCATCTATCCATTAACCCATCACTCTGTTCTACCTTAATCTGCTCTGTTCCTCTAACCTGGTTCATATGCGCAGAGGGAAGCCAGAGGCAGATTTATTGGGTGTGCATGTAGAGGTTGGAGAATTTTTTTTGGGTGACTTACGGCTGACAGAGTTTGACCAGATCCTGGTCTGTGGTTCCTGGGTGGAGGCCACGGATGTACAGGTTGGTTTTGCTCAGCTGCTCTCCCCCACTGTTGCTGCTGCCATTGCTGATGGTAGAGGTGGTGGTGTTGCTGTTGTTGTTGTTGTTGGGGCTTGGAGGAGCCATCTGATGATTGGAGGGGGACACATACGTCTGCTGCAAAAGAAATATAGGGCATAGTCAGATTTGGGATGGTGTAGTCGTGCTGGCACAAAGCAGATTCAAGGATCAAGGCAGAATTTATTGCCATTTTCTCCATTTACTATACTCAGTATTCAGGGGAATGAAAATGTGTTCCCTCAGTGTTACAGTGTACACAATCACAACATATACAGTATAAACAAGTTCAGAGATAATGAAGTGCAAGTAGTATTTCTTATTTAGCTCCATGAAATTGGATCTATATACACTGATGTAGTAGGTAATGGCATATAAGAACAGTCCACTAAGTGATTTACTATAACTGCAGGCTGAAGAGAAGAAAATCAATTAAGGACACAATTAGCCAGAACAGAACAACAGTGGCTGGTTAACCTAATGACATGGTGTCAAAACTACCAAATTGGGGCCATAAAGTCACAGCCATATCAAAAGCAATTTAGCTGCTTGACTGACTGACTTGGCAAGTAAGGTGCGATAAGATGAAATGAGAGAGAAAAAAATGCATGTGAAGAAAAAATAGAAAGTGAAATATGATACAATATGTGAGACTGCAGAATGCACCGTAAGCAGAATGTGCAAAAACATGCACATATTCATATTAAAAGGTCATACACAAAGGTGTACAGAAAGTATCTTTATATGTGGGTGTGAAGTGTAGACAATGTACTACAGGCTCTGTATATGACCTGGTTTAACAGGGGTAGGAATCATAAAAATCTCCAACTATAAAGTTACACAGATATCTCAAACATTTACTGTTAAAATTAACCAAATTGCCATAGTCTCAAGAAGCATTCAGCAGTGATATGTCTCTCTGGTATAACTTGGCTGAGAGATAAATTAATTGTGGCCCTATAGTCAATATCCATTATCAGTCTGCACAAAAATGACTGAAGGAAGACTGAAAATATTTTGCAATAATAAGTATTATCCAGGATTTAATGTTGACTGGCTAATGATATAATATTTAATATTAATAATACTTTTATGCAAATTGAATCGTATCAAAACTAGGATGACTAGCTGCTATTAACATTTAGACATGTAACTGGGGACTTAATTTCAGATATTTCAGACAATACTTCTTTGCTTGCAAGACATTTAAAACCATTTTGCAGTGATACTGACCTTACGTTAACTTAAAAAAAAAAAAAAAAACATATATTAGTGATGGCTGAGACATGCTGCTTTTGGCAGAAAAGTGAACTGTAAAAATGTATACCATACATGGGAACTACATGCTTTGCTTATCTTGTGAAGGCAAGTGAACCCTTTCATAAATGAAAGTAAAAACAAAGCGTATAATATTAAATCTAGCTGGAACTAAAGTGGCTGAGCTACATTATGCTGCAAGAGAGGCTTTTATGTTGTGGGTTGAAGCTGGAAAGGTTTTGAGAACAGTTTTCATTGGGAGTTCCAATGAAAACTGTTCACAGTGAGATCTGTGGATTATCCACAGAAAGCAGGACATTGTTTCTGGAAAGAAACTTTTATATTGGGTTTTTCAAATCGATTTTTTTCAGCACTTTGAACAGCACAAACCATTTCCATTCACTGCTATTGTCTTGGGAAGATGGTAGAATTCTTGAAACCTAAACTATTTACATAGCTACATACCACTAAATGTATTTTTTCACAAGAATTAAGGTCACATATTTTTGCAAATCTCTCAGATGACTGTATATATTAACAGTGTCAAAAATTAAATGCTCGGGTTATGTGCTTGCACATAAATTTCACTTCTCCAGAACGGATTTCTTGATCAGGCTGTTAATTATGCCCCCCTCTACACTGCTAATGTAAGAAGGGAGCAGTATGCAGTGACTTCGCCCACAGTGATGCTGTGAGCATGTTATTGGGTGTGCCATGATATGTTCAGCATAAAATGTATCCACAAATAAGGCACTAATAAGGAATCTTTAATGTATGTGCAGTGTTCACATGTAACTGATGCATTGGTAATCTTATGTGGCAGCTGTTTTCATCAGATGTTTGTTTCTTGACTAATCTTTTAGTACCAAGGCTAAGAATAAACTAAATTACATTGGTTTGCAAGTAAAATGCGAGCTAAGTTTGGCCTTGGTGTTGCCTCCCTCTCAGAGCTGGAGAAGGAGGAACTGTTTGATTAGTTAGGGTCACCAGGCCTGGCCCCTGGGAACAATGGGATGGCTTGTTTGACACCACAAGGTCAGCACCGGACCACCAGCTTATTAACAGAGAGGGAGTTGTCAAAAGACTGCTGGAATCAAGCTAATTATGACCTCTCTATTTCTCTCTGCTGTGGATCTGTTCTTGGCAACTAGTATGAGACTATTAGGGATCAGCACATTTCACAAATGTGAAACAGAATTTTTTAATTTTAAACAGTGGTTTTACAAGTGAAAATAGAATATGAACGCTTTAAACTAAATCTGGGTGTTGCAGTATCGTGTTTGCAATGTTACAAAACAAGTCTGAGATTCAGAGATCAAATCTGGTCTGGATGTTGCAACAGGAGAAAAAAAAATGCTCAAAACACCCAAATATGCCTGGGCAGAAAGAAAAGATAAATCAACCAATGATGTGTGCACCAACAAACCACAACCAATCAACACAGCTCCAACTAAATGCATTTTCATTGGTCACACAGAAGTTCAACAGTTCTGCTTAAAACTGGTAGCACGGAAATGTGTTTTGTTTTTGTCTCATTTGTTTCACACAAATAAAGACAACCCACATGAAGGAAATATAAAACTATGTGTGAGGGTGTGGTAGAAACCTGCCATTGCTTATATGAAAGCCACATCCAAAAGACATACAAAAGCTGAATCACAAACATATTATAACGTGATAAGTAAGAAGCAGAAGTATTGCTCTACTAACAGTATGAACAGCAGTTACTAAGAGTGATCATTATTGTTCCAAGTTTCTTTTTATATTATGTTAAGAAACAAAGGAATCTGTTAAATGTAGTTTCATTCCACAAGATCAATGCACAATATTAGATAGAAACAGATCATGTGATGTTTTATACAAAGGAAGATAAAGATTCTTATCCTGTCTAGCTGGGAAATTATAAAATTGAATGAATTATTATCAAAATGACATCTAAAACTGTGAGGTAAAGCTGCATTCTTATGTCTCACTTTTAAGACAAATGTATAGATTTGAAGAATGTTAATGTCAAAAATAATCAACAACTGCAATTTTAAAAAGAGGTGTACTTGGTGCAGCAGCTTTGGAAAAAGTTGCTAATCTAATTAACTGTTTCTGTATAAATATATGAATAAATATGAGTAATATGAATAAATTGAACTATAATATAATCTCAAGAAACATGTATCCAATCATCTGCAAATAACACAAAATTATACATTTAATGGCAATCTATTTCTTTGAAACCATATTAATTAATTGAGATGAATCATGATTTAGTTCTCTTAGAGAACTGAGAGTTGTTAAATCTATTTGAGACAAAAAGGTTGGTGTCATCTGCAAAGAGTAATGGAAATGTAGTGTTATATTCTGCAACAATATCATTTATATAAATAAGAAATGATAAAGGTCCTAATATGGATTCCTGTGGTACACCATATTGCATTAAATTTCTCTTTAACTCACGTTTAATACAAACATTGTTTTCTATTAAGAACATAGTTACTGAGTCCCTTATTAACACCACCATGAAAGCTATATCAATTCATTTTTGAAAGCAAGATAGCATGATTAATAGATCAAATGCTTTCAAAAGGTCTAAACCTTTGAAGGTCTATACCTATTGCATACTCATGATTATCTAAAGCTGTATAAATAATATCAGTAAGTAAGTGCCATATACATTGAATGTCTTTTACGGAATCTATACTGATGATTATACAGAATATTGTATAAATTCAAGGATTATTTTATTCACTAATTTTTCCAAAATCTTTGAAAAGCATGGCAATATTGAAAAATGATAGTTTGTAAAGGATCCTGGATCACCTGTTTTAAATAGCGGAATAACTTTAGCCATTTTTAGGTCAGAAGGTATGATGCCAGTTTCCATGGATAATGCAAAAATTAATGATAAAGGCTCAATGATAGGAGTCATGACTTCTTTGATAAAGGAGGTGCAAATTCCATTGTGGCCCTGAGCTGATTTTTTAAAATTCGAATATAATGTCATTCACCTCGTTAAAATCAGGCAGATCAAAATTACTAAAAGATGGGAAACAACCGTTTATATAACCTAATGGATTAGTCCTAATGGACTATCTTTTTGGCAGAGATACACCACATACACACACACTTGAAAAGAAATCCGTGAACCTACAAGCTATATCAAAAGGAAAAAGTAGTGAAAAGTGAAAGTAGAACTTCTATCTGTAAAAGTTGAAGGAAACTGTGGGGAGGCCTTTTTTCTTTGAAGGAGATGATTAATAATTTTTCATGTAGCCTTGATAATGCTTTCTGATTTTATAAACTGTTCACTGAAGAGCCTTTTCTTGAAGAAGTGTATTTGTTTTTTGTATGATTTCTAAGTAGCTAGACTTAAGGGAGTTGGCGATAAAATATATTTCATGTAGAGTTTGTTTTTGATTATGGAGGACCTTTTCAATCCAGCAATAAACCAAGTATAATTATATTTTCTCCCAGTATCAACAGAAAGAGTAAACAGCAGGATATATTTTTTGAAAGTTGAGTTAAATAGTTTGATAAATGCTTGATAACTTGAGTTTGCATTGCTCTCCCTATATATACCTTTTCAAAGGAAACTTTCTCCAATATTTCTTTAAATTTTGATTTATTGCTTGGATTGAAATGTCTATAAGTGACTACAGTTATTGTTTTTTATCCTTATGTCCATCTAGTAAGACAATTTGAAAGATTGTGTATACAATTCCTGACTTTGTTTCATAGCTAAGAATATTAAATAATATATTATCAATTAGTGTAGCAGTGAGTAGTTATATGATGGCACTTCATAAAGGCCTAGTCCTTCAGATTCTTTGATAAGCAATGCTTCAGTAAGAACAATCAAATAAAACACATGATTTAAGGAGGATAAATAATGTACCAGCTGATCATAATTTTAGGGAGAAATGAAAATAGTTTACATTCAACTGGAAATAATTCTGTCGAGCAGTTGAATTGTAGTATTGACAAGAAGAAATGTTAGTGGCTGAAAAGAAGTTAATATCAGAGTCAAAATATGTATCATGACAAAAATTTTCATCTCTCTTAAATTCAAATGGATTAAATGGAAATGGGATAATGGAAATGGCATAATAGCAACATTGGTGGTTAAATTAAGTAGATTTCATTTCTGTTATTACTTTGTAATTTTTGCTTTGTATCATACTATATTAGCTCAATACAAGGTGCTCCTGTGTTAGTTTTTTCTCACTGTAACGTTACATTACATGCACATATTAAATGTTAATGCTAGCTGACGGTTCTGACACATTCTTATATGCTCAACATAAAGTTAATTACTCTTGGATAAGATGTATCCTGTTCTTTGTCTGTAATAACAAAACATTAATCCCCTCAGACATGGAATGTATAAGATGTAACAAGAGAGCATAAAGACTTTTAGAATTATGTTTCCAGTAATGAAACCTTTAGATTGTACTTCTGATTTAAAAAAAAGGTCAATTTCCTTGCGTTCCCTTTACAAAGTGATGAATATCAAACGTAGATCTTTAGCCAGTGTATAGCTGACCTCAAGTACTCAACTGTCTACTAGCAGGATAGCTATAAACATTGACATTATCAAAGATGCACGTTAAGCATGTTCAGTGAAGAATGTGTGCAATATGAATGCAAGTTTCCCTAGAACAAACCCATTTTAACCTCACTGCTAAAGCCTGAACACAGAAGAAACATGTACTCTTATTACTTATAACTTGTATATATGTATAATAGCAACATACTTTCAGACACTACTAACATGAGCAGCAACACCAATTCTTTTACAAGCTTTTTTGTATCCCTCCCCCTACCCAGCTGACTTATGTTTTGGATCCAGCCTTCAGACCATACCCCTTGTCTTTTGAGTCAAGCTGAGAAAATCACAGTGACTCACAGAGCCCATTCATCTCGGTCCTCTTCTCTAATCTCCCTCTCTTCTTTAGCATCAATAGTACACTGTTTGTTTTTCCACAATCACAGCCTCTTCCTGTGCTTTCCCATGCCTTCACTGTAGGCGTGCCGAACAGGCTATCAGGAGGGATGCACCTGCAGAGGCCTGGGGAGATAGGATCTGACGGGAGACCGAGTCCGGGCCCAAGCCTGACTAGTGAGGCCTGTCTAATTGGGATCTGAGCTTGTTAGCGGAAAGTGCTAATCCCTCTCATGTGCTCTCCAGTCAGAAGGTAGTGTCTCATTAAGACCGCTCTGCTAGGCTCCTTCTGAGAAAGGGATGGCAGCCAGTCAGATCCACACCTACTCCCCCATCTGCCCCCGCGCCCGGCTCCAGGTGTTTTGCCACCCATGTAAGGTAAAACCAAATGTGCTGGTGCAAAGTGCAAACACAGGCAAATATACATGCAGAAGAACACAAATGCAATTAGGAAGGGAAGGTCAGAGAGTATACCAAGAGTCTTAAATAAGGCTGCATATCCTCTCCCAAAACTTGACCTCCTGGCATATTACTGATTTCTCTCCTACTTGTTACTCTTCAGTCCACAGTCACCTACATATCTGTTTACACTGCACCTTACATGCACCACATTGTCATCTCAGAGCATTCCTTACATTCCTCAGTAATACAAACGTTTGTCTTCCTCTCCTTGAGGTGGGGGGTATGTGTTGCGTTTAAGATTAGGGGTCAAGCCGTCATTGTTAAATTGAACCACATTCCTGGAAACCCCTTCTGTGCACATGCAACAAACACTAATTTACTACTGATATAAAAATTATATTTTTAAAAGCAGGAAGTATTTGTTTGTACAATCTGCCTGTGACCAACGGATTGCTCAGTTGCTTCCAGCCACTGTGTGAGTAGAGCACCCAGTCCTCACATCCTATAACTATCACGGTTTATGCAGTTAGTAGTTGAAGGAAGATGAGAAGAGCTCTTTGTCTCATTATTATAGTTGTGCAAGCAGCATAACTACAGTAAGTGGCCCACAGCACGGTGCAGAGAGAAGAGGAGTGCTCCAAGCAGCAACTGAAGACTGATGAGGTGATTACAGTTGGAAGGAGCGCAGGTGACTCAAGGACTTTTTCATCTGAGAGAGAACAATGGGTGCTAAGTGAGGCAGGATGTATGCCTTCAACTCCATAGTAATACCAAAGATGTGTGCCTGATTATCATCTGACACTTGAACGCTATAGCCCTCAAGCAACTCAAATCTTTTTGGTGTTTCCGATACTGTGGATGTCAGAATAATCTTCCCATTTAGTTCTTTCATTTATCTTAATCCTAAGAAAAACATACTACAAAGTGCCGTGGCAAATAATTACGTTTGTCAAAAAATATTAATTATTTGAATATCCACATAATGGTGCAGTAGCATTTCAATAATGCAAAGGAAATCTGTTAAAAAATAATCTATATATTGCTAAAAGAGCTAATGTATGCTATGCAACAAGTATATGTTTACAAATACATTAAACATTGTATCTTTTGTAATAAAGAAATGTCTTAAATGTGGAATCCTACCTGTTTGGTATAAGAAACCTTCAAAGGCACCGTGGAAAAGATCATAGTGTTACAGACTTAATCTCTTTATATTATATTTTTGCAGCTGTAAGAAAAACTGTGCAAGGTGGGAAGAATCAGAAAGGAAAGGTAATGAAAATCCTTGGCGTCCTGTGGTTAAAAGGTGAGACTTCTCCTTCCTCTCCTCCTGACTCAATCTGGTCCCATTAAAATACACCGGAAAAATGTTCACAGGAGCTTGAAAAAGTCTGTTTTAAAAAGGTATCAAGCACCCTGAAGAGAACAGAAAGTAAATTCTTAGGACATCAGTTACAGAGGAATGTTCAGGCTCTCTTCTCTATGTGAACTGAACCACTGACAGACAAGAAATCAAGGTATGTGAAACACACAGGGGAGAAGAAAAAAAAAGACCAGGGTGGGGGTGTAGGGGGTGTTAATCGAAAGCAGAGGAAAAGGGGGGAAATCTCTTAATCCTTTTCTTTTCTCCGCCCTTTTTCTCGTAGTAAAAGACACAGACCAGGGGTTACCACTTGACGCTGGATTTACAAGTCCTCCCTCTGTGTGACTTTGGCGCTCTAACAATCTGATATGTGTAAAAAAAAAAAAAAGTGTGTGCACGTCTTCTTTCAAGGAAAAGGTTTGATTTTGCAGAGCCCCTCTTGAACCGAGCACATTGTCTGAATCCAGGATTCCAGGAATTCCAGGTCATTAATCTGAGCAATCTGAATTCCTGCCAGCCGTGAGGCAGGGAAGGGAATAACACAGGGGGAAGGAAGGAGGGAGGTGTTTGATTTCAGTTTTGTTCAAACGTTATTCAAGAAACGCTGAAAGTCAGGCATCAGCATATCCATACGCCATTCCAGTCACACCTTATCAGCAATCTTTTAAAGACAGGTTTTGGCATTAACCTTGACAATTTCTTCAAGAATCAGCCCTCAAAATGCTCTCTTGAGTGCCATGAATGACAGTTTAAACTGTAGCTGCAAACAATCATGTGTATTATACTCTATATACCAGAATTTAAAATGGAAAAAAATCTATACAATCTTTCCAGAAAAGATGGTTGCACATACATAAGTATGGCACCACATGAATTATTCATTTGAGTAAGCAAGTTAATCAATATTAGACCCTATATACTCTTCCAGCTCTGTGGTCATTTTGCTCTACAGCTAAGCTGAACATCCCATATAGCCACATATAATGTGGTAATATTAGACATGATTCATGGGCTCTGTAACTTTCCTCTTTTCCATAGTGCCATGCAAAACCCTCTCAGTCATCATTAGTAGGATTGAAGGGGTGGGGCATATCGTTACGCGTAAAAGAGAAAAAAAAACTTTGCCAACTTGTGGTTAATTCAATGAAAACATTACCTAAGCGAAGACGCAGTTAATTTAACCCCTATGAATTTCTATTAAAGTGGAATATAATTAGCCTTTATTAGCTTGTTGTGAGCCTTACGAGCATCTACAGCACATTTGTAAGCTGCGCTCTTATGTGCTGGCGAGGTGTAGGAAGAGAACAGCGACCGTATCCGAACAAACGAAACTGTAGTAGTAATCAACGGGAAACAATGTAACGGGCCCACTGTCCATTTCTAACAATGTTGCGATAGCACCAAACAAGCCGACAGCAAAGGTTGCAAACAGCAAGTAAGAGAGTTTAAAACGTCGCCTGTGATCCACTTTCAAGGACACTGCAGCTTAAACAGCCGAGCAGCTTTTAACTGGAGCTGAGGCTGAGCTCGAACAACACCGCATCGAGAAATAAACTCGGTATTCCACAAAGAGAGGACAGAAGTAGTGCTGTGCTGTTGCTATTTACCTTCTTGTTGTTTTTGACGGGGTAGCCGTTGTATGGGTTGATTCCTGTCCTTGGCGGCACAGAGAGCAGCATTTTTACACGGCGCTGTGTCCGGAGGAGCGGAGAGCCAAGGCAGTCAGCTGACGTCAGCCAGGGAAATTCAGCCAGGAACAGCGGTAGTGATTGGAGTCGCTCTTCCCAACACTCTGATGTGCCCCACACACTACACTGGCTATGTACTCATGTGTTATATCTGACTTTATTTACCGGCTTCATGCCTAGAACCCCACAAAACCTAATATAATAACACATTTTACTCATATATAGCTATATATTCCGCTGTAAAAGTGGCAATACAAGTCATTCAGCTAACCCTATAGGATTTAGGATTTAGTGAAGAAAAGCAGAACTGTAGGGTTTGACTGATATAAGATGTGAATATTTGCATCAGAGCCAAGAGTTGGATTGGTGATTTTGGACGCTTTCTGCAAAAGTAAGCCTGTTGCCCCTTGAGTACCCTCTGCCCTTTCAGTCAATCTTTTTAGCAGCTGGTTTTTGTGTCAGGCTAAATGAGGTTCAGGTCAAGAGGCAGTGATGCACCAGAAGTGAATAACACTACTACTATTTCCTGTGTAGGGCGTAAACACTCACTGTGACCTAGAATAACTTACTGTAATAAGCATAGGTTTTGAGAAATGGAAAAACTACTTCCTGTCCTGATGTGTCATATTCTAGTATTTTTGGTAGGTTAGAAAGCTGTAGCTACCAATGCCGACGGCTGTTAATGGTAACTTATCTCAGAATATATTTGTTCATAGCATATTTTTAAGACAAATAGAGACGCAAGAGGCCTAAAATTATACAGTATAAGTTTTTAATAAACTCTTGTGCTATGTCCTTGGTTTGATCCAAGTTTTATTAAATCTGCCGTAAATGATAATTCAGGGTATTTTTCATCTAGATCCTTTTTTTTTTTTTTACAGATTCTGCCATAATGACATTTTAATGTTTCATTGCTTAGTTGACTGTAGAGCTTTGTGCAGTTCCAAGTCTTGTCCTCCCATGCATATACGCAGGACAAGTTCACTTCCAAAGAGTGATACAACCCCTCCAGTTTGAGCCAATGCCATCTGGGTGACATTTCACAGTTAGATAAGTCAAGACGTGGCAGGCACCAGAAGCAAAGTCTCACCTGTTGCCCAAAAAGGATAAAGCTGGCCCTGGTCACATGATACTGGCAGGAAAAAGAAGACTAATCCTCAAAATGAGTTGTCTTACTAACTCAGATGTCACATCCTTTTTTTCCTTCCTGGTCATTTTTGTTAATTATGACCCAAGTTAATATCTATGTAGGATAAGCAAAACAAAGGAAGAAAATCTGATTATCTGTGTGCACCTAACACCAGTATTCTCCTTTACATTGATTCTTGTTAAACTAAATGAATGTATCTCCTAAGATTTTATTTCTAAGGGGGTGTAAAAGCTTCTAAACAGCATTTAGACCAAGATAGAGGTCTACACTGAAATGTAAACAAATTACATTTACTCATAGTTAGCAGCTCTTTAACAATCTCAAGACATCCTACTATATTAAGATATATAAAACTATCTGCTTTAAATAATAATTTGTGTCTAATGTGCCCCCCTCCCAAAAAAAAAAAATTAATTGCCTATTTAATATCCTTAAAATCACATCCACTTCTTCTTTCTCACTAGAAAAAAAAAAGAATCTATGAATATGCAAATCATTTTCATCTCCAAAGTTTAACTACTGGACACAATATGTCTCCTGCCTCACTGAAAAATCCATTCTCAGCGTATGTTCACTGGAGGCTTCAAGTTTCCACTTCACATTTGTGTAAGTTGTGTACTGTACCACGATCGGTTCCAAACTAGTTGTCATGTCACAAATCCTGCTTGTAAAGTATGCAGCTTAAACTTTTTAAGTGAGGACAGAGAAACTTTCCGCAGATAGATGTGAAAATGATAGAAGTCTGCCTGTAAATTAAGAATACATTTTAAAAAACATTATGAAGAAAGTAAAAAAAATGAAACCAAAATGTTCTATGCACACTTTATACATAGCTGTGATCACAGAGGAATCTCTCTGCATATCAATATTCAATCTAACATTCAAAACACTATAGCAAGGGGAGTAAAATACCTGATCCAGGAGGGTAAATACATTGTATACATTTATCTTTGCTGTGCTAAGATCTACAAAGATAAGAGACAATAATTACATTAAATGTCCTAATTTTGTTACATTAAGATGATCACAGAATAAAATAATGTTACAAATCAGACACAGTGGCGATCAAATGATGTAAGTTATATGAGCGTCGTCTGTGAAAAATAATGCTATGCTGAAAATGCTCCTGATATTTTATATGATGTTTTATTTGCCTGTGGTGTAACAGCAGCCTATAGTGCACAAACTTTTGTATGTTTAGCCTCATCACTTCTTATACAATGCTAATAGTCAATACTGCAGGGTATTGACTCTATCTCTACAGTTTTCCATTTTCAGTTTTCTGGATCTGACCCAAATTTACAAATAACTTGAAAAATAGGGTAACTAAGTCAAAAATATATTGTATCCCTCTGACTTTCAATCAGTTGTCATCCTTTTCGACAGCTCCCATCATATGAATAAAAAAAAATGTTTGTATCAACCGAAGTTGCTTGGCAACTAAATCCCCTGACCCTTTTGCCTTGTCTTGCGTACCCTGACTGATTAGCCCTGAAGTGTGTAGAAAACGTATGCAATTGTTCATTCAGCCATACAGTGTGTTCTCTCTAGCTGTGGCATTTGCATATTACATCTGCAACTGCAAAACTCAGCTGCACAGAAAGGCAGAGGACAGACCTGTATACTTATGTTGATCTACATGCACAAGGGATTTCATCCTGATTTCATCATGACGGTCTAGTCAGACAGACGGGAGAGGCTCAGCCGAATTCATAATCTCTCTCTCTCTCTCTCTCTCGTCCTCTATTTCTCTGGCTCCCACACGCACGCATGTACTCAGTGTCAAAACTTGATGTATTGGTTGCATTTGCATAAAAATAACATTATTCTGCTTTGCCATTATTCTCTCCAGCTGAATATTGACACTTTTTCGATTGGACCCTTTCCAGACCACAATTAGGTCACCCAGAGTCGTCCACTCCCCCTGTTTCAATCTATGCGATGTTTTGATATGTGTGTGCAAGTGTTCAGCCAGATGGGCTGTGAGTTCCACAAGAGCTCAAGGACAGTTTGGGGAGTGACTCAGTTAACAGAGTGCCCGAGCCAAGCCAACACACACTGAGAATTCACCAGTAACGGGAATAGTGGGGCCTGTGGGGAACTGCGGGTTTTTGGATGGGGTTTCCTCCACTAACACGCAGAAATATCTGTAATCATATACTGCAACAGAGTTTCGTTAATCAAGCAGTTTAATCTAGAATAATCTAGAGTTGAAAAGTGTGCGTCCTGGTAGAACAACCTCAATATTACGTGAAATAACAAGTGATTTATCTGCAAATCTAAGACTCCTGTGAAAATGTGAAGTTGAACTTTGTGTTGGACTGGGACTCACTCTCCAGTGAGTTGTATGGGGGAGGGTTACAGATGGGGGGAAGTGAGGTGGGGAGGGGGGAGGGGGAGGGTTAGGAGAACACAGGCTGCTGGTGCATGCTCGACATTCCTCAGGTGTTGTCAGCATAGCTTGCTCAGTAATTACCTCTTTGTGAAAACATGCACAAAGCCACACTTTACCAGCAAGCTGTTGGGGGGGTGGGGGTGGAGGAGAGATGTCAGAGACAGATGGGAGTACATTTATATTTACATTTAGGTATAATATGAGCTGGATTGTTTTTTTTTTTTAAAGAATAAGTGTGCCAGAGAAAAATTACACACATAGGACATATGCAGCTACAGATGCAGCGTATGGCTGTGTGTGTGTGTGAGAGAGAGAGAGAGAGAGACGGGGCCTGATTTATGCAGCAATCCATCTTCTCTCAAGGATATGGGTTGGGTAATGATGTAATGTAGCCAAGCAGACCTCTGTATGTGAATCTAGCGGTGTGATAGAGTTGCAAAGATGTTGGTCAACCATCACACACAGAATTTTTTATCAACTTTGCATACATGGAGTAGATTCTTGTGATCCTCCCGCGGCGTGTTGTTTTTCTTTTTTTTTATTGAGTCGGATGTCATCACTTTCATCATTGACACTACTGTCACAGAAGAAGCAGGTTCTCCCTGTCTGAGAACGCTCCCTCACCCCCACTCTCCTCTCCTCCTCCCCTCTCCTCTCCCTCCTTTTGCCCTGCTCTGTCTCCTTGGCTGACTTGCTAAAAGCTGAGGGATTGTGTGCAGATGTGCCTGGAGAGAGGCCAGCCCCTCTGCCCTGGGAGAACATGTGGTCTGGGAGTGTTTACGCTGGCACTCTTTCAAGCTGTCTCCCACACAGCATGCTGGCGTCTGTCTCTCCTGACAATGCTTAACCCTCCTCCCACAAAAGGGGGCATTCTCAGGTTGAGGTGACACCAGCAATCATGTGTTGACAAACAGGAAAGACAGCAGAGTAAATAAAAGTAAACAAATTGGTTAAGATTTAAAAAAAAAAAAGTTTTCCAGTGAACCTGAAAGGAGCATTAATGGAGTGAGTGATACTTTGGTTGCAGGAAAAAAATTAAAATACTGTTATGCTAACTATTTCCCCTTAACTTTCTTTGTTTTATATTCTGATTTGTTGCTTGGAGAGAAAATATGCACGGATTCAACAGATATCCAGACAACATCCAGGCATGTTTTTCACAGATTCTCCACATACTTCACATTCTCCCCTGTGATTCTGGCTCTGGGTAAACATCTGTAAGCTGAAAAGCCCTGAAATGGCACGCTCGGTCTTAACACCAGCGACAGTGAGGTTACCGTCAGTTTGTGTAGTGTGAAATACACACCTGTTGTTTTTAGTAGCCATGATTAAATGCCAGTGGGAAAAGAGAGACACAGACTGAACAACACCTCTGACTTGCAGAGGGAGAAATTTATGAGCTTTTCAGTTACAAAACGCCTGCAGCACGGGCAGAGATCCTCACGTGTTCTCTTTCTAACCAAATGACTCTTTAATCAGAGCTTTCTCAGAGGGTGTGCCATGTAAAATTTACCAAGTATTGCATCAAAGTTTCAGATTATTATTGTTGCCTTAGTAAAATAAATTACAGTCTGACTGTCTCACTCTCTAATGTGAGTATTCGCTGCCCCCTGCAGGTTTAGATGGTTTATGAGAATACTCTAATATTATATTCACAACTGTAATTTCACAAAGGTTAATCACTTTATGTTCAAAGCTATAAACAATTATATTGTTAAAGTTGAATTTCCCTTGTGGATGACATTTTATTAAGGTAATTTATGACATGTTTTTAAAAAAAATTATTTTCATTGAATAGCCTAATCTATTAACAATATTAGAGGCCACTCATCTATTCCTGTTAATTTATTAATCTTCCACTGTGACATAATTTGGATACATTCAGAAATAGTTATCCTTACATGGATAATTTGTTTTATATATTTAAAATAGTAAACTTGCATATGGATGGATAAGGTGAACCCTTAAAAATCTCTTCAAATTATTGCAAATATCTTTGGCCTGGTTGCTGACAAAAAGGGTCATTGTGTTGACAGATTGGACAATATAATGTAGATTGGATCTTTATTTGAACTCCAAATTCAGATGTAGGTCCTTTTATGCTGTCAGCTTTGGCAGCCACACATTGTAATTACAGTCCATATAACACTAATACATTTTAATTTTGTGAATAATTGCCTTTACCTGAAGCTCTAAAGACCATGACGCTATTATACATGCTCTAATATGCCCAAACCAAACCAAACCCATATCCCTTTCATAAGATTCATGCCATTATCTCAATGTACCAGCAGGGGGCATCATCTAGTGAAGAATACAGAGGTTGGAGACAAAAAAAGTGTCTGGACACCATCCACATCGTGGGCTGCACACACACACACCTCTCATTGAACTGTCGTGCTTTTCTCTTTTGACTTGTAAACTACTGTAGGTGAAGCTCTGAATGTGTGAAAGTGAGAAAATACAGGAATAGAAGAGGTCAATGAGTTGACTCCATTTAAGTTTAAATGGTGGGAATTATTGTTGTCTTCTAGCAGAAAATGTTATTTTGAATATCACCATTTGAGAGAGGTGATATATTGGATAGATCAAATATATGACTTAAAACAAAAAACTTACTTTTTTCTGTTTTTTTTTTTTTGTGGTAGGCTTAAATACAATAGGCCATTATATGTTTCCTTGTTATAGTTTTATTGTCTTTTGCAGTGATAAGCAACTGATAAACGCATAATAAAAATAGGCATTATGTTCAACAACTCTGCAAGCAGCGTGTCAGTGTTTCACAGCTGATGACTGTTTCGCAATACTGTTTCTTATCGTCCCATTTTTTAACAAGAAAAAAAAAACTGGAGTCTGTACAGATATTGAGCCAACATGGCTGATCCCAGAGCGCCAGTTGCAGCAGCGCCGCCTCTCTCTCCCACCTCCACGGGTGGATGAAAAAGCGCATGAAATAGGAGAAAAGGAGGTGTGTTGGGGCATGCGCAGACACTGCTCGCCGCTTAGTTATCCCCCCTTTTCTTTCTTTTTTTTTTTTTTTTTTTTGAGGAATCGAGCTGGTTACGTCACGGGCTCGTTCACGGTGCTGGAGCTTGAGATTCACCATCCACTCATGCAGCCACAAGCACAGTGAGGCATTGGCGCTCTGAAGGGGGGAAAGAGAGAGAGAAAAAAAACAAAAAAACGCTTTTCCTTTTTTAATTTTTCTTTTTAAGTTTGGCACGGAATGAGCTGAGCGGAGCCGGCGGCTGCAGGGCTTTCTGTACGAGCTGGACGGTTCTGGTGGCATGGTGTGGTGAAACAAGAGACCCCAGCCAAGCACAAGAGAGACAAGAGGTTACACTGTGCTGTGCATCATGTTTGAATGCCGATAATCAATTAGAAATATACATGACTGTGCTGCTGCATTGCCTATAGCCTCGCCGGGCTGTAGCAAGTCTCCTTTTTATTCTAGAAGCCGGTCTGAAGCGGCCACCGTGCGGGGCTGAGGGCGCAGCTGAAACGGACAATCACACCCGGACCATTGAAGGGGTTCGGATGAGGTGGTTGATCGGGTTGTTTGGTTTCAGAAATCCAGCCAACTTTTCCTCTATTCCTTTCTAACAGCAGTGCCATCGGGCATTGCTCAGGAGATGGCGATGAGGTTGTTCTACTTGGGATTTATACTCTGCCTGGAGATCATATCTCCTAACGGTGCAACCGTAGGTAAGAAGCCTGTTGTCTTATCTTGCATTGTGATACTCGAGAAAGCATGATCACTTTTTTTTCTCTTCTCTCTCCCCCCACCACCACCACCACCACCACCTCTTCTCCTCCTCCTCCTCCCTCCCCTGCAAAGCATCTGTGCACAGGCCTGTGTTCACTAGAGTTAGAGCCAAATAGGTTGTCTTCACAATAACACAGTGTGCCACAGCAGTGTCCTCAGTGGGAACAGATCAGTAACTGGGGAAGCCTTTTAATCAGAGAAAGTACCGCACAAATAAGCAGTTGCGCTGATTATTTTGGCCTAGAACCTGTCGTGCGTTGTTTAGCAGAGCTCCTGTCTGAGCAGACAGAATGGCTGCAAGGATGGTAGACACTGAGGTTATTCACAGTTGGAATATTCAGCAGTTAAAAAAAACAATCGCAACACTTGCATGAACAACCCATTTCCACCTACATTATTTCTGACTGACTGCGACAAAATGGCTCTATCTCCTCTCCATTTTTCCCCACACGCAAAATCCAATTCCTCGTGTATTTTCTGTGTACGGCTACAGCTGATAGCCACCATTCAAAGAAACTGCCGGGTGTTTTTTTTTTTTTTTATTCACAAAAAAATCCCAGCGGCACGCTTGAGTTACATATGAAACCTGTGGCAGCCATCGGTCAGATCAGTTTTCATGTTTGTTTTCACTTACTTGGCGCATATGAAAACAACTGTTGTGTCTGCTTGTAAAGGTATAATCTTAATGGCGTGGCTTGTCCAGACGTGCAGCGTCTCTACAGCTGAGAACCACAATTTATACTAGTGACAGCCAGGTAATGTCTGATAGTGAAATGAATAGTCGTGCAGTTATCCTCTTACCTCCCGGGATCTCCTTAATACTCCCGAATCCCTGATAGTAATAATGAGATATTAAATGCACCATTGCTCTTTTGACAGGGCATTGCAGACCTGTTGAGCTAACAGTCTGCTTTTTTTCTGTCTTGTGTATTTTAAGGGAAAAATAAAGGTGCAAAATAGCTAAATAATTTGAATTTTTCAACAGATATTTCACCAAATACAACATGTGGCTTTGTACTTATATAATTGTATTATGGATTTGCTCTGTTTTGTAAGCCTATGCTTAATTTACAATGATAGCCTCCATGTTTACATAATCCTGGAGTCTTTTGAAAACCATTAATATTTTTTTGTGGATGCAAAACAGGCAAAGGCTCACACTGATGTTCTCTAGTCTGAGAGCCTTTTATATGCATACATATTAGTAAAATCAATCTGACAGTTCATCTCACTCTGATGGTATGTTTACTTTGATGCCAAAGGGAAAAGTAGCATATTATTACCTTCATTTTCCCACTGAAGCCAGCTCATATCAATGTCTTTACAAGAATCACATCTGTTGTTAGATCTTATATAAGTTTCATTCGAATTTGATGGAAGCTGTCCAGAGTGAGAGCCATAGTTGAGGTTATAGGAGTGTGCAAGCTCCTCCCACCTCCTCCATCAGTATGTAACATCTGGACACAGGGAGACCATTAATCCAACTTAGATGTGACTGCAAGGGGGTGGAGGGGTGAAGCGTAATAAACTTCAGCAAGAATCATTCTCGGATGCTCTCTCTGAAACTGACACAGAGTTACATCACAGGGAGTCAAGGATAAATGTTATGTGTGTTATGTCATTATTAACAGTTGATTTATCAGCCTCCCATCGGAGCAGTGTTGCTCCAAAAGGGTAGAAATAGCCAAATGAGTGGATACAAATTCTAAAGCCAGCCACTCTGACTGGATTTGTCACCACTGGGCAGCAGCATGAATTTACGAATGAGGAAGGATTAGAAAGAGGAAGTTCAGAAGGCCATAGCTGACAGTTAAACATAGGACAGACCCCTTTGTTTGTTATTGATATTTGGTGTTGATTAGAGTTTATTGTCAGGGCACTTGAAGGTGTAATCCTTTTTAGACAAGATCCAGCACAGTACTGTGCAATACTGAGAAGAGACAAAGAGCAGTTTTGCAATTATTGTGAAAACTGGTGAATCCATGATCACACAAGGGAACACAATTTGAATCAATCAATATAAATAAGGACAGCAACTAATAATTGTCTTTAATGATTCATCTGTTGGTCTTTTAGCAGTTATTCAATTAGGTTTTTAGTCTACAACCCAAAACTCAAAGATAGTTTACAATAATAATGATGATGATAATAATAACCAGATCAGGATAAGCAAAATTTGAGAAACTGGAACCATTAAATTACTACTTAGTATGTTTTACAATTTATCGATTATCCAAATGGTATATTCTGATCAACTAACACAATTAATCAACTAATCACTTCAGTTCTAGCTGACATTACAGTAAATACACTGGGGACAGAATGGGATGTTATTTCAGCTGTCATTTAATGACTTAAGTGAGAAAATAGTTTTTTGGTTTTCAATTTCATACCACATTTCAGACAACAAAATGACACAATATTGAATGAAATCCTTCATATTTATAACATTAACTCTTCCACATTTGATAACTTGGATTACTGAGCTTACATGTATGATCTCAAAAACCCTAAGGCTGCAAAAGAATCCCGTTGGTGAAAAGTGTAAATGTAGGTCAGAGGCTAAAGAGGTTGAATTCCTGAGGAGCCTACACTCTGTTTGCCTGACCTTTTTAATAGGACCTGGCTTTACCTTTTCCTCAGAACTGTCACTGGAAACATCTGCTGGAAAAATTCAGCATCCCTCATACAAATTCAACAGATAATAGGACTTGGATTGCTCTCTTCAGTTCTTCCAAGTGGAGGTCACTGGGGATTGGTTATTGTAACTCTGCACACCTGAGGCTGTCTGTTGACTGCACTCTTATCAGGTAACATGGATAATCCCCAAAATGATTTTCTGCCATTCAAGCTTCTCACAAAGAAACATAAGATAAAAAGGCATTAAATATTTTGGGTGAAATATATCCACAGCGTCCAGTTTTGATACATTCTTTGGCCTGTGAAGCAAATTTTATGTAAAGCTTATGTGCAGGTGTTTTGCATTTTGGTCTCAACATAGTGAAAATATTTTCAAAATGAATAGCAGACAGTGGGATTCTTGACCTTAGCTGCAGAAAAAAACATTTATCCCTCTACTTCCTGCTCTCCATTGCAAACCATTGTGACAGGAAGGTAAAACCTTAGATTAACATAAATGTCTTCAGTGTTGTTCCCCACATATTGAAGGTGTGAGACAGAAGATAAAAGAGTGTTGATTGTGAATAGCAGGGGTGTGCTGTAATTGGTGTTTTTGACTAGCTACATCACCATTTACCCTGTTTAGCTCCTAAGCTTCAAAAAAAGGAATGGATTGGCTTCTTTAACAAAATGGGGAGTGTGGGTGTGTGTTAATGCAGCTCTGTAATAAAATCAGGCTCTCTCTATTCATCTCTGCTTGAGACAATTTTTTGATTTTTTTTTTATCATTAATATTATGATGTCTCTTAGAAATTATTGTTTTGAACATGCCACTCATGAGAATGCAAGCCCCTAAAGATATCTGTTGTCAGGGAAATGCATTTGATTTTAGTTGCACTTCATAAAGGGAGTACACAGCGTTATTCAAATGTTGCAAATGGTTGCAATGTTTGCCCAACACCTGGCACAGCTGTGAGAATACTGTCTTTGTGCCTGCTGTTTTACTTTAACATAACCTAATGGTGAACTTCTCACCTGATGCCTCAAGCTTGACCACCCAGCTTGTCCTGTTTCTAGCGACTGTCATCTGCAGCTCTTTGTGTGTTAGTCCCACTGGCTTTACCAGCTCGTGCTCACGTACACCTCATGTTGGCAATGTTGCTGGCTTTGTGCTTGACTGGAGAATCGATTTGATCACAGGGACCCTTGGTACTTTTCACACCTGGTCAGAGGAGACGATCTGATATATGGAGATAAAATTCCAATTTCATGGACTGTTGCAAAGGGTCAAAGCTGTTTGCTTTCATCAAAGTCACAGCATTCACGCTTAGTCATTGGACTGTGGTTGAGCATGTAACTAACATTTGTGCTGTGGGTGTCATGGCAAAGATATGGATGCAATTAATCTATCTTTATAATACTTCTTTTCAACGGACCGTGTAAATGTTTATTTGATGAGCTGAAAGCAAATTGTCACTTAGATTCTTTGCACTTCACAAATTAAAAAATACACACTGTAAGGGCATACAAGACATATTCAACATTATTTACGACTGCAAAGTTTAGATGATGATTTTTGCATACATTTTCCATAAAATTTGTCATTGTATATTGATACTGTGATATAGAATGATGCATACGCTGATAAAGTGTTTTATACATATGAAATCTACCCAACCCTAGTTACTAGTAATCTGAATAATCCATGTAATCCACCATACAGTGTGAACACCTGCCAATTTTATATACCATGCTGCAACTTCAGTACTTTTTAATCTGATAATTTAGAATGTCATGATGATCTAGTCTATCAGATTACTTTAGGTCAGCAGCTCAAACCAACACTGAGTTATGGGCTCTTATATAACCAGCCGATATACATCTGCCCATACAATGTAGAATATGTACCATGTCCTCAACCATCTAAAAGGTTAAATAAACAGTCTGCAGTCTGTTGCCAGGTTAAAATTTGTACTGTAAATGCAATGCCATGATATAAAACAGAATGCTTCTCATTTAGAAAAAAACATTGGTACAATATAACTCTTATACAAATGAATATATATGAAAAATAATAGATTACATATTTGTCGTTAATGCCTTTCAACAGAATTAGCCAAATCTTATAGTAAAGGATTAAAAAGATTTTAAGAAGACATTCAGTATGATAAGGAAATTACATTTATAATGTCATGTTATTAAAATAAAATGAGAATCTTTTATCACAAGTCAACTTTAAGATGATCTTAGTTTTGTCAGTTACCAGTTATGATGTTCTCAGACTCAAAAAATCACTATTCCTTCAGGAATGTCTGTCATCTCAATAAACCATGGATACATTTTCTATATTGATGCTTCATAGAAAAGCAGTGCAGACAAACTTAATTTGCACTAGTTTCACTTAGTAGACGTAAACTCTCTCAAGCTTCTTGCAGTTTTATTCAAACATAAAAATTACATACTCTTTAGTTTGAAAACTGTTATTCATAACCATTTGAAACCTTTGAGTTTATATTTCCTTGTCTGGTTTTGTTATCAGGTCAAACCTCTATTATATGTGACCAACAAACAATTGGATGTCGTCTGTGGTTCTCAACAATACTATCAAGATTGAAGGGTGTGTGTAGTTTTGGACTTGAATGGTGCATGCCAAGGCTCACAGCTTGAGGGTATAAAGTAAAGTAACTGCAGACAGCTGAGTTCCTATTCCACCATAAAATACTGTTAAATCACCAGTTCTGGTGTTCTAGTGTCTGCTTAAAGGCTTTTCCTTATTTTCAGACATACATATAATGTTACAATGTCAGATTTTCATATTAAACAAAGCAGTGGCAAAGGCAGGGCCTCACAATAGATGCTTATCACTCGCTTCTCAACTCTTACTCTGCTTAGCTTTCCATCATAATATTACATCCGAAAGCCTCTGACTTTGGTGAAAAAGAGACCGTCTTCCATCTGAATAATTAATACAGCACAAAAATTCAGGACTAACAACTCTGCCCTCATAGGTCCCCTTTAATTTTCCAAGGTCTAAAGAACATTAATGTGAAGTTAAGACCTTTCTATGTTATTACACAAGTTTTAGGATCTCACTGCTGAACAAAGAGCTCATCTGTTAAGATGTGATGTGGATGACAACTCATTTGTGCATTGTTTATGAGTCATTCTGAGCAATTATTGAGTCAGGCACATTCCTCCCTCCTGCCCCCCTCTTTTTTTTAGAGTGAATCTAATGAGGCATTCATCAAGGGAGATCCACTCGCATTAAATCACAGAGACATTTCATCTTTGAACTGAAGTAAATCCTCTTGTAACATACTGTATTCATACCTTACTGCTGTAGCCTTGGATGTTTTTTCCTGGTAGCGTCAGAGGACAGAGGCAAGGCAGGGTTTACAGCCATCTCAGTCGCAATGAATGCCTCAATTTATGTGGTCCAGCCCTCATTTTGTGGCTCCCATATTCTGTTTTTATAACAGCTGAATCTGGGTTGACTTTTCCTCTATGGGTGCACAGAGCAGTGTTATGCAGAGACTACAGGGTGGGTGTCGAAGAACTCTCCTTGGCCTCACCATTGGCCTATTTACATGCATCTTTATGTCCATCAATCACTCAGTGTATGTCTTTTACTGCGTTGCCTTTTACTGCTCTGGTCTGTGACGTCCTGCAGAGCCTCATCAGGTTACCTTGGAGGTTAAAGCTGCACCCCTTTGTTGTGCGATGACAAAAACAAAGCTTTCAGGCACAAGAGTGGGTACTAACTCAACGCAGTCCTCTGCTGTTTATGCATATTCAACCTCTTTGAAAATGGCTATTGAGGATAAGAAATTAGATAGCCTATGGCCATTGTATGTGCACTGTGAGCTAGTTAAAGTGCTCCAGTGCTTGGCTGTGGCTTGGCTTGCACAAAGCTAAGTGGTTGCATACCGGTTGGGTTATACGCAGTGTTTCTATTGAAGAGGTTGATTCAATGGCTACAGCAGTGGCAAAGGCAGGGGCCTTACATTAGATGCTTATCACTCGCTTCTCAACTCTGCTCAGCTTTTCAACATCTGAAAGCCTCTGACTTTGGTGAAAAAGAGACCGTCTTCCATCTGAATAATTAATACAGCACAAAAATTCAGGAATAACAACTCTGCCCTCATTCTCTTCCCCGTGGTCGGCGTTTGGTTTTAATTGTTAATTATAATGCATGGATTCTGGCTTTGACATCCTGCTAAACTGAACACAGATAAATCACTTCAAACTTGACCTCAGGGGTCTAATTGCATAGTTGGTTTGCTTTTTTCACTCTCTGAATCACTCTGGAAGAAAAGTGTTCCACAATAGAGGACAGGGAAGGGGAGAAGTGATGGGTGATGAGAAACAGTCCTGGTTTCATTCCATTTTCTCCTGTCACTACACTTGTACACAGTAAGACCACAGAGACCCTGAGGGTCATTTATTTATTCCTTTATTCAAGTCATTTCACATTCCCATTTGTGCTGTTATCTTTTAACAGCATTTAATAGAATCCATGCTCTATTGCTCAGCCTAGAAATTATCCAGAGGGGGATTGGGTTGGTTGAATAGTAGGATCTGCTCAGTGTTAAAGGTGTGCTTGTGAAACAAAAGTTTTTTTTTTATCAGTTTGTTTGGTTAATCTTTTTCAGCTGTGTTCTGTGTGCATTTGGATAACGGTTATTGTCATCCTGGTGTGTGGTGTTTCAATTAAAGCAAGCTTGCAATATATTGCAGCCATTAGTCCACTACACAGTGACATTAGCAAAGCAGCGACAGCAGACATGTCTACACAGGATGCGTTCAGGTACAGTATAGTATTTAAATCACTGTAGTAAAGCATGTAAAGTGGAGGAAAATGACTTCAGGTTGTAGTTTACTAGACAACCTGAGATCTTCCTGCCTACCCATTGTTTGGGGATTTCTAAATGCAAGGTAGTTGTTTGAAGGGGAAGAGTACGGACACTAACAAACCTACGGCCCTTAGATTTTGTCAAGGACATGCCTTACTGGAAATGATGCTCTCCCACCATTCTCCTCGATAGTAAACTGCATGTCACTGCCCCACTATGAAGGGCCACCTTAAAGACTTTGGATTGGTTCTGTAATGCAGTTTGTTTGATTTTTTTTAAAACTCTCTAATTGTTTCCACCCAGTTTTAATAAAGAAATCTGGGAGATTGTCCTCAGTCTCTAGTTGAACAGTGTTTAGAGAATTGCGAGTCTGTCAGGTTGTGTATAGCACGAGTGAAACACGAACCATTACACAGCCTGTGTAGACAGCTGTACTGTACTGATTAAGATAGAAGCGTATCTCCTCCGGCAGACAACTGAAGAACATGGCTGAGACACCTCCTGTGCAGACAGTTCTTTACTTTTTGTATATGCACTCAATTCCATTCTCGAATTCAAAACTAAAGCTCTTTGGTTTCTTTACAATCTAGCTTCTTGTCTGTAAAAGATTGTCTTTTTGAGGCAAAACTATACACATGAAATCAATTAGAAGGTGCTGGAATGTGCTGCATGGATCTGGAGTTGATTTGTTGAGCAGGGATGGCCATATTGAGGGAGACAGATCGGGGGGGAAAGTGGGTCAGTGTTGTGTCCCAGCTGGTGATGGTGTCTGGAGGCCTCTATCATTTGGCTGCTGAATTGGTGCCACAACACCATTTACTCACCATGTCTTCCTGTTCCATCCCACAGACTTCCTTTCAGCCTTTGAGATTTATTTTTGTGAAATTTTTTGGAGTACAGAAAAAAAACAACACCTTGAATTCTCTCTTGCAAATGAAGACATAGCCTTGAAAATACCTCTTTTTTTATTAGGCACTCAGAAGGGACGTTTCTATAAGAGCGGGGCTCCGTGTACGTTTATACATTTGCTCATTCGGTCGTGTTTAATGCTTTTTGCCATGCACAGTGCTCGAGGGCAATTCAGTGTGCACTGTTTAGACAGCACAAAGCTCCAGTGGCCCTGCATAAGGAAATACAGTGTGTGCTCCATACAGCTGGCAGTATGCTCAAAGTCGGGCCAAGTCAGCCAACTGGAGCCAGAACATCCACATACCAGGAAGTAACCCAATAATTTATAGCAGTGTGTAGGACATATCAGATTCAAACATTTGTTCTGTGAATCTTTCAGTGACAACGCAACGCCTTATGTAAAAAGCAGGAGTCTGTAAGTCTATTTATTTTCTCTTACACAATCATGCTTGGCCTCATCCTAGAGAGCAAGTGCACTTGTTGAAATATATCAATAAAATATTGCTTACATCTCAGCTTTCAGCAACTGACTCCACGTAGAATTTGGTTTCAGCACTTAATAACCAGAGGCAAACCATTGACGGATGTTTTTTGGTCAGTAAAACAGCAATGACTTCACCATGATGTCTTGCTTTAACAAGATCAAGAGGAAAGAAAATAGAATTACAGTCTGTGATTTCTAATTTTGACCACATACATCCCAATTTTGTGAATTTATTCAAGTAAGAGCTTGCAACCCATTAAAAAGACATTAAATTCGATGTTTAGTTGAGTGCAGAGAATTGGATATTTAGATTGAAACACTAATCCCATGTCTAATGGACAAATACTCCAGATATTTTCACAGTGTACTGACCTTCAGGCATTCTTGGGCTTACAGTCGCCTCAAGGACTTTCTCAGCCTTCATATTTAATGCCTTAAATGTATCACTGTCCTATACAGATATTTTAAATGAAAGGCAATGTCAGGGCAACATATTGTAACTACATCAGAGTGCAGAGACAGGCATTTTGGTGTTTGTGGAGGACAGCTGTTAAAAAAAAAAGTTCAGTTTTTTTTTTTTTTAAATCGGCCAAATAAAGATATTCGTTCATGGTGTAATTTTTCTTCAGAAATAGAAACCCTGTTTCCTGTGGAACTTCTAAAGTTGCCTTTACTGAGTCATAGTGTGAAATTCAAAACTCTCAAGACTGTTTCCTGTCCAATTAGATATATTTTTGCTCTAGTAGATACCAATAGGTAGATAGTGTTTTTCTCAGGTTATCTTAATAGGCAAGGAGCAGTTTTTTGATGTTCAAGTATATACCATACTGATATTACTTTTAAAAGTTCATCATAAGCATCAGAAAATGAGGTTATTATTTTAAAAAATGTGATAATCCTGCTGCTTTGCGGGTAGCAGATTTGAATACTGTGGGATTTCCTACCATTTAGTCACAGCAGTGTGATCAAGTTGCCACTCAGCTGTGGCAGGAAATGCTTTAGTTGGAATTGCATTATCAAGAGGGAACTCTGTTGGCAGAGACACTGGGCTTATTGGAGTTCCTGTAAGTGGAGTATGTACCTTGATTCAATAGGATTGGTGTTTGCTGTTGGGCCAATCCCAGGAGACCAAATAAAGGCCTTCTTCATTCTCTTTTGTAGGTAAAGTGTATTCAAATGGTTTAACGTCTCAGCCTGATTTGGACCCTCTAAAAATTGTCAGTACTTTGGCAGTTACTTTGGAAAAAAGAGACTTTGCAGGGTGAATTAACAATTCACATCTCTGTTTGAGATATTTCAGTGGGCTTTGAAAGAAGACTGCTGAGGGGGGAAGGCTGCCAGTCCTTTCCCCCAGTCTCTAACCCCTCCTCAGCCACAACCTCCAATTAGGCTCAGAGGTTCTCCCCTCTGTGGTCATTTCATGCTGGTGTGTAAAGCGATGGTAAAATTAGAACCCACAATGTTTTATTTCCAGTTTTATGCCCACTCATAGGGAACAACTGCCTCAACCCAGATGCTTCACACAGGGACCAGAGAGACCAAGGGAATGCCTTCACATGGCAGCCTGTCAAGAGGTTTCAATGCCGTTACTCATTTCAGTTCAGGGCCCCGTCAGTGCGGCTGTTTGTTTGGTTGTTGGTTGTTTAGGCAGATTAAATGGCAATATATACGCACAGGCAAATCCAGTGTATTTACCACCATACCCAATGTACCAGGACATTGGTGAGCTGAAAGGAAGCAAAACTAACAAGTTGGCCCCAGGCCATGGCTAGCCTCCCTCTCATTCCTTCACCGAGGGGTTGGGTGTGTGCATGTCATCTAAACTGATTCATTCACTGGTCTCTATCCAATCTTTTATGGTTCTCTTTCTCACTCTCATCTCAAATTTTACATCCTGTCAGGGCCTTGATGTTTAATATGGAAGTTTTGTATTTTGGCATTTCCCTGCTGTGTTTAAATCTTATTCTCTTGCATCCCTTGAATTTAGTTTTGTAAGGCTTGCCCTTGCTATTGTGTGATGAAGAGAGCAGGGTGAAAGCTCTGCATTTTAAATCCCAGCTCTCTCTTTCTCTTTTTAATATAAAGGTTTTAGGTTAATATAAGTAATGGAAATGATCTTATCTGATCCCTGCAATCCTTTAGCTGCTAATTATATTTACTAAAACATGACACTCAGAAGTATTAGTGTTTGACATATACATACACTTCACTGTCACATTAAAAAAGACCAGGGTCTAAACCCCTTAGGCTACATTCACACCAAATCTGGCAATGCAGCACCTTCCTGCAGGGTTGTGCGGACATGTGGGTGTGTTTATTTGTGCTTTAGAATGTAACTGCTGTGAAACAATCAGAAATTAATGTTTTATTTCTCCGACTCACTGCTTTGTTCCTGCTACTGCCGCTCCCTCTCTTCGCTTGACCACCGCTTCTCTATCTCTCTCTCTCTTTCTCTGTCTCTCAAGCTCTCAGCTTACTCTCTCTCTCTCTGGTCTTTTTTAAAATGAGTTGGGAAGCTGACAACAAAGTCAACAAGTAAAAAAGGTTCTTCCCGTGGGTGTCTTCAATCTGATCGTTGGCTTACGTGATTGGCCACTGCAGCGTGACGTTGGCTTGTATTTTGGCACAAGTTGACTCTGATCCAACTTCTTGCCCGATGGCTGCTGCGTTTTTTCGCTCAACCTCATGTAGTCCCCACTCCCGCAGCCTGAAGGCACTGCCCCCATTCAAATGAACGGGAGGACTGCCGTTTTCCCCGCATTGCCGGATTTGGTGTGAATGCGGCCTTAGTCTGACAGTCAAAAAGAAACGTGATTGCCATGATACACTAGCCTCATGCTCTCTCTTGTGATTTCAGTCACATCCCAGCCCCCTTGTGGTGTGCACCCCCCTCCCCAACACCTCTCTGCCTGCCAAGTACGTAGGGCGGCAAGTCATCCAGGGCGAGAGAGGGCTCAGTCCCTGCAGAGAATCACAATGAGACCTTCAGCGCTGTCCTTGCTAGAGCATTGCTGCAGTACAGTAACAACAACCTCCTGACTGAAATGGCTATTGTGGTCTTTCTTTCTTTGTGTGTAACATTTTTTGACCACTTGCTTAAAAGGAGGCATTACCCTTGTATATATTTAGCAGCCTATTTTCATTCTTCCCTAGAATGAGAGCAAATGTTACTCTAGGATTTCAGTTTTCTTTATCTTCATTTGTACTCAGGTTACATTTTAATTTGGCCATTTTAGTGCAAGATTATGTCATTAATGATGAAAATGTACTCTTACTCCCTTTGTTATTGGATACAGTCAACATTTTGATCCATTAAAAGGGTCAGTCTAACCAAATAAGGGGAAAAAAACAGATTTTCCCTATAACCCTTAGTGATGTCTATTCATCCAGATAGTTCTGATTTTAGTCACTCAGTTTTTGAGATATCTGTCTGAGATTTCTGCTACAAAGGAATTGGTGAGTAGAATTTCATTGATGGTGCTTGAAGCAGATTAACTGTCTGTTTAAAGATTTCAACAGGAAGAAACAATGTCCCTGTTCGTCACTGACTTCACCGTGACCACTTGTCATTGAAACTCCTTTCTATCTGAAAAATACTACCCATGAAAACTGACAGACTTCTCTGTAGGTTATTAACAGTCACATGTAGGAGGATTCTGGGGGAATTTTTCAATGCTGTGAGCATGCAATCAAAATTCCATCCACCATTGTATTTGGGTGGAGACAGAAATCCAATCTCAAAACATGGGCGAATGCCTAATCTGTATGGCAAGATAAGTGAGAAAATAGGTTTTGTTTGTTTGGTTTTTATAATTCGGGCCAACCAACCCTGTATGATTGATTTGATATAAGTGATAAATTCAGTGTTGACAGACTGATGCAACACCTAGTAGGCAGAGCTCTATTTCACCAGAGTTTTTCTTAGTGAGGCTGAGTTAAAGCATGTCAGCAGTGTCAGACTGCTGATGGGTCATGAGCGTTGCTGTGGTGCCGCTAGCCTGTGGTATACCTCAACAATCTGTTCTGACTTACTGCCCAGAACTACCGTGCTCTGCAGTTTCCCATGGGTCAGACGGTGATTGAATGCCCAGTTATGTCTGTGCCTTGACACATGAAAGAGCCTCTGTGGTAAAAGTTAAAAAACACCTTCAGAGTAATAAAAAAAAGCAGAAAGAAATAAGATGTCCGTAAGAAGAGAGGAAACAACAAACAAACCCAGAACTAAAAGGCACCAGTGTTGGTTTTAAACTTGTAGAGGAGGGTTTTTTTCTGAATAGAGTGTGCCTGTGGGTCCTTTTGATACAAAAACATCATTGTAAACTTGGGTTGACCCTTGCATGTTGTTATGCCCTACTGAGTTAAGATCTATGCTGCTTTAAGGTGGAAATTTCCTAGTTAGATTCTGGACAGGAGCAAACAGATGTTGAAATGTTCTTATAAAAAAAAAAGAAGTAACTACTGTATACAATTACATCATACAAATACTGTATGATGTATTAAAAAACATTCACTTTCATCTTGGCATTTTTGGAGAGGGTTGTTAGAGAATTGCATTTCTTTCTATATAATTGTGATTCAGAAACATTTCCAGCATTCAGTTGTTTTCGTGACGACACATCAAATTTCCCCTGCTTTTTTTTTTCAGCTCCCAAAGCTGACGACCAGCCCAAGACCTGCAGCTCTAAGCAGTTTGTGTGTAAGGATCAGGTGACCTGTATCTCCAAAGGCTGGCGCTGTGATGGGGAGAAGGACTGTCCAGATGGCTCAGACGAATCAGCAGATATCTGTAAGTATGCCTACATGAAAGTAACCACTAAAACTGCCTCTCAGCAGACGTGTCCTCAGCTCTCATGTTCTCATCCAATCTGTTGTGCTTGAGGGTGACAAGGATTGACGCTGGTCTTATGCAACTTTGTTTTCTTGAGACTCCTATGTTGCAAGTCAACCTTTTCCTAAACACTGAATCATTTTTTTTATACTTCATGTCGTAATAGTCGCTGCCTCTAAATGGCTTTGAAGGGATGGCAGCACAATGTTCAGACAGTTTAATTTGGGCCTGAATAAGAGGGTAGGTTATGCCCTTTCTACGAAGGACACAGGCTCACAGTGTGTACTCTGGCTGTTCCGCTGAATTATAGCTCTAATTATGCAGCCTTGTTTAGTCTGAATGTTCAGGGATGTGTCTGCTCTTGTCTGGACTCTTGTGGGATCTGCGCAGTCCCTGAGAGTCTTGTCCCAGCCACTCACATCTGTCAGCCTCTCCATCCTGCCATTATATGCAGGCGTTAATGGTGATTTTATTGTCTGCATGTGCCACACCTTACATCTGTCATGCCACAAACATTCTCACAATAGTCTGGCACGCAGAGACAAGCAGCTGACACCCAGCTTTAAGGGTCTTGTTATTGTGGGTGAAAACACTATTAAGTATCAACACACAGGGATTGAATTAGGGAATGAATTATGTGAGATAGATGAGGGTAATATGTTGAATTATGATGCTGTAGTCATAGGCACATAAAAAATGAACTGTAGGTGTCGAGATGGAGAAAGTTAAAATTAGATGGATTCCCCTCCCACAGACAGGTTAAGTAATCTCCTCCATGCTCCACAGTTTTACTGTATTAAATATCAAATCTTTGAAAAGATTTGGTTTGAGGGTGAACTGTCAAATGTTTTTGAGCTAACGTGCCATTTGAAGATCAACCCAGAGGTTCAGCCCAACAGAAAAAATTCTCATCAACTGCCTCAGTCACTCTCCTTTATTTATGTATTTGAACAGATTGTATGGTGAGAGTTGACAGCTAACAGTTTAACTCTTTATTTATGAATTGTCCATAATTAGCTGATGCTTAAGGATTTTTAAGAAAGTAAGCAAATGATCAATTGTAGTTGTAGATAACAGCAATTACAAAACATAAGCAATTTTATGTAAGTGTGACTCACGTAGTTTCACTCAAACAAGCGGCAGCCGTTCAATTTCTTCCTTTTTTTCTACTAAGCAATTGAACTGAGTGAATTTTCCATAGCACTTATGTAATTTGGTGACACAGACAATGGTGTGATTCATCTTCTGCATGGAGAGATGGAGAGCGGTGTTTCACCAGAACATCAAGATATGTTCTGCTCAATTACCCACTTCGCATGGGCTCTCCTCTGCCTGTCGCTTTACGTTTAGTTAAGGCACTTCTCCATTCATGTGAGTTTCTGAGGCAGTCATAATAAATATCTTTTACTGCAATTAATGTACTTTTTGTCCTTTGCAGTGCTATGTGTTTGCAGTCTAACAAGCTCAGTCAAAGGCACATTTTTTGCTTTCACAATGAAAGGCGGCCAGGCTGTGATTTTATCCACAGTCGTTTAGTTGATCTGTCCATTAAATGTGAGTGGTGTTTGGAATAGAGGGCTGCAGATAAAGCTACAGAGTAAATGGGCCTCAGCCAGCAGAGATGGAGACAGGAAAGTTTGGAGGAGTATGACTCTGAAGGTTATTTAAAATCCTGCTATGACTCAGAGGAATGGAAAAGTCTTTTCCTTTGTATCCCGGCTTTTCCGTTTAAGGGGTGAAATAGTTTGCAGGTCATCAGCCTGGTTTCTCCCCTACTGGAACGGATCATGAAAGGCAATCTGACCGGCATTCTGTAAAAAAAAGGCTCCTTTCAAATGAAAATGGTAAATATAAAGGCAGGCCAAACATTGATCCTTCTTAGAGGGGGGCTGAAATTTTGATCAACTGGGGAAGTTTTGGGTTGATGCTATTTTTTTTTTTTTAAGTTGAAAGTTCAAGGTATCACAGCTTTCTTTTTATCAGCCGCAAAGTTTACAAAAGCAGATAAACTTTCTCTTTCAAGCTTTGTTTTTGAAAGTCTGTGAATTCAAACAAAAATTCCTTGCTTTTGTTCCAACATGCCCCCCAGACCGCAGTCTAGTTATGTGTGTTAATGTTGATGGGAATTAGAGAGGGGCGTGCTACTATAATTATGACATTATCTCCAGTTCAAGTTAATTACTAACTACAGGCTTGGTTTACGAAGAGTACTCGCAGAGATTTCACCAGGCAAAGACGTTTTTCCTCTTCTTTCCTCTTTCTTCTCTTCTATTCTTCCTCTCTCTCTCTCTTTCTCTCTCTCTCTCTCGGTCTCTCTCCCTCTGCCGCGGCTGCTGGTGGCTTTTGGTGCGGGATCACTTCACAGTCTGGCCATCCTGTAAATCAGAGATTGTGACAGTGCTGACAGTGCATGCAGCCAACGCAGAGCTTTGTTATTTCTTAAATAGATTAGTATGTCATTTGAAAATGGCACTTGTGAAAAGTGAAAATGTCATCTTCAAGCTCAAGTGTTCAAATGAAAACCACACGACTAAAGCAAATTTGGCTGAAGAACCAGTTTTGCTTCTGGTAAATGCCACCTGTTTTGTTTACGATGATCATGAATCCGCTTGCTGTCAGAGGGTTGGATGCTGTAAACATGTGCTGTTGTCTGGTGGGGATCTTTGATGTACACCTCTGCTACCCATGCTGGAAGAAAGTGTACTCCTCAGTATCATACTGTCTGGAGGCCTAATTGCCTGTCATTTCCAAACCATTCATCAGGGCTGTAATTATGTTGAGCAGCTAAAGACAGACTTCTGCCACAGTAGTGGGCTTGTAACATGACATCACATGAGGCGTTGACATGCTGTGGTTGAGGTAGCACTTGATTCCAGGGGTCAATACTGCATGTTAACATCCTTAGCCTGTGTCGTTGTTGTTTATTAGAGGAACATTGAAGCTGAGTGATGGGAAGGTGTATGTATAGGTGTGTGTGTGTTCACATGGATTTGCATGAGTTGTCATCATGAATGGATTGGTGGGGGTCTGGGCAGGTTGCCAGTTGTAGGGCCGTCATAGCCCTCAGCCCCCCTGTGTGCACCTCCCTCTCATAGCCCCTAGTGCACATTGAGATAGCCATCAGAAGGCTGCCTGTACAGGCCCCTGTCTGCAGGTGTGACCCTGCCATCCTCTCCCAGGGACTGCACTGGCTCCCCTTCACTGCTTGTCTTCAATTGGTTTCAGACAAGCCATTTCACCTCAATTACAAACAGGCTTAGGGCTCAGGAAGTGGTTGACAAGTGCCCCCAGGACAGGAGTTTATGTTCTGTTTTTCTCAACAACAGAGCTCGGTGCAGGGCTGCTGCTTTTTAATGCTCTATAGGTAGTTGCGGTGTGTTGTGAAACAGTTGGGTTGGTCATGATGACCATGCGTGACTTTCATTACAGTTCAGCAGGCTTCACAAAACAGTTCACAGAAGTGAAACCAATGAGGTATGGCCAAAGAGAAGTGGATTAACAAACACACATCTTGTTTTTTGTTTTTTTGTTTTTTTGTGTATGTGCTGTGTTTATTAACCATCCAGTTGTGTTTGTGTGTATAGCTCCCCATGGAAGGTATTTTTTCTTAGAATAAAAAGGTTTATCCATAACAGGTCAGTACCAAAAAGAAAAGAAAATCCATTGAGATATAATACACTTTAAGGTTCTCTATCGCTCAGCAGTATTTCTGCTGTTTGGCACCAATGTCACATCAGCAAAAAGCAGATTTTTTTATTTTCTTATTTTTGGCTCTTCCTCTTTTGTGCTTATCTATGGAGAGATTGAGAGCATTGTAAAGTCTTCCATCTCACTAGACATGAGATTAGGGGTTTTATGCATATAATAGTTGAACAGCCATGACTTTACTTGTCAAACCATTCTAGTGACTATTTTTTCATTTCTGTTGTTAAAATGAAAAGTGCTGTATCACAACTTTCATTCCCTTTCACAGCTCTGTTGGAACAGTTGTGGTAAAAAACACTGACTCCCTGTCTGTATCCCAAGTCTGTATGCAATTATGATTCTTGCGTGAACCACATTCATTGTGGTTGAGCCAGCGAATGGGAACAGATGTTTGAATAAGCCCTAGCATGTAAGCACTTTCTCCATCATGAGAAGCGTTTGCCATGAAGGAATCCCTTTCAACATCAAAAAACCTCATGCAACAATTGTCTGCCCCCTAATTCACTGTTAGACTTTTTAGCCCTCGATTTAGCATGAAAATATCCTCAAGAGGACTTCCAAGCAGGGGGTGAAATGCATCTCAATCATGCAAATACACTGCCTTTCTCTTCCCATACTCTGCTATCCACTTTCATTCAGGGAGAGAAAATGAGTCGATAATTCAAAGAAGTTAACACTTGCAAATGACAAGCCACTCCCTCCACTTGCACTGTCAGGTTGTCATTAAAGTCCATTGGCTAGTAGTAGTGGCACACACACACATATTCATTTGTTGATGCTAGAAAGTAATTTTGAGGGGATATATGTTGGAATGCTGTTTCATAATGAAACTGAGGGACCCTTGGCTGAAGAGGCTAGAGGTAATGCAGTGGCCAAACCTGGACCCTCAAATCCAGACACGCACTCCTTTTTCATAACTTGCATGTATAGCTTCTAGTAAACACATGATTTCATGTAATATACTTTCTACAGGACCGTTTATCGCTGACACATTGGAAACTACCTTTGCCTGATGTGACAGTATAGGCATGAGAAAGTGGTGAAAAGCACTGCCCAACACACAACAACACATACCATATTCCTTGGCCCACACACACTTTGACCCATGTCGGTGGGTGCCGTGGCCTGGGGCTGAGCTGGTAGGGAGGTTTGATGGGAAGATTGAGTTATCATCTCCGTGCAGCTGCCTCAGGCGGCCGTCAGCCACACAACAAGGTTATCTGTCCATCTTTTGCCCTTGAGCCCCCTCTGGACGCTCGCCAGCCTGGTCCTTTGTCCGGCCCATCAGACTGTCATGCCTCAGCAGCCTCTCCAAGACGACGAGGAAGAGCCGGCCGCAGACTTGGTGGGATGGGGTGGAGGCATACGGCTATGGGGAGAAGGGATGATCCTACAGAAAAAGGCTTTGTATAGGAGAAAATGGGCAGATTAGCATTTAGGCTGAGAAGGAAAATGGAAATGGGTTTGTAAGGTTTTGATCCTCTTTCTATACAAACAGCCTCTTACAGTAAAGTTGGGAGGGTGGGATCCTTTCATAGCCTATAATCAGAATCATGTCGCTGACACTGTACTTGCAGGGGGCACCAGGCAGGGGTAGGAGGGTCTGTAGTAGCAATGGTTGACACACTGCTTCCACAGAGGAAGGAGCAAAGCCCTGCAAATCCCTCTGGTCTGTGGCCCTGAGCCCTCCTCAGCTTCACCGGCCTATCAACAGACAGAGAACACAGGACTTTCTCACGCCACACAGGCACCACTTCCCTTACTCTGCTGTCTCCTCCACGCCCTGTCTCCCTCTCTCTGTCTTTCTTTTTTCTTATGTCCCACTGTCTTCCTTTCTGTCTGTCAAAACAGGCAGAGAAGCTAGACTCTTGTCATCTCTGTTCCTTGTTCCTCATATCTCATCTCCAGTCTTTCCTCTTCAGCAATTACCTCACAGTCCCCCCCCCCTCATGGTTGCAGATTGGGGAGTGGGGTGGGGGGGTGGGGGGGGGGGTGATTTGTTTCTGCTAGATGTCTCTTTGCATGCTACTTTGGGGAAATGTTCAGTGGTATTTGAAGGAAGAGAACATATTGTAATACTCTGTGGCAGCAAATTTAACTGGCTGTAATCTTTGAACAAGCAGGTACACAGACTTAATAGATTTGTAGTGCTTTTGACTAGTGATACTCCTCTCAGGCGCTACTTTTCTAAGATAGAAACTTCCCAAACTACTCCTGTAACACTGTGCTGTCATCCACATGTTGCAACCACTCAAACTTTCATCTTAAAATGTCAAGTACACAACTTCTGGCAGAGCCTCAAGAATGGTGATATTGGGACATGAAGTCAAGGTATTTATTCCTATTTTGGCTGAGAGGGATGACTCTACAGAATACACTGGCAGCAGAGAGCTGAATTATGCTACAGGTGTTATATGATAAGATTTTATGGATGTTTTGATCCACTGTGAAAGCTTGTAAATGTTTTACAGCCACCTTTCAGACCTGCAGGGGTGTGAAAGATTGATTTTGGGCGGAGTTTCACTTTGACAGTATCCTTGTCACGATCTCTATAGCATGCTCCTTTTCTGCAGTCATTAGACTTATAAAATTGATACTATATAATGCATCACATAATTCACAGTAAAATGCAGTTGCAACTTTTTTGTTTATATATTAGGTTGTCTCAGTACTCTTAAGGTTATTGTCATTCTGATTCATAATGTGGTAACTAGCTCAACAGGTGTTTTCCAGAGTACTATGAGCTTTACTGTAAGATCTTTGTGCTGTGCTTCCACAGTAGGGTTTACAAAGCCATATGCTTGTTGTGCATGCTGCTGTAAAGTTTGATTCCAACGTGGGGAGAGTCAGTCAGTGGGCAGGCCTGCCTGTCACCCTTTATGGGAGTCAGTCAGAGGCTGCCATGGAACTTGAAAAGCAGGCTTTTATGCTGAGTACAAAAGATTGACAGGGGATCCAAATTTAAGGTCATTGCATAACTACGGCAACGGACGGGTGGGGGATGGTGCGGTCCAGAGGTTGAGGTGTTGGAGGGAAACAGTATCCATCTTCCATGTCACAACTCTCATGCCCACTGCCGGTCAGACAAGCTAAGTGGAACCCATAGCTGCATGCAAGGGATGACTGTACTCCGTGTTTTGGAAATTATTTGAAGGTGACACAAGTAGTGATGCGTTAGCTAAATCTACACTGTGCAAAGACAATATTACACACTTCCCCTGAACACTAAGTCATATAAAACTTGAAAGACTGCATGCTGCAATAAGGGTTTCATTAAAGCAGATCATAAGTTCTGGATTATGACTCATAGTTTTAATCATGATGAATCCCAGAACTCATTTCTTTTAATATGTGATTTATATAAGAGACTAAGAGAGAGAACACACAACGTATTGGAGAAAGGATCCCTTAGGATGCAGCTAGGATATGCTAATATCACTGTTAGCTGATCACACAGTTTAGTACAATAATGTAATTATCCTCACTCTGCCCTGTAATAGGTGCGAAGGTTGTAATTTCTCCTCTTTCTCTTTGTCTGTCATCCACTGTGCTGCCAAGCATCTTACATTGTTCTCACCTGCAGAGTTATGTCTCCAGGGCTGCTGAACTTACTTAAGAATCTGTGTGAACTTCAAGTGAAGTGACATGTTAATTTTTTCTAAAATAATGCTTTGGTAATTCTATCCCTTCAGTCCTATGGCAAATTCCATAGAACCTGCTAATGATAATGTGGGGCAAATGATTCCCTATTTTCAATGACAGAACATGTCAGATTGTACCATCCTGAGATGTAAAATATCCAGTTTAGAAATGGATTTGCATTGCACGTATTCAGTTCTCTCTGTGGTTTTTGTGAATTTCCCAACAGTGAAGAAGAGGAAGTGGTTTTAAAAAGGTAACTGCAAATAAATGAAAAGAAACAGAAGTGGTGTTGTATTTCTTTGTTGTGGATCCTTACAGATGGAAATTATTAACATTTTATAATCTTATCTATGTTTTATAGAACTCTTAAACAGAGTTACAAAACATTTTACAATGAGTGAAAATAACAGCAAGAGTAACACAGGGTTGGAGGGAAATAAGCCACAGGATGGTAGATCTTATCTTTTGCTCTCAGACACATTCTAGGAATTGTATTTTTTGGAAGCTGAGAGCAAAGAGGCATTTTTAATTCAAAGCAAGGAAAGACCATTGAAATTTGCTGTTTTAAGTGTGATAACAAAAGCTTGGGTGACTTAATCCACACTACTAAATTATAAGATATATTTAATTTAAGAAATATTCTTCTTGTTAAAGATAGATAGAAGAAGTCTTATGGCTTAAACATTAAACAGGGCTGTGCAATGACAGAGCACCTGAATGAGGGCAGAAGTTTAAATTTAGGTTAGATTTGCAACATGAAGCTTTAAGTGTTACATTTACCTTTTGAGACCTGTAAATTTCAACTTTATATTCCCTAAAGATTAATAGAAACTATAAAAATCTATGCAGCCATTGGGGAGTTTCAATATTCATGGAACTGTAACATGTATTTGCTTTTTGGCTGCAGTATCAAGGATCTTAATGCAATCTTTCAGTTCACAAAAGGCACTGCAGACTTGACTAGACTAATTAACATTCTGTTGCTTCACATACATCTCCAGTTTCACTGAAAGGTACCAAATGCTTAATGCCAAAAACCTTAAATAGATCAACACATGGAAATAGGTAGTGTAGGCCACCCTGTCTGTGTCAACAATGCAGTTCTGGGCTCCAGCAGTGAAATTATTAATTAAACCTCCCTCCTTTAAAACTTCATTCAATTGTAATGGGTAACTAAATTCTTGAAGAGTTGTTTCAATTCATTGAAGACTATGCTAATTCTGGGTAGTTCAAACCAAGTCTGAGCATGTGTGAACATTTCAAAAAGAACAGCACATGGAATTGGTCATTAAAAGGATGTTTCGTCAGAGGAGTTGATGTTATGAAGTACTCTAAAGCACAATGCATATTTTGCTCAAAGTAAATTATTTGTATTTTTCCCCTAAAACTGTGGACAAACAGCAGCTGGGAGAGGAATTTGCAGTCTTAGAAGTCAAATTGATCAAGGCTAGGTTTCTTAAGCAGAGGTTGAACCACTGCAATCCAGTAACAAGGGACAAATTTGGTCCAAGACGCCACCTTATTTATTCCAAAATATTGCAAGTACAGCAGAATTGTCCACACAATATGTTAAAACAAATCCAAGCAAGAGCCATGTTTAAACTCCAACATCTACTGAACAGAATCCTGGAAAGATCTAGGAGCAAAATTGCCAAAAAAATATTATGTAGAATTGAATGTGTGCAGTCTGTGTATATATACACATGAAAACATGGAGGATGTCCTGCTGTATTCTTTCCCCCCAGCTGTGCACAGTTTTGTCAGTGGTTCCACTGACAGATGATGCAGGAAATGGCTACTGCCAGTGTGAGGGGAGCTTATTGTAATACACTGCCAACAACTTCCCAAAGTGGAGCAGGGAGTACAGGGTTCATCTCCATTGTCCCTCCTGCAAAGTTATTTAATCCTCCATATTGTCCTTTTTTTATTTAGTTTCTTCTGCTGTTCCCTATTCAGCTCCTGCCAAGGTATTACTTTGTTGTGGAACTCAAACAGTTCTTTCCGGTTGTTGTATATTGCTGGCAGATGTTCGTGCGTATTCTCTTGCCGTGGTCAGTGGAAAGGTACAGTGGGGGTGTGTGTGTATGTGTGAGATGAAAAGTAGATATGAGGTAGTTGTGTCTTCACTCTCTTGGAGGCTGCAATGCGCAGGTACTTGTTTCCAATCAATCCATAACACATCAGTCTTTGTTAGATATCACTCAGGCATGCATAGTCACTCAGATTTCTGCAGTGCGTATCACTGAGTTGACTTTCTCTACGATTCAGTGAAAACTGATGACATCTCCTTGGCGGGGGTTTCATTTCCAGTCTGCATGGCGGTTTATTCCTGCTACTGCAGTTTATGTAGAAATCCCCAAATTGGCAGTTTATTGAATGTAAATCAGGCTGGCTGAACAGAGACCGAGGCCGTAGGAGGGCTGCTAATATGCTAGCATCTCCCAGATGGGAGAACTGCTCTCACTCTCTCTAATCCAGATGTATTAGAAGCTAATTCTCTGTTCGAATGTGGCACATTTTCCACACAGGCTGCTGTGGTGGGATCATTATGGAAGCTCTGTGCACTTTAAGGCACTTGTTTTAAATGTGTTACATTTTTTTGTTGTATGTATGGTTAGTAATCTATTGGATGGTTAGAGGAGACTCAGAGGGAATGCTGGTTTTCTTCAGGGACTATCGACATGCCGGCAAATGTAATCTCATATAATTCTGTATGCATATCCACACTTTGATTCATACAATTGTGTGTCTTGTAAGAATACATATTTTATCCAAGCTATTAGGAGAGATGTCTTTTTACTTTCCTCTAAGACCTGACACGTTCCCACATTGTAACTGGATGTACATGACACATAGACGTAACATATTGTATGTCAAGTCAAATCAAGTCAGTTATATTTATATAACGCATTTGTCTCAAAGGGTTTTACATCTGTACATCATGCAGTAAGAAACCTTCCATCCTTCCATCCAGATTCTCAGTTCAGTTAAAACTCCATATGGATAAAATCGGAAAACGGGTCAAATAAGCTGCATTTTGGCTGCAGAAGCTGCTTAATATTCATACACCAAAGACTTTGTGTATGTGAGATTCTGAAGATGGCATTTGAAGCAGGTTTGCTGCTAAGGCTACACATATTCAGATACAATCCTCTCAAAGCCTCTCCCAGCAGCATACATAACCCACAGAACACCACAGATCGTTTCCTGTGAAGGAGGTGAACTTTATTTTCTCTGCTCTAGTGTTTTTCTAAAATGGGTCAGCAGATGTTAGAGAGACAGAAAGAGAGAGGGAGAGGAGGTGGAGGAGGAGGAGGAAGAAGAAGAAGAAAAAAACAGCCAAAGCAAACTGTTTGCTCTGCAGTGTGGGCTGGGAGGAGAGATAGAGAGAAGAGTGGGAGACAGTGAGGCAAACAGACTGGATCTACTGTATGTTCTGGTCTAATGCTGGTTTAAAAAAAAAAAAAAAATCTCTGCTTTTTATGTACCCGAGGAGATCACGTTCTGTCTTCCACACCCCCTCAGATTCAATATATCTTCATCACTTTTTACTTTTGTAATTTTCAGATATTTTCCCTTGAAATGATTTACATATCACATTTCATAATGTCACTTTGCCATACTGTACATATTGAAGGCATACACAGAAACTCTGTGTGTGCTTATACGCAGCATGTGCATATTTGACTCTGTCCAGAATATTTACTTTCTCATGTGCTTAAAATTGATGATAGTGATGTTGATTACACGAGGATGTAGTGAAGATTGTTATCTAAAATGACTTTACATTTTAATGCTGACTGATGAAACTACCCTCCCCACAACAAGAGAAGTTAATTGAAAATCCTGAAGCCTACCGCAGAGAAAGTTTACAGTAAATCTGGGCTCTGATGAAGATCGGAAGTAAATTGACCTTGGGTCCCTGGTAGATATGCGCTGTAATAGGTAAACTCATTTGATGTTATCCGTTTCCTGGGAAGTGAAACACTCAAATAGAGTAACCATTTGCGACCTCATTCAGGGAGAAAAATTAAGTTTTTGAAGCTGCCCTCTTGTTTGTATAGAGTTAAGCCTTTGCTTAGTTACTCAAATAAAAGTCTTGGAGGTCCACTTACCAAATTTCCACCACATAAAAGGTCTAGTAAGGGTATCTTTTTATGATGATATTTCAGTATAAAAGCTCCAGAACTATGTACATCATCAGCATTTCAGTATTAATGGGAGAAGTGAACCCTTCATTTATTTGTCAGGGACCAAAAAACATCATCTCATACAAGGAGAGGAAATCAATTGTACCAGATTTAGCGACTAGCTCATTTCCACCTTCCCTCCCTGGTTGTTGCTTTACCTGCAGAGGTGTTTTACGTTACCATTCTTCATTATGGCCACTGTCATTGCAAATCAAGCAACACATATATCACAGTCCATTCATCTTTGAATGCACTGTTTTTTCTCCACCTATGGAGTATGTATGCTCTACATGGTCAAAGCTGTGCTTGGAGTGAGGTCCAGTACAGGGCTCCCATAACTATATGATTTAATTGTGCACATTACGATTCTGTTGTTAATTTACTTAACTTGACTGAGGTTCACATCATAAACTAACAACTGGTTCAAGTGATAGAGGAGAAGAGTACAAATAAAGAAAGGAAGCAAGTTTGAGACATGTTTGGAACTAATCCCTGAATTGTCTGTCCACCCACTGTATACAAATGATAGAACCTACATTGAGGACCATTTGAGAATTACTTTTACAAGGTTTCACCTATTATCACACAGATTATACAATGAACTAAGAATGTAGGGTTGAAAGATGGTTGGAAAACACCAAGATGGCACCTGCCCACAGCTGTGTGAGACAAATGAAAAGCGTGAGGATAATAATGGCAATATTTATGTATAATATTTATGTATAATATAATATATTGTTTTATCAAGCCTCATTAAATGAGATGCACCAAAAATTTGAAACAATTTTAACAAGCATCAAACCAATGTTGCATTGAAATCACTTCATTTTAGCACTGTATGGAAGTTATTTGTTGGAGGTTGACTCCATAAATTTGTTGCTTTGTCCTGCTGTTTCCTCAGATGTGTTTTGCTTGTTTTCCAGGCTCACACAACAGGGTGAACCAGTGTCCTGTTAATGAACATGGGTGCCTGGACCTGGACATGTGTATCCATATGAGCAAACTGTGTGATGGAGTCCCTGACTGCTCTGATGGCTGGGATGAGGGGCCTCACTGCAGAGGTAATAAACACACATAATGCATGCACACACTTCCATTTTCTGTAAAACACACCCGGAACAGATAAGATCATCATTTTCTCTATCTCCTCTGTCGCACAGAGACAAGAGTGTTGCCCTTTCTTGTGGGTCAAAAATGACCAGCCAGATTCTTTTCTACAGAAAAACTGCTATCTCCTTGTCTTCCTATCCAAAACTATAATCTCTATCCAGTAATCTCCTCTATTAAGCCCTTTAATGAGCTGGCCTGCTTTGGCTTGTGCGATTACAATGGAATTCCTCTTTCTGGGGAAAAAAGTCATTAATTTATCAATCAGCTCAACTATGAGGCTGTTTCCCCAATCCCTGCGGGAATGATGAGCATTCAGCATGTATGCAGCTGAAGAAGAATCCCATCAAATCCTCTACTATTAATTAGAGACGATAGAAGAATGAGAGATGGAACATATTGGGTCCATAGTGTCTGTCTTTGTTGCAGCAGACAATGGAGCAAACACAGTGGCTGCCTACGGAGGATTGCCTCTTTATTCAGCAAGGCAGTCCTTAGATATAGCTGTCTGAAGCTCTGCCTGTTTGTAGCTGCAACAACTCACGTTTTGATACATGTGTGGTTTTAATTTCTGCTGTGCACACTTTTGTGTATATCTCTCCATTTTGCTTGTTTTGTCCTCGTGATGCATGTGTGTTATTCAACATCAATATCCCTTTCCTGGAATGTGATATCACTTAATCAAACATTTACAATCAACACCAAATTCTCAGTTGAGCAAAGTCCTGGTAAAACAGTTGGTCTGCCAAGTTCTCAAATAATGTCTGTAATCTGGGATCACCTGATCTTTTCTGTTCATTTTTGAGTATTAACCAAAGCCTCTGTTGTCTCTGTTATCACCTGCAATAGTAATGTTGAATAATTGTAGGTTAACCGGTCTATTAGCTTATTCAATTTGTTTTCAGTTACTAATCATTGCACAAAAGCTTGGTGTATTAGTCAGAGCATTTAAAAAGTGATTCGTTTTTTTCCAGAAGGGCAGGAGCTCTGTTGTGCCACACAGAGAGGACAGTTGTACAGAGTTGGTGAGCAAGTGGGTGTGAGTGATAGTATCCCACACACTAGTCATCACTGCTCGAAAAGCCTTTACACAACACAGTAATGATGTCATCCAGTCACAACATGCACTGTCTGTTGAGTACACAAGTTCAGCTGTCCTCAGTAAGGCAGTGGTCAACATACACCTACTGTATACGTTCATGTGCTTGTAATGCATGCATGCACTCACATGTGAACCCAAACATACAGTCACATGTCTGTAAATACACACCCAAAAACAACCATTAACCCACACAAACACACACACCAGCAGTGTCTCCAGAACCTGGCATTGCTGTTTGTGACCCCACCCTCCCTCCCCCCTCGCCCCCACCTACCCCCCACCCACCCTGCCTCTTTTCAGGGAAAGGCCTGGCCTTTCACAACCATCCTAGTGTTTGCTTGTACAAACTGCCGGGTTGTGCAAGGCTGACCACTGATGTCTGAAAGCACACTTTGTCAGTCAATGTGTCCAAGTTGTAGCCAAAGTTGTTGACAAGAGTTGTTAGAAAGGGGAACGTAGCAAGGTAGGTCAGGCAGGAATTTTATCTCATTAAAATAAATTTTGTTCGCATTTTCATAGTGTGTGGCAACAAGGTTTGAGATTAGTTTTGGCATGGTTTGTGTGTAGGAATGAAAGCAGGGAGTAACCAGGTGGACTTAGCACCACTGAGGTGGGTGGTGAGGTTGATACTGGAAGGGTCAGATAGAACATTTAATCTGACTCATGATTTGTGGTTTCACACTTCACAAAAGCCAGCCCGCAGTAAAACAAAGCAGAACATGTAGATATTGTTATGCTGCCAATGGGAATGAAAATATTGTGGCAAAAGGCCCTGAAAGATCTCCCGGATGGGGTCCTACATCTTTACACTGTTTTCGCCCAATATTAAAACTATTTCAAGTATTCCACATGAAAGATTTGTGTTTCGTGTGTGCTCTTCTCGGTAGATTGAAGTGGGCGAATGAAGTGTTGGAAAATGTGATGTTTGCTATTTCTGTGCACCAATCAGAATATTATTATATAACTAAATATTATTATAATTTAGTCATGATTATTACATTTCAGTTGCTTAAGAACATTTTCAAGAACAACTTTCAAAAGAACATTCACTGTCTAGTATGCATTGGAGGAATTGGGCCCTGGTGCCTTGCTCAAGAGCACATCAAAGACGTAGAATATTTTAATGTGGTTTAGTGACCCAAACCAGTGATGTACTAGTCTCAAGCTTGTTTGTCTAACTTCATATCTTTGGTCAAAATGTGAAATTTAGTTCCAGGCCTGTAGTTAAAAGGCCTATTCAACTAAATGAAGCCCTTATAGACAATTGGCAGTTATGTTGGTTTTCTGTCATATGGGTGAAAGTTGAGTCTATTCATTGATCTGGAGAACTGCATTTGTGCTTTGTATGTCATTTTGTGGGTGAAGGGGCCTCTCTAGGGAGGGGTGGGGGGCAAGGCCTTAAACCTGCTTTCCTCAGAAGTGACTGATTGATAGGGAAGAGAAAATGGGGTCATGGCAGTACTCTTGAGAGCTTTTGCCTTTTCCTCGCTGTCTCAAAGGGAACCCTGATTATTGAAGTGGCCTGATGCAATTGTTTATGCATTCATTGTCCTTCATGTCCAACTAACTGTGGAATGAGAATCGGTCATAGACTACTTGAGGCTGCCTGTGGAAAGGCCACGTTTTCATCTTTATTCATGAATGAGTCTTGACCTTAATGAGTTTATTGGCTGCAGTTAGGGTTGTCGTGCATGACAAGACCTGTTTTACTGCCAGTCTTTTGAAAGTCTTTGGCCATTGCTGTATGTAGAGACAATACAGTGCTGTATTTCTTGAGTCATAATGAGCTGGGGATTGGAGAAAATCTGAGTGGTTACTTTCTTAGGGGACTTCCAGCATGTGTTTGGGAATGTTTTGTGTCACAGTGTATGTTCTTCGTGTGTGTATTTGTTCATTTCTGTTTAAAGTTTAAGTTTTGATTTAGACGTGTGGGGCAGCATGCTGCCACTGTTTGGGATCACAATAGCTACTGTTTGCTCATTACTCAAGCTGCTGCCCTGCTTATGTTTGCATATGGTTACTTTGCCCTCTTTGGCTATGCAGCTGCAAACAACTGGCAATAAATACACTTTTATGTTCTCAGTTGCTGAGCCTTCGTTCCTACCCCTCTCCCCTCCCCGCACATACCTGGATATACCATCTCCCTTAAGTCTGGTTTACTGAATGGAGCAAGTGAATTGTCTTGAATATGATGAAATGCCAAACTTCCATTAAAATTTTGACAAGCTTTGTCCATATTTTACATATTATGTGCACTGCTAGAATGCAAATTAATTATGTGTATCAATACAACATGAAGAGAAATATGGTGATGTACAGTAGACCCAGATGGACCCTACACAATAAAAAGTGAGCCTTGTTGTTCCCATAGAGACAACCTGATAAGGGGACATTTTCTGGACAAAATGAGGAACCAAAAGTAGGACAAGTGTCAGCTCAAGCTGGCAAATTCAAATGCATACTAATGTTGGGAATACATATACTTAATGTATGGAAACTGCTATCTAGAGCTCCAGTGATTAGTTGCTCAACAGAAAGTTAATCTGCAACTATTTTAATAACCACTCTATTATTTAAATTGTTTTTGAAACAAAAACATCAAACAATTTCTAGTTCCAGCTTATCCAGTGTGAAGATTTGCGCTGATACTTTCTCTGTTTTATATCATGGTAAAGTGAATATCTTGGAGGTTTGAGCTTTTGTGATTTTTCATTATTTTGTGACATTTTATGGACTAAACAATTGATAGAACCTTGGCAGATTAATTGATAATGAAAATATAAAAATAATTAGTTGCAGCCCTATTGCTAACAATTCAGTCTAAGAAGTAGAAATCAGGTAAACTGATGGAAGGGTGAAACAGTAGGCTCCTGTCAGCTGCATTTAAAGGACAGGGGCATGTATAGACCTGTTTCCAGACAGTGAAGACACAAAGGTAGGAATGTCCTGGGATTCACCTGTCTTTAACATGTCATACACTGGAATATCCTGTTTTATACAGTGAGTGTTTGATTGAATTTTGGCTTTCAATTACAGGCCAAACCCACAGGATATCGACATGAAGAGAGGCTTTATTATTATTATTTTTTGATGGATAGATGAGCTGATTTTTTTAAGGAGTGACATTTATGCAATCATTCAGTTGTGGCAGTTTTGGTTGTGTAACTACAGTTGTGACCCCAACACCAACCCACCCGGTGTCTGTCTCACTCAACCTGTCACCCTGTTGAACCTGGGCTGTCAGCCCCAGGATTAGATTGTAGAGGAAAATGTCAGTTTTCATACATTTCCTCATAGGACGGCTGTGGACGGAGTCCAAGAGTAGTTCTTGCCCCCCTCTCTCTTTGTGTCCCTGTCACCTCTCTTTATGTTCATTTTTTCATTGTATCTCATTGTTTCTCCTGTTCACAATAATTACCCCTTTGCTATTTCTTTTTGTGCAAATCTTGTGTGGATGAACAATGCTGCCTCTCCAGTGACAATCTTTCCTCCAATAGGAGCCTTTTAAGCTGAAGATCCTGTCAAATAAGAACATGGCTGGTTTTAAACAAATGTTCGGAATAAGCATGTCAGCAGAGTCTTGTTGCAGCCCTGCATAGAGGAGGTCTCCACTTCAGTGGGATACATCTGGAACTCATCCTGTTGTTATCATACATGCCTGATATTTTTCATCAGTGGTCTTCTCGTCTGCTACCCTGAATCATTGAGTCCTGTTGAAGTGTGCAGTGTTGCAATGTCACAACAGTATTTATGGTTTAGAAATGCAAGTTTTGTTCTGATGGAATTCAGTTTAGTGGACTTTTTGGTCAACTGCTTCATACTCTCACTTCATGCTTCCCCTTACAGAGCTATAGCTTAGTGAAATTGAGGGTTGCCATCCATGCAGTAACAGGATCAGTGGCTTTGGCATGCTTGTTTAAGACTGAAGGCCTCCACTGTGTCTCTGTGTGATTTGTTTGCTTCGTTCATTAACCCCTGGTCAAACGTCTGACACGCTGCTGTTGCTGTTTGCTTGGAGCTGGAACTTTTTTTACCCACTCCGTATCCTGAAGCCATATATGCTTTCGTCTCCACCTGTTTGCCCTGCCTTCCTCTTCTGACTCTTCGTTCTCTTTTCCTTTCCTCTCCATTCCTCTGTTCTCTGGTTGTTTTCTGTTTTTCTTATCGAATTTTCTGTCTCCACTACTTTCCCTTCCTCTTCTCTCTATGCTATTGTATAATTACAAATGTTCTCTGAGGTTAGAACAAGCAAAAAGATTTGCAGACTCACACTCTTACAAAAAAATACTTCAAAGTAGCTCTTAAGCAATATTTATCTTCTTTTACTTTCAAAATATATTTTAAAAGCCCTTAGTAGAAGTAGGGCAAGGCAATAAATATTATAATTTATTACCATGTCACATAACTCTGTCATAACAAATGTTTAATGTATAAAGAAATGTAAACAAAATTTGACAGCATTGATTACTTGGAAAAATTAGATATGTTGTTTCTCGTAAATCTTATTTAAAAATGGATGAGCATGAGTTTAACTTTTTTACAATGTGATTTTGAAAACTTTGTGTCCTCGCATGTTGATGATTTTTTTTTTCCCCCACATCACCACCCATTGCTACACGCTCAGGTACAAAATGACCCTGGACAGAGGTGCACTTTCAGGGTATTTCAGCACTCTAGTTGCCTGTGGTCTCTCACAGTGTGAGTCTCAATGAATGGATTCGATATGGGCCACAGTGTTTGCTGGGGGACTCTTCCTTTCAGAGGGGCCACAACAAAAGGGCCATTGTGACCCAGAGTGCCACAGGCTTTATATAACGAGGGTCCTTCACTGGTGCAATCTCTGCTCTTCATAGCTATACTATCACTAGCTACTGTATGCGTTCACTGTCCATGGCCATTCACTGCTTTATGTTGGACGCTGAGGTAAATTCCATTGTGCTACTGGAAGCCTCTTTTTTTCTGTTTACGTATTTACAATGTTGTCATGTGGGTGTTTACACTTAGTAAATGATTATAGGGGAAGGCTATGGCCACTGTCCTGCAGCCAGGGGTTAATGCACTGGAGGACTGAAGCATGAGAATACACACCTGTCATATTTCATGTCAGCACAAATCTTCATTCATAGATTAAAACTTGCAGAAATGGAGAAAGGAAGTTGTGCTTGTGCATGTGTCACAGTGATAGAGAGACAAAGAGAATACTGTTCATTAAAAGAGTGCTCGTCATGATCAAGATAATATCTGTCCCACTGCCCTCACAAACAATTTCCTCCACAAGTTGATCTCTGTGGTTTCATACACTGGTTTATTGAACTCTGGGGCAGGACCCACCCACTGTGGGTCACAGGCCTGTTCTTAGTGGATGCACACATGACCTAAGTAAGGAAATATTTAAGCCTCCATATTTGAGGTTTAAAGCTCATTAGAGCTGTCTGCAAATATTGTTTGTGTTGCAAAATCAGATGTGAAAAAGTGATTACTAACATTAATATTGAGAGCAGAGGGGACATCATCACTTCCATTCATAAAAGACATCCTATCCTATTCATCTCCTAACCTGGACACACATTTGCATGCACATGCACATGCTACAGAGAACATGATGAGGGGATATGTGGATGCCCCTTTCATTTCCTGCCAAAAGGATGTGTCCTTGAGTTCCCTCTGGGGGCGGGGAAGAAGGGGGGCCTCTTAACGTGTGCGCATTCAAATCACCTCGTCTGTCACATGCTCAAATGAATACACATGCATACACGTGTGCCACCCCCCACTCTCTCACCCACACACACACACACACACACACACACACACACACACACACACACACACACACACACACATTGTCCTAGGTCACTTTCAGGGACATTGAATAGACTTAGATTCATTTCCTGGAGACTTGCCCAAACCCTAACCCTAATGCACACATACAACCACAATTCTAATCTCCTAGTGGACATGTGATATAGACTCTGTTAAAATGGCATTGTGATTAAAAAGATTAGAAATCTGATCTTCACACAAACCTGATCAAGGAAACAATTACTTAAAGGCCCCATGAAACAGAAGTGAGAGTGTCTTTAGCTTCTGTACTGTGACATATTTCCCAGTGAAGTGGAATATTTGAGTGGTGTACAGGTACAAGAGGGATTTAAATCAAATCATTCACATTTGAATGGACTGCTAAAAAGTGGCTTAGAATTTAGCGTGATACGGAGCTACAGAGGATTGTTGACTCCACACACACCTCCTTCACCTGTTGTTGGGTCAGGAGGAGGACGAGGGAGAGATGAATGAAAGTTTTTGCTCACTTATATCCAAACACACATTTCTTCCTATCTCCCTCCATATTGCTCTGTTAGCGGCTACAACCCACAAACAGTCAAGTGTGGTTTTATATGACCGTTGTGGCTTGCTACTTGCCCAAAGTCATATTTGATTGCATGAACTTTTGTAAATGTCCCTGAGTGCAGGATGAGTCATAAAACATTTGAAACCATTTTACAAGGAGAGAAAAGACAGGGATTTTGATGTAAAAATTCTCTGATACTGATTTTTGGCAGATTTTTAGCATGCATCAAGACATAAATGAACAATTAACAGAGGGACAGGGGATTATAACTGGAGAAATGTTTTTTTCATTTCATTGGGGCTTTAAATGGGCTTCATTTATTCTCCATTGAGATGTATGCCCCCACCTTGCATGTTAGCCTGTTAATGTTCTATGTATCTTTCTTTTTATCTCTGTTTCAGAGCAAGCACCAGCCTGTGTCTCCCATGGGTGCGATTTTCACTGTGCTGTGACTCATGATGGGCCTAAGTGCTACTGTAGCAACGGCTACGAGGTTGCAGCAGATGGAAAGGCATGTAAAGGTGAGTGGGTTATTTGGCACATTTATTCTAACCTTGCCAAAGTAAAACTAAAGTATCATCTGATTACTGCTTGCTGACTGGAATTTGCATGAGGCAGCATGGAGTGAAGATTAGAAATCTTTGTTAATTAAACCACTTGCCTTGAGGTAGAAGAAATTTTGTGAAATATTCTAATACATCAAGATATGCAATGATACTTTACAACCTAAACATATTTCATCACTGACTATGTCTGTTACTGCGCTGCTGCATTCTTCTCCTGGCAGATTTCAATGAGTGCAATGTGTATGGCACCTGCAGTCAGACATGCACAAACACTGAGGGCTCCTACACCTGCAGCTGTGTGGAGGGCTACCTGCTGCAGCCAGACAACCGCTCCTGCAAAGCCAAAAATGGTGAGAATACACAGACAAACAGTGCAGCAGACACCTTTTTAATATTCTCTCTCCCTCGTGTTGAACTCTTTTTCCTTTCTGTCTGCTGTGCCTACCTGATCTCCATCCCCAGAGCCTGTGGACCGTCTGCCTATGCTGCTGATCGCTAACCTCCATGACATCCGCTGCACCTCCCTGAGTGGCTCCACGTCCCGGCTGCCTTCCATTGCCACCAAGCAGACCATGGCTATGGACTTCATCTATGCTGAGGAGACTGTCTGCTGGATAGATGTGGGTGACACGCCTGCAGCCACACAGCTGAAGTGCGCCAGTATCCCTGACCTCAAGACTGTCACTAACATCCGCACCATCAACATCTCCATCACCTTGCACCGTGAGTAGTAGTTCAATCGACAAAAATGAGGGAAATCACATCTAACTTTAACAGAAATTAAAAAGCTTTCTGTTTCTGTAAGCAATATTTATATTATTTTTCTGCTGTAATAACCTACTTTGTGGCTTGAATTATGTATAATGAATTCCACTGCTCTTGTTTGATGCATTTCAGTGTTATCGATTGTATCCCACTTGATTTTTGATGTGATGACATTTGGGATTAGATTTTCCCACAAAAGTCCTCTCTGCCTTCACAAATCCTCCCAAATACAGAATGTTCTGGAATGGTTTTGGAGAAGATAGCGTATGTTTGGGTGTGTGTAGGAGGACACAGTGCAGACTACAACTGATAAACAATGACAAGTGAAATGTCTAGCCTGTAGAAAGAATGTCATCATAGCCATAGGCTTTGTCTTAACTCACAGACTCTCATCTATTGGGTAACATCCAGACACACACACACACACACAGACTAACTTACACAGCATGTGGACACTTCTCTTTGAGAGACTTACTCATATAATGCTCACATGAATTATCTGTGATTATGAGCCTGACAGGGTTTGTTTTTATTTGCCTGGCTGACAGAGCCGTTACTCTCTAAGAATGGGGGCAGAAATGTAGACAAAACATGAAAGCAAGGGTGTGGGTTTGTGCGTGCGTGTGTGCGCATGGGAAGCGTTCCCTTGAGAATTAGCCCAAGGCATAGAACAGCAGACGTGAAGAAAACAAGTGGAGAAGCTGGGTGTGTAGACCCTGAAATGTGGGACACGAAACCTGTGACATGATTAGAGTTGCCTTGGCTCATATCCACTTCAAATGAAGCTTGTGTAACTGCTGTCACTGCTGACAGCAGCGGCAGAGGCGAGGTTCGGAGACTCAGTGAACCCTGACGTCCTAAAATGCGTTTTTTTGCAGTTGATTCACTGCACTCTTATGAGTGGCCCATATCCCACTTGCCCTTATTGTTGTTGGCTCGCTGCTGTGACTTTTTGATTCACCACTCCGTTAAGTGGTCTGATACATGGGGGCAAAGGGTGGAAGTGAGAGGGACTCTGAGAGAAAGATTGAAGCAAAAGGACATGGGAATAATAAAATAAGAGGGAACAAGGGAAGGTAGTGATTTGCTGTACCCTGGAGGTGTGTGTGTGTCTGTATGCAAGTGGTCATGCAGATGGTATTTACATTCCTCTGTTGGGTTATGTCAGCCTGAACAGCCCCTACATTCCTCCTGCAGTCTCAGGTCCTGTCCAGTCAGGTCACTTAAACACACTCTTAGCTGAAGCACACACACACACACACACACACACACACACACACACACACACACACACACACACACACACACAGACCCAAATACCTTTGACTCATGCACCCAGTACTTAGTGACACATTACCTTTTATGAATTGAAGATTTTTTGGCTTATTTGTGTGTGCTGTCCCATTTGTGTACACCTTAGAATAGCTTGTACGCTTGTACATCTTAAGTCAACTTGTAAATAAGAGTCTCTATCTAAATTTAGTTGATATTATTTGTTATTATTTTCATCAAGCTGTTGCAGTTGCTAAATTTATCATCTTTATTACTTCTTCCTTTGATGGTGCAATAAGCTAAGTAAAAGTAAAACTACAATTAGATTCAATCTAATTAATGTTGATATTAGAAAGTGCCATTTGGAAAAAACAATTAGAAGACTTTCCATTAAATTTAGGAGATGACTTTGCAGTGAACTATGTCTAGGACATATCAGTTGATTTTCCTCTGTGCAGTCAGGGTTTTCCCAAGATGAGAAGACTGATAGCACTCTCATGTCTGTACATTTGGTCGGGACCAACTGTCCGTATCAACTGTCCTGGCAACTAGTCCGTATCAAGAAATAGTCTGGCACATGATAACGATTTGTCATCTTTATACTTTTTTTTGGGTATATTAAAAAACAAGTTATAATGTCTTAATCATTAAACTTGAGGTGCTGGTAGGTGGATTTTGTTACCTTTGGAAACCAACAGCAATTTCCTGTTTCCAATCTTTGTGTTAAGCCGAGTTAGCCAACTGCTAGTGGTAGCTTCATATTTAGTGTGTAAACATGAGGGTCTTCCTGGTTTTAATCTTTTCATCTGTCTTATGTCAAGAAAGCAAAAAATATACCTCCCAAAATGCAGAGCTTTTTGTTAGCTAAATGTTGGCCTACCTCCACTATAAAACACCCGGGAAACCTGGGCAGTGTGGTTCCATTCGGGTCTCTTAGTGGGTTTTGGCTGTCCTAAGTCACTTAGGGAACATATGAGCAAGAGCAAGAGCAAGAGGCTCTCTTTGCACTTTGGCTATGGCTCCACATTTTTCTTTGTTACATCAGTCTAGGCTGTCAGATGCAATAAGACAGCAAAAACCCTCCCTAAATTGTGACCTGTTGTGGACCTCAGCTGAGTCAAAAGGCCACTCAGTGTATATACAGTTTCCCTCATTGTCTTTTGCTTTAAAATGTATGACCCGTGTGAATTTAGCATCCTTCTCGATTAATCCATATGCGTTTTCTTTGCTTGAAAGTAAACTTTCAAAACAAGTATAATTGGCATCAACATCAGCCCTTTGTCAGTTCTATTCAGTGTTTTATAACAAGAAGGGCTCAGGTGCACTGCTAAAGGTATGGTGGACAGACTTGGTGATGCATTAGACGGATATGGATGGAGCTATGGAGGCAGGGGGTTTGGAGCAAGGTTCACACAAACAAGGTGATTTATAGCTTCTTTGAGCTTTAGAGAGCAGGGCAGATAAGTAGGCAAAGGTTCCAGATGTGGCCTGCTCTAGCTGCATGTGTGATTCCTGGACTGGGAAGATAAAAGGGGAGCAGAGTCTACCCAATCCCATCCTCTCCACCCTTTGAGCAAAACTCCACAGCAGGGACCAGCACATTACCCTTTGTCCCTCTGTCTGTCATTCAGTCCTCTTTCAAATCTCCTCCTAGCCTTTGTTCTTTAGGCATCTTCTTTTTTTAGAATATATCAGTGCATAGAGGTTCTTTGTAAATATGTGGCAAGATCTGATTGTAAAGTCATAGTTTCAGGGGGAGGATCGTTTAAAGAATCTTGTCTTGTAAAAATCCAAATGGCATTCTTCCTTTTCGCTAGATGTAAATACACTTCTATTTAAAACAAAAGCTTCCCATGTTCTATAATATTCTCTCAGCCACATCCAAAGATCATGTCCCATCCTACTTGAAGGACCTTGTCCATTATCTCTTATTTTCTTTTTCTTTTTTTGTCACGGGTAGAATCATGTCAGATTTTCCTATCCAACCAATAACCTATCTTTCTCACTTTCTGCAGTGGGGGATTTGCTAGTGGCATGTCTGTTAGGAATTATAGCCTTTTAAATAGAGGTCATATGTCAGGTTCTTATGGAAAATCATAATCACTGAACTCCAAAACTGTGCTCTTGAGAGGTCAGAGAGGTTTTTGCGCAGATTAATAGGATCTTCTCAGCACAGGGGGGATTATGGGAGCAGTATGATGACGAGTCTTTTCTCCTTTGCACTAACACGTAAATAGAGGAATATTTGTACTGACATGTAAATAGAGGAAATCACAGAATCTAGGCGCCAGTGTGTGACTAGTTTGAAGAACTAAATAGGCTGTGGCCTTGTATGTAATAACTTATGCTACTTGGGTGGAAAGTGTGTTTGTTGTTACCAGTAGGACCCCCTCGGTTTGTAAAGATTTTCTTCAGAGTAGCGTGAGCTGGTAGGCGTTAAGGGCAGGAAGTAAAAAGGGTTGTGAGTGCAGGGTGGTTAGATGAGGAGAAAGGGGGGGAGTTCATTCAGTTTCCCAGCAAGCGTTTTGCTTACCAGGAGCTGAATGAGTGAGAATGTTAACAGACTGACTGGCTCTCTGGATAGGGGGTCCACTAGTTGTAGGTTGTTACACAACCCAAAAGTCCCCAGGTTGCACAACAGGCTCTCTACTCTGTATATGAATCTAATCAATGCCTTGTGCAGTCAGACTTCCAGCTGGAATTCTTTAGAGGAGTATGGGTTTAGAACTGATACCAATGGGAGTATCACTATCCCTCGTAGCTCCATGACAAACTTTGCCCGTTGTCAGAATCTTTGTTCTGATCTTATGAAACATCTTGGACTGCTTTGTACTCCCTCCCTCTGGTGTTTTGAGTATTATTTTTTTTATTAGCTCATGTATTTACAGTTACCTCCCTTTTAGAGATGAGATGGTCACTACCATTGCTGACTGTCAATAAATTATTTCCAGCTTGGATATGTACCAGAACTTGATATAAATTTATTTAACCAGCAGTATCTTTCAATCTTTCTTTCCCAACCACAGCTGCAACCCCAGCCACATGACTTCATATTTTCTCCTCAACTCTGCTTATATTGTATACTAAGCATAGTGTAAGTCCCATGTGGGGCAGGTCTTTTGAAGCTCTGCGTATGTTTGTGAGGTAGGGTGGGCAGTTTCTACATTGGGGCCAGATGTGTGTATGTTCTGTTGTGGAAATTGCTTTGGCTCTGAGCAGCATGATTGCCATTGTTGGGGAATCCAGTGCAGATGTTTTCTTTTATGAATGGTCAAAGCCTTTGTCAGGCTCACTGTCGATGGTATTATACCCCAGAGACATCATCAAAGTTGTCCCTTGGATTAACTGGACAGATAACTATGGTCATTTTGATACTGTATGATACTGTGTGAGTAGTGAGCCTATGTGCATGTGTAGTGATCTGTTTTGAAAGGAAGCACGGTGGCAGCTGTTAAAACACAAAACTGTATGGGAGGCAGTGCATCTTAAAGTTCCCTCCCTGCCCACAGCTGGGTCTCCCTGTAGTCTGGGAGTCAGACTACAGGGAGAAACTGTTTCCAGTGCCAATGTAGCACTTTAAACCTCCATAGCTGAGACAAAGTCTCCATCTGTAAAGGTTCCTCTTTCTATCTATTACTAGTTTGGCTTAGTAAGCAGTGGAGTTACAAAATGTCAAGTTCATTTGTGAAAGGGTTATTTTCAGTCACTTTGAATGATATTCAAGTCAACTCCTAAAACGACTGAGCTTTATGATTTATATTTCTATGCTGCCTGAATAAAACCTGAATAAATAAGTGATGAAACACAACTAATACGGATGCCTCCATACAGAGCAGAATGGGTCATGAAATGGTCTAATGAGTATACAGATGATGTGAATCATATACTGTGATGTGTGTAGTCACTAAATCTCAACCAAATTCAACAACTAAATGGGAGATTTAGCACCTCTGTATTCGACATCACTCGTCACCACCACCTTCATCAAAACAACAAGAATGAGAGAAAATCTTCGGGAATATTGCTTCGACTCACTTTTTGTTCATAGTTTTCTTTAGTATTTACAATAAGTGAGACATGCATATATAAGAATTTCATAAAACAGTATATCCTTAACGCACTAATCCTTAAGTCACTCACCTGTCACTCTTTATCTGTCCCTTTTTGTTTCTTTCCCTCCCCCATGCCCTGTTTGCTTTAATCAAAAACAAGTGTATTGCTGATAATGGACAACGTGTTAGACCCAGAGGTGCAGGAACATGACATGTCATTAATTCAGTGCTATTATTTTGTTTTTTAAGAGAGTGAGTACTCTCTAGTAGAGGAACATGGCATCATGAAATGAGTGGTTTTGAAACTGTGGTGGTACATTACCAAGATTTATATGGCTGTACTCTCAGGGGTTCTGTTTTCTTAATGGTTCTGTTTTGTTTTCTGTTCTCTGCTCTCCTCTGCATCCTTCAGATGTGGAACAGATGGCTATCGACTGGCTGACCGGAAACTTCTACTTTGTGGATGACGTGGATGACTGGGTGTTTGTCTGTAACAAGAATGGCCAGACATGTGTGACCCTGCTGGACCAAGAGCTGTACAACCCTAAAGGCATCGCCTTGGATCCGGCCATGGGGTCTGTACTTCCCCTCACTCTTCTTGACCTAACACTATCCTCAATACTGTTTTAGTAACACTTGAGAGGAAAATGCTGTCTTATGATCAGACGACATGCTGACCAAGCAGGCAGTCAAAAATCAAAGCACTTCCTCCAGATGGAAACCTAGACAGATACTTGTGTGCCACATAGACACTTGACGGCTGTTTCAGGTTCCTGATAACTGAAAAGCTGGAATGTGATGTGGTTCCTTTTTTCAAAGTATCACTTCTCTGTTTTTATTGACCTGTAAATGACTTTTAAATCATTGACTGAGAGTAATACAGATTGCTCAATTGTGGTCATTTGTGATGTTGAACATCTCATATATTATACATGTATGTCAAAGCAGAGTTAGCCAGTTTCATAGATCAGATTACTTCCTCTTGTTAATGAAATTCCCATTTTTGTCTCCCTACCTTCATCTTAACTTCCCCATTCTTTTTGCTTTTCTTCTTCTACTATAGCAAAGTGTTCTTCACAGATTATGGGTCTACGCCAAGGGTGGAGCGCTGTGACATGGATGGTCAGAACCGCACTAAGCTAGTGGACAGTAAGATCGTCTTCCCCCATGGTATCACTTTGGACCTGGTCAACCGGTTGGTTTACTGGGCTGACGCCTATCTGGACTACATTGAAGTGGTCGACTATGAGGGCAAGAACAGACACACCATCATCCAGGGCTTGCTGGTGAGATTTTAAGGATGGTTGGATGTGTGAGCACACAAAAACACCAATTACATCCAAACACACACACAGATGCACTTAAGACCTCTGACTCAGCGTTCTTTTAAAATGTTGAACTTTACCGAACACAATAGCCCAGACTCCCTATCCAGTTTTCAATCTTCCCTTTGATAATACAAGATGTCTGTTTTCCTAATCTGTATCATCATTGATTTAATCTCATTATCTTTTGTGAAAGTACTGTTTTCCAGTTATCTCCTGTGTATCTAGGCAAAGAGAGTCTGCCTCTCCAGGGGATGAGTCCTTTTTATTGCTTTGATTGATATTACTTAAAGAGTGTGTGATGTTCTTGGCGATTGCCTCTCTAAACGTATTAGTCTGGCGGCCCTAGTGAAGCTTGGCTCAAACTTATAGTGGAGTAATGATCTTAATGAAATCAGGACTGCAGTGGTGGAAGGAAGTTGGGTGGTGGTGGCGTGTGTGAGAGGTAGGAGTGCGGGTGGGGATTGGAGTGGGCTGGGAATATGTTACAACCCATGCATCTTTTTTGACGGAAGAGGAGAACTGCACAGAATGGACTTATAAAAGTAAAGCCTCTCTGTTTAACAGCAGATGGGAAATGGAGCCATTATGCTGCTCTGTGCCAAGATTACACAAACCCTCTGTCTTTATGTCTCTGTGTCCATGTTTGTCTTTCTCTCTCTGGCTATCAGATTTCTTCATATTTTTAGAACCTGTCAAAATCTGTTTTATACTGATAAATAGTTTGCTAGGAAATTTCCATTGTGCAAAATTTGCCAGGCAGTGTTCAAGATAGTAACATGTACACAAACAATATCACACAAGCCATTAGTCATGCACCATGAGTTGTTTTCTTAATGTCAGCAATCTCAATAGCAAACTCAAGACAACATTTTAATTCTGCTGCTTTTATTGTCTCGTTATATTTCAGATTGAGCATCTATATGGACTGACTGTCTTTGAAAACTACCTGTACGCCACTAACTCGGATGAAGGCAACCTCAACCCCAAGACTAGTGTGATCCGAGTGAACCGCTTCAACAGCTCAGACTTCCACGTGGTGACACGGGTAGACCGTGGTGCTGCGCTGCACGTTTATCACCAGAGGCGCCAACCTCAAGGTGCACACTGAAGAAGGGACAGCCTTGCATTTAGCTTGACTGCCAAACTGTCGTCTGATCCATGTCCATTATTTACTGTTGTTGCAGTCGTGTACCATTGCATAACTCTTGTTTTTGTTTGCCTCTCTCCATGCTCAGTGCGCAGCCACGCATGTGCCCTGGATCCGTTTGGGAAGGCTGGAGGTTGTTCTGACATCTGTCTGCTGAGCAACAGCCACAAGACTCGTACCTGCCGCTGTCGCTTTGGCTTCAGTCTTGGCAGTGATGGCAAGTCCTGCAAGAGTACGTATTAATTCCCATTAGTTTTGGTAACGATTGTTGATGATGTCAGGAAAGTGATGGTGGTTCCCAAATCACTAACAGAAGTAATGACATTTATACATCATTTCTCTCTCCAGAACCAGACCATGAGTTATTCTTGGTGTACGGTAAAGGTCGTCCTGGAATCATCAGGGGCATGGACATGAATGCCAAGGTGCCTGATGAGTACATGATTCCTATTGAGAACCTAATGAACCCACGAGCTCTGGATTTTCACGCTGCCAGCGAGTTCATCTACTTTGCTGATGCCACCAGCTACATTATTGGCCGACAGAAGATAGATGGCACAGAGAGAGACAACATACTAAAGGAAGGTAAGGATAAAAATGATAGCTTTGCAGAGGATTCTGGAAACTATTGCTACTCTCTAACCAAATCCTGGCTACTACAAAGAACCCAGGGAAGAAAAGACTTAAATAAGGTTATTCCATATAATTTCCACTTAATTTTCTTGATATTTTTCCTGAATTGGCCGGCTAATAGTTCCTTTTTCACATCCGCTTCTTTTGCTTATCTCAGGTATCCACACAGTAGAGGGGCTAGCTGTAGACTGGATGGGAGGTAATCTCTACTGGACAGATGATGGGCCTAAGAAGACTATCAGTGTTGCCAGACTGGAGAAGGCTTCTCAGACCCGCAAGACTCTCATTGAGGGCAAAATGAGCCACCCACGTGCCATTGTGGTAGATCCCCAGCATGGGTAAGACACTGGAGATTTATAATTTTAATGGGTATTATTGTCTCATAAATGCTATGTTAAAGTTGTTAATCTCAGGTATAATGCTTTGGTGTAACGGTGTTCAACCTGTGTGTCAGTGTAAGTACTTCTAGTGGAGTGGGAGAGGGTGGCCTTAGGGTTTTTAACTTGTAGCTGTGTGAAATATCTACAATGTAATTTTTTGTTTAACTCGTTACATTAATGTGTGTATGAGCGGGTGAGTTTTCAAGAGATTTTTGGATAGTCCTTCCTTTTGTTTTCTTGTGGCATGCTCCATCAAAGAGCATCAAAACTGAGATGTCTTATCTCCCAAGCCCTTTGAATTTGATGATACATGTTCTCATCCTCCCAGATGGATGTACTGGACTGATTGGGAGGAGGACCCCACAGAGAGTAACAGAGGAAAGATCAAGAAAGCTTGGATGGACGGTTCCCATCATCAAGTGTTACTGACCAGCAAGACAGTGTTGTGGCCTAATGGCTTGAGTCTTGATATCCCCCAAGGCATCCTGTACTGGGTGGATGCTTATTACGACCGTATTGAGATGTTTTACCTCAACACAACTGAGCGAAAGGTTGGTGATAATCTGAGAAAATATTCCCACATTTTGGTCACAACTTGAGACTCAGATAGTATGTGGAAATGTGATTCCTCTCCATTTCCTTATTAAACAGGTGGTGTATGAGGGGCAGGAGCTTAACCATGCCTTTGGATTATGTCATTACAAACAATTCCTCTTTTGGAATGAGTACCGTGGTGGCAGCATCTACAAATTAGATCAAGCGACTAAGACAGTCACCCTACTGCGCAATGAGAGGCCGCCCATCTTTGAGATCAGAGTGTACGATGCACACCAGCAGCAAGGTATATCTCTACTTTTGTAATTCATAAGGATCTAATGTCAAGTATAATTTAATAATTGAGAATACTGAGAAGTATAATATGATGATTGTATTCTGTCTGTCCTCTTTTTTTATAAAGGCTCCAATGCGTGTCGAGTCAACAATGGAGGCTGTAGCAGTCTGTGCCTTGCAATCCCTAGTGGCAGGTCCTGTGGCTGTGCTGACGATCAAATCCTGGACGTTGATAATGTCACCTGCAAAGGTACTTAGCAGCTTTACCAGTAGAATGGTTTCACCAAAAATCTATGTGTTATGTAATGGAAACTTCATTAATCAGCAGGGGTTTAGTCTGTTAAAGAATTCTTGGCTGTACTTTCCATTTGCAAACTACTATACGATGTCCTTGCCAAATCTGGGGAGAAGTTTCAGAGAGATTCCACCAATATTGTTGCAACTTTAAGAGAGATGAAAGCTGACCTAGTCAACAGAAAGCTTTGTTGTGTTGCTGTGCTTAGCTCTTGTCTCAATGGTCCATCTGTTTCTGCTCCTAACCCTGATCTCCTCTCCAGCCAATCCCTCCTACGTGCCCCCGCCGCAGTGCCAGTCTGGGGAGTTTGCCTGTAAGAATAACCGCTGCATCCAAGAGCGCTGGAAGTGTGATGGGGACAACGATTGTCTGGACAACAGTGATGAAGCCCCTGAACTCTGCCGTAAGTGTGCCACGTCATTGTCATGGTTACACAGCAACACATAGATAAACAAAATTCTCATTAAGGTTCTTGGCTAACAGGAGCTGACAGAGCGAAAACTGCAGTTTCCAAGATTGTCTCTTTCCATGCAGTGTAATATGACTGTTATTTCACTGGCCAACATTCTCCTAATTAGGCGATAGTGAGAACCAGGGACAGAGATATTTGTCTTGGATGAGTTGTCATTTTTACTCTTCATTTAAAGTGACATGCTTAAAACAGCTATTTAGCAGGCTATATAGTGTATCATACCCAGAAAGCATTAAAAAAAGCAGTAAGCTTGGTAAGTAAAAATATATATTAAAACCTGGTTTGGAAAGAAAAGTGTTGTTGTATTCATGGTATTTTCTGTTTTCTCCCTTCAGACCAGCACACCTGCCCAGCTGACCGATTCAAATGTCAGAACAACCGCTGTATCCCCCTGCGATGGCTGTGTGATGGCGACAATGACTGTGGCAATGATGAGGATGAATCAAATACCACCTGCTCTGGTATGTATAAAGTTTGAGTTCTTTGGAGTTTAGAGAGTATGTGAATTTTTCATTTATACCATATTTTATTTTATTAGCTGTATGACCACTTTTAATTCTTAGTAAAGTTGTACGTCATCATCATATAAGGGTCAACAACAATGCTGTTATTGCCAAGTTTGTTGTGCTCCATCTGCAGGATGTCTCAAAATGTGAACATATCTATGAGATTTGGTATTTGAAAGTTTGGACAGACTGCATATCGGGTAAATTAATATACAACTCAATATGATTTTCAGCTGGGGTTCTTGTTGTGGTTATGTCTTAAGTATTTCAAACACATAACGATGAAACTACTGTTTAAGCAAGAACGAGAATCACACTCAGTCGAGGGATCTAGTTCAAGTTAATGACTTAGTGAGAAGAAGCACGTAGGTTGAGATTAAGAGAGAAATACAGAGGAACACTGGACTAATAAAACTTTGAACAGGCAGACAAGTTGCAACTGCAGGCGACACAGTGGGATCTGCTTTGAGTTCATATAATTTCAGTTACTATGGTGGATGCCAGCATGGATTGAAAAACAGTCCAGGAGAATGTATTTCTCTACAGCATCACTGATAATGGGCTGATACACAACCATGGTCCTTGGCTAATATGTGGATAATGAGAATGTCTTCTGTTATAGTGATGAGTGACTGCAAGCTTGAATGTTAAGGCTCCCGTTAGCTCTACCCCCCCAGCAAATGGAGCCCTGGACCACTGTCCGTAACACAGCAAAAAGAGTCCCTGTTCCATCATGCCATCCCTTGATATCTACTTTGCCAAAAGATTTAATGTGTTGGATGAACAGGATTTCTCTCCACTAAGGGGAGATCTCCTGTTTCCCTCATCTATGGACAGACAGTCCAGCACACTGAAGAATGCCTGCTTTCCCCCAAACAAGTCACTCTGGCTCCGCAAAGGATCCACCGGGTGCTGGTACTGATTGCTATCCCACTTCATGATTGTGGTCATAGGAAACTCCATAGTCTGGAATATCAGGATGAAGAAGGAAAAAATGTTAAGTTTTCCTGGTTTGAGGGTCCAGAAAATAGCCAGCAGAATTTCAGAGATTATACGGGACCGTCCAAAGTTGGAGATGATTGTAGTCTATGTGGATGCAAATGACATCCCAAATCAACAGTGGACTTCATCCATTTGTTGAAGGTCCTGGAAACACAGAACTGGCACACATCTCTAGACCCACTCTAGATCCCCACTCTTGGCTGTGGTTCGCTTCAGTCATCTGCTGAGCCTACTCACCTTGCTGTCATTGGCTTGCAGTGATTACGATGTGGCTTTCATTGACAATTTAACTTGTTTTGGGAGTGTAGACAACTTTAATGGAGGGATGACCTCCACCCAAATAAAGCTGGCTCTTACATGCTAATGGAAAACTTATCTTACAGCACTCACATGCTCCACCACTCCTAGCCATTCACATGCACTTCCCCACTTCCGATCAAGCCCCTTGCTCTCTTCGAGTGACCGGTCCCACAGTATTTAATGTCCTCTGGGTCTTAGCCCCTGGCAAATCAGTTCCACTAACTTAATTAGTTCATATAACAGACATGAACCCACTATTATAACTCTGCCTTCTATTTTCCCTCATTTCATTTGTTTATGTAAAAGTAAAACAATAAAAAGAAACTGTCACAGGGCTGAAAGACTTCAACTGCAGAATCGAAAGACAAGCCCATTTCTCAAAGATCATTCTTGAAAACAAACACAACCCTAAAGTCCTCTTCTCCATGGTCAGCACTCTTAATAAAAAAATTGACACCATTAGATCCAGTATTATAAATACAGATTCATTATCTGTTTGGGATCTATCAGTGGATGGGTCTCCACCTATCACATCCTTTAGCATGACAACAGATGATAAAATTGGTGTCAGTATCAACAAAATTAAGTCATCCACATGTGCACTAGACCCTGTTCTTACCAAACTATTCAAATCCAGCTTCCAGTTTCTCTCTCATGAAACAACATGAATAATCAACATGTCTCTGCAATTAGGTACATCCCTTCTGCTTTTAAAACAGTTTTGATAAAACCTCTACTTAAGAAGCCTGATCTGGACATTAGTGACCTTGCTAATTACAGGGCTATCTCTCTTCCTTTTTTTGTAAATGTCTTGAGAAGATTGTATTTGACCAACTACACAATCATCTGAATACTAATAATACATCAGATAAATTCCATTCTTGCTATCAGACCAACCTTAGCACGGAAACATCTTTTATTAAAGGTACTATAAATTAACTGAGAATTCCGACTGAATCAAACAAATTTGCTGTCTTCTTTTGTTAGATTTCAGTGCGACATTCAATGTCAAGTATCACTGTTATGCTGATGATACACAACTATATATCTCTGTTTCGCCAGACAATCCCAGTTCTTTAAATGTTCTTTTTTACCTGCCTCACTGATACCAACATTTGGATGAGTAAAATTGTTTTTAAAAGAAATGAGCAGAAAACATAAATTCTGCATGTTGGTCCAAAAGCAGAAAGGCTGAAACTAGAAAAGTGTTACACAAAAAGTTGTTGTTGTTGCTATTATTATTATTATCATTATTATTATCATTATCATTATCATTAAGGAAGAGGCACTGCAGGAAGAACTAACCTGCTTTGTACCTTATTTCCTGCCAGCTCGTACATGCCCACCAAACCAGTACCCTTGTGCCAGTGGGCGCTGCATCCCCATCTCATGGACATGTGACCTCGATGATGACTGTGGAGACCGCTCAGATGAACCAGACTCATGTGGTAGGTCTTGCCTGCACCTTCATATTGTTAATTTTGCTTAAATGGCAAATGATTAAGTTCGATAACAAATATGCATGTGATATTTTACACAGCCTCTCTTGTTCCCTTTCCCCAGCCTATCCAACCTGCTTCCCTCTGACCCAGTTCACCTGTGCCAATGGCCGTTGCATCAACATCAATTGGCGTTGTGATAACGGTGAGCATCATCTTGTGAGACTTCCTTCACACACCAATGTATTTCTAAACAATACAGTAACTGACAATAAAATTTTGCATGTGCGCTTATGTACAGATAATGACTGTGGGGATAACAGCGACGAAGCAGGCTGCAGCCATTCCTGCTCCAGTGTCCAGTTTAAATGTAACAGTGGCCGCTGCATCCCAGAATACTGGACTTGTGATGGCGACAATGACTGTGGAGACTACAGTGATGAGACTCATGCAAACTGTACCAATCAGGGTAAGGAACAATATGGTGTACTATGCCAGACTGAAATACCACTGCTCTAAGAATAGTTTTGTTACTGCACTGTCTCCTCTCTCCCTATGCATGTGGATATAGATTGGGTTTGTGCTTTTTCCAGTTATACCTGAGTCACATTGTGTATTATATTTCACTATATTTATATGTTGCTGTTTGCAGTTGTAGAGAGGTTGTCACAATGAAGACAGGATCTTCCTCCTCCCTGTCCCATTTCCTCCTCTATGCATGCCCATGCTTGCCCTCTGGCTTCTATTTATCATTTACAGCAAATCCTCTCTGTAGCTCTGTTCAGGATGTGATTATGCATTGTGGTTAGATAACAATTAAACTCTTTCATGGTTTTGTGCAAACGGCACAGATGTTTTGACTTTGCTGCAGTGATATGAATTTATGTGTTTAAGTAAGAAGTGAAAGTAGCTGGTGGCCATGTTCTGCTTTGGAACATTCAGTTTTCCTGGTTAACCGCTCATTGTGATAATAACTGAGAGAGCGTCATAGAACAGTGTCATACTCTTCCTGTGCACTGTGTGTGTTCTGATGCTGTATGTACTGTTTGATACACGCAGAAACTTAGCCAACTGCTGTCAAGTCCCAGCATGCAAAAATGGAGCCCAGCATGACCTGTTGGTCTAATGAGCAATCTGTGCTTTGTGTGTGTGTGTGTTTGCGGGCTCTCTTGGCCTGATGTCTGGAAGCCATTAGCTGAAATAAAAAAGCAACACTATTGCCTTCCCATCCTGTATATTGTAGTTCTGTGCCAAAAGGTCCCAGGCCCATTTGCTGCGTTAGCCATGCCAAATGCTGACCTTTGCCATGAGGGGATGTCATTGTGCTACCTCCTCAGTGTGACATCAGCCAGTGAGCTGTGTGTGTCAATGTTGTTTGTCTTGGCTCAGAGTCAAGTAGTTAACCCAGTATCCCAGCATATCTACACATTAATTACTGACTAGAATGGCCTATTCTTTCTTTTCTGTTTTTGGTCTTGTGTGTGTGGTCTGTGCTACTGTTGCTTGCTGATTGTGATATCAGTCTGATATTTTTCAGTTGCCAACTTGTATTTGTATCTTATTCATTTTAGACATTTGCTAAATTGCACTCTTCATCTCTTTTGTTGGCTAACTGTCACATTTTTTCCTGCTGTTTTCTTTCCAGCTACCCGTCCTCCAGGCGGCTGCCATGTAGATGAGTTCCAGTGTCGTATGGATGGCCTGTGCATTCCCATGCGCTGGCGCTGTGACGGTGACACAGACTGTATGGACCTGAGTGATGAGAACAACTGTGAAGGGGTCACCCACATGTGTGACCCAGCAGTCAAGTTCAGTTGCAGAGACTCTGGTGAGGATGCTCACAGCTGGTTTAAGTACCAGAGTTTAAGGGTGATGCGTTTTTTTGTTTTTTTTTGACAGTGTCACTTATGGATGCAGTGTTATTATGTTAGTAGAAATAGGGTTTTATTCTTGGGAATTTCATTGAAAAGATCTGATCTTTGGTAAGAAATTTCGCTGCTATAACTTCTGGTATGACCAAGTCTATGTATCTATGTTTAAAACAGATTCTCTATGAATGTTAAGTACTCTTCAAAGACACAAGCTAAGAGTTGATTATCTGATCCTGTCAGCTCGCTGCATCAGCAAGGCCTGGGTGTGTGATGGTGACAGTGACTGTGAGGACAACTCGGATGAGGACAATTGCGAGGCTTTGGTGTGCAAGTTGTCTCACCACGTGTGTGCTACCAACGACTCAATCTGTCTGCCTACTGAGAAGCTGTGTGATGGCACTGACGACTGTCCGGATGGCTCTGACGAGAAGCTTTGCGGTAAAACATTCTTTACACACAAAAATACAACATGACAATGTGTTCAGTACCTGATACTTTGTTGTCATTTACCTTCCATATTGATATTCCAGTGCAGCTCTCCCGTCTCAGCTATGTCTTAACCCTTTCATCTCTGATTCTTGCCCACAGACTTGTGTTCATTGGACAACGGTGGTTGTAGTCACAACTGCAGCATCATTCCTGGGGAGGGCTTCATGTGTTCTTGTCCCTTGGGTATGGAGCTGGGAGCAGACAACAAGACCTGTCAGATCCAGAGCTTCTGCGCCAAACACCTGAAGTGTAGCCAGAAGTGTGAGCAGGAAAAATCCAGCGTCAAATGCTCCTGCTACGAGGGTTGGGAGCTGGAGTCTGATATGGAGAGCTGCAAAAGTATTGGTGAGGAAAAAGAGTTATTCCTGCAAACTGCAAATTTCTTTTTGGCTTCAGACTCAGAATAAAGTAATTAGGGCTGAAAAAGCTCTACAATTCTCATTCTGCTGTGTGTATATATACCGTATTTAATACATAGTGGTGTTGAAAATATTTTTCCAGAAAGTGAGCAGCACCTCTTCAGTTATTTAATTATTTTTTCAAGAAGGGGCTGATAGAGTGAGACAGCTGTGGCAGGATTTGATCCAAGACAAGCAAGGGGTTTTGTGAATCTGAACTTTGAGATGAGATCTACTCTGTTGAGAAACTAATACTTTGCTTGGTATAATTTCTTTACTTTCAGATCCCTTCAAGCCTTTTATAATTTTCTCCAATCGCCATGAGATCAGAAGGATTGAGCTTCACAAGGGGGAGTTCAGTGTGCTTGTACCAGGCCTGAGGAACACCATTGCCTTGGACTTTCACCTCAACGAAAGCACCCTGTACTGGACTGATGTCGTGGAAGACAAAATCTACCGTGGGAAACTGTCTGAAAATGGAGGTACGACCGTCAGTTAGCTACAGCTCACTGTGATTTTAAATTATGCAGAAAGATAGATGAGGTGGTGGATTGAACAGCCTCTCAGAGCATTCTAATTGCATACTAATATGGTCATGTTTCAGTGTCATCTATTTTAATAGAAACATTAAAGTGGATTGTTCCATTTGAGATGAAAGAAATCATGTTTATTCTTTCGACTGCACATTTCTCAAAAATTGTCTTCCTCTGAGCAAATACACTCTGTAATTTCTCAGAGCCAAAAGTTTTTAAAAAGAATCTGTGGTCAGCAGTAGTGGTCTGTGACCCTGAAAAAATCTCCCAGGTCATGGCTGGCCTTTCCCGCTCCAAAACCCCAGGTCTCCTTGCCAATCAAGGTTGTGTTCCCAGCACAGCACTTAGGGGGCACACGGAAGGCTTTGTCTCTTCCCATTTGTCTCAGCGCTCGCTGTGCATGACTGCAGCCAGAACACTGATGTAGCGTAGGAGGCACAACACACTGCAGCTCCAGTTCCCAGCCCTCCAACTTCACTTTTAAAACAGGACTCCTGAGCAGAGACATTGTGACCAACTCATAGATCAGCCCCTGCTGCTTGTTATTGAAGCCATTTCAGCATCTCCAAAGTTCTTGGCATAGACTGGGTAGTGCCAACACATTAATTAGGACACCCCTACCCACACATAGAAATACAGCCATAACTCCAGCATTCTTTTAAGCAAACTGTGAGGAAGGCCTATCCCTCTCCTTCTAATTACAGTGCTACTGGAAGGCCTTGTAAGGAACTTGTCTGATCACCCTCAGCCAGAGATGATCACACATTTGGGTTTTGCACTTAGTTTGCATAAGAGCCAGTTGTTGGCTGGGAAATAATAAAAAGAGGGAGATCTGGCGTTTGAAGATTGTTTTCTTAGAAGTGGGGCAGTGGGGTTAGGAAGATAGCGCTGAGCTAAGCCACACTGACAGACTCAGCTGCAGTGGGAGCCATTCACTGATGGAGTCCATAAGAGTCAAGAAATCTAAACAATTTACTGTTTGTCAGGTTTTTTTTTTTTTTTTGCAATGAACCATATATGTGTTGGCAGGAGATTTGCTCTCACTGGTGAAAATGAAACAGGCCAAGCTATCACACTAAATTAGCTGAATTATAACTGATATTCATCTACTTAAAATCAACATTAAAATATTATAGGATGCTACAAAATATCAATCTTGGTAACTTTTTCATCTTGCTATTCTGTTGTCAAATTCATGATAGAGAACCAATCACCATCCTAGTTTTAAGTCCCAATTTCTCTGTGTGTCCCGGTCAGCCTTGACCAGTTTTGAGGTGGTAATCCAGTATGGACTGGCTACTCCAGAGGGCCTGGCTGTGGACTGGATAGCAGGAAACATCTACTGGGTGGAGAGCAATCTGGACCAGATTGAGGTGGCCAAACTGGATGGGACCATGAGAACCACCTTGCTGGCTGGAGAGGTAGAGCACCCCCGGGCCATCGCCCTAGACCCTCGTGATGGGTAAGAAGCATAGATCTATGGATTTGAAAGTCATAAACACCCTTATTTAAAATGGAAAGTTTCTGTTTTTCTTACATAGAATTTCCAATTTATTTGTCTATTTGCCCCATTGTCTTAGGATAAGGATACATTCCTCTTACTGTATTTTCTGTGAAACATGTTCTTGCATAATGAATACTGTACACATTTGTGAAAATCCCTACTCATACAGATTATTTTCTGTTCGCAGTATTCTATTTTGGACAGACTGGGATGCTAGTCTGCCCAGGATTGAGGCAGCATCGATGAGTGGTGAAGGCAGACGCACAATCCACAGGGAAACAGGCAGCGGTGGCTGGCCCAACGGACTCACCGTAGATTACATGGAAAGACGCATTGTCTGGATTGATGCCAGGTAGCATTTGCCTCCAGTCTCTGAGTATACAGAGTGCTCTCATTGCGCTGCATCCACCCACACGTTCATTACATCACCCAATTACTCAGTCTTTTTTCCCTTTGCTTGCCATCATACATTTTTTAATAAACATGCAGATGTTCTTTGCTTATATAAAATTATATACAAAGTACAGACTTACCCAATAACATAAACTGACATGCATATACTTTAGCTCCCTGTTATGTAAAGTATATACCTCTGCCCTAATGTTTCTGCAGGTCGGATGCTATCTACTCTGCTAAGTATGACGGTTCTGGGCTGATTGAAGTGTTGCGGGGTCATGAGTATTTGTCCCACCCCTTTGCTGTCACCATGTATGGAGGTGAAGTTTACTGGACTGATTGGAGGACTAATACTCTTGCTAAAGCCAACAAATGGACAGGACACAACGTCACCGTAGTCCAGCGCACCAATACGCAGCCTTTTGATTTGCAGGTCTATCATCCATCCAGACAACCCCTGGGTAGGTTGCACACCAGATACTTTAGAGACATATTAACACTCACAGGCAGAGAGCACCCATATCTCAGATTTACCTAGGCCTATCAGCATGGCTGACTGATTTGGGCTTTAACTCAAAGGAGAATGGTGACAAACTTGCAGTTCATTGCTGACCATGTTGATTCACATCTCCGATTCCCCAAAGACAGCTGACCTTTTAGAGCTGTGAGACGTGTTGTCTCCTCACACCGGCAGCAATTTAGACACCTCCTGCTGCCTCGTTGATCAAAAAGTCACCTCACTGTTTGGCATTTCCCACCGGCTTGGTAGAAATAAAACCATCCTCCTGTGACTTAAATGTCATGTGTTGATCTCACAGACACACATGATGGCAAAAGGATTGTCAAATGTGTTATGCAGTATGCTGTCGCATTGAACTGTCACCTTGATGTTTAATAGCCAACAGCTATAGGATCCCAAGGGTGTATGGGTAGCAGAGAGGCACTGGGTCCTGTAATTGGAGGCAGGAAAAGAGAGATCTCACAGAATTGTTGATTGACAGTTGCAACCAATGCTCATGACATTGACGAGGCAACAAGCTGTGTTGACAGGTCTGGTCGACAAAGTCTTTTTCTACACTCTCACTCCCCTTAAGGGCCCATTGATGGAGAGGTCCATTACATTTTGAAAAGAAGAAAATAACACAATCAGCATCTCATATTAAACCATTGGCTTAGCCTGAAACTACAATTTATAAGTTACTTTCATGTATTCTTTCCAAATTTTTGAACCTATCCTTTTAACAGCACTCTCCAGATCATATAATGATACAATGAAATAGCCTCTCTGGCTGTTTTCCTCACATACCACCTCTTTTGTCTTTGTATGTTGTTACTCTTTCACAACACTTCCTGTATGACTTTTTCTCTTTTCTAGCTCCCAACCCGTGTGCCACCAGTGATGGTAAAAGCCCTTGCTCTCATCTTTGTCTCATCAACTTCAACCAGACATTCTCCTGTGCCTGTCCTCACCTCATGAAGCTGCAGCCTGACAAACGCACCTGCAAAGGTAAGGACACATACTGATATTCACAAACCTTAAGCCATTTTCTTTTACTTAAAAACCACTCTAATGGAGCATGTACACACAACACAACACTGCCATATATTATCCATGTCATCAGGCAGCAAGGGACAGACTCTGTTTGCAGGAATATTTTCTCACAACTGTCATGACTGCTATGGTGTCCTCAGCTCCCAAACGTGACATCAGTGTCATTAGCTGTCATCTCTTATGACAGAAGACCTGATTACATCTCCTCTGTTTGTGCCACATTGGCCTTCTTCATTTTCATTTGATATTTATATTTTATTTCATATGCAAGACTGTCACTGTCAATTTATGTGTTGAAGTCTTATTGCAATGTGATTTCATGAGTGGGTTTCATAATGGTTTTCAAGGAATAGCTATGGGAGTTTGTGTGCACATGCTCTCATTCTGAAGTCTTAATGTTCACCATTCTACAGAACAATCTTCATCTCAGCAGTGGAGATGTAAGGATAATTGGATTAGAGGGCGTCTGATGCATTCACCATTAACAGGAATTTTCAAGTTCTCAGACAAACTGAGATTTTCTCTGAACTCAGCCACATTCACCACTTAAACTGATTGAGGGGGAGTGTCCTCTATCGTTTAAGAGGTAATCAAGCCTCAACAAGGGCAGCATGTAACTGTCTGTTTCCAGGTCGTGGAATAGTACTGCGTATGTAAAAACAAGTTGTATAAAACCTTTTTTGGCTGCAAAGGGAGCTGCACAAAGATACATTGCCTCAAGTGATGGCACTTGTCTCTTGACCCTTGTTTGAAAAAGATATGGCGGTATGAAGCGGGGGAAAGAAGTGAGCTCCCCAGACCTCTGTAACCTGCTCCTTATCTCTGCTTGGGGCTAAATTAGCTGCTAGTAGCAACACACACACACACACACACACACACACACACACACACACACACACACACACACACACACACACACACACACACCCTCCCACCAAACTGTTGACTGTCAAATTGCATTGTGGGTAATGTATGCATCAAATTTTGACAAGGAAGAATAATACATAGAATAAGAAAGATGATTTTGCTGTATCAATTTTGTCCAACAGTGTTATAGGAGTGCAATGCTAAATCACTTCAGTACTCTTTGAAGCCTTTGTCTCCTAAGATATAACTGGCTCCACCCTTTTTTGTGACTAGTACAGTGAAAAGGAGCCAACCTCTCAAATTTGATATCAATCATTAAGATTTTTCCTTTTCCTTTGAATCAATAATATAATAATAATTTAAATAGTTTTTAGATATTTATTCAGGCAGTGAAAAGTTATTGAAATTTATTTTAAAAAGATGCCTCATTTATTCTGTATAGTTTTCTTCTCCCTTTGTCTTCCCTCCATTCCTTCATAGATGTCATAGAAAGAATAAAATTGTAATTTAAAAAAATGTGCTAAAAGCGATCCCTGTTGATCACTTTTCTTTTCCAGAGTCCCGCAAGTTCCTTCTTTATGCTCGTCAGATTGAGATCCGAGGAGTAGACATTGACAATCCCTACTACAACTACATCATCTCCTTCACCGTGCCGGACATAGACAATGTCACAGTGGTGGACTACGATGCTGTGGAGCATCGAATCTACTGGTCAGATGTGCGAACGCAGACCATCAAGAGAGCTTTCATCAACGGCACAGGAGTGGAGACTGTTGTTTCTGCTGGTAAGAACAATCCTAGGAGTATCTTTCATTCCAATTTCCAATTTCATTTTTCTTTTTTTAAATTATAAGTTCATACTTTTCCAAATGCCAAAGAAACCCTAACATTTGTGATTCTAATATTGTCTAGACCTGCCTAACGCTCATGGGCTGGCAGTAGACTGGGTGTCCAGGAACCTTTTCTGGACCAGCTATGATGCAAATAAGAAGCAGATCAATGTGGCCCGACTGGATGGATCTTTCAAGAATGCTGTCATCCAGGGCTTAGACAAGCCCCACTGTCTGGTGGTGCACCCTCTACTGGGGTGAGTGGTACCTCCAGTTACCTAGGCCTGCATTCAGTTCATGATGTTAATTCCCTGTTGTTCTTTTCACTCAATAACACTTAATTACCAAGTCTCTACTACACTTGTGGATTTTATGAAACATGAATTCAAGAGTACTTGAGGCTTATGTGCCTTACAACAATGCACTTTGGTTTAAAAGTTTTAGTTACAGCTGTTGTTTCCTGGCTCCTTCTTCATCCTTCGACTTACTAGTTGTTCCTCATTTGATACTCCTGTTGTGTCTCGTAATGCCTCTTTGGTAGAGCATTGTTCTCCAGAAAACAATTCAGCCACTTTCAATGTCTCATATCTCTCCTCAGGAAGCTGTACTGGACTGATGGCGACAACATAAGCATGGCTAACATGGATGGTAGCAACAGCACCACACTCTACACCAATCAGAAAGGACCAGTAGGTGAGCAAATGGTCCCTCCTACAGCCATAAATTATTGACTGCCATGTAATGCTGAATCTCTATTTAACTTTACTGGGTGAATGCATTGATTAAGCATATTAGTATAAGAGATTTCTGTGCACAATAGCATTATTATTCTTTCTACCCAGGCCTCTCTATTGACTATGAAAAAGAACAGCTGTACTGGATTAGCTCAGGAAACAGCACCATTAATCGTTGTCAGCTGGATGGATCTAAACTGGAGATTCTGGATGGTGTTAAGGGGAAACTTACCAAGGCTACTGCTCTGGCTATTATGGGTAAGATGAAAAAGATAATACTTTAAATATAGTGTCTTTGTATTTTATCTGATAGTTTCATCATATGAAAATCTCAAAATTACTTGTCAATATTGAAGGGATTACATACCAAGATATGAATCAATTTCTCTCTCTGTAGGAGACAAGCTGTGGTGGGCAGACCAGGGAACTGACCAAATAGGAACATGTGACAAGAAGGATGGAGGAAACTGGAAGATTTTACGAAACAACACCTCTCCTATGATGCACATGAGGATCTATGATGAGAATGTACAAAAAGGTAAGGAACATCACTTGCACTGTTTGTAATATAAAATCTCATGCTCTGAAGCTGATGTTCAATCCAGTTTCTCAGTCTTTATTTGGGCCTCACCAATCTCCTTTTCCTTTAGCGGGTATCAATCTATGTAGTAACAACAATGGAGACTGCTCCCAGCTGTGTTTGCCCACCTCAACAACAACCAGAGCCTGCATGTGCACTGCTGGATACAGCCTCAAGACAGGCCAGCAGTCCTGTGAAGGTAAGACACTGCTTCACAACTACAGTCACACATATCGATTTGTCCTAAAAACAAAAACTGATTGTACTATCTCTGAGCAGGTATGGGCTCCTTCCTGCTTTATTCTGTTCATGAGGGAATCAGAGGAATTCCACTGGACCCGGCAGACAAATCTGACGCCTTGGTGCCAGTGTCTGGCACCTCTCTCGCTGTTGGCATCGACTTCCATGCTGGTGAGTGACACTGACGGACACCAGTAATGAGATGTCCTTGCCTGAGTGGCACTTTAAAGCTGTCATTATCTCAGTGAAGTGAGTATTTATAGGATGACACAAATGGGCATCTTCCCTTACAGAGAATGACACCATCTACTGGGTGGACATGGGCCTGAGCACCATCAGCAGGGCTAAAAGAGATCAGACATGGAGAGAAGACGTGGTTACCAATGGCATTGGCAGGGTGGAGGGCATCACGGTTGACTGGATAGCAGGTCTAGTCATAATATAAAATATTTGAAATCCAATTTTAATTCTATCCAACACTTGTGCATACTTCATAATTACAAATGTAGAGATAAAGGGCTACATAGCTGATTTATATCTCTGTTCTTTTATAGGAAATATCTACTGGACTGACCAGGGCTTTGATGTAATCGAGGTGGCGAGGCTGAATGGCTCCTTCCGCTATGTGGTTATTTCCCACGGCCTGGACAAGCCCCGAGCCATCACTGTCCACCCAGTGAAAGGGTACGTCTGTCTGCCAACAGTTAAATTCTGCCTTCTGTAACTGTGTTGCTTTAAGGTACTTCCAGTGTAGTTTTAAGCATACTGCTATTTGTCTGCATTCTCACAAATGTGCTTAAATCACCTCCTTTGTGTCCTTATGATACAGGTATCTGTTCTGGACTGAGTGGGGTCAGTATCCTCGTATTGAACGCTCTCGGTTGGATGGCACTGATAGGTTGGTCTTGGTCAATGTGAACATCAGTTGGCCCAATGGAATCTCCATCGACTATGAGGTGTGGACCACAGTTGACATCATAGCACTAAAGAACTTCCTAAATGCATTTGTCTTTATGAACAGATAGGGTGTTTCCTGTGTCTAGTCTAGACATGCATGTACTGTGAGTTTTGAGACCAATGGACCATTGCTCAACCCAGTCTGTCAAGATTCTACAAATATCTAATTTTACCATTTCTGTCTAACATATGTAGCTTCATAAAAAGTACTTAAAGTTTAGATTCAAATACAAATTCTATCTTTTTCTAATGCTGGTCATCAAATTACACATAAACATACAAAGTATTGTATTATAAAATGTTAGGTGCTGTACCAAACAAGCTAAAGGGGGAATTAGAATGATTTCTGTGATGTCTACGTTTTTAGGATACAAGCAAGCTAGTCTCCTAATTACCTTTTTTGTTTAATTTGTAATTTGAAAGTGTGACCTTCCTTGAACAATCAACACTATTTATTTGTGGTTTGTGCCTGTAGGAGGGTCTGCTATATTGGTGCGATGCCAGAACAGATAAGATTGAGCGCATCAACCTGGAGACAGGAGAGAACAGGGAGCTGGTCCTGGCCAACAACAACATGGACATGTTTGCTGTCTCCGTTTTTGAGGAATATATCTATTGGAGTGATAGGTCAGTTCAGTGATTAATTAATTTGTTAAGTGAGCTATATTTTGCCATTGTTCTGAATTATTTCTCCATACTTTTTAATACATGACAGCTTTTAAATTATGTGCAATATTTCATGTTATATCATACTGTTGACAGTTTTGTTATCTTTTGGTTAGGACTCATGCCAATGGCTCCATTAAGAGAGGCAGTAAAGACAATGCTACAGATGCAGTCCAGCTCAGGACTGGCATTGGTGTACAGCTGAAAGATATCAAAGTTTTCAACAGGGCCAGGCAGCAAGGTAGGAACACACACAAAAAACACACTCCCATAAACTTAACCACAAATTAAATGAAAATTACAGTTTTCGTGCTGAATTTTAGCAAAAATGTTCTCACAAGAACTGTGGGCTGCCACTAGTTGGTACTCGCATGTATAGAAAAAGAAGCCCTCACACACACAGTGATAAAAACTTTCACTGCCCAACTTAATCAACACCCCCCCCCTCCAAGAATCAAAGAAATGCTGGGTTTAACCAGGCTCATTATTTGTTTAACAGCACGCCATGTAAATGTGTCACACTCTCCTCAGGCACCAACATCTGCAAAGACAACAACGGCGGGTGTGAACAGCTGTGTCTTTTCCGTGGCAACACGGAACGCACCTGCGCCTGTGCTCATGGCATGCTGGCAGAGGACAACCGCAGTTGCCGCGACTATGACGGATACCTGCTGTACTCGGAGCGTACCATTCTGAAAAGCATCCACCTGTCTGATGAGACAAACCTAAATGCGCCAATAAAACCGTTTGAAGACCCTGACCACATGAAGAATGTCATTGCCCTCAGCTTTGACTACCATGGTGGTGGAGGGAAGGGAGCCAACCGCATCTTCTTCAGCGACATCCACTTTGGCAATATCCAGCAAATCAATGATGACGGCACCGACCGCAAGATTGTAGTGGACAGTAAGTATGGAGTCACCAATCACATGACATTCTTTCAGCTCCTCAGAATATCCACAAAGCTCCACAAAGCATCACTCACTGTTTGTCATAAACCTTTCTCTCCACTCTTTCTACATGTATTTCAGCTCTGTGGTCCTTTTCCTTTTATCTTCTCCATTAATAATTGAATGTTGTCACTCGTATTCTCAACACTGTAAACACCCATCATCACGCATGTTGACAACACAAGTACCCAGGAGGATCCACTGTAATGAACACACAGCTGCAGCTTTTCAACTAGAGGAGATTGACATCACTTAGGGCTGCCACATGGAAGAAAACAAACTTACACACACAAACACACTGTGCTTTTTACTTGTTTTAACACTGAAGTGTCTTTTGAATCGTACTCTCTTTAAATGATTCAAGAGTAGGTTATTGAACTCCAGAAGCATCACATTTAAAAGCCCTGGACCAAAGCTTTTCTTACCAAGCAATATTCAAAACATTCATTCTTTGATTTAGGAAAAAAAAAAAAAAAAAAAAAAAAGACAGCAGAACAAGTGAAGTGCATGAGGCAAGTGTGTTTATTGATGTTGTATCGAGATCAGTGTTTTGAAGAGACTGTAAAAATGACGGCCAGTTTTTCCACATTAGTTTTTCATCCACCAACTACAGAGTGTATTCCATTTAATCCAGTAGAGGAAACAGGAAATTGTTAGCTTCAGATAGAGAAATATTTTGGTCATGATGATATGTGTCATTATTTTACTAAACTCTGCAGTCCAATTTAATGAAAGCAAATTCAAAATTTTAGCCTAGAATTTTTCTGATTTAATGCATAACTGTTGATTGCGTTTAATTACTGTACAGATTTAAATGAGTTAGTAGGGATCTCAGAGTCAATTTTGCCCTCTCTCTGAGCTTGTGTCCAGCTCAAAGGGCTGTACCATGTCCCTGCCCATCACATGAGGACAACCAATCAGACAGCTCTTACACCCTGCCCAGCGCCCTCTTGCCAGCTCTAGTAAGTCTTTTCTAAACTTCTGAGACATAAACCCATAAAGTACAGGATTTACCACCGCTGCTGAGGATGACAACAGTCTGGCCAGGATGGCAATAGTCTTATAGCCGGGTGAGACGTTAATGTTTCCTCCTATGAAGGAGAACATGAGGGCATAGGAGGGCAGCCAAAGAAGAGTGAAGACCAGTACAAGGAGAGCTGAAGTGTGAGTGACCTGGCTCTGATAGCGCTCCAGCTGGGGGGCGTTCCCAAGCAGTCGTGCGTGCCGAAGAAAACAGTAGATCTTGGTGTACATCAATACAATGATGCCCAGTGGTAGAGCAAAGCCAAACAGGAAGAGGGCGATGCTGTAGACAAGTTGGCTGAAGTCAGACAGGAAGGCAAAACAGTACACAGCGTTGGATATGGTTACTGTGCGGAAGGCAAACTGTGGTGCTGCCAAAGCCGAGGCAGGGACCCAGAGCAGAGCTACCATCAGTTTTATGCGTCTGTGCATTCTTGAACGGTACACCCAGGTGGGGTGTACCACTGTGAGATAGCGTGTCACAGCCAAAGCTGCCAGAGTAAAAACTGATGCAGATGAACAGGCCACACCCAGGAAGCTGATGGCTTTGCACAGGAAACTGCCGAAGGGCCAGAATCCCAGGGTAATGGCAGAGGTGTGGAAAGGCAGGCAGAACAGCAGCAGCAGATCAGCAGCACCCAGAGCCAGCAGCAGGGTGTCCGTACCATGTGGTGGTTGACCATCTCTCCTCCTCCTGCTGGTTAGGATGGTGATGACCAAAATTTGACCCACCAGGCCGGTCACCAGAATCAGCCCATCCAGAATGGGCACCAGTGCCTTAATCAAAGCCTCATCTGCCCTGTTCAATTGGCCCAGGTCAGTGCTGTTTACTTGCTGCCCCAAAGTCTCCATGCGTTCACAATAAAAGTCAATTTACTTAATTAATCTAATGGCCTGTTAATGTTGAGCATTAGAGCAGCATGTTCACGCAGTGTCTGAGTAATGCATCTGTTGGCTCTAGTTTATGTTTTAAATTGTATTAATCACAGGCATGACCACACTCCATTAAGACAACTAGTGCTCTCATAATGATGGCAATTAATTAAGCAGTTAAGATCACACTGGTCAGCTGACTTCTTCATTGACCTTTATAATCTGTGTTCTCCCTCGAAAACAGATGAGAAAGAGCATATTCCAGTTTATTTTTAGTTTGTGTGTTGAGTGGTAAATGTGACCTGCAAAAATATACAGTCCATTATTATGCGGTTGGAATTCATTTTCAAGTGCCCAGAGATAGTCAAGTGGTTAAGTCTGCTGCGTCTAGAGCCACACATGCTCCTGCTGGTATCTGCTTGAATCCCTCTTCCACTCTTACGACTCTCTCGGTTTTCCTTTTTGAAGAAATTAAAACAACTCATATGAGACTCACCTTTTCAGAAAAAAACAAGGGATAGTCTCCAAAAAACTCCTCTTAAAATGTCATGCTGTTATCCAACTTTACTCCCCAAAAAAAAAAAATGAAAACATGACCTTAAAGAGCAGTCCTTTCACACTGGCTTTTGCTTTGTTGCATCAGCATGTTTGTCATAATCCAAGGAGCAGTTTGGGTCAAAATTGGATAGATGTCGGAGCAGTAGTACTCCATGGCTGTATTGATTCTTGAAACCAGGCAACAGTGGACAAATTCATCCCAATGGTTGCTAACAGGTATTCCACTTTAAAAGCAGTCGATGCTACTTGATGCTAAGTGGTCACCGCAGTAGGAGGCATCTTGTCCATTTAGAAGCTCTTCAGAGACGTGTAACTCGTAGACTCCACGAGTAGAGGAGTTATTGTACAATTAACATGATCTTCAATCCCTGAAGGAAAAAATACATAAATAATGATCCGAAAATGAACAGTAACAAAAGCTTAGTAATTCTCAAGTGTCCTTTTGACTAATGTACTACTCCTGTGATTGTCAGACAGGCTCTGTTCTGAGTGTGCAATAGTCTTCCCAACAGGTTTTCTCCATTGTTTGCTCAGTAACCAGGGGCTGAACTGATCTAGGCAAGCGGAGGGGGACTCTGATGTTTCTCATTACATAATACAGGCGGGAACCGACTTTATCCATTCCATTTAGTGTATGTATGATGTAATTAAATGCAAAAAATTAGCTGCTCAAGCGCACCTTTTTTGTCATTTTCATTTTATACAGCCTGAGCGGCATGTGTGAAAAACATAAGCACGACTTTGCTTGCGTGACACTGTATTTTAAATTGGTCTTTTAGGTGTATTTAGATTGGTTTACTAGGAATTCAGCCCTAAAATTTTCCTGCATTAAGGTTGATTATGGCACTTCGTCATTCATCTAAAATGTCTATTAAAGGCTAATTATTGACTTTCAGCCAAGAGCAAACAGTTGTGTTGAGTATTCAGGTTTTTATTGTTGGGTGTAAGTGGTCATAAATGTGGTTGCTAGTGTGACTACAAACAGATGGATGCACACCTTGAAGCCCATAAGACTGCATAACAGTGTCCTTTTCCATGTTGTGTGTCATAGAGGCTCCACAGATAAAAAATTACTACTACCATATGTGCTATGAGTGGGTGTTTTGAACAAAGGAAGATGGATATTGGGAGCAGCTGCTTTATCTTTACCGTTCACGGCTGATTTCTTCACTCTGGCCAGTGTCCCTAAAGTGACTCAAGCTTTTCCAGTGGCAGTTTTCTTCCCAGAACAAGAAATATGAATGAGAGTATCCACAGGGAGTTGTATTTGTACGTGCAGCCATGAAACGACAGTATGATACACGCTCTTTAAAATCTCTCCAGGAACAGCAGGCGTGGTACACACCCGGTTCTATGTGGTACTGCTTCCATGTTACTCTTTTCTCTCTCGCCTCTTTAACCTTGTCCTTCTACATCACAGTCTTTCACCATTCATGAACTTATTTGTGAAGATGGGGGGCCTCTTCAGTAAAGTCACGGTTGCAACTTGTTAAACTATGACAATGATTAATGATTGGTTGAATTCTCACCGACGGGGCTCATTAAAGCTCCTACTAACACCCTTGAAAGGTGGTATTTTTTATAGTGAAATAAAAAGAGTTAGTTCTTAAGTTTTATACATCTCGCAGTGTTGGCTGGATGGCAACACAATAACTATAGTCTGAAAAATCATCATGGTCCAAAATATTTACAACTTTTCTTGCGTATCTGTTCCACAGATGTAGGTTCAGTTGAGGGCCTGGCGTACCACCGTGGTTGGGATACACTCTACTGGACAAGTTACACAACCTCCACGATCACTCGCCACACTGTGGACCAGAGCCGCTCTGTGGCCTATAATCGCAACACTGTGGTCACCATGTCTGGCGAAGACCACCCTAGAGCCTTTGTGCTGGACGAGTGTCAGGAGTGAGTCATTAATATTGAAACGTGGTGTTCTGCACTGTATCAGGGCCCAGTTCCAATACACTTTCTTTCTTTTTTTTTCCTTCTGAACAGCACATTTGTTTTAGTTCAGTCACCCATAACTTTTATAGAAAGACATTTTGGAAGCCCTTACTGCAGATTATTATACTAGTCCTGTGTTTGTTCCCACAGCCTCATGTTCTGGACCAACTGGAATGAGCAGGCTCCCAGTATCATGAGGGCTTCCCTGAATGGAGCCAATGTGCTCGTGATCATTGGCAGCGACATTAAAACTCCCAATGGCCTGGCCATAGATCACCGTGCAGAGAAACTCTACTTTTCTGATGCCACACTGGACAAAATTGAACGCTGTGAATATGATGGAAGCAGCCGTTACGTAAGACAGCCTTTTAATCATTTCCTTTGGCTCTGAAGAAGACCTCATCAAGGCGTTGACTTACATTTCACTGATCTGTGAAATTATCCCTAAAAATTTCTGTTTCAGGTCTTGTTGAAAAATGAGCCTGTCCATCCTTTCGGCCTGGCTGTGTATGGAGACTACATCTTCTGGACTGACTGGGTGAGGAGGGCTGTCCTTAGAGCTGACAAATACACAGGAGGAGACATGAAAGTGCTGCGTGCTGACATCCCTCAGCAGCCAATGGGCATCGTTGCTGTGGCTAATGACACTAACAGCTGTGAGTATCATTCACTGTAGTAATTGTTAAGCGTCTATAGGCTGCTCCTGTCAATCATATTATTCCAGCCGTGTTATTGGTGTTGTAAAGGCTTGTTTTATCATGTTCCTAAGCAGCTGTTTGTGGTGCTTTTATCTTGTACTTCACAAAAGCCAACTTTCTATACGACTACAAATATGGCCAAGCTGGATCATCTTTACAAAATTTAATATCAGTAGATGCATTACATTATGCCGGGTATTTTGTCAATCATTTGACATGCAGAGAGAAAAGTCATCTTAAAAAATGAACATATGACATTACTACCCTACCCTAACTAACTCTAATGTGTTTCCTCAGGTGAGTATTCTCCTTGCCGAACAAATAACGGAGGTTGCCAAGACCTGTGTCTGCCCACATCTGATGGACGGGTCAACTGCAGTTGCCGTGGTGACAGACAACTTCTTGAAGACAACACATGTCCTTGTAAGATAAAAAAGAGAGACTGCTCTTTGGTTTTAGAATAAAACTTATCCTCCTCCTTTATTAAAAAAGTTTAATGTCCTTCAATCCAAATGTTTCTCCCTCACCAGCGCTGAATATGTCATGTGGAAGTGTGGATGACTTTGGGTGTGGAAACGGTGACTGTATCAACTACAGTCTGACCTGTGATGGCATGGCCCACTGCAAGGACAAGTCTGATGAGAAGCAGTCCTACTGTGGTAAGTTTTTCTTTAGTGAACAATGAGCTCTCACAGGTCATCATTAATAATTTATGTGTTAGATAATTAGCTCATGGTCATAATCCTAGCAATTGAGAATGAATGAATAAATAAATGAGATTATTATTAGATTCCCAGGGGAGTGAGGACTAGTATGTGACTACAGAACAGTTAAAGAGAAAGTAGAAAGACTCCTGGGTGAATAAATGTAAACTGTGAGCTCAGAGGATCGGTTTGATTCAGAACAGACAACACAGCTTATTAGTTTAATTTATAAAATTGTAAATTGGTAGATTAGGTCATATTTAAAGTCTCATCTACCGCTCTTCCTCCACAGCCAATCGAATTTGTAAGAAAGGCTACAGACGCTGCATGAATGGCCGCTGTATCGGCCACCAGTTCTGGTGTGATGGCACGGATGACTGTGGTGACCACTCAGATGAACTGCCTTGCAACAGTAAGCAATTTATGTCCACTTTATAGCTGCACCTGATTGAAAAAAATCATTATTTAAGCCTTTGGCAGCCGAACAAAGCGAAACCATGCCAATTTCTGTTTGCATGATACTGGATTTTGGTGCATTTTTAACTCTTATGGCTGCACAACACAATTGTGTCCCACAGGCACAAGTGCAATGTTTATTCCTGAGCTGATCAAACTCTCTGATTTGCATATTTTAATGACACATAAACTGGATTAGCTCTGCAAGACAAGACATGCAGAACTTATTAACAAGATGGGTGGGCTTTGAGGTCTGGGCTGCAAATCTTGGATGTGCTCTGTTCAGCTTGTTTCTTATTCAGTTATGTATTGTTAACCTAATGAACTTCTTTCTGACTGGTACATATTAAAGGAATTACACAGTTGACTTAATGAGGAGGTTTTATTTCCTTGTGAAGCTGCTCTCACTTTCCATACATAATTTCAAAACTCCTGTGTATCTTGCAGTGACCCTGTGCAAAGCAGGAGAGTTCCAATGCAAAGATGGGAGCTGTATCTCCAACTACAGCCGCTGTGACCAGGTGGTCAACTGTGAGGATGCAAGTGATGAAATGAACTGCCGTAAGTAATCTACCATCATCTTCAACAATATTTCATGTCCTTTCCTATTCACTTGTGGGAGTTAGGGGAAAGTGGGCCTCTCTACTCTGCTTTAAAAATGACGAGATTCATGTGTGGAAATTAACTTAAAGGATAAGAAAAGATTTCTTTTAAAAGGAATTCTGAAAAGTTTTTTCCATTATTCTCAGAACCGACCGACTGTTCACGTTTCTTCCGCCTGGGAGTGAAAGGAGCTTCCTTCCAGAGCTGTGAGAAAACCACTCTGTGTTACTTGTCCTCATGGGTGTGTGATGGCAACAATGACTGTGGAGACTTTTCTGATGAGAGAAACTGCCCAGGTTGGGTGCTTTGTTTCCCCTCTAATATGCCTCGCCTTTTCTGGTATCTACCAAAAATGTAATAATGTTTTTTGGGGGGGTTTTTTGTCTTGCAGATATTAGGAAACTTAAATGTCCAGTCAACTTCTTTGCTTGTCCCAGTGGTCGTTGCATTCCTATGAGCTGGACATGTGATAAGGAGAATGACTGTGAGAACGGGGCTGATGAGACACACTGCGGTAAGTCTGCTTTAAAGTTGTACTCTATTACCCACTCTTTTCTCTTGAAAACAAAGCATACCAGAATGTTTTTCAAGCTTCCCACTACACATGGAAAACATGAGTTACGGTTTGGGTAAATTAGATAATTTCTCCAAAATGCTGAGCTCTCCTTGCCCACTTTTGCAGATAAATTTTGTACATCTACCCAGTTTGAATGTGGGAACCACCGCTGCATTTCCAAGCACTGGGTGTGTGACGGTTCTGATGACTGTGGTGATGGCTCTGATGAAGACCAGCAATGCAGTACGTGATGCTCTCACTTGGAGAATTACTTTCTCCTACGCCCAGTGGATATATTTGACTGTATGCCAAAGATTTCCTGATATTACATCATCATGTAACTTTCCCTTTATGTTGTCCATAATAGAATCCAAAACCTGCAGTCCTGAGGCTTTCCAGTGTCCCGGCTCTCATATGTGTGTGCCACAACGCTGGAAATGTGATGGAGACAAGGATTGTCCTGATGGAGCTGATGAGAGTGTCAAGGCTGGCTGCAGTGAGTGGGACAGTTCCAAAATAACCTCATAGAAAATCTGTCATCTTTGTGTTGTAAAGGATGAAATACCCATAAACACATTTACCAAAGTTTGTTCTTCTCCACTTCCAGTGTATACCAACAACACTTGTGACGATGACAATGAGTTCATGTGCCAGAACAGACAGTGTATCCCCAAGCACTTTGTGTGTGATCATGACATCGACTGCGCCGATAGCTCAGATGAATCCCCAGAATGTGGTGAGTGTGTGTGTGTCATTGTGTGTCCTGGAAGAGAAATCGAGGAAGACTGAAGTTTGAAACAAAATAAAATAGACTGAGAGAGAACATGATTACAGATTATTTTAGTTGTAATACAAACTGAGGTTGAGGTAAGTAATAAACTTAATTGTGTTCTGGTGTAGAATATCCAACATGTGGTCCAGATGAGTTCCGCTGTGCCAATGGCCGCTGCCTCAACCAGAAGAAATGGGAGTGTGACGGAGAGTTTGACTGTCAGGATCGCTCTGATGAAGCTCCCAAGAACCCTCGCTGCACTGACTCTGGTAGAGATTTTACCATTTGTCACCATTTATTTAATATCTCATTACAACTTTTATTATTCTACCAACAGAATAAAGTATGATTCATATGAGAAATGGTTTATGCAGAAAAGCCGCCTTGTGTCAAAGTGACACTAATGTAATGTGCTGTTTGTCTATGAATTCAGAGAGGACATGTAATGAGTCAGCCTTCATGTGCCGTAATGGGAAGTGTTTGAATGAGACTCTGCTGTGTGACCACAATGATGACTGTGGTGACGGCTCTGATGAACTCAACTGCTTCATCAACGAGTGTCTTAACAGTAAGCTGAGTGGCTGCTCACAGCTCTGTGATGACCTCAAGATTGGCTTCAAGGTAGGCCATTTAATTAGTTGTTTTAAAGCTTTTTTGTTTTTGTTTTTTTCATTTGTTTTCTGCCAAAGATCAACTAAATCAAATCCAAATTACTTCATGAACTCACTAACTTTAATTGCCCAAGAAATTACATGTGTGTTAGGTACACAGCTACCTCACAAACAAATGGGGTGTACGCTATTAATGGTGAATTAAGGAGGACCTGAAGTAGAAAAGTTGGGAACCACTCACTTCAGGCATGCGGTTATATAAGACAAAAACATGTTTTGGCTCTCTTTCTTGAAAGTAGGAGGCCCATCTTAGAACAGCTCGAACTCTATGTGAACTCTCATGTCTGTGGTGTCGAGGCTGTGGTCAGAGTTTCACTTGAAAATCAAAGACAAATTTGTACACCAAAATGATTAATTCCATGCTGAAGGATTTTGTTGAATTTATTCTGTGTTTGTGCAACATATAATTATACATAACTTCATCATCACAGATTTGCCCCAGTGTGATTTCCTTTGTGTGAACTTCCCACAAATTCCCACAGAACAGCGAAGGAGTAGGATTTGATAGAGTGCGAGAGTTGGAGCTCTTTCAAAACACAGATGTGCTTATGAGAAGTGACACCTCAAGCTGATTTTTTGACTAACATCCAATAAATGTTTTTACTGTTCCTTGTGATAAGATGATGTTTATGGTACTTATTTTACAATCACATTAAATTTTACCAGGGCTGTTATGTGTTGAAAAACAATGTTGCAAATTATATTCATCGCTACCTATTTGACAGCAGACACTGGGTTTTATGACAGTGCTGAGATATCTGAAATACATTTCAGTCAGTTCCATTTTACATAGAAATTGGGCAGAAATTAGGTTTTTGTTGGAAGGAAAACGCATGTATCAGGTTTACTGACTGAGAGGTTTTGTGACAGGTGGTGGCAGACTCTTGTAATTGGTCCAGACTGAAAGTAAGAAGTGCCAGAACCTGAAGGCTGTCAGATTTTGACATATCTCCTGTGCTCTTGGCCCCTTTAGTGCAGGTGTCATCCTGGTTTCCAGCTGAAACGGGATGGGAAGACGTGTGTGGATATAGACGAGTGCACAACTACTTACCCTTGTTCTCAGCGCTGCATCAACACACACGGCAGCTTCCACTGTCTCTGTGTGGATGGCTTTGAACTCAGCCCCAATGACCCCACCATCTGCAAGTCCACATCGGGTAAGGCACGCACGTGTGTGTTTTGCATTTCACTGGTTGCTCATAGCCAATTCAATCCTGAAGCATATGTTTTGTTTTGTTTTGTTTTTTTGTCTGGCGTGTGTAGAAGTGGAGCCCTACTTGATCTTTGCCAACCGTTACTACCTGAGAAAACTCAACCTGGACGGTTCCAACTACACTCTTATAAAACAGGTGAGACACATCTCAGTTTGACCTACAATAAGTTGTTACTGTTATCTTTCCATACACCTGCTAATACTGTACCTATCTCTGTTTCAGGGTCTGAATAATGCAGTAGCACTGGACTTCCACTATGCAGAGCATATGATCTACTGGACAGATGTGACCACTCAGGGCAGCATGATCCGACGTATGCATATGAATGGCAGCAACATGGAGGTCAGTCAAGAAATCGGATGCTCGAGTTATGTTTATACCTGATGGATACATGTTACAGCCAACACATAAACCATAGTATTGTATTTACTTCTTTTTATTGAGTCTCTGATTTGAAACTGACTTGGCAGGTATTACACCGGACCTCTCTGAGTAATCCAGATGGCCTGGCTGTAGATTGGGTTGGCGGGAACTTGTATTGGTGCGACAAAGGCCGGGACACCATCGAAGTGTCAAAACTCAATGGGGCCTACCGGACTGTGCTGGTCAACAGTGGACTGAGGGAACCTCGAGCTGTGGCTGTGGATGTGCGCTATGGGTGAGAAACACAGTACACCCAATACTCTGGTTATGATAATTGCTGAGCTATATTGTTTATGGTAAATTTAAATGCTATTTATAGTGAATAAATGTAATTGGAACATTATATTTATCCCCATCTGCTTAGGTACCTGTACTGGTCTGACTGGGGCGACAACCCCCACATTGGGAGAATCGGGATGGACGGCACCAATAGAAGTGCCATCATAGAGGACAAGATCACCTGGCCCAATGGACTAACCCTGGACTTCATCAATGACCGTATATACTGGGCCGATGCCAGGGAGGACTACATTGAGTTTGCCAGCCTGGACGGCACCAACAGACACACAGGTAACAGACCAGTTTACACTCACACAGAGATACATCTTTGATACGGGTTTACACGGTTTGAATAATTGACTGTTGACAGTGTGAAACTCCAGCTGCATGTGCTGGTCTATGTAGGAATATAAGACGTATGAGAGAGTCAATAAACTCTCATAGTGTTTGTGTGTCTTCAAGTGAGATTGTTTGACGATAAAACAGTTTATTAAGTAGAAAGTCCTGTTGAAATAAAGGTTATGGAGACAGGATGCTGTCAAATGCTGTATAGTTGCAACTTGAAAAAGACAGAAAATACACTCAAAGCATCTTGATCATCTTTTCCTCTTAACGAGAAATAATTTACAACAACATCACACAGGAAGTGAAAGAGGAAGTGAAGAAATGTAATACTGAGGTTGATCAAATGTCAAAATTAGTTTCCTCTTTTTGGTGCAACAGCAGAGTGTCATGCATACATACTTGTTTTAGAACCACCGAGCATAAGCAGCCTGGTCAGATGGTTGTCCGCTGGGCTGGAGTCTTGCAGCACAGGCCCTGAGCACAGAAACACTGAATAGAGGAGATTGTTCTAATCACTGAGGCCTCAAGCATGTGTGACGTCTGCATAGCACTCAGTTGTTTAGGACACTAAACGCTACAATAGTTAATATTGTCAGCCAACCAGGCGTGCAGAGGAATTCTGCAGCACAGAGGACGTCTGTATGGAAATTAATCACATTCGCTAAGCTCTGCTCAACACATATAGACAGCTATGGCATCCCAACCTTCCTCGGATGAAGAATGTACAAAATGTAAAGTTTATGTTCGTGATAGGTGTGTGAGATAATATACAATCTAGAGTATCATGTAATGAGTGCTTCATCCAGCACAGTTCACACGGGAACTGCAACTTAAATGACATTTATTTGAATTTATTACAAGTGCAAAGGTAACAGAATATGTAATAAAATGCTAATCAAACAAAGATAGTCCTTGGTGATGGTTAGAAACAAAGAAAGCTTGGTTTTGATTATCAGGCAGTTGGCAAATTTAAAACACCTGGCAGGCTTATATTTGCTTGATCGTGTGAGTCAAGGGAGTTATTCACCCATCCTTTGACACACACAAACATCACTGCGGCCGTGTGTGTGTGTGTGTGTGTTTGCAGAGCTGGACTTAGCCTGTTTGAATTCTGATAAGGATGGACCAAAGGACGCCTCGTGCTAATCTAACTAATATCTCAATTGAACCTGATGCTGTAAAACTACTCCGGTCATATGATAATAATTTTATTTGTGTAAAGCAGATCACTTGTTAAAATCAATGTTGAAACCATGGCCACCTGATGACAAGGTGTTTTGAACTTTGAACACGTGTATTGTTGCACATACACAATACATGTGTGATAGATTTGGATTGCTGTGTTTTACAACAGAAACTAATGGTGTTTTTCCATAACGCACCAGCCTCAAACACTGAGAGCAAACACATGAAATGACAAGGTTATGTGAGTTGAAAAAGTGCAATTAGAGTATAAAGTGTAATGAGGCATAGAAACCATTACGTAACACACAGATATACTGGAGCCACTGTAGCTGTGCACCACACCCTGCTCCTGTTTTATATTAACACTGCAAGATTTTCCCATCAGTTTCTCTTTGGGATATAGCAACATCTCAGCAACAAGAATAAAAACTGTTGATATCTAAAATCACTGTATTATGTTATTATTAGGGTTCCCATTCATAACTGAATTTCTAGAGTAATTTGAGACTGGGTTTTTTGGGGGTTTTTTTATGGGAAAGTCACATAATTGTACAACTTGCCAAAAAAAACACAGGGTCAGCAATTAAAACTTAAATATGACAGATTTGATCTAATCTGCCTTTGTGGTGTTATGGTTGTGTGTGGTTTCACAGTTCTTAGCCAAGACATCCCCCACATCTTTGCCATGACCTTGTTTGAGGAGTACATCTACTGGACCGACTGGGAGACAAAGTCCATCAACAGAGCTCACAAGAGTCTGGGTACTAATAAGAGCACCCTTATCAGCACCCTCCATCGGCCCATGGACATCCACATTTACCATCCCTACCGCCAGCCTGAGGGTAAGAAATGTACTGCAATAGGCAGCATGTAAAAACAGATGTTTAAAGGTTTGAGAATTTCACAGAAAATAGCTTTTAAGTATATCAGTCCTAGTTCACAGGACTAGACATGTGTATATTTGTTGTTGTGAAATTCAATCTTCAGTTTTTAATTAAACAAGTTCACATGGTATCAAATTTGGAGTAAATATTAAATGCTGAACATTAATTAGTCATGATATTTTTTCCAATTCCCAAATTACCCGTAGCGACAAACACACCTGACCCTGTTGCAGTGAATTAATTTTATATATTAAAATATAAATATGCAGACATAGACTTTCAAGTACATAATTATAATTCTCCTTGTTTCAAACAAGATATCATGAAACCTCAATCTTGTGCTGAAAAATATCTGTGCAATTAGTTTGTCTGTCTCTTTCCTAGTGCTCAACCACCCATGCCAGACAAACAACGGAGGCTGCAGTAACCTCTGCCTCCTCTCTCCTGGAGGAGGCTACAAATGTGCCTGTCCTACCAACTTCTACCTGGCCAATGATCAGCGTACTTGCATGTCCAACTGTACAGCCAGTCAGGTAAGGAGGATAACAAAAATGCGTGTAAAATCATCAATGCGACTGAATTACTACAGCTTATAAGTGGCTTTTCATATCTTGATGTTTTGCTGCGGCTTGTTTGGTGAACTGTTTAAGCCTGGTGATTGTCTATTGACAGCTGGCTGGCTGCCCAGTGCTAACAAGCTTCTGCTTTGTCAATGGCATTGCATCAGTGGAGCTCTTTTGTTATTCCTTATCATCTCGCTGATTAATTTCCTTCTCCCTGCTGTAGTTTGTCTGCAAGAACGACAAGTGCATTCCTTTCTGGTGGAAATGCGACACGGAGGATGATTGCGGTGACCGGTCAGACGAGCCAGCAGACTGTCGTGAGTGTTTGACAGAGATAATGAGGAGATGATACGGTGTTGAAATCCTTTAACATGGTACCTCAGTGTTTTGAGTTCAGTGCAGTATTTATAAGCTTTGGCTCTTTCTTCCATGACAGCGGAGTTCAAGTGCAGACCAGGGCAGTTCCAGTGTGGTACAGGCATCTGCACCAATCCTGCATACATATGTGATGGAGACAACGATTGTCAGGACAATTCAGATGAGGCCAATTGCGGTATGTTTCTCTGTTTCTATATGATTATTATTAATGTATTTGTTTTGTTAACATTTTTAATAATCTGCATCTAGCCATGGCTATTTTTTCATTACTGATTAGCTTCATATGTGCTGCTTGTTTCTCTGTATGTCCACCTGTGTAACTGCACTGCAGATATTCACGTTTGCCTGCCCAGCCAGTTCAAATGTTCCCACCCGAGCCGCTGCATACCAGGCATCTTCCGCTGTAACGGCCAGGACAACTGTGGAGAGGGAGAGGACGAGAAGGACTGCCGTGAGTAGACAACCCCCCCCCCCGACCCTCAAAAAAAAAATAATCCTAGATTGTATGCTGCCATTCTTTCCCTGTTTCATTTCAGATAGTAACTAAATATCTGTTCTCTCCTCCTATAGCTGAGGTCACGTGTGCGCCCACCCAGTTCCAGTGTGCCATCACCAAACGCTGCATCCCTCGTGTCTGGGTGTGTGACCGTGACAATGACTGCGTGGATGGATCTGATGAACCCGCCAACTGCAGTAAGACTTCCATCTCGTGTTGCATATGTTTTATTCTGAGTTTGTCTAAGAATCACCACTCAATGTAATTGCCTCCATATGTTTCCCTCTCCAGCCCAGATGACTTGTGGTGTTGATGAATTCCGGTGTAAAGACTCCGGACGCTGCATCCCTGCTCGTTGGAAGTGCGATGGAGAGGACGATTGTGGCGACGCTTCTGATGAACCAAAAGAAGAGTGTGGTGAGAATATCCATTCCTGCTAAAATTAGATTCATTAATGGTGTTGATGTCTCCAAATGTGTAACAGTAGGAGGTCATTCTTTCTCTTTTTGTTTAATTGAAATCACATTTTCTGTGATTCGTACAGCTGAGAGGACATGTGAACCGTACCAGTTCAGATGTAAGAACAACCGTTGTGTACCAGGCCGCTGGCAGTGTGACTACGACAATGACTGTGGTGACAACTCGGATGAAGACAAGTGTGGTAGGTCTCACTTTGAGCCTGGAAACTTCATACTGTACACTGTCAACATCTGTTATCTCACCTCGTCTAGTGTCACTTACACTCATGCCCTTGCCTTGTCCACTGGTTACATGCACACTTTGCGCCTTAACATGTTTATTGTGTTCTGATTCAATTGTTTAGCACTAACATCCATTCTCTGTCATTTCTGATGCATCTCACCTCATCTAATATTTGTTTCATTTCATACTGTCCTGTTGGCATGAGCCAGAGGTAAGTTTCTCCATCATCATATGAGAATCAGTGTCATATTCTGTGTCACCTCCCTGCTGTGTCTTCATTCTTGTGCTCCTGTCCCCCATCTGTGAGAGTCTGCAAGCAGAGTTCCTAATAGATTCATTTTGTTGTACTGTTTCCCTTTTGCCACTAGATGCCACTGCACAAGACTTGGTTTTTATTATAATAGTATATGGAAACACATATACACATGCAAAACACTCAAATTACATCATTTACATTATATTAGAAATGCATTAATATAACATAAAGACTAATTGAGCTCCTTTCATTCTCTCATATGACTTCCCGCAGTGTCTACATGTGTCTTCCACATGCACCTGTGAGCCCTCATCCTGTGTTTGTGCTGAAGGCTAAAAAAAATGCCATCATACCTAACATGAATTGTGTCTTTATTTTTCCATAGTGCCTCGACAATGTTCAGAAAGTGAGTTTGCCTGCACAAACGGACGCTGTATTGCCGGAAGGTGGAAATGCGATGGAGACCACGATTGTGCTGATGGATCTGATGAGGTGCTGAAATTTAATGTTTGGGCATCCTTAAAATAATATTTAACATTGTCTGGAGAGAATACTTAATTGTATGTGTTCAATATCGATTTGTGAGTATAAATCTGATCTTGGGGTGCCTGTGGGCTTTTATGTTTCTACAGCATGGCTGTGATCTGAAGTGTGACAATGACCAGTTCCAGTGTAAGAACGGACACTGTATCCCCATCCGCTGGCGGTGTGATGCTGACCCTGACTGCATGGACGGCAGTGATGAGGAGAATTGTGGCAGCTCAGGTAAATGTATATGTGTACACTATTCTGTGGCTTTGTTTTTAACCATGTCTGCAAGTTTCTCTCATAAAATAAATCAATATTGTAATGAGAGAGAAGTGTGTGACTGAAAATGCAAACCAGTTGAAGTAACAATCCCTTCCTGTTTTCTCAGCTGGGCGTCACTGCCCTCTGGATGAGTTCCAGTGTAACAACACTTTGTGTAAACCTCTTGCCTGGAAGTGTGATGGAGAAGACGACTGTGGGGACAACTCTGACGAAAATCCAGAAGAGTGCAGTGAGTGCAGCCTTGTGAATCACAGATGTGAGCTGAATGTCAGCTAGTCTTCATATTTTTTCCTGACCTATTTTCTTTTCTCTATCCTCTTTGTCCCCCTCGTCTTCTTATTCTATTTGGCTCATAGGGAAGTTCCAGTGTCCTCCCACCAGAGCTTTCCGCTGCCAAAACGACCGTGTATGTCTGCAAATGTCAAAGAGGTGTGACGGTGTTAATCACTGTGGTGACAACTCTGATGAACTGAACTGTCGTAAGTTGTTGAGCAGTTCAAATTTCTTTTCTTCTTCAACTTTGATTAAAGAGATTGCTGACTTCTTCGCGTGTGTGTGGTGATATGTCTACAGAGACCCCTCCAACTGTTCCCACATGTGAAAAGGATGAGTTCTTGTGTGCCAATGGTAGATGCATCAGCTCCACTTTGCGCTGTAACTTTTTTAACGACTGTGAGGACTACGGCTCTGATGAGATCAACTGCAAGACAGGTGCCTCATATCAAAACTGGTTTCTACATATTATAACTGAGATCTGAGACTTCAACTGTTTAGCATCAGTAGAATCACATAAAATCTAAATGTACTGATGCATCTTGTTTGTGTGTTTATATTCAGAAACCAAACTAAATGACTGTAGGAGTAACAGGACTCAGTGTGGCGATGGAGACGAGGCCCACTGTGTCACCAACGGCACAGACTCTTTCTGCTCTTGTAAACCAGGCTTCAAGAAGACAGGACATCACACATGTAGAGGTACACATGCATAAAAAAACACTACACTCTGACACTATGACATAAAACAATGGCTCTCAAATTTATGAAATATAGAGGAATTTTTTGCTAAGCAGGTGAGGAGGTATGCTGTGATATTTTTCTATTTAATGTGATTTTCTTTTGGCTATCCATTTTTCAGATAAGAATGAGTGTCTGGAGTTTGGAGTGTGTTCACACATCTGCAACAATACCAAAGGCTCCTACAAATGCAGCTGCCACAAGTACTTCACCAGGATCAATGACACCTGCAAGGCTGATAGTGAGGACCAGAGCTACATGTGTTTCATACTTTACTTATCCTTTTGAGCCATTTTGAGGCTATCATAATGCTTATTGATTATTTAAATTTTTTTCTATTCCTTACAGACATGAACAGCAGTCAACAGATTCTCTACATAGCTGACGACAACGAAATCCGCAGCCTGGACCCTGGCATGCCCAACTGGCGCTATGAGCAGACCTTCCAGGGTGATGCCAGCGTGCGTATTGATGCAATGGATCTGCATGTTAAGACCAACCGCATCTTTTGGACCAACTGGCACACAGGCCGCATCTCCTCCTATGAACTTCCAGGACCGTCCACTGCACCATCATCATCCTCCTCCAACTCTCACCGTAACAGACGACAGAGCCAGGGCAGGATCACAAACCTGCAGGTAACGCTGGATAAAAACTCTACATCATACCATTAAAAACACATCACACGCACACAAACACACAGACATGCTATAAATGCTTCTCTGCTCACATCCAGATTAAAGAGCTGAAGATGCCTCGGGGTATAGCCGTGGACTGGGTTGCCGGTAACCTGTACTGGACTGACTCTGGTCGAGATGTAATTGAAGTGGCTCAGATGTCAGGCCAACACTGCAAGACCCTTGTTTCTGGCATGATAGATGAGCCTTACGCCATCGTAGTGGATCCACAGAGAGGGTAAGAGTGTGGCTTCAGAGCAACAATCATATATTTTCTGTTGTCAAATGCTTTAAATGTTTATTTTAACATTTGTTTTCTTTCAGGACAATGTACTGGGCAGACTGGGGGAATCATCCTAAAATTGAGACAGCTGCCATGGATGGGACTCTGAGACAAACTCTAATTCATGAGAAGATCCAGTGGCCCACAGGTAAGTCTACATTGGCACTGTATGATTTATCTTAATCCTGATTTGTTAATTGAGCAGGCATGTTCTTTCAACAACTGCCTGCTTCACATCTGCAGTTAAGACAGCTTCACACTCTGGAGCCACCCAGTTGAATCACAAGGTTGTTATGTTTTAATCTGCAAGTCTCTTCTCATTCTGCCTCTACAGGTTTGGCTGTGGACTACTTCAATGAGCGTCTTTACTGGGCAGATGCTAAACTCTCAGTCATTGGAAGTGTTGGTTTGGATGGCTCTGATCCTGTCATTGCTGTCACTGGCATCAAAAACAGTTGAGTTTGCTTCACATTTGTCTCTTGTGAAAAAATATTGTGAAGTGAAAGTTTAGAGATTGTGTGTTAACGTGTTGTATTTTTTCCCCCTCCCAGACCTGCTCCATCCGTTTAGCATAGATATCTTTGAGGACTACATATATGGGGTCACGTATATCAATAACTTTGTCTTCCGGGTCAACAAGTTTGGAAGAGGCCCCATGGAAAATCTCACCACAGGCATCAACCACGCTACAGACATAGTCCTCTACCACCGTTACAAGCAGCCAGAGAGTGAGTGTCAAATATTCAGGAGTATATTATTTCTTGAGTAGGCTTATACTTTTCCTACACATATAGTATAATCTTGTGTCCTCAAAGTCAAGAGATGCATGGAACTTTCATAAAAAATAAATATACAACCTGTATATAATTTGCAGAAAAAATAAGGATTTAAAATGTTTTTTTCTTTTTACATTCCATGCATTATTTTTTACTGGATGTTTTGTCTCTTTTTGCACCAGTGACTAACCCGTGTGACAGGAAGAAGTGTGAGTGGCTGTGTCTGCTCAGCCCCAGTGGACCAGTGTGTACCTGTCCTAACAACTATGTGGCCGACAACGGCACATGTGTGGAGAGACAGAGCCCCACCCAGTCACCATTCTGTAAGTCCATTTACATACAGCACACACATGCAGACTAGCACTGCAACAATTAGATGATTGAAAGAAAATGAACTGGCAATCTTTCAAGTATTTTTTCAAGCAAAAATTCCAAATATTTGCTGGTTCCTGCATGTGAGAATATGCTACTTTTCTTAGTCTTACAATATAGTAAATTATTAATATATTTTGGGGTTTGGTGCTGTAAAACAAGACATTTATTGACATTATTGAGTGCTTTAGCATATATTTTGATTGGCATTTTCACCGTTTTCTAATGATTCATAGACCAAACAATTAGTTGTTTGATGGAGAAAATAGATAAATAAAAAGCCTTAATGCAGACGCCTAAACAGTAGAACAACAACTGTATCTCTACTTCCACTTTAGCTAACTCCTGGGTGATTTATATCTTGGTGGCTTTACATTCAGATGCAACATACAACATCATACATGTTGGTTTAACATGGAATCTCCCCTCTACAGCTCCCCCCTCAGGCTCCTGCGATATTCAATGTCAGAACGGAGGGAGCTGCTTCCTTAATGCCCGTCAGGTGGCAAAGTGTCGCTGCCAGCCCAGCTACACAGGAGAGAGATGTGAGATCAACCAGTGCAGGGACTACTGCAAGAACGGAGGCACCTGCACTGCCTCTCGTACAGGTAAGAGCAGAACACACTCATACATAATCATGTGTGTTGTGAACACCAAACTCAAAAAGGGTTGAGATTGCCTTTCCTTACTTGGCATCACTGGTGTTTTTCTAAACCATTGTGGATGGGAGAAACCTTCTATTTAGAGGTTATTAAATAGGCAGACTTGCATTTTAAATAGGTGGAGCCATGGTGGAAAAATACCTTGAATTAGTGAATTATTATGTAAAGTAAACATGAAATGTCAAATTTGATGTGAAAAGATAAAAGCATTTATTTGAAACCACAGATGGTAGCTGAAAAAAACAGATTTTAAATGTTCTGAAAATTGTTAGTACAATTTCTCTCCATATATTGGATGTCTAGGAAAGGGATGAAGCAGATAAATTCCACATATCCCCATTTCTGGTTCTTTTCTGGTGCATAATTTATTATTTTTTGGACAAAATCAGTATACATTTCTAGTAAAAGTAAAGGGAATCACAAAATTAAAATAAATGTTGTATGATGCAGTGCAGCATTTGTGTAAGCAGAATTCCTGTTTGTCTGTATAGATTTCTTTTTAACTTTACAAATCGTACATTATCTGTGCCCTAGGTGCTGCTACCTGCAGGTGTCCAAAGGGCTTCACAGGACCCAACTGCAACCGCCACACTTGTCAAGACTACTGCCTGAACAGAGGCAACTGCTCAGTCAACATGGGCAACCAGCCAACCTGTAGCTGCCTGCCAGAGTACCAGGGAGACAAGTGCCAGTACAGTAAGTGGAAGCACTGTCAGATGTTGCTACATCATGTTTGAGTTTTACTTGTAGACTGCAGGTGGACAATAATCTTTTAATCTCTTAAATATTTTGCTATACTTGATTTAAAAAAGATCTGTTATACATGATGTTTAGATAATAATAATGGAAGCAGACTTTTAATTTACAAAAAAAGTCATGTAAAATTGCCACATTAAACACAAAACAGCAAAGTTTGTTTTTCCCTTTTTCATTTCTTCTCTTTTTTAGGTAAATGTGAAGGATTCTGTCAGAATGGTGGAACCTGCTTACAAACCTCCAACGGCACCAAACTGTGTCTGTGCTCAACTCAGTACATCGGACACCAGTGTGAACTGGACAAGTGTCAGTTCTGCGGAGCGGGCAAGTGTTTGACGTCATCCTCAGGGGAGGTTTCCTGCAGGTAATTACACTGTAAAACTTTGACAAAATAAATTAAATTTAAGCCCTATTTGCATAGGACTAGTATTACCTGGAGGCCTCATGTGATTTAAAAATTACCCCCCCATATCTGTGTTTCGTGCAGCAAAGTTTGTATTTTCCTCTAATTTACTGACATTATCCCTCCTGGAAATTTTACTTTACAAATTACAGACATGGCGGATCACAGATGACCTCTGCAATTATTATAAATTACTAGAGGTCCCCAGGCAATACTAGTCCTATGCCAGTAGATGTGTAAATATATGTTAACATTTATTTTGGACTGGTTACACTGATTTTAAAAAACACATTACATGGCTTAAAGTATGTGGCTATCTGAACGTAGAAGCTTATTTCTACGTACCATTCCAAAATAAGATGTCGCTATAACAGGACTCTGAAGGGATATTATTAAGGAGTCTAATTGATTTTTATCTGTGTTTGTGTCTAGCTGTCCAAATGGTCAGACCCAACCCAGCTGCTATTCCTGTTTGGACTACTGCTCGAACGGACAATGTTCAGTTGACACTCGCACACTGCTCCCTCAGTGCAAGTAAGATATGAAACCCATCCCCCATCCCAAGCCTCACTAATCACACGCACACTCATCAACAGTTGGTGCTAGATTGGATCAGCTGGAGGGGCGATTTGCGAAACTCTTGTGAGATTTCAACCCTAACCTTAAACCTTAACCTTGTGAGAGTTCATCCCTCCGGCTGATCCAACCTAGCATTTAGCTTCAACTACTGTCTCTCTCTTTTTCTGTGGTTCAAACTCACGCACATCAACCCACATACACACACACACTTAGTAACCTCGGGCCCATTGTGTCCAGGTGTCCTACGGGATGGAGGGGATACAGATGTGAAGTTGCAGCTGCTTCTGTAGATTCTTCTGCTTCCAGTGGAAGTAAGTCACACATTTCTCTCACGCAAAGAGTTTTATTAATAAAACATGCACTTTGGTCCTATTTGCTCATGTTATTTGTTCATTTGCAGGTACAACGTCCATCGTCATCCCAGTGCTTCTGCTGCTGTTATTGGCACTGCTGGTGGTTGGTGCCATCTTGTGGTACAAGCGGAGAATGCGAGGGTAGGTCCTGGTCTCAGATCCTTTTTTTTTTTTTTTCAAACTCCATTTTTCATCTGTTCCTCACACCTATGCTATCTAGCTTCTCTTACCTTTTGATAACCATCTATTTCCTGTCTCCCAGGTCTCTATGGCCGGGCAAATCTCGTTCTCAGTGCTCGCGGTAACTTCATAGGGTTACATAATTCACTTGTTGACCCTACAAATCCTGTCCCCCTCCCTTCCTTAATATCCAGCCAGATTGACCATGCTGTCTGTCAGTCCATTTGTCCATTCTGTTAGTCGTGTGTGGAAATCTGTCCGTTTGTCCTTGCCTGCCTCCTGTTTGCCTCCCACGGGGTTTCCCACCCAGCAACACAGGAATCTATTGACTCTTTTCTGAAATAGTTTTGCTGGTGATGCACAAACAATTGAACTGTTTTGTCCTTTTTGCATCTCCATACCTTCCCCTGTTTACATGTGTAAATGTTAGGCTTATGCTATGTGCTTGCATAGTAAAATATACAAAAGTGCATCTATGAATCATGTTTATATGCTTGCAAACAGCCAAATATTTGCAATGTAAAAATCCAGCATTCTCCACAATAGACATGCTGCAGTATACTGCCTTTTCAAATGGCCTTTTGACAAAAAGTCCATTTGACAACCTATAATATGTGTTGTCTTGGTTGTGTGGATTGTATGTTGCTGGTGCTGAGTCAGTACCTGGTTTATGCCAAGTTCTGATAATTTCCTAGCCACTGTGAAATGTGTAATTTAGGGTTACTCCCAAAAATAGTTTGTTTTTGACGAGTAGCGTCAACATTTATTGCTTAGATGGTAACTCAGTTTCTGTGTTGTTTTGTTTTTGCAGTGCCAAGGGCTTCCAGCACCACCGAATGACCAATGGAGCCATGAATGTCGAGATCGGGAACCCGGCCTATAAGATCTATGAGGGAGACCCTGACGATGACGCTGGGGAGCTCCTGGATTCAGACTTTGCTTTGGACCCAGAGAAGGTAACACTTTTAATTCTCTGAGTGCAGGTATAACATCAGTGTATGAAATGTATGCAGCAAACCCAATACATGGAGTGAATGGAATATAATTTGTTTTGCAATTTCTTTAGTAGTAAGTAGTTTCAGTGAAAAGTGTTCAGAGTGAAGAACCAAGACATTTTTTTTGGAAAAGATGCTTTGAATGGTTTGACCTCAGTTTGTACTAAAGTGGTAGAAGTAACCTCAGACAAAAATATGTCAAAACCTGAGCCAGTAAAACCTGTTACAACCCTGCCTCAAGGTTAAGCAACATAGAGGAGTAAACAAAGTTAGGGGAGCCAGACTGAAGTTTTTTAAAGGTGCCCTGTGGAGTTTTCTTGCAAACAAATAAAAGTTATGTTTACATTAAGCGTTAATCGTGAAAAAGACATTGTATCATTGTATCCTTGTGATCTAACAAAAGTGTTGAATGCATTTCCATCCTCAAAAAAAAATGGCTTTGCAAATGTTTTATAAGTATGCCTGCATTGTTTACATCCATGTTTACTAGCTTGTTCAATGCCTTTGCTGGCACATTACTGTATTTCTTGGTACATTACAGCCACCTGTGGATCATCAGAATAGTGTGAAACCATGGGCAGGGTTGTATCATGTCACCGTACATCCTTTTGCACATGCACGAGACAACCAAATCAGGAACCCACTCATAGAAAAAACAGCTCCATAGTACTACAAGAGGTCAGGAACTCCCCAGGGTACCTTTAAGTAAATAATATAAAGGAAATACACATAATAAACAATGTGGTGGAGAAAGGTCCTTTTGGGGCTTTATCAAGTGTCACTGATTAGTCAGGAGCTAGTGATTGGATCTTCTGAAACAAAGAACCAGAGCAGGCAGTCACACTATACAATATAACAAATATACAGGGCAAAACAAACCAACTACCTGCAGAGGTACTTTCTAGTAGTAAGAGGGAAAATGTTTTGTTGTTGTTTGAGTGAACAGACCCTTTAGGAGAGATTGTTATTTTTTTTTGTAGTTTGTGTCAATTTACCTTTTTAAGCACAAAATGCAATAAACGCTGCTTTCAAATTACAAAAAGAAACCTCTGCTTTTCTCCTGCCCTTTAAGCCAACATGTAATTTCCTTTGCTCTGCAGCCCACCAACTTCACCAACCCAGTGTATGCCACCCTGTACATGGGCGCCCACAACAGCCGCAACTCTCTGGCCAGCACAGATGAAAAGAAGGAGCTTCTCTCCCAGGGCGATGAGGACATGAGTGACCCGCTGGCGTAGAGCGTGGCATACATTGAACTCTGCCAACATTGCCCTGCCCTGCCCAACCCAGTGCTGAGCCAACAAGCTCTCTCATCTTATGCCTTTACCAACTGAAAAGAAAAGCAACAAAAAAAAAAAAAAAGCGAGAACACTGTATAAAATGTATAAAATGAAGGACTACTTTTTTAAGTGATTGCAGTATTATATTTTGTTCTTTGACAAAAAAAATCCTCTGGTGACGAAAAGGAACCATTTTATAGACATTTATTCAGTTCTTTTTAATTTTGCTCACCTCCTCCTCACAACTCTCCCTCCCTTCTCACGCATATAGCCACTACCTCTGTGCAAATGTAAAAGATAGAGAGATACAAATGGCAGTGGAACAATTTTAATTTTTTATTTTTGTATGAATTGTATAGGGAAAAAAAGAATATTGTTCCATCCTAGAAAACGTTGCCAAGTCTTTGTTGTTCATGAAAGAGAGGAGAAATGTCAGTGCTCACTATGAATGCTTCCTGGATGCTGGTCCGGCTCAGTCTTTCACATTATGTGTATATGTACGTTTGCTGCTGGAGGTCTGAAGAGAGACCGAGGCTGGGAGAGACATGAGATGTTGTTTAACTGCACACATGTACACATGGAGGACTCAGCATCGCAGACAGTGTATGTTCTGTTGTCTCAAAGAACTACATTCAAGTGACTGTCTTTTACCTCCTTGCACAGACTAAAGTTATATATATATATATTTGCATATATATAAACCTATTAACAAAGTGTCTTGAAAATATACCCAGGAATACAAACATCAGTAACAAATAGCAGTCTGTACTTTTTAACAGTTTTTTTAAAGTCATTGTACAATTGACATACGTTGTCAGCAATGAATGAGGCGTTGTGTGAGTGCGCTGGATGAAGATGATTGTAATAAAAGTCCACATTCCAGGATGAAAAGTCTGGGATGGATATCTGTGGCCTTGGTTTAGCCTACTGCAGGACACGCTGGACGGGAGCTGGATTTTTGCTCCTAAACTGTTCTAGAAAGTTCTTTCTGGAAGTGACGGCAAGCTTCTGTGAATTTCCGGTCATCACTGAAAAAAATAATCTGCAATGAATAAATTAGCTGAGAATGGTTGCATTTAGCTTTTGTTCCTTGTCTTTTGATTGTAAATGTACTTTCAGGAAAGGCCAGGGCGACCGTTCGATGGTACATACTTCTGTGGGAGATTGAATTGAACTTTTTTTTACCTTTTTTTTTTTTTTTTTTAATTGTATGTAATTACATGGACATGTAATTTAGGTTAATGCTCATTGTTAAGCGCATTCCCAGGAAAGGGACTGATCAGCTTCCTGATAAGCATTCCTTTGTTAATTCCTTTGCCTTGCTGCTAACGCTAACCATCTGTCTATTTGTCTGCCTGGTTTTTAGTCTTAAAATTGTTGCTCTCTCTCTCTGTGTATCACACTACTCACCACGCTGCTTTTAACTGAGGTTATTGACCATACCTGCCATATCACTCTGCATGGTGCTCACACACACCCATCCTAGAGGAAACACTCTGGCATTGCCCCTCACTTGTTAACAGTATTTTTTTTCCTTTTTTTTTTATTACATCCTGCTCTGTTAGATTTTCACCTGACCATGTAAATTAGAACAATCATCTTTCAGTTGGAGAAATTCTTTTTGGTGGCAAAAACCCACATGGATATTTGTGGTTCTGATTGTTTTGTTATGATTCTATTTCTTTTTGATATAAGAAATTAAATGGATTTTTATAGTAGAAATGTGCAGTGGCTCTGTCCGTCATTTGGAGAGATGGAAAGGAAAGGCTCATTATTTCTTGCTGGAAAACATCAGATATTAACATCAAGTATCTTAAAAAAAAAAAAAAAAAAAAAAGTTAAGAAATAAAACATGAACATGTAGAGAAACTGCTTGTTTGAATGTTGCTTCATCAAAGAAAGACCAGCAGCCTTTTGCTTTAATACTCCTGCACTGTAATGACAGTCTTATAGTTATTACATATTCTATTTATTTATTTATTAAACAGGAAGTGTCATCTTTCAGTCAATAGATAATATCATGGATCATTTTTTCTAGAAAGTAAATTTCTTGATTTGAATGTACATCAATATAAATGTCCACTTAAAGAATAGTGTCATACAATGTTAAGCCAAATTAAGTAGTGTAAAGATGGTTGGTCCCTTTGTGCCAATGTCATGTATGTCTGAACATGGTCTGTAAGTCTCAACATCTGTTAGGAAGAAACGGATCACCGCTATTAAGATAAAGGCAAAAAAAAACAACACAAACATAAACATATCCTTCATCCATCACCACATATAGCCGATCAAGCTGACATCATCTGAGCCCTTAAACAGCAGTCCATGTGGATTCTTCTTCATACACTTCTTCAGTCACTTCCAAAATGTCACTTGAAAATGTGACTGAAAGTGTTGTCAGAGTATAACATTCAATTTTAAACAACTACTTGGACAAGGCACAAAAACACGATGACTCTCGTGTCAGCTGTTATGAGCTTAAATGCATTGATGGACTAGAGAGGTAAATAAAAAGAGTCATCTTCAAAGTTTTCCTCTTTGCATTAGTCCCCCTAACTTTCTAGTTTGTGTGTGCCTTTAAAGCTGGAAATTTCACCTTTTGCATATTCTTTTCAGTATCATAAGGCTAATGTTATAGTACAAGGCAATAAAAAATACAATCTTTAACAAATGAAAGGTGTAAAATAAACAAATTATGGCTGACTCACAAGAATAACACTGTTTACAGAAAAGGCACTTCTTTAAGCAAAACATGAGACATTCGAGAAATTTTGGTTTGGCTAGCTCGTCCAAGAACAAGTAAGAATCTTATAGTTTTTACTCCCAGATATATATGCGATTGAAATCTAAAGAAACAACTGTCAACATTAAGTCTTGATTAAATGTGATGTCTGGCTTAATGTGAGGAAACAGTCTCCAAATGTCGCATTGTCATATCAAAGCTTCTCTGTTATTTGGAGGAAGGTTTTGCAAGTGTCTTGAAAGCAAATGTCCCAGCAGCAGAGTTGGCATCTTCCCTTGGCTGCCTCCCAGTCCTGCTACTGTCTGACTGCATAATCTGAGGAAATTAATGGTCTTGGGAATGAGATCCTCATGTCAGCAGGCACTTAATAGTGAAAGTGTTCTTCCTGCTTTATGGTCCACCAGTCCTCAACTCACCTCACCTGTATGTCCTCCGACTGGTCTCAGCTCAAACAGAGCAGGGAAAGTCTTTCATGCTTGCAGTCAAAGAGGAGTGACCCATTGTGCTTCTGTAATGATGCCTGCTCACTTAAAGTGGCTGTAAAGGGCCTCCATAAATAAATAAATTACCCAGCTAAAACAAGGGCTCTGTCCTGTCCCCTCTTTTCAGTCTTTGTGATCTGCAGCCTCAGGGTTGAGATGGACCGTCGGGACACAGGGAAGGAGGGTTATAATAGGGAAGGGGGTGTATAAGTGACGAATAAGTGGTTTAGGGTCTCTTCCAACCGCTCCGGATCAACGCGTCAGCTCGCAGGAAAGGCTGGTTTCGGAGATCTGTGAGTATGCATGGAGAGAGGGGGTGAGAGACAGGGCAGGAGGGACACACATGTTAGAGGATCCAGAGGTCAAACCGTAAACTTGCTTCTCTAATTTCTTTTTTCTGGTAAAAGTCATAAATGACTAGGACATATGCTGCAGTATAGCTCAGTGTTAGAAAACGTATGCAATTAAAATTAACTGTATTAACTGTGTATTAGAAATGTAAAATGATCAAATAAGGGCATATACAATACAGAATAAACACAAAATGACACATTCCCATAGCCTTGTATTTCAGCTGACAGCATGTGAAATTCAAGGCTTTGGGAATGTACTTTTCACACTAATAATGCAGCAGTAAACAATGATAGGCAACATTATTCCAGTTACAGTAAGATGGTCAACAAGCTCTTCAGTTTGCAACAATCAAGCTGTCTAAAGTTAATGAAAACCTTTCAGATCTGTAACAAATGTTGTACACAGACTGTGTTGGTGTTTATCTGACTCACTGTCTTTTTTTTCTAGAGCCTGTTGACCAAATAGCTGTTCAGCACACCGCGGTTGACAGTTAGCAAAGACAAAACATGGCGGACGTTGTTGACAGGTGAGAGGTAAATGAACACTGGACGACATGCAACACATAGGAGGGGGTGAGGATGATGATGTTGATTATAATTAAATGAACAGTTATGCATTGAAGAGGGGAATCTCCCCTGATGCTGACATAAAAAATAACTGATTTCATTTTTTAATGGCTGTTGGGGCAAGAGATATTGAACTGAATAAACATACTGTAAAAGGCTTCTTAAAAATTCTCCAATAATCATTCAATTATCTGTCTTTATGTTGTGTAGTAAAGCAAATCTCAGTGCTGTAAAGCATCTTTTTTTTTTTTTTTTTTTTTTTTTTTTTGCTGAAGCAGCTGACATCACTGTAGCAGCACACAGGAGCTGGAGGGCCAAGCGGGCCAGGTTTCAGCCAGGCTACCTTCCTTACCCTCTCTTAGGAGTGGGAAATACTGTCATTAATCTTCTTTTCAGCTGGAGGAGGGGATAGAATAAACAGTGGTGGTTGAGGAAAGAAGAGTAAACATGTTAGCCGGAAACCAACACCAAACAAGTTAGTCTCATGGCAATGTTGATAAAACCAGTAATTTAGCCAAACCTCTTTATGTTATGTTATGTTGAATTAATCTCCATGAAAAGAAAAAAATGTTAAGAGATATGCCAAAATAATGCACAGCCTTTTAGATTTCATGCATAATGCTCATACTTGATAATTTATCATACTTATGTCTGATTGTACTATGAGTGTACCAGCATATTTTTCACACGTAAAAAATACTCTGTAAAGACACTCTGTACAATTTTTTATTTTTTTCTGTGCCAGGCAAAGAGGTTTGGCTGACTCCTATCACCAGACGCCTGATAGGAGTCTTCTGAAGTAGAACACAGGGAGGGTTGGGGGGTTTGGGTGGGATCATGCTGCATGCACAGTGGGGTCAGGAGGCGTACGAAAGACACCTGGACAACCTTGGCATTAGGGGGGAAGGGCTAGCAGTTGGCGTCGTCACAGAGGTTGGCTTCACAGAAGAACCGTGAGCCGCGTTTAGCAGTGCGGGCTGTGAAGGGCACGCTCTTCAGTACTGGGGGAGGAGGAGGAGGGGGAGGGAGAGAAAACATGTCACACCTGAGACACTGGCTTTTTGGGGGAGGGGGAGGAAACACTGGACCACCTTCATATTTCATTCAGGAGACTGTTATGACGGAAACTGAGGAAACGTCCTTTCTATATGCAGCACAGTTCTATGGAAGAGGACCTCGTAAATCCCTCAGTGCAGGTTTTTAATAGGATTAGGATGCACTGAGTGTGACTTGGAGTGACATCAGTTGCACAATTAGCTGTTACAACTCTGATAGTAGTGGCATGGAGGCATTATTAACAAAACTAAAAATTGCATTAATGCAACGTTTACGTTATTTACATTTTTTAAGCATTGATTAATGACCATGACAAAAAACATCAGTTAGATTATGTGCTATCCTGAGGCTGTAGATACTGCTTCCTCTCTCATTAAAGCCCCTTCATGTAGGATTTTAAAATATCCCACTTGGGCGACTCATAGTGGTACACTGAAGAAATGCACGCTGCATAACCCAAAGTCCATTTTCACTGGGATTTTCCTATTTTTCTACAAACAAAAACACTTTGACAAACATATAACACCATAAAAAAATCTATACATAGTGGCTTTAAATAGTTCATTTAAATAAGGATCATATTTACTGAATTTCATGTAGTCTTGGGATCAAACTGCTCCGCTGTCTACATATGAGGCTTTGGTTGCACATTTCAGAACTAACTAGACAGCATGTCATGGATTAACTAGTGACTGTTGTGCTGCTATGTACTGTGCTCCAAATGTGGTGGTGTCTGGACCACGTAGCACAAGGTGCACTTCAAAGGAGCTGAGCAGTGAATAACCACGGTCATCCTTGACCTGGGATGACCGGGGCTGCCTGCACCCACACAGGGTCTTTTTAAGGTGCTTTCTCTCCCACCTGTGATGATGTCCTCAATAGTGCCGTCCTTGCCCTCATACACGGGCCGGTGGTCTTTGGCTTGCCGCTTGCGCAGCTCTGCAATCAGCTCCTGCTGCTGCTGCCTCTTCTTCTGAGCTTGGACCTGAACCAGTGGATATTTGTTACTGTTCACTGTGCTTTTTAAACATACCACATAGCTTTATTTAGCACTGAGTAAACATCTGATATGTTTCATTCAGCTCAGCTGCATGCGCTGGGACTATACCTTGGGGTCATGCTGTTTAGCCTCCTGAGCCAATAACTTTTCTCTCATTGCTTGCTCCTGCTTTTTCCTCTGTTCATTTTCCTCCAGTGCATCCTGTTGAGATGAAAAAAGGTGAGCAGTCAGCGACAAGAAACTGCAACTGTGCTGCCCTTTGAGGATAAAGAAAACAGGTCAAGAGTTGAACATAAACAGGGAACACACACTTGAATGAACATAGCAATCATTAGGAATGTAACCTTTCTCCCTATGGCTCCCGCTTTCAACTTTTCAGACACACACAACTATTTTACACATACACTAAATGTGTTTTAAAGTAATAGTTTGGCATTTTGGGGAATAGACTTACTGCTAGCCCTGCTCTGTCTAAAGTTAACAAAATCCACCTACCTGTGCATTTATAGTGATTTATAGATAAAGACTGACTGCTGGATGTGGCTTCATATGAACAAAATCAGAGTATTTCCCAAAATGTTGAACTATCCCTTTAACATACACACTCAGACAGACACACATGTTCACAGAAATCCTTGTGCTTCACATTTCCTTGAGCAGATCCCATAAATCCAGACTGAGAACAATCTCAGGAAGCGTGTTGTGTGGTGGGGCAGGGCGAGGCTGTCCGGGGGTAAAGGGGAGGAGGGGAGGAGAGGGAAGAACCAGTCTAAACACCACAGCTGCAGCTCTACAGTCAGACCCAGCTGGTCTTTCCTGTTATTTGGCCTCGGACGATACGCCACGTCCTGTGGCACAGAGGCAGCCAAAGCTCTGCCCAGTTCTGCTCTGAGTGAGACAAGTCTACAAACCAGGGAACCTCCCATCTGACTGGGAGAGAAAGCTACACCCTGCCAGTGCAGAAGTGAGGAAAGATACATAGATGCTGCCTCTGCTTGCTGTACTCACCTTGTAGGCCTTGATAAAGCGCACAAATACAGGGAAGAACACAGAGGGTGGAGTCGTCTTGGCACTCTCCCCAAAGTAGTTCACCACATTGTTGAAGGCTTCCTAGAATTGGGAGGGAGGACAGTGCCAAAGTGGAAGCAATGTTTGTAAACACTGTCGATTTAAGAGTCATGATTGGTTGTGTGTCAGAGGTCTGTGAGATGCATCTGGGACAGAGGTTTTCTTTATTTTTTTCCCAGTGGATACTTTGAAGTTGAGGAGCTGAGGACAGTGTTGGTTACCTCTGCTGTCTTGGCGTCCTTCTGCAGCTTGTCCAGCTGTGTGTCACTGTTCTGGACGAAGCCCTTGAGCACTGAATGGTCGTGGAGACTGCACTCCCTCCGGATCAGGTCCATGCCTTTCCCCAGCTCTCGGACATCCAGCAGCACATTTTCCAGAGATACTTTGCACATGGTCAAGAAGGAATGTTTGAATTTTAAGGCTTTGAAAGCACACATTTACAGACATTATCTTGGGTTAACATACCTGACATTTCTAGGAACATTTTATACCTTCATATTGCAAACTCACCTGCTGCAGCTTTGTCCACAAAGTGCAGTTCATTGTGGAAGTTGGCCAGTTCAGGGTACTTCTCTTTCACAATGAGAGCTATGTAGTGGAGCAATGTCATCTTTCTATCTGTAGACTTAGTGTCCAGCAGCTGCATAACACAAGAAATGAATGGAATTATCAGAAAAAAAGCACTACAGCAATACTGAGCACTTGAAAATGTCTACAAAAATTCAGCTCTGTATTACTCACCAGATCAAGACTTTGCAATTTGAAACCATAAACACAGCCTCGTTTGCTGCTGTTCATGTAGTTTCCCAAAGCTAAGATGATCTACAAGAAGACCAGAAGAATTCATTATCGTGCATAATCAAAACAAATACTGCTTTAAAAACACCAGTTAAATAAACTCTCCTAACCTCAAGCATTCTTTTCAACTTTGGTGAGGATTTCACTGAGCCAGAAGCAGCAATGATTGCGTTTAGTTGTGGTGTGAGCATGTTGACGTTGTCAGCAAAGTTCCCAACAAAGGTGATGATGTTCATCCTCTGCGTGAGTCTCTCAATCTTGCTGAATAATAACATGAAGCGATCCTCCTCTGCTAGCTGGTCCAGTGGACGCCGCTCACGCTCATACTGACGCAGCACCTTGACTTCCGCCTCCGTGGGCAGGAAACGCATCAGGCACTCCACAAAGTCGACAGGTAAGGCCTTCAGGTCAAACCTGGGCAGACATGACAAATATTGGAAATGTGTTCACTGGATTCAGTGGTTCATAAAGATATTGTATGTTCAGGAAACATGCATACTTCTCTATTGCTTTGCATATCTCCTCTGTGGTCTTGTTAGCCTTTCGCAGGGTGATGGCCAAGTTCTTGGAGCGGTTGGCATCCAGAAGGGTGACTTTGTTTACTGCCTTCTGGGCAACTTTGCTCTTTGTACAGGACAGATCCACTATAGGACCCTGGGCTCTGGTCTTAAAGAGCTCCTCAAACTTTTCCAGATCCAGCTCCTGCACACAAGTGACAATTAACAAACTTGTTCTGAACTTAAAGACATCAGCACTAACTGTGAAGGGAACTGCATGATTTACCTCTAGCACACGCTCATCATCAATCTCGTTGAAGACTGTGCCATTGATCTGATTGGGCTTCAAGGCCGTCCAGTTAAACACAGGCAGGCGGAACTTAGTCTTGATGGGCTTCTTGATTCTGATAGCTGTAAAATATTAACATCTGTTGACTTTTGCCCTATTACCTGCAGTGAAATAGAGAGTATCTAAAAGTGCTCTTACCCGACAGACCCAAACTCAGAATAACTGAGGGAGAAGCATCCGGCAGAGGTGGAGGTGGTGGGACTGGTGCACACGAGCCTGTAATTAATTTAGAAGACAATATTTGCATTTAATATTTTTGTCAAAAATCAGGCCAAAAGAGCTGAAAACTGCTTAACAATCAGTTCTGTTTCTCCTGTGCTGTCTTGTCTGTCTGCCTGCATACAAAACAAACCAGCCTTGTATTTCCCTTTCCTGTCTGGGGTAGAAGAAAACTGCTGTGACCCACCACCTGGCTTGGCACGAATGAACAAAGAAGGGGAACTGAAAATAGATCTTCACTGAGGTTGCACACAGTCAACTTTCACATATAAATGTCACCAGACATAATCTCTGCAAGTCATCACCTGTGGCAGAGGGAAGAGGAGGAGGCGGCGGTGGAGGTGGAGGAGGTGGAGGCGGCGCTTCACTGGCTGGGGGTAAACTGGTATCTGCTCCTCCTGATTCTGTTAATTCAGCTGTTGAACCTAGAGATAGCTGCCCGATGTCACCCAGAGGGAACCCAAGGCCACTACCACCTCCGACACCCAGTGGCTCAATGGCAATGTCTCCATCAGGCTTCTTGTGCAAGCGGATGGTGCCTTGCTGCTCTAGCTCCAGAAGCCGCCTCTCGATGTTGACTTGCCTCTGGAAAGCGGCATCCTTCTCCTTGATCATCCTCCTTAGGGTGTTGACCTGGGTGTTGGTTGACTCGTACGTCTCCTGGAAAGTCACCAGGGGGCGATAAAGAGCACAACACAATGACTTTACATGCCAATGAAACATCCTGTTTCCTGCTGACCCAATTTGCTATCACTGCAATTAGCCACAAGCATCTGAAACCGATTTTTGCTAACATACAGAGAGTGAGTGAAGCCTTTCTGAGACGAGGCAGGCAAGCAATATTACATCATTGCGACTGCCAGCTTACCCGTATTGCAAGCAGATCCTTATCTTTCTGAAGGAGCACCTTCTCCAGATCAGCCACTTTCATCATTGTCTCATTCTCAACCTCCAGAAGCTTCTCCGTCACCTGGGGGAAGACGATGGAGAGAATGGCAGAGAGATGAGACGAGGAGAATTCAAGAATTGATCCACAGGACAGGCATCTTTCCCAGTTCCACTCCCATCTCCCTACTCTCCTGTATACACTGTGCATCATCAGTGAGAAACCTGATACACCAAGCAGCAGCATGATGCAGCAGGAGCATGACAGAGCTTTTGTTTTTACTTTTGAATTTGAACAGATTACACATCTTCCACTGGGGTTCATAGGGAATTTTCACCCTTGTCCTCCCCCATCATTCCTGACCCCTGAGAGCAGAGTTTGTTATGAAATTCCTAGAATGATGTCAGGTCTGCCCACAACTTCTCCATGTGAAGAGGGTCTTTGCAAGGCAGCGTGGGACACAAAGGCAAGTGCCCAGAAAGAATGAGCCAACATGAGAACAATATTAAGATTGTTACACGCGCAGTGTTTTCCAGTGTTTTCCACCCCATTATTACACTCAACCACTTGTGAAATGCAAACACTGAGTAGAATTCTAATTGCCACGTAGAAACAGCCAAGTTAAGTACATAGCTGGTGAACCACAACAATCTCATAAATAGGCCCAGTGAGCTATGTTGGTGGTCCAGACTGGGTGGTGCACTTACATGGGACAGGTGCTCCTCCAGTTCCTCCACCTTCTCTAGCGCTGCATTCTTGGTCTCTGCATCTTCCAGCAGACCACCCACGTCAAATACATTATCCAGGTACGCCTGGATCTGCACCGACAACTTGTCACTCTCTGTATGTTTACATTTCTGACATGAGGGAGAATGAATCAAAATTAGTGATACTGTACACATACTATACAAATTTCCACGTGATATTTTTGGATTTCTAACAGCCCATTTTAACCACAATATCGTCACCTTACCTCCAGGTAGTCATCCAGACCCAGCTTGGTGAACTCATACTGCAGATGGACTCTGAAATTCATGTCCTCCACAGAGTGGACCACAATGTTGATGAACTGCATGCAAGCCACCTAAACAACAGACACAGACAGATTTATATTTAATAGATATATTGAATTGGATGGATACATGGACATACATCAAAAAGAACACATCTATCCACAATAGAAATACAATTTTACCATATAGTCGATGTTTCCCTCCTCACTGCGGAAGTAATCCATCAGTCTCTCAAAACGATGCTTCTCCTTACAGACCTAAAATGCAAACAATGCAACAAAAACAGAGGTTATCTATAATTCTATCATGTTGTGATTTTAAATCAAATGTTGTAAGAAACTTTTAAATCCAGACATAAAATAACAAAAAGCCCAACATGGGGAGAATTTGAATAAAAAGTCATAGAGATAGTCAGAGATAAAACTCCTCGCCTCCTGTCAAAATATAATGATTTATGTTGGAGGGCTTGTGGCTTGGTTGGAGACTTCACCCATATATTTTAGGATTACCCCAAACTCCTACAGTATTGGCAAAATGTTAAAAAAGAGATTAAGTTGATTTGGTGTATTAATTCGAACACAGCACTTTTCATTCTTCTTCTCTATTAAGGATTTTGCTTTTGATAGCATAAAAAGAGGTTATAGTCTCTTGGTTAAAGCTGTGGCATCCACATATTGTAGAGTGAAGAGAAAGGATTAAGTTGGTTTATGTCATGGAGAATATCACAGCAGAGCTGCAATTGAAAGCAGAAGTATTTATGAGGAAATCAGTACCACTTGTGGTAGCGATTCCCTCATGAAAGTAAAAACACATCTATCGTTTTTCTCCTTCAAATTTCCATTTTTTTCCACTATGTTTGTAAATTATTATATTGTGTCCTGAATTGATGCAATAAAAATAAAGTTCAAATATCTATTGAATATCCACTACTACTATATTACTTCCTGTGACTTCTCATAACACAGTATTTTGTTATGATTAAACACATTCCAGGATTAAACATAATTCATCCAAATAGTTTAGATGTACATAAACAGAGGACAGTTTACTCCGTTTGCAACTGTCCTTATTATCAGAAATCATGGGAAGTGAAGTGAGAAAAAAGATAAAGACACATGACAGGTTTTTCTAAGTGAAACTTCTACACAAAAATACACTGAAAGAGAAGAAGAAAACAAACCGTGTTTTCTCAGCTTGAAACAGTGTTTTTTCAGTGCTGTAAAAATAAAAAATCCATGCCAAAACATTTCTCACAATCCTAACCAGACATATTGGTGGTTGTGGACCTAATACTTAACTACTGTGCAGCTGTGTTTGACCATATCATTGGTGGCCTTTTTGTAAGATTTCTGAGATCTATTGGTACATATTAATGTATCATTTTAGAAAACACCACTATAGAAATACAATTTTTTTAAGTGGGTTTATTTGCTCATGCGTTTCTCTGGAGCTTTAGACTGTGGGGTAATTGTCTTGTTCCGGTGTTTAGATGACTGTGTAGGCAGAAACTGAGAGGCTAAGCAAACCTTTGTGGTCCACTGGCTCCCATCAGGGAGTTGATCCTTATCATTGTTCAAGGTTGGCTCACATCTGGTGTCTTAATGAGACTAATAACCTCAGATAGGCCACCATAGAGCTTTGCTTACACCCTCAGTGGACATGAAAACTCCCAGAGCTCCTCAACTTTCATACCGCTACAATGACTCTTTTAGGCCTCTATGCATACCAGTGATGTGGGAAATGATGGCAATTAAATGAATGGATTTTTTTTAGCATTTTCAATCCTCATAAGGTTAGCTGTGTATTACCACAGTATTATAAACGGTGCAACTTTAGGTGGTAATGGTTCAAATTTCATTAAAGTGTTGCTTTAGGCACCTCTTTGAAGTTGTCAAATGCTGAGAGGATGATCTCGTGACCTCCTCGTACTAGACAGACAGCAGCCAGCAGCTCAAGGACCAAGGCTTTTGTCCTGGAAGTACAGGAGACACTCATTAAGACAACACACCTGGACAGTTCAACTTCAAATATGAACTCTGTCTAAAATTAAAGGGGCAAAAACACAATATTTATACAGTCTACACTACTAGAATGTATGGTTTGCATGCAATCCTCAAAACAAAACTAATGCAAATAGTCAACATGAAGGAGTTTAAATCTATAATTCATACTGAAGTCTGAAGCAAGGGCAGGTTTTTATAGCTTTTAAGTGTTTACCCTCCCAGTCTTCATTATGAAGTGATCAGCCCCAGCGGTTTACCACTAATCTCCTTTAGTAAACATTCCTCTAACAGCCTGTATATACGCCTCTGATCCCCAACTTCAGAGAGAAGCCGAGCCCCATAGAGAAAGGAAGGCATATCATATGAACTGGCTGCAGGGTTTCTCCTATTGTTTGACCAAGCCCTGCCTCTATGGAGATGGGGGCCTCAGTTCTTACCGTGAGTTCTTATTGTTCAAGCTGAGAGCAATTTCATTGACTGCGTGTGCGTGAGACATGACCATATTGAAGCCATACTGCATGAAGAAGACAGAGAGAACAGGATGTGGTGTCAGAAAAGCCCACATATATATACAGTGTTCACCATTTCACTACACAGGAAACACATAATCCTCAGGTTTATGACAGATGTCTGTGTCAGATTGTGTTTGAGCCTATACATACTATGGAGTGTTTGGTACCTGGTAGTTCATGATCGCTCTCAAGCACATGATGCACACATGCACATCATCCTTTTGGCTCACAAGACGGGAGTTCTTGATGGTTTTGCTGTTCGAAACTGTGCCATAGCTGCAACAGATGGCAGAAGTTAATATTTGGTAGAGATTCAATGATTGAAATGTGTTTAGCTTTAAATTTAATCACAGCTTGTTTCATTTATTTCTCAGGTTTTTTTATCTAACATTCAAATGACTCTCTTGGTTTAAATGTGTCACATAGAGAGGGAGAGCAAGAGAAAATAACAGAGAATGAGGTCTGACAGAAAAAACTTAAGATGGCTTTTGAGGTTACAGATGCATCATGGGAGATGCTTGGTTTCCTCGCTGCTGTCAACAGACCGACGTCTTTGCACAGAGACTGCCATTATGTAACAGTATTGCCCAGTCATCATGTGCACATATTACTTTTCTTGTGCAGTTTATAAATGGCTTTCACAGTGACTCACGATCCAGCATTTCTGTATCATATATGTACATATATTTATATAATATATATGTATTGTTTATATTTTCTAACACATATACTACATAATACATAATGTTATAGTCTTACAGATTCAATGGTAATGCATTACTTAACACTTTATTGACTTCAAGAAAGTTCAAGTTCTTGAGGACTACTTTTTCCTTTCAGATTGACTAATTTCACTTTATATCTCTTCATCTCTTGTCTGTGTGTGGCTCAGTGATGAAGAGGAGAATCACAACTGTCCAACATATGCTGCAACTCACAGCTGGCTCTCATCTAAAGACAGTGCAGATGCACATCTGGACAGACGAGGGAGGACCATTAACAAAAAGAGACACATAGTGCAAAAGGTTAAAGACTTTCATTTTTTTTAAATCTCTGATACAGCTCATCATCTGATTGAGTTTATGCAGAGCCTTGAGGTCAAGAGAAAGGTCACAGACCTATAACTTATCAACCACTCTGGCATTTTCTTGAAACAAAACAGCACCAGGACAACTTGCATGCTAATACATATGTATAGCATTTAAGGTTAGCAGAGCGAGCCAAAAACATGGATAGCTAATAGCGGGAAAGCAAGCTTAGCAATACGTACCGGAGGACAGACTGGCGAGCAGAGCGCACCAGTGTGTTGCAGAAGGGTTGGGTGCTTGTATGATGCAGATCCTCTATGGACCTGCTCCAAGATTTAGCCTTGTCCAAGAAGCCATCCTCCCCATTCTCCTGCCCCTCAAAATCCAACCTGGGCCACATACAGACAGACAGACAGATAGACAGACAAGCCAACACAGAGGCACAGATAGGGGTGTAGATGAGAGGCACGGGGGAGGCTAGGTTAGCAAGGCAGCTTGGTAGAGAGCCAAGGGTTATCACAAGAACTGTCATCAAGCTGCATGATAAAGAATCAGCACAGAGATTCTATCCTATTCAGGCAAAGTATAGCTCAGTGCTACACCACATAGCATCTGTCCAGAAACACATTTGCCAAGTACGCACCAAGGCATACACACATATCCAAAGAATGCAAGAGCAATTTTTATTTGATGCACAAATGCACAAGCAGTTCATTAGGCTCTACAGGACACAACGTGTTAACTCAGCAGCTGGATCTACTGCCCAACCCAGGTTCTGGCAACAGTCATAAGAGGTATGTGTGTTTGTGTATATGCGTGCAAAAGTACTCACATGACAGCACACTGGGCAAAGGAGAGATACTCCACCAGGATGTCGAGACCTCTGTTCTCATCATTGAGGAACTCCCTGACCCACCTGTGACGCAGGAGAACAGAGAGAGGTTAGCAGGGCACCAAATCAAGAACACACCCTTATCCAGGCCTTGAGTTTACCCATTAATGGAAAAGAGAGAAAAAAGTGAAAATGCAAACATTAAATAAAAAGGACAATTGGCATTCATAAGACTTTGGTTTATTACATCTTGAGTCCAATTTTTGTAGTTTTGGCCACCCTTTCCAACTCTTCAACTTCAGCTTTAACTATATTGTCCCCAAGGAGAAATTTGTCTTGCAGCCAGGTAAAACATAGAACACACAGAGAGTTAAGCACACAGACGCCCATAAAACATACCTGAAGCGTGAAACACATCAAGTGTCAACATAAAACTTAGACTGTGCCATCATGCACCGATAGTTAAATGGGCTAAGTTGTATTCAACAGTTTGATGAGGGAGAAAAAAAATATTCAGCCTATTAGATCTGCCCTGTTCAATCAATAATAATAACATTGACTGTACCCACCAGATTGAGTGGTGCAATCTGAGAGTGCACCAAATGAGACTGGAGCAGTAAGACAATCTTACAAGTTTTGAGAAAACACCCATTGGCTCAAATTTGACTTACTTAGTTTCCCTTAGTTGTGTGTGCACACAGTTTCCCTGCAATTAGTGATTATTACAGACATTTCAGGTGCACTTACTTTCAGTTTTAACTTGGTTTATGAACTGAGTGATTGTGTGACTTGTGTTTCTTGCACCTTCTGACTTAGATCTCAGCAATCATTTGGGTGACTATAATCCTATCCTAACTAATATAACTGATGGCAAAAACTATAAAAATAAGACCCAAGTTGTAAACTGGAATGATCCTTTAAGGCAGCTCCGAAGGGGGTCTCCCCTTCCCTGACAGGAAGAACTTGGCAAGAATGTAGCTGAAAGTAAACTAGAGCAAGTCTTCAGATTTCCTCCCCATTTAACTCCAGTTTTCTGGAGAGAGAAACAACTCCTAACAAAAGAATTCCCACTGCGATGAGAGAAAGAATGTGGAGGGAATATGGCTTAGAGAAGTGGGCTCGGGTCGAACCTCTGACAGTTTAGTCTGCCTCCCCCCACAGACCCCAGTCACCTCCTCCCTACTTCTTCATGGAACCCCAGAGGGGGACAGGATTGGGGTAAAAGGTTCTTAAAATAGTCCTGAAGTGCTGGTTCTGATGACAGACTGTTAGTCAGCCAATGGCGAGTCAGGCAGGAAAGCAATCAAGAGCTTCAAAGTAGCGGAGGAGAGGAGAGGAGAGGAGAGGTGGGAGGGAGGGGGAAAGGGAAGAGAGGTGAGCAGAGGAACAGAGGAAAGCGAACAAAGCAGTTAGTTTGGGCGAAGGAGGGAAGGGGGAGGACAAAGAGGCGGGCTTGATCATCAGTTTCCTGTCTACCACCCCACCCTCCCCTTTCTCCCTCCTTGCCTCTGACCCCTCACTCCTTCCTCCCTTGCTCCCTCTACGTCTCTCCAACCAGTTGCTATTTCAGATTTTCTTGGCAATCTCAGGAATAACACATCTGAAAGGGCCCAGGACTCAGACGCACACAATAAACCTGCGTCTGTTACAATTAATCCCACCCACACAAGCCCTCTGAAAATAGCCTTTCTTTTTTTTTCTTTGTCTGCAAGTCTTTCTGGGAAATGCATTGAAACATGCCTTTATTGATGAGGCCTAATAGAATATGAGTTATTCTTGGAGCTCAATGAATGCTATGGAAAATCAAAGCCTTTATGGGATTGTTTTTGCCCAGGATTTCAGTGGCAAGGCACTGCAGCACATTTTTAGTCAAGTCAAGAATCATGTGGGCAACACTGAAGATAAAGAGACTTAAACTAACATCCACACATACAGTAGGGTAAACTGTGCAGAGTGGAAATATGTGACCAAAAAAAGATAAAACATCACAAATAGGATGTTTGCTTTGGTATGTGGCAAATGTGTAAACACAAAAGTATCCTTGTGTGTGTGTTTTTCTGCTTTTCACTGAGTCCAGCATTGGTCAGCCGGTCTTCCTGCCCCTCTGGCATACACAACAAAGCTTCCTGCTCCACGCTATGGGGGAGTGGACGAGGCAGCAGCACAATGGCTACCATCTGGGCATTATGAAGACCAGCTCTATGAAGTGGAGCTGCAGAGCTTGGCAAGTTAGAACAATGGGGGGAGATCTGGGCACCAGAGAGAGCTCTGGGTCCCTGCAGCAGCAAGAGCAGAGAAAGGACTATTCTTTACAAGGGAAAACAATAACATGGTTTCCTCAAGCTTTGTGCACCAATAAACAGATCTGTGTACAGAAATGAATTGATTACCCAATGTGGTTTGTCCTCAGCGATATCTCCAGCTCCCTCAAGACTTTTGTAGATTCCTGCACTCGCCTACGAAACTTCTGCGACACACAATGAAATCAGATTATTGCTGCACATTTATCAATGTCCAGATTTTACTTTATAGCAGTTCTTTCTAATTGGAAGAAGTGTCTGAAAGGTGATTTATAATTCCCCACCTTTCGCGTGACTCCAGGATCTAAGTATCCTCGTATTTTCTGGATGTAGGTGTGAGGTGGATTCTTCACTTGAAACCGCTCCTGGAGCCCAAAGAAGATACACAAAAAATGTCATTTCACTGGCAATGAAAGACAAGATGTCTTACTTTTTTTGCAGAACGAGTTATGGTAATGAAGTATGTGTGCATTTGCAGTGCAGGTGTGGTCATGTTTCAGAATTTCTGAATGCACCTGGTCACAGATCAGGTCCCATTTCTTCTCGTTGTCATACTGTCTGAGGAGCCGAGCTTTGTCTGGAGGCAGGTTCATAGAATTCTGAAAATATAAAATATAAGAATTAGATTCATTTAGCACAAGACAAAGTACTTTAATCTATATATGGAAGATTTCATTACAGATAAAGTCAGTGTGTTTTACATTAAAGTGCATACAGCAACAGCAAGTGACATGAGAATATTATTAAAAAAAATACAATACAGTACAGTACAAGAACACACAACACTGGTAACCAGCACCCACCAAAAGACACTGACATACCACAGACACATAGTAACTAATTGTAAGCCTCAGGAAACAACACATTTTCAGTTTATTTTTGAATGTGACAGTGAATGTGTCAGCTCATCAGGCAGACTTAGCACAAGACCAAAGTAGCTAGAAGCATCTTCACCAGATGTGGATCTTATTCTAGGTATCCTACTCAGCTGCATTCTGAATGAGCAGGAACATTCCTACTATTTGTTTGGGTGAAGCAGCAAAAAGAACATTACTGTAATCTAATGTGGGTGAGATTGATGCATAAATCAGTTTCTCAGAATCATATTGAGGTATATGTTTTGTAGCTGCAAATTTCTTTGTTTTTTGTGTGTTTGACTATTTATAGCAGCAGTCACTGAGTGGGTGTCAGTTACCGGTACTTTATAGGCCTTTGGCGCCGACGCTGAAACTTGGGGGACTTACAGCATGACCTCACTTCCTGTGTTGACTTTCAACATCCTGCCACAGGAGATGATCCGCATCTCCTCTGTGCTCTCTGTCTCACTATCATTCAGGCAACACTTTCAGTCTTTCAGCCCCTATCAGAGCGCAAGGCTATTACAAGCCCTGTCATCTAATCCAGCCATAAAAACACACACACGAGACGTCCCGAGGCGGCCAGTTTACTGTGACTCAAATTAAACCCTTAATGCTCTAATTCATGTTTGGAGACCAATGCACTTAAGCGTTTTATGTCCCTGTGACGACTGTCGAAAATAACAAAAACTATATAACACAAGCTGACTAATTACTTCCGTGACTGAGCCAAGAGTGTGTAAACAGGGGTAGACATGGAAATCTTAAAAATGAGGAAGCGCAACAATATGAGGGGAGCTCGCCAGGCCGTGAAACTGATCGCCTCAGCGTTTCTCTTTGAAGAAACATGAGGGATTGTTTGCACTGGGAACCCTCATTTACACCCGTATCAACAGTACCCCATAAGCCTGGCCACAAACGGCCTGTCAGCTTGACTTTTTAACCTGTAGCTATAACTCAGCCTCCCATCTAAAACACCCTGCGCTGTTATTAACCCATCCCAGGCCAGACGTGATGTTCACACTGGCATTTTGCCACTGGCGGGGCCAATATGTGTTTGACAGATGGAAAAAAACATATATTCTTGTTCCTATGACAACCACTCAGTCACTAGCAGGGGTGGAATATCACATGTGAGTATTTTAAAATTCGTTTTCCACATTAGGACCATATTGCTCACTCCATCAGCACATCATGAATCATGTTGTCTGGGGCAGACAGAGCTAAAGAAAAGGTGCTTCTGTATCTTCTTTTTTTGTGACCACAAATTATAACACACACTCAAAAACACATGTAGTAACCTTAAAACTGCCGATGGATGCTATAGAAGAACCCTTTATAAACAGATACAAGAAATACAAAAGTAAAATGCCTGAAAGGTTATAACAGGCTGTAACTATAGTGGAAAGCAGTGACAAGATGTTATATATTGGGCCTTTGACATTAAGGGCTTTACAAATCCCACACAGGAGAGAAAAGAGAAGCAACATGCATACCAGATGTCCAGAATTACAGGAGGAATGTGTCCTGTTTATAGTAGTAGTTTATAGTAGTAAATTTTCTCTCTTGTCTGACCCCCAAGCTGCTCTCTCCTCCTTTGTCTCTCCTGGGAGAGATTTTTACCTACAACACAGTCTTTAGGAAAGGCGTACAAGGAAGTGAAGAGTAGCATCTCCCATCTGTATCTGTCTCTAATGAATGATGTGTGTTTCTAAGCACTTCTAACAAAAAAGTGGATACTACCTGCAATTTTTAAAAGCTATTTAAAAAAAACAAAAAAAAACAAAAAACAGAAACTGTTAATCAGGGGTTGGTCTACTTTGTTGATTAGCATCAGTCACTGATTAAAAACCAAATAATAATAAAAATAAATAATAGCTTTATTTCAAATATCACATCTTTAAAGAGCTTATATATGTTTAAGGATTTAACATATATGACACTAAAATGTTAGTCCTTACTATATACATAATGAAATAATGAATGAGAGGTACCAATTGTACAAAGTGGATCTCTTTAATACACTCCGGATAATGTAACATAGGGTTGGTTTTAATGTAAATGAAATAATAAACCCAGATATCTGCTCCAGCATCTGGCCAGGCCCGAAGCCTGTTCCTCTCTGTTTTCTTACTCAGTCATGCATACTAAAGTAGAACTGTGGGGCAAACAGGCAAAGAGCAAGGTCCCCTTTTGTGCTAATTTAATCTTGACTTACTGGAAAACAAACAGACCAGGCACAAACACAGATGCTCATTCATTTAGTAAAGACAAAAGAGCAAAAGTTGAAAATGGCGAAAACATTCATTAGAAGTGGAAACAGTATGATATTGGGAATTACACGAGGAACCCTGCCTCCTGCTTTATAGGAGAGTCATTATAAGCAATGAAAACACACTGAAGACATTGATGTTTCATAATGTTCTGCTCTTTGTCTGTTAGAGCCTCGGGGGCTGTAAACAAACGCAGGTGGGACTGTGTGCAGATGTGTGTGAGGTAACAAAGTTAAAATGGGTTTTAAAAAAAGTATTGCTTGACTGATTGAGAGTATAGAGAAAAGGTTTCTCCTGCGACAAGGCAAAAAGCAGAGGGGATGTTTCCTTTCTGACTAGATTTGGGTAATTTGAGCCAAGTAACCCAATTTAGCTAATTTCATTTCACTTTCTCCCACACTGATACAATCTTGCACTTCCCGTGTTTATAAGAAGCTAAAAAGATGTAGTCTTACGTGGGAGAGGGAGCAGAGGCACATCATTTAGTAGCTTTATTTACTTATTTTCAGGGATAAAATACTACAGTAATGCCAAATATGTTTGGTGCTTGTTATGTTGCCACACTGCCCACATACTCTCTCCTCCAGCAAGGCCTTTCTTGTTTGACCTGAGAATGGCTCGACAAAGGATTCAATGTGAAGCTTTGTTTTGGTTTGGTACTGTGCCATTCCCATCCTTTGACATTTGAGCTATATTTTTTTCCTCATAGAAAATCGCTAACAATGGCTGGTGGGCAGGGTCAGAATATGCCCCCTGGTGCTGTGTAGAGCAAAATCCGGCTAAAACACAACACCAATACACTGTGCAACCAGATGAACTGGTTCTATTATCAACACTATCTCTGCTATCATTAGGGCCCCTTTTGTGAACCAGAACAAGAGACAGAGTTTCCAAACGGAATGAAAAACTCCAGAGTTTTAAACTATAATACAGTTTATGAGCTCGTTAAAAGACCAAAATATGAATCTTTTTTTGCTTTCCTCTTGCACATAAATCAGTGACAAAACAGAAGTAAATGAATGAGGGGACAAAGGATATATTAGAAGAAATTTGACTACTCTGACAGAGTAATTGACAGAAAATTTATTTAAATGTTTAATTGTTATCATTTAAGTCATTTATCAAGCAAAACACCAAACATTTGCTCTCTAAATCTCAGACAAAACAAGCAATTTTCACTGTTTTTTTTTATAAGAGAATAGAAAGATTACTCAAAACTATGCTTTACAGTCTAATTAATTTAATTTAGTTTAATTTAGTTGTGAACTTAGGATAAGTAACAGGCATATAAGAAGAAAAAGAGAAAGTGCACAAACAAAAGAAAGAAGAGGAGTAGAACTAAGAAGGAAAAGGATGTGTGGAGGAGGACTATGCACAGGCAAATCTAGACAGTATAAACTCTAAAACAGAGAGATATTTGAGCCATTGACAAAGGAGGACAGAGGTTTTAAAAACTCAACAGTTAAAGTAGTTGACGGGGGTCAGGTTGCTGGTTAAGGAGGCATGGAGAGTCCAAGAGAGCCATCAGGGACTCAGCAGAGTGATCAAGTCACGCACAGTCACCCCCACAGCCAGGGGAAGTGCTGGTCACCTCAGACATCAGAGTCGACAGGGCAACTCCATCTGCCCACAACTGGACAGCTTCCTAATCCGAACTGATTTACAATTAGCCTTGAGTTGAGTTTATGACCTGCAACTCCGGCCAGAGGCTCCCAGAGAGACAAATGGAAAAGAGCAACAGGATGTTTCCCCCCTGATCTTTCTCACAGCTTCACACTTTGAGCTGGGATAAGATAGAAAACCAACATGCACCAAACTAAATAACGCTTCATTTTAGATTGCTGCCGAATGGCTCTTTGCTGCCCAAGTTGCTTCCTAGGTCATTATCAGGCACACAGCAGAAGTTTATTCTGCAATATCTCTTTGTTTAAAATGTAACCATATTTTCTTTTATATTATTGCAATGCTGATGACTTAAGAATATTAGCTTTCCATGTGATGGCCCAACAAAACCCTGAAATAATCTGGTGTAAATATGGTCAAAAGCCTGGAAAAGAAGGTAATAAGAACTATTACCAGTATTTACTCTGATGTCAATATTATATGGTAAGGTATTTTTAGTGATTTATTGACCTATAAAGGTCTGAGAAGGTGATCGTGGAAAGGATTTGAACTGATTTTCTTAATCTTTGGACTTTTTTGCAATATTGTTTGAAAAATATGTCCACTATTGTGGATCTTGCATATATGAATCTCTGGTGTCTTGTAAGCCCATACATGACATAATATGAAAACTATTCTTCATTCTCTTAGAAATATATTATGCTGTTCCTCATCCTATTTATGTGGCCTACTAAGGAAATGCATCCAGTGTGATTCTCTCTTTGGTGTGTTATCATTGGGTTGGAAATGCAGAATCTATGTTTTTATCTACTTTGATAGGTTTACACAGGCCAGACCGAGTTGTCATCAATTCAAAGGGAAAGGAGTGGGCGGCTGAACAGCTTACTAAGCTGGACAGAGCCTGTGGCAGTTCAGTCAGAGGCCCAGACGGCCATCTTTTACCCCCAACAAGTCTGAGTGTCTGCTCATCAGGGTGGGGTCCAGGAAGAAGGGACCAATGGCACGACTCAACTGGAAGCTGCCCAGTCGACATATTCGAGGGAAACAGCCAAAGACAACAATGAACTGAGCTTAAAACACATTTGAGACAAAGGCACGGTAATTTAGTCATTCATGTACTGTATAGCACATTTCATACACAAAGAAGAAGAACACAACCAGAATAAATTAAAAGATTACAGAAAACAACAGAAAAGGTTAAAACATAACTCATATTTGGAAATCAGTATATTAGAACTATAAATCATAAAAAACAATGTCCCAATCCAGCCACTTATTTGTATTTATCATGTAACATCTGACCCTTTAATAGAGGGTAATCTTTTTGTTTTGAGTCTGAGCAGTTGAAGCTTGAAAAGAAACAGTTGCATTAATTTAATCTACTGAGAAAAAAGCATGGATCAGCTTTTCCAGATCCTATTTGGACATTACCCCCTCTGACTGCTTTATTTTACAGAGGATGAAAGGCTGATATTGCAACATATTGGATATGGGGGCTTAAAATTCAGATCTTTTAGATCTTTGATAACGCTCAGATATTTGGCCTGATTCTTACTTTTCAAGAACAACAAGCCGGCAAACAGAACATGCGCATTGCTAATGTTATTATTAATAATCTCAGAGAAATGTTATTGGCTGCCTCTTCTCTTTTCTCCACAAACAGTAAAAGTACTAGCATATATAGTTTCAAAGCCGCTTGGCTATAAATGAAAAAGCAACACTCTTCAGAAAATACTTCAATAATCCGGTAACAAAGGAAAATACCAGACCAGCCAGTGAGGGGAAAGATAAGACCTGTAGCTCTTTAATGAAGGTTACTGTCTGAGAAGGGTGGAAAAAGCTAGGCCACTGATCCCTGTCAGGAAGTGGAGCCAATAAGGAGGCAAAGAAAACACAATGAATATGGGACCTGGGATGTTTTCTTTAGGCATATTAACTGAGCATATGTTGCCTTCACAACAAGAGAAGAAAGTGATGCAGCAGTTCTTATGCCAGAGGTGGATGGATATAGGTCAAGATAAATATGTAGCTCAGAAAAAAAAGAAGAGAAAAGTAAATAAGTGTCTACACCCTCATAGATGCAAAGGACAGGAAGGGTGTCATTCACAGGTCACATAGACTTGCGTTTACATGAGGCGGGGTTCAGCAGAACAGATGACCGATAGAATGACATCATTTACAGCAAACTTAATTGTGAATCATTCTGTGACAGCATCCAAAGATATATTTATTACATTAGCTTTTTATTAATGAATGTTGCTGTCAGTGCTATTGTTTGGCTTTTCTTTTTTTCCTCGCTGTTGGAACACAATGAGAGGAGACAGGATGAGAGCCTCAGCTGTTGTCGTCACAGGGCTGCAGGGACTTCCTCTACTCGCCAGGAAATCAAAAACGGCTCTGAGTAATGTTAGATTTGTTCTGAAGCTGCTATGTGTAACACAAGCGTGTGTGTGAGTGTGTGTTTTTGCACATCCACTCTGACAATGTGTTTATGCATGAATGAACTCTAGGTGTTTTTCCAGCTTCCAGGTAAGGCCCACTGAATTGAAAGCAACAGAGCAGAGTGTGAGAAAACACTGCCCCCCTTTCTCTGAGCAGACATCTGATCATGCTATCCCTCTTTTGTGAGGTAACCCGAACTAGGCAATCACAACAAAGCATGAGTCTTGCACAAAGATGCTGGAAGACTGGAGAGGCCAACAAAACAAATGCTACCAGTTTTCTTTAAGACAGAGACTGAGGATGGGAGGGACATAAAGCAGAGGGGAAGATGTTTTTCTAACAGGCGGAGAAGTAAAGGTTTTCCCTGCCTACTCCTCCTGATGCTAGTTCTTGTTTGCAAAGCAAATATATACAGACTCAGTTAAGAACTTGTTTGTTAAGATATTAACATAACAGGTAAGAGCAAGCACCTTATTCACAGGCAAATCGACTGACAACAGGAAAACCACATTCCTGACATGTGAGACCTAAAGCACGTAGTTTGTGAAAACACTGTAACACAACAAACATAAAGTACTTTCCAATTTCTAAACATATAAAAACCTATCAAAAAATAGATGTGGAAAATTCTGTGTTGTGCAAAAAAATCAAACAAAAAACAACCTTTTTAGCTTGACATCAGTTGATGTAGTTTTATTGTTACTGATAAATTATTGGAAATAAAAGTTGCAGATTACTCAATTATATGTTGTAGAACAATTAATTGATTAGTCAATCAGGAGAAAATATATCAGCAGCTATTTTGATAATCAATTCATCATTTCAGTCAACTTTCAAGCAAAAAAGCCAAACATTCTTTGGTTTTGGCTCCATAAACGTGAGGAGTTGCTGCTTTTCTTTGTCACATAGGATAGTAATACAAATATTGTTGGGTTTTGGACTGTTGGTCGGAAAAAACAAGGAATTTGAACTATTATTATGGAGGGCCTTTTTGCATATTGTCTGACATTTTACAGACAATAATCAATGATTACTTTAAAATGTTTAGTATATGTGTATGCAAGAGAATAATCAAAAATTGGTGGATATTAATTGGTGGCAATAATCGATTACCAGAATTGTTGTCTGTTTATTTTCCATTGACAGACTACTTGATTAATCAGAACTACTTTCTGTAACAGTGAACAAAAACAGTAGTTGGCTGAAACTGTACCTAAGGGGTGTTACTCATTTCATGAACTGTTAAATCCCCATTAAATCAGGAGTTAAATGAAACACAGTTAACAGCTGGTGTTTCATTTTCAGGCCTTCTTTAGCATTTTATGCCAGTCCACCACCTTCCCCTCTACTGCCTGAATGGTCTCTAGCTTCCTCTCTTCTCCCATGAACTTGGTCTTCGAGTCTGTGACCTCTAAGTCACTCTGTTGAGAGAAATAACTTTCCATCCAGTCCGTTCTTTACAACACTCAACCCAAATGTACATTCCACAGCCAGTGGAAGCAACAGGAAGTTGGTGTAATGCCATTTTCAGTTGATAAATCAAGAACTGCCTCCCAGGACGCATTTGATAATCCATTTATTTACCCGCTGACGTAGCAGTGATCGACAGCAGTGATAGCCATGTCCAAGCTAGAGACCATTATCATCACAGGCGTCTTTGAAGACAAACTAACGGCCACTGCCTAAGATAAAGACGCAAATGTCCGGAGCTCAAGGTCCTTCTGGAGCCAGATGTTCCTCAAGCTTCCAATGTGAGCGAACTCGATATGCACTCTTGTTTACATGACCTTATCAAGGAAATTGTTTCTATCTGATAGAAGCGTCCAAAACAACAGTGACGTCAAACTTTTACAGATATCCCACCTGGCAAAATCTTGCACTAACCATTGTCTAATTCGTTTGTTTTTTTTAACAAATCTAGGAAGTGTGAACACAAACAAAGATATACACGTAAAGTTAGCACTGAGTTATAAATAAACAATTGGTCATGAATCAGAGGTATTCGTTCATTCCTGTGTTGTGAACATCCTGTTTGTTCTTCTCTGTGCGTCCATGCAGGACCCAGGGAAGCCCCAGCCAACAGACGATATTCACAGGGAATGTCAGGAATGCAGGTACATGAATGCCTCAATAACTCATGCCGGGCCAGGCCTTTTGACACACTGCCCAGTTAAAAAGATGAAGGTCGGCCAAAGAGAAAGGGCAACAAATCTGAGCCTGAGCTGAGTGGGAATAAAAGTTTTGAATCAAATAATCTTTCTAAGCATTTACCTCCTTAGAGGAAGTCAGACTTGGAAGGAGAAACAGTGATAAAATAATAAAGGGAACAAAAAGTAAAACCAAACGAAAAAATCAAGACACATGACAACTGCTGAATTATGTTGTTAGTCATACATCATAAAAAGTCCCCCTTTATTTCTAGATAATTCACTCTAAGTGTCATTGTAAAAAAAGGCAGAATTTGAACATGGGAGGAATGAGAAGATAAAGAAATCATTTAAGTCATTTAAGGAAGGCCTGGGAAATAATTACATTACGTCACTAGTGTATACTAGAGGTAGCATCACGCTCTAATCCACTGGCTCTTTAAACAGGCTTACAGCAGTTCCTCTCAGCATCCACATAAAAAAGAGTGTAGCTGCACAAAAGGCACCAGGGGATGAGGCCCCTTTTCTAAAACAACACTGACTGACAGAGTCCCCATTGTATTGAGCAGGAAACCACTTCTCCAACTTACAGCCTTGGTGCAGCTGCATTGGAGCAGCATGCAACACCCCCCAGCCCCCCTCACACATACACACACACACACACACATGCATATAAATGACTAACACATGCAGCTTTTTTGCATGTAGGAACAAATCCAAACCCACACATAATCTGTTAAAGTTAAATCAAATGACAACTATATTTGCTTTAGCTTTCTTTTTGCTTCACAGAATCAATCACTTAGGTGGATCTGATGTACACAATCTATGTTGAATGTGGACATACTATATCTGCTCAGTCATGGTCTTTAACTTGACCTTTGCTTTCCAAAATAACTGCGAGGAAAGAGGCAGAGAAGCACTAAAACTCCCCATAAAGGCCAGCCCAGATTGGGGGGAATTGTAGCCTGAGGGCAGAGAGAGCCAGGTGGACAGCATTGTGCTGCCTGCACCGCTGCTCTAAAACTGAGTTAACTGTGTGCACTCGACTCCCATAATCCCCTTCTTCCTGGGACACGGTGGTGGGTGGTTGAGCCAGATGTATGCTCTCTTCCAACTTAAGTGACATAACAAGCACATTTTTTCTTTTTCAGAAAAGAGGAAGGTGGTGGTGATATGTGTGAGAACGGGAGGGTTAGGCGCATAAATAAAACGCCACAGCCATTAAACAAAGAGAAATGATTTAGGTTTCATGTCCAATAAACACATCGCACAGCTTGACTCCATTAGTTCCACTTGAGTGGCATCTATCAGACATTGCAGCTTTCTTTAGACTCCAACCATCAAGAAGCAGTGATGTCAGACATGGTGCTGGAGTCGCATTGTCAGCATGTCTGAGTTCACTACTACTGACTCAATGTTAACCTCTCCTTCTGTAGTTTTCCCAACGTTTGCTGCGACTTAATCTTGAGACTTCCTTTTGTGAACAATCAAACCTCAAATAAAAAGCTGTGGCTGCACTTCTTTGCATGATGCAACTGGATGTCAGTGCATAAAAGATGCAGGGAGTTGAGCGGAGGCAGACAAATCGGTTAGGATTGTTTCCAATGCAATCAAGTAGTGAAAATAATCCTGTGCTTCTCCCATAACAGCTCTTAAATATGTGTGCGCTGTTTAAAAATGTTGGTAAAGTCATTACAACCGAGAACGGTGGCAGACAGCCAGTTCAAAGGGAATTTTCCCTCTCTGAGTTCTCCTGCGGCCTCGGTCTGGACCAGACCGCAGGAATCCAGCGGCAGATTGGTGCTCGGGCACTTTGAAAGAGGATCCCAGGCCAGACGTACACCTTTGAAAATGCCACTCACTCATCTCACATCATTTTCATAAGCACAGAGTCATATGGAGAAGGTTATTTTAGAGGCCAGACCCACAGTGAGAGTGAATTCAGGGAACGGGAAAGTAGGAAACACTGACTGGTTGAATGAATGAGAGATTCCATTTCCATTTTGGAACCACACAAAGCTGTACGGTCCAAGGATAAGTAAGAGTTACCAAGGACAAAGAGATGGAAAGAGAGCCAAAACTATTAAAGGAACGCTGCCAATGACCAAGATATAATTTTATAGATGTGGCTTCTATGTTGTGCATCTACACTTATCTATGAGTGAGGTCTAGGTAGATCTATATCAGAATCTGAATTAATGACATGATATACACCAGAGGCAGCCTGCAGGAACACAGTTCTCATTGTAGAGCAAACCAACCACCGCTGGCTACAATGCAACTTCCCCTGTAAAATGAAGAAAGGAAAATGCCAGGCAACTGTTTCCAGCCACAAAAGGCAGAGCTGAAGCTGTTTCTGAGGATGCTGGACAAAAGAGACGAAGAAGGAGCGAGGCGATGCCTTTAGCACATGCTCCCGGTTAGACTTGACCCAGGCATTTTATTAGCAGACCGCATGAAGTAGTCTAAGCTAACCCTGGGGTCTCACTCACCCCCGCCCCCCTCCTCCACCACTGCCCTCCACCATTTACAGTAGAGAGCTGCTGTTAAAGTCATTAGCCCAGGGATATTACTACGCTGGCGAAGGCTGCTGCACCCATGACATCATTATGGGCTCCTGTCATTCCAGTGGGACGTCTGCGTGCCGTGTCTGGGAGGAGAGGGCAGTCCCACCACGCAGATGCAGACACATCCATCCAGCAGCAAGCAGCAGCATGCCATCATGCAGCAAGAAACGCAGTGATCCAAAGAGGGGAAAAAACCCATGTCCAAATACCCATTTATGGAGAGTGTGTTATTTATCGAGGCTGCGATGATGCCAGTTACGTCTCTGCTGAGAAATACTAAAGAAAGAAATCTGCTCAATTTAGCAGAAATTTTCCAAACTATTTTTTGGCATATGTGAAAAAAGCACTCAGATATATAGTCACTGCCAGATGACAAAGCTGTGGCCTTGTCTTCCTGAAGAGCACCAACTATCAAGACAAAAGCTTTTGATGTACCTTTATCTCGCAACAAGAGGCAAGTAGTGCAAAGACAAGAGGACTGATAAGAAGGCTAAAATATACAATCATGTTGTTCTTTCCCACAAAGTAAAGGAAATCTGGAGCTACTGTACTATAGGATAGGGCGGGGTTGGGGTTAGAGAGCTTGAAAAACTTTTCTCAGTCAAAAACACAACTAAAATGTTGAGTCTACTGGCCTTTGCATAGAAATCATCTGCTCTGCACGGCTGAACATAATAACAGTTATTGACTTTGTGCTGCAGGGCAGTCAGAACAACTGTTCCAGTCTCCAGGCAGGATGAGCAGCATGTTGATTAAAAAAAAAAAAAAAATCTTTTCCAGGCTTTCTTTATGGGAAATGTGACGTCTACAAATCATCAACCATCAGTCATTTGGAAAAATCTTACATGCATTTAAAATGTCTTTTTATAACCAAACACCTAGCCAAGCAGTGAGTCATCTGCATGAAAAAGACGTGACTTGAGCTGTCATAATAGCGCCTACAGCGTAGTACAGTGTGTAATTGTCACAATAGCTGAGACTTAGAGCAGAAGTCAACAAGCAGGGCCTGAATGGCTTCTTGCTGTGCTAGCCTCTTCATATGAGGGCTTTACTGTGTAGCTGTTGATAGCTCTGGCAAGCAAATAATGGCTTTATTCCAGAAACATGGAGGGTCCACAGTGTTCAAGAATGAGTCTATCTGAGTAATGCTGTGAAGATTGTGGTTCTCTGCTACTTGATACTGTAATTAAAGTCTTAAACAGATGAAAATAAAGGCTGGGTGTGGTTATGCTGAATTTTGGAGTGAGGAGCACAAAATCAGCACCTGTAAGAAACCCTCATGCTAGTGTTTAACAAAAAAATAAACAGACAGGTAGTCTATTTTCTACATTCAAATCTTTCAAAATTCGAATCTTTGTATATTTTATGCTGCTATGACACGTGTTGTGAGAAGCCTGGATCACTCACACTGTAACAGAGCAACAAGTTGGAGCGATACTGTTACTGAACTTTCTGTTTTCTGTTTGAGTGTATGTGGAGCTGATCAGGGGTGGAAAGGGTCCTTGAACATGTAACTCAAACAAAATAACACAACACGACTGAAATATTACTCAAGGAAATGTAAAAAAGGTGCTTTTTTGAAGACTTTTCTACCAGTTACAGATCCAGTAAAAGTGGCCAAAACATTGTGAGACTAAAAGTAACTCCTAACTGAGTTTGGAGAATCTCCTAAAAATAAGGGACACATCAGTCCTAATTTTAGGATTTCTAAGTTTTTGGTCTAAAGCCCATTTCAGTAAGAGTAATTCCCAAATCATTTTAAAACGACAAGTAAGTCCTAATGGTGAGATAAGACACTTGAATACAGCCCCAGTGTCTAGCTCAGTTCTCTTCAGTGATGCTGTTTGAAATGGCAATAGGAAAGGTTTCTCAGAAAACCAGAAATGTGGTGATACTCTAAATTGGGTCATTACTGCATCATGTGGTTCTCAACCTTGTGTGCCTTTAAAATGATACAATGTTTACTTATGAGCCCTCATTACAGGTTATGACCTCCCTGTGAGTTGAAAGAAGTTCAACCAAAGAAGATTCACTTCTCCTTCTAGGGATTGTCTCATGAGAAAGATTTTTATAGGCCCTGAAAGTATCTAATTTGAGAGAACTAAGAAAAAATACATGTTTTTTTTTTGTTTGTTTTTTTAATCTTTATCCCTTAATCCAACTGGTGGACCATCAGATTTATCTGCATAGGACAGGAAGGATCTCTTCGAGTAAAAGATTCGTCAATTGAACATTTAATCTATAAATTGTCAGAACATTGTAAAAAAAATATCTATTAGATGTTTTTCAGATCTTCAAATGTCCGTCCTACAATCCCAACCCCCAAAATATTTAGTTTGCTATCACAAGATAAGAAGAGCAGCAAATCCTCACACTGTGAATGTTTGGCATTCTTGCTTTTAAGCAATGACTTAAAAGATTCATCAAAATAGTTGCTGATTAAATTTCTGTCAATGGACTAACAGCTGTATAGAGTTACAAATTAGTTCCCACCCTTGGAGAAGAGAAACATGACTGAAGTTATTTGAAGGAAAACTCCACATGGTTTTTCCAGAAAAAGAGGAAATTTGTAAAGTCCCCTTGTGTCATATGACAAAAAATGAAATGTCCCCTTGATGCAGGATGACAGTAACCTGAGTGTGTTAATAGATGATAAAAGTGGGTGTTGACACTGTGTGCTCATTATTACAAAGCGTTCAGACAGCCCGATGTGGAGTGTAGAGAGAAAGAGAGAGAGAGAGAGAGAGAGAGAGAGAGAGAGAGGAGGAAGGGGGGGGGGGGACTCTTCGGGTGTGGGAGTTTTGGGGGAATTCAGAAAATGTTGTTTTCAGATGGTTAGCCTGCAGCAAGAAAACTTTAAATAAACACAGACGGAGAATGCAGTAATGTGTTCTGTCAAGGATATACAGTAATGTCCTTCCCCAATGTTGAAAAAAAAAAATACCCCCCACCCCCCACCCTCCCACTCTCACCATGCTGTGCTCAGTGTTTGCCACTTCAGCCAAACGCTGAGTTGTCTGACTTTAGGGGAGACAAAAGAACCGCAGGAGTGGGAGAGGAGAGGAGAGGAGGGGGGGACAGCAGCCAGAGAGAGGGGCGGGACAGTACAGGTCGGTTCATTTAAAATACCAGCAGCTCATATTAGACGATAAAGGGCTCGACATGTAAATATACATACACTTTCATCTCAGTTATGCCAACAAAAGAAGCACAAATCAACACTTTTGTCACCTCTCTTGTTTCACTGCTCTCGTCTGAATGGTGTTTATGAGGCACAGCAGATGGGGTCAAAACAAGTAGGTAGAATAAACAAATACAACCACCACCAGGCCAATGTGACATAATTGAGACATGAGACATTTGTGGGACGTCTCTTAACCAACACCATGACAAGACAATGTGAAATAACTGCAACTTACCAAAACAATGGCAAATTTCTCCTCCAGCTCGGTGGGGTCAGGCATGGGCACCTTCAGAGGCATGATGTGATGCTTCATCTCCGATTGGCCATCCACACTTTCTATATTACCCATTTTTCCCCACGAGAAGAGCTGTATCCTCTTGGTCAATTGAAACCTTGCAATCCTTCCTTTTTTTCAGTGATAATAATCCAGAAAAAAAGTATTCCAACAATTTCATTAACGAATGAATCCAAATAATCCACTTTTCCAAACCGAGATAAAACGCAGACAGTGCAGTAGTCTCGTGTTAATGTCCCAAAATGCCATTTACACTTATTCAGACGTTTAGGTTTACAGTGTATTCCACTGTAGTTGCCCTACAAAACTTACTTTCAAAAGTAACAATACAAGTACAGCTGCTTTTTAATCCAGAAAGTACTCTCTGATTTGCCTGGCCAATCCATTACTTAAAAAAAGATTTCCTCCTGCGACAGATAACTTTCAAAAGTCGACCAATAGTTACTTAGTTGCTGCTCAACTTTCTTGGCTACGACGTGTTTCCATTCATTATTGTTGTGTGATCCTGATTAAGCTCTTTGCTGTTGCCTCCACTCAGAGGGCAGATTTCCTCTCTCTCTGCCCTCCCCGAGGAGGTGGAGGCGCTTCTGTTGGCTCAAACAATCTGTCAATCACCTCAGTCTAATGCCCGCCCCCCACATCTGCAAGCAGTCATCCCACATGCAGCTGGACAGAAACTGAGGTTTTGTCTGCGCTTTATCACAACCTGGTGGTAAGATGTGACTATGACATTTCATCAAAACACCCAATCAAACGAAGTATGTTGAAAATTCAAACCTCTGCAAGAAAAAATGCCAAGAAACTGGTTTGATTCATGAGAGTGCAAACTTTAATCAACAACTTCAAATGCTGATACATGATGATATGTTCAAATTATGTCAAAGCTCAGCAGTTTTCTTCTTTAGTTTTGACACTAAACACTATTTTCTATTCCATTACCACAAATCAGTGTTCAAGTCTTTGTGGTGAGGTGACAGTAGTGGAAGCCTGGAGGCTTTCTGCTGCTTACGTACAATATTTGCTAACTTCTCATAAGATCATAAACGTTTTGCTTAAAAAATAAAGTATAACGGCCGACAGCATCAGTCTATTGCATTTAGCGCTACAAACACGTACAAACACAAAGAAGCATGGGTGTTAAAACACTAGCCATGAGTTTTCCATATCTACAAAGTTTTCTCTTCATAAAAGCACAGTGATTTAGACTCTGCTTACAGTATCATACCTCTGTTTTCAGTGGTAAGAGTGAGGGTCTAGGTTTTTAATACTTTCATTTACAAAAGCAACTTTTTCTCTGAGAGCTCTGGTTAAAACATATAAAACTTCATTTGAAACATAATCCATAAACATTGACAAACTGTGCACAGTTTTGTAATACTTAAGGCAATAATATAAACGCATATAAACAAATATTAATATTGGGACTTGTTTGAAGATTGTAAAAAAATTAAAATTCAAAGGAATCTCTTTCAGTTTTGTTGGATGCTGTAAATCTGTAAAACATTGTCATTACCTTTGGATATTAACCACAGCATGAGCCCTTTTGTAAATAAAACTCAAAGAGGACTTTTACATGCTTTTGAACATATATAAACTTGGTAGGTTGTGCAACATAGTTGCATTATTATCAAATATCTATTCAGCCAAAATATTCTACTGAAGAATCTGTCCAAGACAGCGTGGATTCAGCACAGTGAACACTTTATGGATGATAAGCTACATGTAAAGTTTCCTGTCATAAATACTGATGGAACGTGTTTTTGTGCAGTGGATATGTTGTCTTTTTTTTTTTTCTTCAGTGATGGTGGAAGTTTTCATTTAAGCTGAATATACAAACACAGAAATCACAGATCACAGAAGCAACACTTAATGCTATATAGTACTGAAGATCAGCGTTGATTCTTCTAGGTGGCCTCTGCAACCAAATCATACCTGGAAAAAAACAGAAAGGATATAATTTGTAGTTTATATAACATTGGATAAAGTCATGTTTGAACATATTTTTTTTTGATACAACTCCATTATTACACAATGTTCAGTGGATATTTAAATCATTACCACTGTGCAACATTAGTCTTGAGGTCAATTTGGTCCAGGTCCAGCACCAACTGAAGACAACAAGGAAAAGCAAAAGATCATGTCTCACATTTCTGTGTTTCTGGTGTCTGGTGATAATCACTATGTCACACCAAGAAATGTATGTAAGCTTGGGTAATGACTAATAAATGCAATTCAGATGCGATAAATCACACATATACCTTGCCAATAAGCTCCCTCTCTCTGCTCATGAAGGAAACATTGTTCTTCACAGACAGATCCAGTCTTCTCTGCATGGACTCCTCCAGAGAGAAGTCAAAGTCAAACCTACAGTGAGAAAGCAAGAGAAAAGTGGGGGGAGAGATGAGAAATGTAGCATCATCATGCTTCGTTCGCTATCACTATTTGTTGGTCTTACCTCTCGTTGAATTCTGGGTTGAGGTCTCTCTTCTTAGTGGCAGTTCTCCTCTTGGTGGTAGCCTTCTTGTCAGGCAGCAGGATGAAGGAAACATAAGGGTCTGCACCATCCTTGGAGCAGGCTGCCAGGGCTCTGTGAGGACACAGAGATCACATTTATAACATATGATTGTACTGACCGCTCCAGGTCAAGAATATGATGATAAAAGGGCATTGTGTGACATATAAAGACCTGCAGGCATGAACGTTGACGATAAGCCTGTTTTCGTCCGTGGAATAGGTGATGGTAAGCTTCACCTGACCTACTGTGCTTGTGTTTTCACTGCCTCTGAAAGACACAGTATAGATATGGTTATTGATATTATAATGTCTTTCAGTATTTAGCAAAACATACCCAAACCAGCAATAGGCATTAAGAATTGGTGTTTTAATAGGATGAAAAAAATTGAAAACAGCCTACTAAAGGAAAACCCAGACAACTACTATCTCTACAGTGGCGGCTGTGACTACACACAATGGAATATTGATGATAGTGTGTGTGACTCACAAGGCGAATCCACCTCTGTGTCTGAGGTCTAGATGAGAAGGATCCCACTTAGGGATGACTTCTTCTAAGTTGCTGTCATTACCTCCGTCTCCTGGAGGCTTATGACACACCACCAGCTGAGAGTCCAATATCTGCGAGACATACAGAATTGAGAAATCATAACTTAGCACAACATTGGTGCTGCATAACGATCTTACATCATATGCCTGAATAATGAGTCAATTCTACAGACTTGCTGTGGAGCCGAACTTGATGTTTTGATATATATACATAGTCGGATGCTGGTACATTGGAATATAGAATCAATCTGTGATCTTCTACAACACTGTGGAAAAAACTCCTCTGAGTATCAGATCAACTGAGTCTATGACTCAAGCTATTAAATCCCTCCCACCCCCCCCACCCTCCCCTGTACAGACTGGTATTTTTATAACCTTTTTATAATGTCTATACAAATAGTTCTATATTGTTCTTTTTGTTTTTTTGTTTTATCTCTCTATGTTTGACCACAACTCGAAATCCCTGTTTTTTCAGTCTGCATAAAATGCTGTAACACATGCTGTTTATCACCAAGAGTAAATTACGTAAAGTATAGTATTAAGTGTATTGTAATATCGGTTATATACAGGGAAATATCTTTGAGCTTAAAACCCAACAAGTGATACAGTTCAACATAAATTACAATCAGGACATTGCTAACCTGGCATAGAGACAATAATCAGGATGTACTGTCAGTACCTTCAGCGTAGCCCTCATTAGTATCTGGCTCTCTGGCAGAGCTCCATCGAGGGTGAGCCAACGGTCCAGCACCAAGCATGGCTCAGCCAGCACCTCTCTGAGAGGAAGTGTCAATGATCCAAGAGCCTGGCCCCAGCTGTGGGAGAGCTACATACACAAATAGATACACAAGCTTTTTTTCAAACTGCATTTTGTCATATCTATATAAAAAGCCAGCTCTGACAGAAAGTGGCTTTTGCAATACAACAATTGGTCTAACAATTTTATCTGACTTGCAGTTTTGTATGTCAGGCAAAAAGTGTAAATTACAGATGCTGTTAATGACTCTCACCTTGACTGTGAGTGTTTCATCTCTGGGATCACGGACCAAATAGTGAAAGGCTTCATCCCAGCGAGGGGATGTGGAGCGCTCACAGACCTTGAAAAAGAATGATTGAACAGGAGAAAATCATGATTCTTGTCAAACAACAGTTTTGCTGTACACACATGCTCAGCTCAGACATCATGATGCTACCTTGGTTCGGTGTGATACGCCTTTGAGGATAATCTCAGCCCCAACTTTTGGCTCCTTTCCACTTTTCTTCAACTGAAATTACACACAAAGAGTAATGTAATACAACAATGTTATCAGCAGCTTCCACTAAAACTACAGCACATGTTACAACGGCAGTGATATCATATTTAAAACACATGTAGCTGTAACACTCCTTTCGGTGAGGAAAAACATATAGTAAACAACAAAGAGAGGCCCAAGGGCTCAAAGATATGATCTTACTGGCAGGCCGTGGGCACGCTCCACATACACAAACAGCAAAGCGGCTGATGGCACAACTTTGTTCTGGTATGACTTCTGCGACTGGTACTGCAGGATCTATGGGAACAGGGAAACAAGGGCAGTTTTATTAAGACTTATTGTGCAATAAGAAAGTTGTGGTTTAAATTCCCTCCCTGTCTGAACACTACAGACAGATATATTAACAGATGCAAAGCGTCTGCAAAGCTTCTCCATTTTAAATTGCATGCTTTTAAGCATAAATCACTCTCTACACTCAAGTCAAACAATATTCAAACATCAGTAATGCTAGAAAACAAGTGAACAGGGCTCTCAGACTAGAAAAGGCAGAGTCTGAAGAATCTAACCTGCTCCAGTCTGGGTAGGTCAGACACTCTGGACAGCCACTCCAGCATCAGATGAACTCGGCCTGACTTCACATCATTCAGAGTATACCACTGTAACAAGAGTGGCATAGAAACAACCAGGTTATGATGTAAAAATATGCCTGATTTGTACAAAAAATGTTCAACTAATTTCGGCTACATGTCACGCACCGTATCAGTGAATTGTGCACTGATGATATCGCGCAAGTTAATCTTGAACCTGCAAAGAGAGGACTCAATCAATATATTATCCTCCTTTTCATTTACATATATTCATTCAAGAGCAAGATATGCAGTGAAGGTTTCATTTTTAATGTTTGGACGTACCTTCCGAGGAAATCATCCTGATCAATGTCCTTGTCAAACAACTCAAACTGGATTTCCTGACCAGGAAGCTGGGTCAAAATCACCTAAAATCACATACATATTATATAAAATCTAATCTAAAACTTGATAAATCCACCAGAAGTGAAGAAAGAATCTACAGTACATATCAAGCATACCTCATAGAGCTCATTCCAGGTGGGATTGAGGTTCTCTTTGATGGTGTGGCTGCGGAAGGTAATACCAGCCACACGGATCTTAACATAGGGGTCGCTCTTCCCCTTGACCATGCCCCCCATGAAGTTGTCCTTGGCGATCAGGTTTTGGGCCTCCACCAGATGGATTCGCAGCACTCCCTGTGGGCACACCAAGGACAGGAAATGTGACTGTAGTGTGTTTGTGAGAGACTGCTGCTGTTTGTCTCTTGGCAACTGTTTTTCTTTTACCTCAGATGCAAAGTCAGAGTCGGGTGTGGTGTGCTGCGGTCGTGATGGTTGAGGTTTAGCTCCCCCACCAGGCCCACTAGGGTCCAGTTCTGACGTGATTCCCCCAGAACCCGTCCCAGGCTCAGAGGGTGTAGGGCGAGGGGATGGAGTTGTAGGAGTGGTGTTGTCACTTAGCCATAAAATCTAGTAGAAAACAAATAAGAGCTTATGGAGAGAAAATGTCAAGCAGTAAATTACTGAATACTCTTTCATGTTTGAGAAGGAGCTCCCTCCTACTTCAAACAGTCACATGAGACTTGCTCTTTTAGAAACCAGGAGATTCACATCAGGATAAACACAGAGGAGCAAATGCATGTTTCTGTGTGAGTGTTTCTGTACTTACAGTGACCACACACTCTCACAAGGATAGAGAGATGAGGTAGTAAGACTACTTTAGGCTTAAATAAAGAGTTAAGTTCAGGCATGTACTGGGGAAAGCTTACTGTTTAGGAATTCATGTGTTGAAGATAATTATTTTCAGCCTAGTAATGCAAATGTTTGTGCGCATGTGCTAGTGTACTTTATAGCCTCTTCAAATTCTTATCCATCACAATCTCTGTGGATAACACAAATAAAACCAAGTTTAAATTTGAGATCTTTGTTTGATGTTTTGAAAGGTTAGTCGTAAGCATGATCTGCCTGGTGATAGTTCCCTTGGCCAGAGCACTGCTTTGGGAGCTGATAGGATTTCAAAGTCTTCAACACAGACACTCACAGGGCTTGAATCCAGATTCTTTAGCTGAAGTTCACATTCCTTATTTACTACTGTTTCATTACTGCACCACACAGTGAGTGTGTGCAAAAAAAGAGTCTATATGTGAAATACCAACCCGTAACACAAATTTGATGTAGATGCGGCTGGCAGAACCAGAATTCTCCAGCTGGAACCATTGATCCATGGTGAGTTCATGGGCTGCCAGAAGACGGCTCAGAGGGATGGTCAGACTACCCAGGGAAAAAGCACGATCATCATCTTTCACCTGATTTAAAATCACAGGAATAGAAGTCGTGAAGTTGGAATGAAAGCCAGGAAAGGCAATATCATGATGGGAAAAGGAACATAAGGATTAAGAGCACGGGCTTGCAGTTTACAGAGAAACTACAGAGAAAAGTGGAAACATTTATAAAACCTGAGAGAAAATTGAGAATTTATTTAGTGTAGGGCTGAACAATTAATCAAAATATTACTGAAAATTGCAATATATCCAAATGACAGGAACTGCAATTTTTTGATAAAGGTAAAATGTGTCACAACATATGATTATAAATGTAGCACTGCTGTGCTATAGAGATGTCCAAGCCTATAAATCATACTCTCCATACATAAGGAAACATGCTTTTATCATTGCATCATTATTTTTATATTTTTACATTCTAATGACAATCTTTTAAATCTTTTGTATATCATTCAGCCCTAATTTAGTGAACTAATCACCTCAACACCTGTGAGTAGCAATATAGAAACATTTACAGTTAGCTTAACTGGCATGTTCAATCATTACTCATCGAATGACTTACTTGAATGTCAATGTCTTGTTTGTGAGGATCCTGAATGAAGAAGGTAAAGGCATCCTCCCACACAGGGTTGTTGGTCCCGTAGGAGGTCTGCAGGAGAAAGAGGAAAACATTCATTATATTTACAGTTTGGTTTAAATCACTAACAAAACGTTATATTTAAACTTACCTTGCTTTCTTTAGTTGTATCCTGAACGGAAATTTGCACCATTGGGCTTGGGTCCTTATTGCCTTTTCTCATCTAAAACATATGAAATACGTGGATGTGAGTAACAGATGAAAATTCAAAGCACACCACATGACGGAGCCTCAAATAGTGTTAATATTACCGGGAGCTGAGAAGCTTGATCGAGATAGATGGCTAGGATGGCGGAAGATGGAGGATCAGCTGTCTTACTGGTCAGGTTCTGGTTCATCTGGATCACCTGGAGGAAGAATATCAGACAGAAAGCAAAAGGATTTGAGGAAAATGATTTTGGACCCTAAAAGTCTCATTAGTGGCCTCTAGAGCAATGTTCATTACATCCTTATGGATGTATGTTTATGTCATTACATCCTGTTTGTTATGCAAAGATATAATTGCAGTATTTTCACTGCCTTAACAAATTGATGAAGAATATGTTATACTAACTGATTTATTGTTTGACATTTTTAAATGGATCTTATTTATTTTTATTAATGTTCATAACTTTGTCTTGCAGTCAGGTTAAACACACACAGACTTAAACATAAAATACAACATATAATGAAAACATATCAAAGTAAATGCTAAAATCAATCCCACATACAACAATGGACATCATATGACAGCATAACATAACATACATCCACCATCTTCTTCCAACCCAAAGGTGCCACTTATATTGTTTCTTTAAGTGACTCTTTATGAGAATTTTACAAGTGATATAACAATTTTTCTATTTCATTCTGACCTATGGCGTATTTTCTGTTATTTGTTCTATGTTGTCAAACTTTTACTCATTTTCATTGTTGCCTATCTTGGCCAGGACATGTGAAAATTAGATTTTTTAAAATCTCATTGAGCCTTCTCTCATAGTTGAATTTGAAAAGAGAACAAGTACTTAAGAACAAATTATGTATGACAATTATAAGGTCATGTAATGAGTAAGACTTTTTTAGCTCACTTAGTAAATAATCATGGGACAGGGCATCCTGGTGGTTGTGTGTTTTAAGTCTTGTATCATGTGATCAAGTTCCCAGTTAAATTCTGTCATCACCCTCACTTGCTATCTCTCTACACTGTCATACTGTCAAATCTAGGAAAAATGCCACAAATTAATAAATATTATGTTATTATCAAATAAAAATATTCTAATAATCATTAGTGTTTCAATCTTTTCAATTTTGTCAAGATTTCTACCAAAGTTCTGCAGCTATTTGGTCAAAAAAAAGATCTACTGCGTAGCATGAGGCTGTTGTAAACTCACCTCACACAGTCTGTCAGCAGAGGACAGCAGAGAGAGCCATTCCAGCCGGAGGTGAACACTGCCGGATGGGACGTCCCTCAGATTGAACCACTGTTTACAAAAACAGAGGATTCATTAAATGCACATTTTTCTCATCCGGAGGAGATCTTTGAGCCCTGACAGGACGGCAGGATTAAATATTGTGCAATCAGAGCAGGTCACAAGGAGGCACATGGAGTTTAGTGTCACATGCTAACAGGATTACTGCAATAGATGTTTTCCAGAGCAAGACAATGTGATGACTGTATTCTTGTGTTTGCTGTTTATTATTTCATCTAGGTGAGAAGAAAAGTACATGTAGTGATAAAATACTGGATTTTGTCTAAAACCTCCAAAGGTTAAACATAAGCATTGCTACTTACATCATCCACAACTCTGGCCTTCTTTACAATATCAAGATCCACCTTGACCCTGAAAGAGAGACAGATAGAGAGAGATAGATAATCAATCAGGACATGAATCAAAGAGACAAAGGTGCTCAAATGTCGACAGAATAATGACCCAACGTGCAGAGATGGAAATGGCATGAGAAGCACATACTATAGAGACAGAGTAAATGGATGAGAATGAATAAGCTACCTCCCCAGGAAGTCATCCTGGTCTGGGTCTTTGTCAAACACTTCCACTTCCAACTCCTGACCAGGTACTTCATGGACAATCACCTGACACACACACATACACATAAATGGACAAATACGCCACACGCACAACAAATATACAAATATAGATACAGCCACACAACACAATAACACAAGGACATACAAACAAAATCACAATGGCAAGAACTTTTAACCATTGTACTAGATAGATGTTAGTATTTTGAAATGTATTCAGTGGTTGGTTCAAATTTGTGTCTGAAACAACAACTATCTCCCTGAGACAGCAGTTTTCGTAAGACTGTCTTATCTCGGAAACAGCAGCTTCCTGTTACAAAAGAAGTAGATAAAATCTACAAAAAACTGTTTACATCTAAAGTGCCACATATTTACAACCAAAGCAGCAAAGACATCAACACCAAGCTATAACTATAAGCGTACAAGTTGGTGGGAAGAGCAGCACTTGAATATCAAGACAAAGCCATACAGTATATCTCATGTTTCAGGTATATTTTCTTTCCTCCCAGCCTCTCTCACCTCATACATCTCCCTCCACTGGGGGTTCAGGTTGTTGTCCACGTATTGAGAGGTGAAGATCTGGGTTCCCACACGCAGCACAGCATACGGGTCTGACTTCCCGTCAATTAAGCCCTTGATAACTGTATCCTTGGCAGTCAGATCCTCAGCCTCCAGCAAGTGGATACGCACAACTCCCTAGGATGTGCATGCATGCAGGAAAAACACATCAATACACAAAGAAAATCAAAAAGCTTCCTCACAAAACACGTGTCCATGTTTTTCATTCACAATGTGAATTTGCTGCATGAATTTCAGGCTATGTGTTTGCTTGCAACTAATATGCTGAGGCAGATCTGCTTCAGTCTGTGTGGGTCCATGTTGCCCCAGGTCATTCATTATTGAGACAGTTACCCTTGGGAGAGGGGAGCGGAGCTGCGCAACGTGCAGGTCGGCCACCAGGGGAACAGTGAGACGGTTGGGGAGCACCAGGTAGGAGGCTATTGCATCCATTATCAGACTGTCCGATATGGAACTGCAAATGAATGCAAGGACGATGTTGGGGACACACAGGGGAGGGACACACAGACAAACAGACAGAGGCTATACTACTGCTGACCATGTGAACATGCATAAATAACATGATATCCAGGGTACGCAACCAATAGGAAACACCCATTGGCTAAAAGTGAGGACAGCTTTCTGTGAAATCATGTTGGCTTATGCCATTTACAGAAGGAATACAATTACAAAAGAATGACAAACTGTCATTGAAAGCATTGCCAGAGGGAAGTGATTAAATCTATACCTCTGACAATGCTTTAATTGTATTTTCACAAAAGTACATTACATAAAATCATAACACGAACAGTATAGAATCGGCCACATTCAGTTTATGTTCATATTCTATTTAATTGTACTGTAGTTGATTCTACACTGTCCACATTCTGACATTATATAATGTGCCTTAAAAACTACCTGAATATAAAAGCATGGAGTCGTAATATAACAAGGTGAATAAATATAAGAACACCAGTATTGCACAAATTTCTAACAACTTAAAGGATAAGGATGGCATTGTTCCGTATGTTTGTTACCATCAACAAACCGCATAAAAGGAACAAAACAAACTACATTTCTCAATACTTTTGACTTCCCTATCTTGTCTATGACACAATTTATTAAAAAGTTCATAAATACATATATTTAAAAAAGCAAGAAAGAAAAAAAAGTCACCATGCTACCAGATAAAAAGTAATTTCCTAAAATTGCGTGCTCCTGTACTTTTTAGCAAACATTACTCAAACAGGAGTAAATAGTGCAGTTGTTGGGGACTAGTTTCAGCCAAGGATAAAAACACATTTGGTGCTCTATCGAGTTATTAAGTAGGAGGAACTATTTATTTATTTTCTCTATAGACAATGTAAAGTGACTGACAGTTGAGGAAGTTACATGGCTTTAATGGTCACAAAATTCAAAGGCTTAACAGCTATGTTTATGGCCAACAATGGAGCTCTAGATGCGCAAGATCAGCTCATTGTTGGTTTTGTCACGAGATTTGTCAACCGTAACAAAATATAGGATATTGCCACCCTTATCCTTTAAGAGGTTAACCACACAGATCTGTCTGTCTGTTTGTTTTGGAGCTCCTTTGAATTCCAGGTAAAACCGTCTTTGATTCTAGTAGCAAGACAGGCACTTCTAATTAAAACACATTTAAAAACAAATACCAGATAGACAGACACAACAGATCAGTGCCGCTGCACCTTAAGAGAACTACCCAGTGCTCTACTATCATCAACTCACTTCAGCCCAGGGATATCCAACAGGTTGGTCAGTCCGGTCCAGTTGATGTCCAGTTTCTGTAAGACAGTTGAAAGACGTATGAATACAGTGCAAAACTGAAAAGTACTCGTTCAAGTACTAGTTCACTGGTGCTACACTCACAGGCCGGCGGATGAAGAACATGGTGATGGCTCCAACCAGTGGCACGTCTCCGATTAGAGGCTCAAGGATCACACGTAGCTTCCCGTGGAGCTAGAGAAATGTAGAGAGAAACATAATGTAAGCATACTGATAGGATGCTTTTACAACAATTAAATGTGACTACTAATGCAGGGATATATTGATATTTGTTCATATACCTGGACTCCTTTAACTCCAGCTTTGCAGAAGTACTTTTTGATTTCTACGTTGATCTCGACATCGCCGGCATAGCTGCAAAGTAGAAGAGCAGAGAAAAAAAAGACATATGTTTAACCAAAGGAAGCAGCTGATTTCAGTTCTGATAGACTGCTTTCTTTTCTTGTGTTAAGGAAACAATGATAACGAGGACACAACAACAAATTTCTTATAAGCAATTCATTATGTGTATAAGCACTTCTTCTCTAATTGCTTATACACAATCAACAAAATGAAATAATGAACCAATAACAGTGATGCATTACCTCAGGTACAAATCCAACATAACTTGTCTCTTATCTTGTTCTGTGTGAGCCTTTACACCAGCCACCTTCAAAGCCTGTGAACACAACAGCTGCTATTACACAAAGCAAACAAGACTGATGAGTCTTTATGAAGTCACATTAGCAAAGACGCAAATTAAGATTATGATTAAATCATCAATCTTTCTGCTCGTAATGAACAGACTAGTAAGAAGGGCTCTGTATTACTAGTCTTATATGCAGTATATAATATACACATTAACACACTGGGCTCCACTGTATTTTCTTGGTCGGGGCACATTTACAGGATGAATTGTTCTAACAGCCTGTTCACATACCTTGTCTCCTATGTTGACCTTGGTGAAGCTGAGAGTCTGCAGGTGAATGCTGGAGGTGCGGATGGCAGGAGCAACAGTCTCTACCAGCAACTTCTCCAGATACTGGCCAATAAAAGGCCAAGCCTGCTGCAGGATCTACATGAGAGAACATATGCCCATTTGTTTACTTTCTTATACAGAAGACTATGGTCCAATGTTTTATTACACAGTACACACAATAGGTGCAGTGAAGTCATAAATGAATACAAGTAATAAATGTGGTTCATGTTTGCAGCCATGGTGATGTTAAGACACAGCAAAGCACTTCCTGTGCATTAAAAAGTTAGTTACGAGAACAAGACAGGAAATAACCAAGACCCATGAACAAACATAGACAAGAATGCTCTTGATAAAACCACAACCACAGACAGTTTTGTGGCAGATTTTTCACGGAAGGTTCAGCAAAATCTCAACTCAAAAACTCAAAATAGTGAATATTAGCTCAAGCATTAATAATTCAGCAGAGATGTAATAACACAAATTGTGCCCTCCATCATTCTGAATGATTATTTTCATTATAGATTAATCTGACAATTATTTTCTTGATTAATCGATTAATTGTTTGATCTGTAAAATGTCGATCACTGTTTGCCAAAACCCAAGGTAACATCTTCAAATGTCTTCTTTTTGTCCCAACCAACAATTCACAACCCAAAGATATTTACTTTACTATCACAGAAGACTAAATAAACCTTTTAGTCAGTGAACATGTGGAATTTGTCTACAGGAAAGAATATAATTCTACATATTTTTCTAATATTAAATGAATAATGAATAAATAAGATTTAAATGGAGCATTGTTTTTCAAGAAAATTCTTATTTTTCCTATAATTAGTACCAAATTATGGCTGTTCCAATTAAATTGTTTTATGGGTCCATAAAATAAAGTGTTACCAAATAATCAAGGCTGTTCCATTTGATATACTACAGTAATTTTCATTGATTCTATGTAATGAAGGGTTAGAAATCACTCCACACATCCTCACACTCGTGTTAACTTCAGCATTTCAGTGTGAGGTGTAAAAAAAAAAAGGAGTGAAACTACAAGCCCTGCCAGCAACTGTTACCAATCCTCTGACCTCCACCTCCAAACTCCTCATGAGGCTGGTGATGCTCCCAGGCTACAGCTACAGGACCGTCCTTTAGGCTACATTATTAATGACACACATATGACACACTTCTGGACATGATGTAGACTCTAAAGGTGCGACTCCTTACAGCTTATTTCATATTCATTACTCATAGACAACACCAGATCCTTCTCTTGGCACAAATTCATTTCTACTGGTTGTCAAATATAATAAAAGGGCTGATGCATGTTTGTTTACGGCCTCACGTGAGGACGATAAGTGTGAGCGGCCTGATCACATATCAGGAAGCCTGGGGAAAAGGCGTGGGCTAGTGAAAGATGAGTCTAGCAAATTGCCATCCCACGATCTTGGCTTCTGTCACCGAGTTCTTTGTGTTTTTTTCCCACTAGAGGGGTGATTTATATTATTAGTATTCACATCAACACCTGCCCTGCACCGATGTGAGGTTACTGCACTGACAGAGACAGAGCGACTGAGATATGATCAGAGCCGCTTTCCCTGCCTCTTAACAACACCAATAGATAATCTGCTCTGATGGAGAGGCTGCAACGGGACCTGGGTCACTTAAACTCTTAATATTAAATGTGAGGCAATAGAGCTGCGTTTGTGTTACTCAAGTGATCCATGAACACTTTATCTAGAAATTATTTGTTGTTTCCTGTGCTTTGCAACAAGTCAAGCTGAATTATGCACCATCATACAAGATGCAGCATGTTGGAATAGAAGATTTAAAAAAATATGTGAGTTATTAAGGTAAAAACATACAGCACCACATATTGTATGCAAAGTCTGATAGGAAAAACACATACCTTATTCAGCCACTCCACTTTTTCCACATCTGGAAAGTTGACCTGTGGACAAGTAATATTGGTCAGGCATGAACTAAAATATGACAGAGTAGTGTAAAATGGCCTGCAGCATTTAGCAGAGTAGTTAAAATACTTGAGAAGATTATTTTAGTCACATTTTTCTGAGCATATGTAACATACTGTACTAGATACTTGAGTTAAGTTCCAATGGGGCATTTTTATTTTAACCAAGTCATTTTCATGTATTCTTAACATGCATTTACTTCGTTTTGCAAGGCAATACTTCTACTTGAACACATTATCTCCACAGACTTATAGAATATACAATCTGTTAACATAATTCAATAAAAAGTAGAGAGAATACAGGCCTAACAAATTAGGCTAATATGGTCACTGGTGAAATTTCAGGAAACCGTCACGCAAATGTTGTACATCAGCTTTTCCTCCAAACCTTGAGATCTTGAGATTGGGCCTTTCTGCCATAAAAACACCCACTAACACAGACACAGACACACACAGACACACACGCACACACACACACACACACACACACACAGTTTCTCCTCTCTCGTTCTCTATCCAGATATGGTGGTTCTAGTCACTGCTGCTGCTTTGAAAGATGTTTATATGCCATTATGCTTTTGGAGCCAGATAAGGTCAACAGGAGTTCCACTGTAGTGAAATTGGAAGATGAAAAACATACACATAGCTAAATAAATGATTTTTTCAGTAGCTAGACCTGCATTTTACTGTCTACTTAAGGGACGCTCTCCTCAACATCAGTGTCATTCTTTCCACCTTACCACCACAAAGATCTCATCTGACATGTTAATTCACATTCCTCAGCGTGGCAGCAGTTCAGAATAATTCCCCAGGCACTGCACATTAGAAATGTCTAAATATGGGGCTGGTCAGGGACAGGAGAAAAAAACTGTGGAATGTGTTCATTCTAAGAAGTTTCAAGATTTCTAAGCATATAAAACGGATCCTCTAATGGGTAATGTGTAGATACAAGCCTATCACTGTGATGCAGAGTAGCTCAGATGCAGCTCAGGTTCAACCTGACAGATGTGACAGATGTGACATGTGATACAAACTGCAGAGCATGACCATGGCAGGTGGTGAACCAGCTGGGAGTGTGGATACAGGTTCTTACCCAGGGAGGTAAATCACTTTTGGTTCTGAAAGCCGTTGCAGTGGTGAATTCCCTCTCATTCTCCAGAAGATACATTGCAGACTTGTGTCTCATCGTTTTCTCCAGTCGACCGTGTTTCCATCCCATATAGATCATCAGACCGAACAGGATCACACTGATACTGAAGCCATAATATCCGGCCAGGTACACCGGTAGAAGCGCACCGAGGCATTTTCCAAAGGACCACAGCACACTGACAGCCCGTTCACCGGGAGGCTGGCTCGGTAAGGCCGGGGCTGCACCCGCCGTACCTCTGATGATGACCGGCTCTGCATCCGCGGATAGCATCGCAAGATCCGTTTGACTTCACTGGCTTGACCTGCCCTTCAGCTTCTTTGCTTCTGTGACTGAGTGGCAAGCCCCAGTGAAGAGTTACCACAATTTTATTTCAAAAACCATCGAGAGATCACCGATCGACTGCGCGTTTCGGTGGGTTAAATCATGATCGGAGCTTCTCTCCGTTGCGCGCCTCCTCAGTTCCGCAAGCCACCAAAACTGTCTATTCCGTGTTTCATTTACGTGTAAGCTGCTCACGCCAAACTGTGCAAGCAAAGACCTAGACCCCTCGAGGGCGGGCTCTGCCACAAGCCCTCCTTCATATGAAATCCAGTACAAACCTAAACCTCAGTATTAACTTTCAGTATTAACGGGCGGAGCGTATTACGGCCTATAGGATATGCAAAGTAGACGAATGTTTATTTATACCAAACACACAAGAAGACATGTTATATTCAGATCAACATCAACATCATTTAAACGACATAAACCTCTACACCCGATACATTGTAGGTAATAATAATGCTCGGGCTGCTCAATCCGTTATCTTCCTTACATAACCGGATCATGTCCTGCATGCGCAAGCGCTCATTTCCACTGCAGCAGCTTTCTACAACTTGAGCATGACGGCACCAGAAGATTCACTGAAAGAGACGTGTATTGGTCAGCCTTTGCTGCTTTATCGAGTTTCTACCAGCTGCCGTGGTGCTCATAATCTCTCCCCTGTTATCATGACAAAACCAGGATATGAGCCAAATGTCACTAATGCCATGTTTACGCACCGGCAGCCTAAAGGGTAATCTGAACACTTTCGGCCCAGCCTCATGTAGAATTTGTCATTCAAGTGCGTTCTTGTGCCAGGCAAGATTTAAATGGCTCCCTGGTTGCCTGGCTACAGTTATATTTGCTCGGAGGGTGTACAGTTTGACATCCCTTTATGTAAACAGACAGTCTTACCGTCAGGAGCTTTGCAAAAAGTCTCACAGTCTTAAACTGTATTTATGAACTATTGTAGACAAGCAACATAAGGTCACAAACATGTAGTCCAATGAGTCAACAATAAATCTATGACTCAGAGGAAATGGCCTAAAATAAGTTGCCGGTATATTCTTATCTTATATACTATTTTAAATGTTTTATATATATATATATATATATATATATATATATATATATATATATATATATATATATATATATATATATATATATATATATATATATATATATATATATATATATATATATAAGACAGTTAGAATAATAAAATATACAATTAGTCCCAGAATGTGCAATACAACAATTATGTACATAAAAGCTAATATACATAGAGGCAAAGTGCATTCATTTTCATTAAACCTCATTTCCACATCTATTCTTATAACCATTCTCCTCCTATACATCTCCCTATACTACATTTTTATATTGATATTTTGATATTCATAAGAAATGATATTTCCTTCTTTAAATTTAGTCTTTCCTGTTATTGTGAATTTGGTACTTGTATATTGTTCTGTCATATCTGGTATTTTTATACAGTCATTGTTATATTTCTGAATGACTTGGTGCCTCGGTGGAGATGCAACTGCAATTTTATTGAGGACGATAAAGCTTCTTGAACTCTCAAACATCATTTAATCTGATACTCAAATTGCTGTTTAAACATAAAAGAAGTCAGTTCAGTTTTGTCTTTTGACCACCAGCCAGATTGTAAAGGAGCTTGTCATTTACCAGTCTGTTGATATAACAAACCTCTAAACTGGTATACAGTGTTTTGCTTCTCTGGTTTGCAGTTGACTGTGCTCATAAAAATACTGAAGTTTCCTTGCAAGAAGGAAAATGAGAAGCATCTCCTTCTGACCCTCTTATACATCTGTCATGCTTGCAAGAAAAGAAAAGAATCTCTGGAGAGTTTTTTTTCTCCCAAATGTGACAACAGTATTGTTTACAACTGATATTCATGTAATCAACTCAAAGTATTGAACAAAACCGCTCAGTTATCTTATCAAGAAACAGGTTGATAAGATGCTCTAAAATATTATCAGATTATTAGTTTCCATTCTCTGCTATAAAATAGAAAACAATGGCTTCATTATGCCAATCTCCAGAATGTCTCCAAGCCCACGCAGTGCAATCACATTTGTTCACATGGTTACCATGCTCGTCAGTGTTGAGGAACAAGCGTATTTAAGTAAACAACCACATTATTGCATCTTAGTTATATTGTAATAACATGTTTACTACGATGTTATACTTCTGCTTCTTCTTGACAATTTCTTATGAGGAAGAAGCAGAAGTATAGTCACGGGATAGTGAGTCCTATCTGTGATGTTGAAATGATACAAGCCAAATCATGCAGGAAGGGTCAAAGTTCAAACTCAGCATAAGAAAGTCTGGTGTTGGTCAGATGTCAGTTTGACTTTATCAATACTTCATGGAATGATATTTTGGAGAAGTAAGAAATGCTGATAATGCAAAAACTTGAATTCTAACTTTGTTAGAATGTTACTTGTGTTAATGAGGCACAAACTGTTCAGCATTCCTGTAATTGTTTTATATGTTTTACACTAATTACCAGTAATACGCATTCCATATTAATATCAGTGTTAAAATCAGTGTTTAGTGAGACTTTTTAAAAATAAAGGTAATATGGTTCCTTTAATGTCCATATTCTTCCTGTGTGTATTTTAAAAAGTGTAAACTACACCATCTACTGAACATTTTTAGTTCTTACAACTGCAAACTCAACAGAGCAACAGAGTGAGTTAATGTGAAAACTGTCACCGAGGTGCAAGTATAACATAGTAAATTGGACTTTTACACAAAGTGTGTAGGAGTTGACTCCTTCTCCATGCTGCCTGTTTTAGCCTCCTTAAAATGCTAAATCCTAAAACTGCATTTTGCATTCACTCATCGGACCATACTCTGCAGTGTTTGGATGGTTTAATTGACCTGAGCTACATTCTCTAGCTAGTTACGGTCAGTGAAAAAAGAGGTGGTGATGTTGAAGTTCTGCCAGTACAAGCTTGGGTCAACACCACTGGGACATTTGAATAAACAAAAACACCATAATTCAAGGGACGGATACAGATTGTGTTAGTGTGCATAGACACATTAGTCATTTCTTATCTGAGTACATTAAAGCTGTTCTATTACTGGCTAGAGTTTCATTTGAACCATTCTAGAGACAAAAATAAACAAGGAGCTATCATCAAGGTCCAGCAGGGCTTCTTGTGATGTGATCAGTCGCATTTTTGTCCCGTTCAGAAAATATATTGTGCAAGTTTATATTATGTTTTCTTGTGTCATAATTCTTACTTGTGCCTTGAATAAAGGAGGATTTCTTATGGTGCCAGAGGTTGTAATGGAAACTAAATATACATTCATATTGAGAGCAGAATTCTCTTTACAGCTTTAGCTTGGATTTTAACTGCAAATAGAAAAGAACATTAGGTTGTCAAAGGGAACAATAAACACACTATCCTGTTTAATATTAGGCAACGGCCTGATTATTATTCACCTTCAGGACAAAATGAATTGCTAGACTGTCTTCAAGGGTAAAAACAAGATATACAGAGTTGTTTGTGGGGATGGAGCGCTTTACAAAGGTTGCCGCATTCGCACACTCAAGTCATGGGTTGTGGATGGAATCAGAAATGATCTAATTAAATGTGACACTTGACTCCATATATGCATTTCTCCTGGGCATCTCACATTTGAGAAATACGGTAATGTCTGAATCAGAATGAACAGAAAGGTCAACACATGGATAAATCTCGAGTCATAACAAGCCTGTTGCTTTTTAACCAACATGAATCTCGTGACTTGCAGACGAGGAAGCACATTTATTTTTTATGTGCAAGTGCAGCAAAGATCATTTAAATTACATTTCTTCTATAGCAGGGAAGGAGAAACGTTTTCCTTCCATTATAGCAGGCAGTGTATTTATAGTATATATATATATATAACGTAATAGAGTATTTACTCATGCACTACACAGAAGTACAATTTTGCAGTTCTTCAATATGAATATTTCCTTGGTAGGCCTTGGCTCACTTTTGATACTCAAATGCATTTTGAAAATACTTGTTTCCAAGTCAGTTTTGAACATATGACAATAGATTGTTTTTATGATTTGGTACACTTATTCTCAAATATAGGATCTTAATAAATCCACTAGTTGCTCTCTGAAAACAAGCCATTCAGGGCAGTAATCTGAATAACTAAAGCACATTTGATTCGTTACAATAGGAAAAGCATGGCAACTACTAATCCAACTATGGCTCTGTTAAACTCCAAGTGCCTTTCCTACTATGACATCTTTTGTGAAAGAGGCTGCCTGAACAGCTCACCTGTAAGTTAAGATAAGCCACTTCCTCAGTGTTTTAAAAAATCTCCACTGGAAACACTTGGACAGTGAAAGCCAGTAGGTTGTAAAAAGAAAAGAGAACAAGGTGTAAATTTTATAAACCAAAACCTTTAATCACAGTATAAACAAAAACAAATGACAAAAGTTGAGGAATTAAAAACAGAGTCCCAAATGTCCCAGAGGAACAGCCCGTCATCCAGCAGGACTTGTATCAGCTCTCGGCGTCAATCGGCTGCTGCTGCGTCCCGGCCTCTGGTCGATATGGACGCCACTGGCCTCAAGCCTCGACATGCGGAGGGGTCCTGGGTCTCCAGCTGTGCTCACCAGCCTGTTTGTGGGCAACATGTGATGTCACAGCCATGGCGGAGGGGACAGTTTACTTGGACCTCTGCCTCATCTTTCTCCTTTTGCGCTTCAGCCTATAACGTGATCACAAACGGTCAGTTAGAGGAAAATACTAAAGTACGATGTAGAGGTGGACTTGACACTACCGCATGATTGTAAAAACGTGTGCTGAACGTTATCTTACCTGCGCATGCGCTTCTTTCTCCACTGCAAGAGAGACAATCGTTCGTTATTGTTTTTCTACTTATTCATACACATATGGCAACACACACTTAACGTTACACTCAACTAAAACACAAGTTGAAAAGCTAACATTTTACAGTTGAACGCTAATGAACGTGCTGCGTGAGCACTTCGACCGACTCAACTCCGTTAGCTAGCAAGTGTTAGCACAACAGGATAATATAATTATTTGATCATCCAGGCATTAAACACAAACCTTAGCTCTCATGTCGACGAGGGCAGTCTGAAAACAGAAGGAGAAACATGAAATATTAGCTCGATGGGTTTAAAAGAAGTTGATTAACTCGGATTCTGACATCGACAGATAGGTTTCAACATACCAGCCGCTGCAGAATCGTCTCCCTGAAGAACGTCACTTTCGAGCGACTTCCTATTTATATCCATCGTGGAACGTCACAGCGCTTGAAACGTAGTGCAATATGGGAAATTGAGTCCAGTAAAGCGTTTACAGAAAAATGCTTGTGTATGAATTTAATTTAATTAACCAGTGCTGCAACTTTTTTTTTAAATGTTCTTTTAAAAGTAAATTAATCCAGTTGTTCATCACACATGTGCAACAGATGTTTTTTAATCACTGTATTAAATAATTTCACCATGTACAGTAAATTATATACGTGATTGGTGCATAACTATACTGCTTGATTCATTTGGAAACCAGACAAAAACAGATTTTGCTGGTTAAAATTGATGACAGACTTGAATTTCTAATAGTACTGGACTAATAATTACCAAGGAAAGTTTAACGAAGTTTGGTCACATTTTCTGATGTATATTAAGGAGAGATTCTAACAGGAAGTAAATATTCCTACAATTTAGTTTTTAAGGAAAGTGTGCTACCCCATACCCATTACTGGTTTTGTATAAATGCATAGCCAATTTATTTATTTTATTTTTCATTGAAATACGGTGATCTTATGTTTGTGTTGTTTTGTTTAACATTGAGAAAGGTTATATATATATATATATATATATATATCTCCATCCATTCTTTACCTAGGGTCTTGGCTACCATTAAGGTCTGACTTAAGTATTTTAATTCTTTTATGTATATTTTGAGCATCGGTTTAGTAGAATATTAATGTTATTAGACTCAGTATGTTTCAATTGAATGACTTTGATGTCAACAAGAAATGAGCCTTACAACAGCCCATGAAAATTAATTTGTCAAAGGTGCTAAAATATAAGATCTCATTGAATGTAACTTTGCATTATTTTAGAGTTTATTGTTCAATCACCTACATTCCCCAAGATGATTCAGTGTTCTCAAACAAATCACTCCTTTGGTTTTGGACAAACAAAATGCAAATAGAGCAAAACAACTAAGGAACAAGGATTCATTGCTCATTTCAAAAATCATGAAAAACACACTTTCGCTCCTTAGAACAATCAGCTGAATACACACACAGTCCAAAAACACAAAACAAACAAATGATGTCAGGTGGTTTTTTAATGTTTCCAAAAATAGTCTCTGAAACTGGGATTTGTTTTACAAAAGCATCCATATATTTAACAGGTATGGAATTCTTATGTAAACACAGACTGTCAGACTCAGTGGTGGCACCTGAAGACTGAACGCTGAACCCTTGGCAGGAGTTAAACCATCCACAACTGAGAAAAGAAATTCTTTTTTTTTTTTTTACCTGTTAAATTACACAACTGGTAGGTCTTACATGTCGGTTTTAGAAATTGTTACCTAGATGCCTAGAAGTAGACACAATGCACTAGTAGACAGACCTAAGCAGGAGCAGTATAAATGCAGTAATTATGCTGAATTCAAAAGTAATGATGACTAATGATGCCTATAACTTGTGTGACTCTAAGATGTTGCACATTTCTGCCTACAACAAGTTAACATTCATTTCAAAGCCATGGCTTCAGGTCAAGGAAATTATCTATATGCCACACAATTACACTGACACAGTACTGTGCATTCATTATCCTTGGCTGCTCTGTCAAACCCATTTTATTTGACCATAACTTTCACTACAGTTACTGTGGAATAAAGGGACGAAGGCTCAAGGTCAGTCAAATGGTTAAATGTTCCAGTGAGAATATGTCTTTGCACGAAAAAAAAAAAAAAATCCTCTGTTGTAGAATTGTGTCCACTGTTAGGGTATAAGGCTGTCTCAAGGACAGAGAGATTTTCTAGGGACATATGCATGTGTGTGTGTTTTAGGTGGAGTGACAGAATTTAGGAGCAGCATCATCCCAGACTGACATCAGTTAGATTCGGAGGTATTCACAGTGGCTATGCCACTAGTGCCTCAGACAGCTGGGACAGAAGGATTCGTGACGTCTGTTCTTTGGGTCATCAGATGTCTTTCTTGGATATAGAATCTATTCTGCAGCTTCGGTCTCCATCGCCTGTCCTGTTGCGCTCTCAACAGTCTTTGAGGCCTTGATAAAAGAAAAAAAAAATGAATTAAAGGAACCCAGAACATGCATTCTTGTTTGTGTCATCAAATGGCTCTGTAACTCACCTTCTTTTTCTTTTTCTTCTGCGTCTTACGGCTGGCTGAGCTTTGAAGCAAAGCCTTCACAGGGGGGAAAAAAAGAAGCACAAAAGACAAAAACTGAATTTCGTAACCTCATGAGCTGTAGCAGACAATACATCAACAGATAATAGCTTTGAAAATGCCAAGTCAGCTAACAGCATGCTACAGCGGCCCATTAGTCTCATCCTTTCTTCTCAGGCAGAGGATGTAATATCCCATTCATCAAACTCATTTTACCTTCAGCTCGGCGTCTTCCACCTCATGCTCAGACTTGTAGAGTTCTGGCTCAAAGAGGCTGTTTGTGATTCGCAGAGGTCCGTTGGCCATGAGCAGCACGGTGAACTTGAACTGGGCTACAAATTCACCTGGACACAGACAGAGTTGGAAGTTTCATCAAACGGACAAACAATGTATACAATCTGGATATCACATGATTCAGGTAACAGCACAAACAGGCGTAGATCTTTAAAGTAAACTTAATTCTTCGGGTAAAAATCATGGTCAAAATGGATTTATTCAGATTTTAATAGAATTGTTTTATCCTCTTTTGACAGTAGACAATGTAACTTTACTGAGTACGCACAGTTAGATGCATTTGAATGGCCAGCACAAAGCCAGATGACGTTGTGTCACAGAAAATATTGAGCAAGGAGCTCATCAGAGGAGCATGACATGCAAAAAAGGTCCCTTGTCAACCCGGGATGTTGCGGTTATGTGTCATGCGCAGTAACCATTCGGCTATCAGGACACTCACAAGGAGCTTGTTTCAACAAAAACAATCTGCAAGCAATCACTGCTTACACATAGATCAAAAATTGTGGCAATGTTACATTTTACAAATGATTGTCTCTCACAAGTTGCAGATAGTTTTGAGAGTCTTAATGGAATGTATTACAGAAAAACAAAATTAAAAGGAGAGGAAATGATAACATTATGTTCCATTGGCCAGGACGGGCCCAGTAAATGATAAAACTCCATTCAGACAAAATAAATCTGGGATAAACACCTGTTGTTATTACTAACTGAGGTATGTCTTCTGTTAGAGAGGTAACAGACATTTGTTACCAACTGGATGCAATATTTTTCTAAAAAAAATAAAAATAAAAAAAAATTCAAGTACACGTGAAACCTTTCAACAGTGGGCAGAAACTTCCAGACCTCACTTCGTTTTGTTCACATAACAATGAACCTTCAAAAAAAATGTCATGTCACAAAGGCCTTAGTTGCTTCCCTCATTGTTCCACTCACCCTCTTTCTCATGCAGCACACTGAATGGCTGCAGCAGCTCATGTTTGGCACATTCCACCACACCCAACCTGGCCTTGCCTTCATCCTCAAACGCTCTGAGGCAACAAACAGAGAAGAAAAGAGAAGTAAGGGGATGAAACTTACGAGATGATTTTGATAAAAGATCAACTTTTTTATTTTTTTTTAAGTGAAATATTTGATCTCAAGTTAAAAAACGCTACCTCAGAGTGAAAGGCATTGTATCGAAGCGTCTCTCCATCTCACTGAAGAACGTCCGAGATGTCTTCATCTTCAAGCCGTACACCTTGTTGGGGTCTCGTTTGTAAACGGTGGTCCTCTGACCTCCATCCTTTGCCTGGATTGAAAAACAAAATATATATTGTTGCGTTTTTGTAATTTTTAAACACAAGTGGGAAAAATTTAACCAATCTTCTTCTCACCTTCCCCTCTCCAGTGCTGATAAGCACATCCACTGCATAAACCTCATGCACCTCAAACTCAGCCTTCTCATGGTCCTTCCTACAAAAACAAAGTGACAAGTTCATCCACTGGTGAAGAGGAACACTCATACGGTCAGTGACAATAAGGACTTGCTGAGTGTACCCACTTTTGCTGGTCCGTTGGGTTTTGGATGATAGTTTTCTCCCCGTCAATCACGTGTTGTTTGAGCTGATGGGACAGCATGCCTGCACACATTGAAGGAACAAACCAAGCATGTAAAATTACATTCAGCAAACATAAACCATCAAGATCACAGAGCATGAAAGTGGAAAATATTCACAAACACCTACCCTCGATAGGGGAACACTTGAATGACTTTGCAATCTTGTTCCAGGCTTCTGTGACCTGTGTGTTCTGATAGAAGGACGACACAGTGACAATTATTAGATGAGGCGTAAACAGTGATGCTGTTGGTTAAATCTGGTCGCTGCGGTGGGAGAATTTTACCTGGTTTCCTGGCTTGACAAGACGCAGAGCAGCCTCAGCACAGAGATGAGCTGCTTTCATAACATCAGCCTTCCGCCCTGTCAGCGGGTTGTCCTGAAGTGACACAGGAGGCAAGTTAAAGAATGAGAAGGGATGAAATGAAGTATTACTAGCTGTCTAGCTGTTAATGATGTGGTAATCAAGTCAATCACAAAACAAGCACATAACAAACCTTTGTCACTCCAACAACAAAGCTGTGAGCTACATTCGAGATGAAGCCATCAACGTGCACGCCCAGGTCACTGCACCCAAACACAAAAAGGACAACGTGAGGTAAAGCATGTACAAGCTAATAAAATGTAAACAGTAATTTATGTAGCATAAAGGAAGGACAGATATAGATGCTGCAGCTTACATTTTGACAAGGTCCCCGTCCTTTAGTATGACGTCAGGGTCACTCTTCAGGGGGGAGTGATGGCATACACAGTTGTTAACTGACACACAAGTAGGAAAAGCGATACCTGAGAAAGAAAGAACGAGTGAGTGAGTGCGTGGGTGCTGAGTCAGAGACATTGATGATGACTAATTAACTGCAACAAGAACATACCTTTCTTCATCTCTTTTTCCTTCTTGAAGATTTTCCCAGTTTCTGCCATGATGAAGGCATCTCCCTTTTCACAGAGGCTGAGCACGGAAACTCCAGCTGTAGCTGCTCCAACCACCGCCTTCAGAGCCTCTGCAGGACACAAGATTAAAAACAAAAACAAAAAACATGAGGTGGTTAAAATGGCAAGTTGATGACGGAGTGTACACAGGTTTGGGCTGCAACTAAGGATTATTTTCAGTTAATCTATTATTTTCGTGGTTGGTGGATTCATCTTTTTGGTCCATAAAATGTCAAAATTATGAAAAATGGCGACTGAATCAACCATCTGATCATTTCGGCACTCACAAGTTTGATTAAAGTCAGGCACCAGGCTGCCAACTCTGCAGATAGATAGTTTGGTCAGTGTTAATATCAAGAACTTTTGCTCGTTGTTCAGGGCTCAAATCAGTGGCTCAACGCAACTGAGCAACTCATTTGACTTTGACTGAGCTGATGCTACGTTCGCTTAGAGATAAATATTTGACAGATTGTCTGACAGCTGCATGTCGGCTTGATACAGCGTAATGATAGTGGTAAATTAGATGGATTGATTCAAAATAAGTAGATCAGCTACAATACAAAATCACAAGGACACACAGTGTCATTGAACCCTGTGTTGAACATGAGGTCGTCTCCACAACTTGGCAGGTGTAAACGGATGGACTGCGAACGAAAAACGGACAAACCAGATATTGGGAATTTTAACCACATAAGATATTTTTGATAAACTTGTTCAAGTAAACTGTGGTAGTTATTTGGTGTTATGTTTTACTATCTGAATTTAAACTTCATATGGCAGGAAGGTCACTTATTCACTCTCCAGATTGGCAGAAAAATTATGGCCAAGCCAGCAGTGCAGGTGTAACTTCTTAGTGTGAAGGTGGGCACTAATTTAAAGTGCTTGGCAAATGTTTCCTGGATGAACAACAACTACACGTGTTTAGAAAGCAGTAATTTTCAAATACAGTATTGATATAGTTAAAGTACAAGTACATACGTTTTAGGGACGTTAGATTTACATTTGAATGCATTTTATATTTAAAAAATAACCAGTTATGACATCACACTAATGATATGTATAGTGATTATAGGCTTAAAATGTAAAAAATGATAACAGCATGTAAAGTTTAAGATTCATGAGGAGACAGATAGGCTGAGTTTGTGATTTTGTTTCATCATTATAAGTCTAGTAAATGACCTTTTGGCGTAATTTAACAGAGCAACGTGCTGAATACGTTTACGGGGTTATACTTACTCTGATTACGACTTTAAATAACACCATTTAAAACAACCAGATCTTCAGTCAAGTAGCTTACACGAGATTTTTTTAGTCTAAGGTTCTCAGTTGTTTTATACATTTAAATGTCTTCTTTTCACGGTCTGTAACAACTCCCATATCGTCATTCAATTTCTACTTGTCATTGTTATCTGTTACGTTAGCAGTTACAGCTATAGCTAACGCTTGCTAGTAAGATAGCTGTAGCCACCTAGCTCACCAGGCTAACGTGACAGCAGCGTGACGTTAAACAAATACGCGCCGTACATAAAGAAAAGCTCTGCCTGAATATTTATCCACAACCATGTTTTATTTGTTTTAAGACCTTTTAAGACCCTCTCTATAATATGACCCGCCGTTGCTACTGCTGCGGCACATGGCACAGCTGCTGCCTGGTTGTGACTAGCTGTGACTGCTAGCTAACAGTGACGGATAATGTGGGCTGTTGAGTGTAACGGCTCGTTATCGCTGCATTTCACTCACGATTCGCAATCTCGGCGCCCATCTTGTACTTGGTGACCACCAAGTCGTCGGCGACGGTCTGCTCCTGTGTCTCTTCATCTCCAGACATGTTGGCAGTGTGTCCGCGAACTCAGAGTAACTTTTTTCCCCCGGCGGGTACCAGTCAGTCAGTCAGTCAGTCAGTCAGAGGAAGGACCACGCTGTCTCTGCTCTGCACCCGCCCGCCCGACTTTCAGCCGGGAGCCAACGATCACTAGATCCCGCCTGCTGCCAAAGACACGCTCTGTAGTCAAGATAGTTCACGGCCATTTGCTTCTTCTTTGGGGTTTAACTGCCGCTGGTATCCATCGCGTCGCATTAATGCCATCCTCTGGAGTTAGCTTACTCCTACAGTGTCTGGATTGTTCATACTTTTCCCATCAGTCCTGCTCCCCTTGATAAAGCATCTTCTGCCCTGTCCGCTAACACCACAATCCAGTATACTATTTAATCCTTGTCTTGTTAACCCCAATCTTCCCATTTCCTCCATCATGTCCTTTCTCTCCGATATATATTTATTGCAGCAGATGATCACATGTATCACAGTTTCTGGTAATTGACAATGTTCACAAAGACCAGTTGGGTGCTTCCCTATAATATCAAGTGTGCTGTATAGATTGCTGTGTCCTATTCTTACCTCCTCTATTGTATTTCCTCCCGTTTCTCACACTACCCACTCTGTTTTGACTTGAATGTAAATGCCTCCCCATATCTCCTGATCCCAGTGCTTTTGCCCCCTCTATTGATATTTTCCACTAATTCACAGCCTATCTCAGGCAAGGGGTTTTACAGGGTTTTTTGTGTCTTTTTTGGTTAATCTGGATCAATTGTTGAATAAAAATATTGGTTCTCAAAACACTGTGAGCAATTCTTTGGCTCAGTTCAGTTAGTAATTTAGTAATTTACATTTACAATTTGACAACAACTTATCACATGTTGTCAAATGTAGTAGGGGCAATTCCTAAGGATAGTCTTTTAAGATACATCTGCTAACTTAAACAGTTTTAGGGAAGATTTGGAAAATAAGGAAATGTGGATATGAATTGTTCTTCCAACCAGTAGTCTATCATGAGATGAATGATTAACATTATTACTGCATATTACTTAAATCTAAATGTTATTGCTTTCATTAAATTACTTTAAATGTAATTCAATTTTATGTAAAAATTTTTTTTAAAGAAACACTGCTGAGTGAAAAACTATTTCAGCACACAGTGATTTTGAGGTAAATTCATTGGTCCACAAACTGGACTCCGACGAAAGCGGAAAAACGCTGAAGTGAAACTTCACGTGTCCGATCATCTCTGATCTGCCTCTGACCTCTGACGCGCGCACGCGTCACCGGTGCGTTCACTTACCTCCATTTCATTCTGTGCTGTTCAGTGTCACCGAATGAAGCTTGAAAAATAGTTGTTGATTTATTTGATGATTCACATTGCAGTATAATTTTGAAAATGTAACAAGTGAAACAAATTAATTAGTGTTTTCAAGACGTTTGTATTATATAGTTTTATTTAATAAACACATTGCAAGCCAATGTAAAAAAAAAAAAAAAAAAAAAGAGACTGCTCCACACAAAGCAATGACACAAATGATTGGATATTTGAAAAATAATCATATTTATTCATGTATTTAATAACCCATGTTATAATAAATTGTACAAAAGACTGCTCTACAGAAATGGGAGATGAACTCTCCATCTTACCACTGCAAAATACAGGATTACTATAAGAATAAAGCATTCATATGTTGCAAGGTAAACTTTAAATGTTTATGTTGCTCACCACTTTGGACACCATGGTCACACACTACATTTTGTCTGCTATAATCTTTATTTTGTGGTTCTGCACCAACTCACAGTTGGTTTCATAAACCTTTATTTACTATAAAACTGTGCAATCAGATTCAAATCTATATTATTACTTTTATCTTTCAATGCCCATTGGATGCTGGAACTCAAAGAAAAAAAATCTTGTAAAAGATATATATATAAAAAAAATGCTGACCTAAAGTAACTGCAGCAGTTACTGTGTCTCTGTCCCAGTCCACATTATTAGGTGCGTACAGCATCTGGTTTGAGGAATAGTCTGCTGTGCCAGTAGTCTGGGTTGTCAAATGATGTGTTGTTGCCAGACTCCCCCATGCCAGCACACACCTTGATGTAACCCCCGATCCCTGCACACCTGCTACCGCCCATCTCCTCAGAAACAGCCCTCCCCTTCACTGGGAGGTTCTGGTAGTCTGGCTGCTCCCACCCACTGGATACCACTCCAAATCCGGTCATATCCTCATATTCCTCTACCTTTTCTCCTCCAGCTGTGAGCACATCTGGCCTGGGCATGACCATACTGCTGAGTTCCCCCTCAAGTGTGGGTTGTTTATTTGTGCAGTGGTTCTTCTCTTCTTCCTCTTCGTCCTTGTGCTCTTTTTTCAACACCTCCACTATTTGGCTCTCCCCTGCCCCGTCTGTTTCCTGTGTCTCTGCTGCACTCTTTGCAGATGTTTGACACCCACGTCTCTCCTGTGCTGGATCCTCTCCCTCCATAGAGTCAGAGCATCTGATGTCCATGCATTCATACCTGCCTTTCCCTTGGGCTGCCTGTCCTTGGTCATCCACAGCTTTGATCTCGCTCTCAGAGTCCCCAGTGAGCTGATGTTTCTTTGCAGAGTCTTTTCGCTCTACTACAGTTCCCTCAAAATCCTCATCTACTTGCCTACTTCTTACAGATGAGCTTGGTGTCGGGCTTTCCACATGTAATGCGTCCTCTAAAGGTAATGTAGCCATGAAACTAGGAGAAGGTAGAGGTGAGGTTTTGTGAAAAAGTGCAACTGAAGGGGAATCGACCTGTGATGAGTTGCCTCCGGTTGAGCAAGGAGAAGCACCAGGTTCTTTGCTCATGACCTCGTACCCGTGGGAGGGATTTACCACCACAAGAGACAGATTGTTCTTGGTCGATCTTGAGTTTTTTCGTCCAGAATGAGAGACTCTACAGACTGTGGGCCATGACAGAATGTGTAAAAGGAAGAAGAACAGGGAAGATGCTTTGATTATGTATTGTTTATGCAATAATTTACCAGTTACTTTTAAAAGGCAACAAAACAGTCAAGCAAATAGTAAATATTACGATAAATTAGCTCCCATCATCCTCTCATTTTAGTTCAAATACTTTACCTCTCTCTGGAGTGACAGGTGACCCAGGAAGGACATAGCCATAATGGCCCACCTCCTCCTCTTCCTCTGCCGTCCACACTTTATATGAAGATGGACTTGATGCTGTTGAGAGCTTCCTGTGCCGGTTGACATGTGGATTGCCCCTTTCGGATCCAAACCGGGCCCTGTGAAGACTACCAGTCCTTAAACCTTCCTCACGCAGTTCTGTCTCCCTGCCAATCCCCCTGACCTCTGACCTCTCAGGCAGAGTCCGCACCGAGCTCAGACGAGACCTCTGAAACCACAGCTGAGACAGAAAAGCAGAGAGATGGACTGATGCAGCAGTTAATGAAAATTAATCCTATTATGACACCTTTTGACGTGTCACACTTTCTGAGGCAATGACCTACTGGCTACTGTGCTGGGTCATAATATTGATTTTATAAACCGCTTGGCAACGCGTAGTAATGTGCTGATTAAAGCAAAGTTGTTACAGCTAAATGGATCTATTTCATCACTTGTAATGCAAGCATCAGTAGCAAGGGTCAATAATTTAACAGGGTGGGAAAGTGTTTGTTTGCATGCATTTGTGCGAACGTGTGTGTCTGTCTCACCTGGCGGATGCTGTCTACAGGGCTCGGGGTCATTGGCAGATATCCAACTGGTCCCGCCTGAGAGGTGCCACTCTACAAATTACATAAGAAAAAAATGTGTGCTGGTTTCTTTGGCTCTGAACCAGTCCTTAAAGAGTCTATCCGTCAAATCTAAGACTTTTATAATCACCCTGTAAGAATTAATCCTTGAACGAGACAGACTCCAAGATGGAGAGTGTTGAAGAGGAAGAGTAGCCAAACCGTCCTCCAATCCCTTTTCATCTTGGTCCTCCAAATCTGCGTCTAGAAGCCCTCGCTCTGATTCTCTTCGATGGACCCGTTCTGAGGCAGCTTCTTTTCCTTCTAACTATAGAATAACAAGGTGGTACAGGGTTTAAGGTCTCAGTGAACATTCAGTGGACTAAGCTGTAAAATGAAATGATGATGATGGCATCACCTTGATGACGAGGTATCGAGGTGGGTCTCTTGCCATGCGAGTAAAGTCACTGGCCAGCTCTTTGAAGGTCGGCCTTATATTTTCATCAATCATCCAGCCTGAACAGAAGAAGCAAACATAATTCAGATCAGGTTTGCATGACTTTGTGTGTTTGTGTAAACTGGTGTGATGATTTATGGCACTCACATTTAACCATGACCATGTAGACGTCTATGGTGCAGATGTGGGGTTGTGACAGACGTTCACCCTTCTCCAGCAGACTCGGCACCTCCTGAGGCTGCACGGACGCATAGGGCTCTGCCCCAAATGACATCATCTCCCACACTGTCACGCCTGTCCAGGAAGAGAGATGCCACATTTAAATTCTCCCAACCACACTTCACAGACAACAGCTTTCAAGTGGAAAGTTGATTTATTGTTTTATACTGTGTAACACTAAATACACACAGAACCCAAATACTCTGCCTCTTACCATAACTCCATACATCACTTTGATGACTGTATCTTCGAAACAAGATACTTTCAAGGGCCATCCATTTTATAGGTGTCTGGATTAGGAGACAAATTGCAGACAGATTGTTCAGATCTGGTTTGATTCGATTACTAGAGGAAACAGTGAAAAACTCTAAACAACTCAAGGTGTATCACAAACTAAATGAGTCATAACAACCTTGGTGTCAGTGTAGACGTATTTCTTGTCATCGGGATAAAGGAGGTCTGCTACACCGTAGTCAGAGATCTGGACCTGGTAGTCGTTCTTTAGTAGGATGTTGCGAGCAGCCAGGTTTCTATGCACCATGCAGTGCTCCTCCAGGTAGTACATACCCTGAGACACAAACATGTCATCACTAAAAGCCAATTCATGATGTAGAGTCTCTTTAAAAAGTCGGTCAGTTCTGCTGCACTCACTTTAGCAATCTGCACACACCAGTTGAGCAGGCGCTGGGGGTCCAAGCTGTTCTTGTGCTGCCTGAGGTGCTCCACTAAAGACCCCCGTGAACTGAGTTGGGTCACCAGTTGCAGACTGGCACCTGGACAGATGCCCAGGAGCCTAACAATGTAGGGGTGGTCTAGGCTGCCCATGGACAACATGTGCTACACAAAGAGCATGATGACAAAATATTATATGTATGAAAAAATAATGAAAACATCCTTCTAATATTGGGTCTTTCCTTAACATATTCGATATTACTGTATATGTCACACGAATTGCTATTTCTGAGATCTTTTAACTTTTGTCAAGCAAGTCTGATTCTCACATCTGTGATCTCAGTGAAGGTCTGTCGGCCGGAGCTATCGTGGATGGTCTTAATAGCCACAGGGATCTTCACTGTCTCTCCCTCTGGAGTCCAAAAACCCTTAAACACAAATTAAATGTACAGCTGCAGTTAAATTAGTTCAGACTGAGACGGTTACTGTACATAAATCAATAGGTGATCAGTGGATGTCCAAAAGACAAACAGAGGTTAATGAATACCTTGTGCACTGTGCCAAAAACTCCAGAGCCGAGGGCTTTGACTTTTTTCAGATCTGACGGCCTAAGGATGCGTGCATGAACCTTGGTACCTTTCTCTCCAGGACCCAGTGGCTCAAAGCTCTGCCAAAAAAACAAGGATAATTCCCAGCTGACTGTTTTCTCAGTGAAAACAAATGCATGTAGGAGTCAAAGCAAAGGTAGTTCTTTTTTTCACATCTCATGGGGTTGAAACGTTCCCAAAGAGACTCACCTCTCCACTCTCCAGGTACCTCCTCATGGCTCTCTTGTGGCGGATGGCCAGACCTCGGTGGTACAGCACACCCAGGAAAAACAACACCAGGCAGAAAATCAAGCCAGCCGGCACACCTAAAGCTATACCAGTGATCTGACCACTGTAGAGAGAAGCAGAGAAAGATGCAAGTGTGGCATAAAAGGTTAAAAAGGTCAGAAACGTGGCTAAGAAAAGTTAGATATGATGTCATGTTGAGACTGTGCTTTAGTTCCTGCAAATGTTTCTTCAAGGTTTCTGTCAGGTCAACTGGTTGTTCCAGTTGCTGACATACTAGCCAGCGTACCAGCTTGGAATATATTCTTGTGGGTATCATGTGCAGACAGCAACAGACCAATTATACTGAGCTAAAGAGAGAGTGAGGCAAATTTTCTGACCTCCATAATTACTCACACCAACATAACCAAAAACGCACACTGTGCAAATCTTACAGGGTAACATTTTATTTGTCCAATGCTTAGTTTACTGTAGCATATGAATCATATAGGATGAAACAACTTCTCTATAATAATTTTAAAAGCCACAGGCACAGAAAAGCACACCATCTGGCAGCACTTAAATGAGATATGTGAATTGTACCATATGGAAAGTATAGTAATGCTACATCATTTTTTGTTTTATATTAGATTTTTACATTAGAGAAAATAAAAATTGTAGGAACAAGCATGGAAGAAGTTGAGTTTATGACACTTCTCTGTCAGGCAGAGCAGAGGGAAGAAATGGACAGAAGAAAACAGGTAATTTTCTTGATATTATGTGAATATCTCAATGAATGTCTCAATTTTCTAATTAACTTTCCAGTCACAGTATCCTCATGAAATGTCTGATTAAACATAATGTCTCCAAACAAAATGAGAGGTTCAAGTGTGCAGTTTGTTAAGAGAAGCAGCACTGTTCTTACAATGTTGTCAATATTAGCTCTTCAGTTGCCAACACTACCATGTGTATCACAGTGAGTTGTGGATGGATGACATACAGTATATTACAGTGTAGCATTTGATATTCACCAGCAGGGGGAAACACTCACCTAGTAACTGCCAGTATAACTGTTTCTAAACAATCATTCAATCCTGGACCTGAACATCTGTAACAGACAAACACATCATAATCCTCATTATTCATAGATGATATTACTGTGACACATCTAAAGGTGGACGCATCTGAAAACACACACACACACATATATGCTTTGAGTTCAGTCTCACCCTTGTGTGCAGTTGTGGTGACACGGTTCACAGTGACCATCTTTGTTGGGATATTTAAAAATAAGCCTCTTTTGTCCGTCGTTTACTCCAGTGGGGCAAGAGGCCATGCAATAAGGACCATCCTGAAGGTTGGCGCACGCCACACACTCATCTGCACCCTAACGAAGGAAGAGAAGAAAAGAAAAAACAGAAAAAATAGAGGAGGAATTGAGACATAGTGAAGGAGATCATATAAAAATCCACCTAAAGGGCCTCCGAACCAACAATAAGGCAAGAAATTACATTTGTATTGAATTATAGTTTGTTTCCAAGCCAGAACAATAATCACAGGTGGCTTCACCAGCATTTTGCTTGTTACAAACTGTACATTTGTGTCAGAAGGACGTTAAAGGATGTTTGAGAGATACATTAAAATTTTGATGAAATACAATCATATTTTCAGCAATTGAGATGATCAACATTGTATAATTAACAATTTTCATCTAATGCAAACCTTGTCTGGAAAGTATTTATATTACGGTATTCAAGCAAGACTCAATTTAAAGGTTCTTTTATTTTCTCATGAAGATTTTAGCAGCTGGACATAAAGGGGACTCTGTTTGGAAAGATTTTAATTAGAAAATCAAATTGAAACTGTAATAGTGGTGTCCCAAGTAGTATTTACTCCCTTGTACTGTATTATAGTTTTATGAATGTAAAAAGACTACAGCCATGGTAGTGGCTCTGTGAGGCTGAACTTATACAGTGGGCACTGAGGTGCTCTGAGCCACAGCACCAGTGATTCCTTGAATGAGAAAGTGTGTCCAAACTTTTGACTGGTACTGTAAATGCTAACATCAGCATATTCACATGCTCACAATGACATACTGATGTTGGTGGGTAGGTAGGTAACATTCACCGTATTTACCATCTTAGACATATTTTACAGGTGTTTGTACCCATAAATATTGACGAGAGAGAGTCAAATGCATGAGAGAGATCACACAAAGGCTCTGAATCAAAATGTCTCTGTTCAAAAACGATTACCGGTCCAGTGCAGCTGGTCTTTCCACTCTGAGACTTGCACTCTGGATGACAGGCGACACACTCTCCATCAGGCCTCGCAAATTCCTTTGGAGCTCTGTGGACACAATATCAAAAAAATCTACAGTTAGATAAAATGAATAAATTCAACATAACAATACAAACAACACCAGTCACAAGAATATCAACTCATATCTACTGACCCAGTATAAAAATTACAGCTGCCCACACATGTGCCATCTCGGCTGTAGTTCCTACAGGAGAGACACTGATCGGGCCCCGGGCCCCAGCAACCAGAGTCTGAACACAGTGGGTCACAAACACGACCTTCTGCAACTGCACACAAAACAATGTAAGAAAAGAAGCAAATATAGTAATATATTTCACATTTCATTCATACTTTTTAAATGGCAAAACACAAGTAGACGATGAAGAATTTTCTGACCATTACATATATATTATCAATATATTGATTTATAAGTCATCAATTGCTTAATGCTTCTCTCAGCTACTATGGTTATATAGTTTGTTCAGCTAAAACACATCATAACAAATTCAATGTGGCCCTTACCACACTCTGCCAGTGGCCTGTTGTTGTTAATGTTGTTTTGAACTCTGTGGCCTCTGAACAGCTGCGCCCAGTTTACAGTGTGGTGGTAACAGAGGTTGGTGTTATGGCTGACGTACACACTGCCATCACTGATCTCTCGGAGAGACCGCAGACCCAGTGAGGTAAGGGTGGAGATGCGCATCACCGTCAGAGAAAAATGACTTAAGTAAGAGAGATGGAAAACAGGGGAGGATGTAGAAAAAAAGAAACAAACATTTAGGAGTGCTGGAGAAATATTTGAAGCAAATATCATAAAAAAGGCGAACACCGGTTTATATCTTCAGATTATATTTTAGTTCTGCATAGGTTCCACACAGAGACACAGTTCATACCTGTTCACAGTTGTAAAGCACAGCCAGAGAGAGGAGAGAGGTTAGAATGTGAATGAACACAATGCACAGGGGGCTCTTCATAACGTGTTAACACAGAAAGCACTTACTGAGCAGACAGATAGGAGGGTGGAAAATGTGTGAGAGAGAGGCGATGACACATGGTTATGCAACACACTTACAGTAACATGTAACACAGATGGATATTAGCTCAGGGAAAGAATACCAACATCAGAGCCTGCTGAAAGCATAAAGAGGTTGCTTAGGGGCCCTCAAACAAGATTTGCCCTCTGTTATTTTTTCTTATTTGTTTAAATGCTAAATTATACTGTTTTTAGTCATGTTTAAAATCTATTTCAAAACAGATTAATAGTTTTATCATATTAATTTACTGTCTGATTCTCAATTTTAGGGCATAAATCAATAAGCATCATGTAAACAAGCCTTACTTGAAGAGCGACCTCCCTTGAATAGTAGTGAGACTCGAAAAAACGGACAAATCATTCAGCTCACTGGGCCACGACTGGATGTTAAGAAAATCTGATAATAAGACACAATGACAATATTAAAACACAACTAAACGACCCTATCTGTTGTTTTTCATGTTTTTATGCCATTAATGAAAAATTACACTTTTGCAGGTTATTGGATGGATAAATGTGTTTTTTGTGTCTTCCAGTTGTGAGAAACCCAAGAAAAACACTGCTGTTACTTCACAAGAGTTCATTCTTTTGTTTCGAAACCAAAATGATCGCCATCATCTGGTAAAGTTGAGCAAATCAACTATGTGAAGAAAATTTACATTCTGACTCTGCAGTGCAGATACCAATGATTGGTGAAAAAGTAGCAAAATATGAAATACAAACCTGTTATTTCTCTGACGGTACGGAACACTTCCAGCTTTTTGGCATCCAGGGGCGGGATCTTGTTAAAGTCATCTCTGAAATAGACAAAAACACGGTATGAACATGTTGTCTGTACAGCACTGTGCTCTGAGATTCTTCAGGCTGGACAGAAAATTACCCAAGAATCCCCGTGACGAGGAAGTGAAGGCTGCCCTGGATCTTGGTGCAGTTGATGAAGCTGTCAATGTTGGTGGAGTCCACAGTCTGCCTGTGTTCAGCCCCAGTGCCTTCACAGACTATAGGGATGAGCAAATGCCATTATTAGCTTTTCTCATGCAGATGACTGACAAGTAAGTGTAAGATGTAGAAAGTATTTATTGACGTTAACCTTTTGGGCAGAGTCCGCTGCAGTGCTCACACTGCTTCTGGCCTTCTCTCTCCACCTCCATCTTGTCTGGAGGACAGGCGCTCACACAGGAGCTACCATCCACCACAAAATTGGCTACAGGGAAAAAGAGAAGAAGGATGCGGGATATAAGTAGTAAAAGAGATGAAAGAATCAGTGGCAATTTTTAAGAATCAGCATCATCTCTGGCCTGTGACCATCTTTCCTTGCATTATGGTGCTAAGACCAATATGACACAGGTTTGCAGAATCAATAGTTCCACCGAATTTAAAGAAGCAGTTAAAGTGTGTTTCACATTGCACAAAAAATAACAAGAAAACATAATGAGTATAGGCCACTCACTGGGGCACTGAGAGACACAGATGGATCCGTACTGATATTTGGCATTGGGGTTGGTTTCCATTTGAAATGTCTGCTTGTTGTAGATCAGAGTCTGGGGACACTGGGGCACGCAGGCTCCGGAGTCATTGAAATGACGACATGCCTAGACAAATATACACAAGTAGTTTCTTTGAATGACATATCCATTTGAAAATGCTGACATTTCCAAAATTATGGCTACTGTAGAAGTCCACTGTGCGTAACTAAGTAAAAAGTCATCTTAAAGGAAGAGTACAAATCATTTCTAGTTCACACAACTGCTGACGGCTTTTGAAAATAAATTAGCTTTTAGGTTTACATTGTACCCTCCAGGATTTTAAAGTCAGCTGCCACAAACTATGATATTCACAAGATACGTTGGTAGAAAATCAAACCCAGATGACAAAAAAATAAGCTAAAGAATAAATATGTGGCTGTTTGGCAACCACCTTCCAAATACTGAATGCAAGTGAGCAAGTTTATAGTGCCTTCAAGGGGATTTCCACACCGCATTCAAATTACTGTAACAATGAACAAACAAGCAATGACTTACTGGAATTGGGAAATAAATCTAAAGAGTGTGCATTATTTGTTATAGAGCTGTGGTTAGTCAGTTGAAAGCAAATTAATCAGCGACTCTTTTGACAGTTGATTAATCGTCCAAGTTCAAAAACACCAAAAATTTGATCTCATCTAGGTTCTCTAATGTAAGTATACGCTTTTTGGTCTTACATTATAGTGAATTGGATATTTTTGTGTTTTAGACTGAAAAAATAAGAAATTTGATGACATCACCTAGTGCTGTAGGATATTGTAATGGATGTTTTCACAGTGTCTATATGTTTTTTCTTCACTAAATGATTAATTAATGGAATCGCTAAAATAATTGGCAGATTAGTCAATAATGACAGCAATTAATTGTTTATAACTAGAAAAAATTAAAGACCTTAAAGACTTTGATGTTACTGAAGAATGATTAACCTACAATATGGCCTGATTTTCTCTTCCTTATATATTCCTGTAAAGAGACAAAGATGGTCCACTTACAAAACAGTCTACATCCAGAGGGCCTTTACATCCTGCTGCACACTCTATGTGACAGCAGTCCCTGGGGCTTGTCCCAAAACAGCGGCCATTACACTGTGGAGCGCACACCGTCTTAGTCACTGAGACACATAGGAGAGACGGGTTGAAGAGAGGTCACCAACATGCATGTGTGTGTGAAGTGTCTTTGTGTGTGTATCTCTGTCTCTGCGTATTTCTCTGTGTCTATAAAGAGAGACATTCAGTGAAGAGAAAGGAGGAGGAAAGAGAGAAACACAGAGAAAAAGGAAAACAGAACAATTGGGTACTCACAGATCTGACATTGGTTCTTATTTGGCCCCCAGCAGTAATCCCCACAAGATTTGTGGCACGGGCCTGAGAGAGAGAGAGAGAGCGAGAGAGAGAGAGAGAGAGAGAGAGCGAGAGAGAGAGAGAGAGAGAGAGAGAGAGAGAGAGAGAGAGAGAGAGAGAGAGAGAGAGAGATTCAGAAAGTTCATGTAAGAAAGAAACACTCTAGAAATAATTTGGGGAAACTGGACCAACCCCTCTCTCCATTGCACTGGATGTCAATAGGAGCACTATTGTTTCTGATGATATCTTGCCAGAAGATCCAGGGGCCATAACTCAGGTACTTGTTGTTGATAATCTGCACTCCTCCCTCCAGAATCTCTGGGAAATGGGAAGACATGGGAGAGACATGATGCAAACACATTGAAAAAGCCTCTGATTACACATCTAAACATTCATATTTTTTAAGAACAGTTTCAGTCTTTGAGCTTGAATGTTCATTATATCAATTAGTTTTGTTTAGTTAGAGTATACAATATATTTTTTTAGCATTACTTAAATACACATTTGCTTAGACAAACATGGCTTAGTATTATAATTATAATTTTTGACATAGGTTTGGATTAGATCACGTACAATAAACTTTGTGCTAATCCAGTGTATCTATCTTATTTGTACATAAACATCTCAGCTTTTTAGCTTCACAATTAAATTGGCCTAACTGCCATCGTAAGGTGTTAGACATTTGGAAAATAAAGGAAGGGAGACCAAAACCAATTAGACTCTTTCAAAGAATGAGTATCTGCCAACTGTTCTCGTTTTTAGGCTCAGCAGTTGTTGTTTTATGAGACATCTTGTGTCCATGCATCTTTTTTCCTGTCTCTAATATCTTCTTTCTCATTAACCCTCTTAGTACCTGTCAGGTTTGCAAGGCCCAGCTGCCGCAGGCCATTGGAGCCATCCTTAGGATAGTTAAGGAAGACAGAGAGAGCAAAACGTCTTTCATAAAGGCTGTTTCCTCTGATGACACGAAGTTGCCCTAAAGGAATTTCCTGAAAGTGGTTCATAGCAATAAGGACGTAGCCAGTCACCTCGCGGATTGTCTGCAGTGAAGGAGAAAAAGAGGACCATCAACATAGGAAACAACAGACAGGCTGACATATGTAGAAAGGAAATAGTTTGATCTACTCTGCTTCTGTTGTATCTTGAATAAAGAAAACTGACAGGGCTAACAGTGCGAGGTTTACTGTATGCCTCTGGCAAGGAGAATGCTGGCAAGCAGTGCAGAACACTTCTACATCTTGTACATACAAATCAGTTGAAAGACAAAGCAATACAGAAATATAAGTTTTACCTTGAGGAAAGAGAAATCCCAGTTACTCTCAATCTGAGTGATTTCAAGGTTTCCCATGATGATCTCACAGCCATCATACCGGTCCTTAATCAGGTTGTATTGATTTTCCTGAGAGCCTGTAGAGCTCAGTCCATTCTGGGTACCATGACACACCACTGACACACATACATAGATGAAAAGACATGTTACATTAAGTGTGAGGAAAACTAGGTGATTTAAGGGCTGACATAAAGAGAAGGGACAAATTACTGAATTTGCAGAACCTCCTTTGACTATATTATAAATGTTGGGTCAATACATCATTTTTACTTCCTATCCTACATGTTAAAGAACCATACCAGTGATTTTACACATTTTAGTCCATTTACTACAAATGATGTCAAGTTTTTTGCAAATAACACCATTTTAATTTAAATTTCTCATTTTCCAACTGTTCCTATCTATCTTTACATGGTATGAAAATCAATTAGCAACATTTTGAAACTTTTTTAGTTACGTAATCCATCACATTTAACATCAAGCCTGTTTTATCATTTTGTCAGTGTTACATTAGCATTGCAGGGTAATGCAAATCAACACTTTCACTGAGTACCAGGCAATTATAATGTGACAGAAAAACAAATGCAGACTTGTGATGATTACAAGTTTTAAAAGGCTTATGAATGAAAAATAATGACAGTTTGGAAAGGCACAAAAAATACATAAAAATATATTAAATTTAGTAGAATGTATTTTAAAACAATTCAATTGATCAAATGATAAGTAAATATAATTTGTTTCTAAGAAGCTAAAACATGCACTAACCCTGATATGGCCCTTTAAGGAGAACAAATAGTGAGTGTTTGAGTGATACGGGTTATATTGTTTCTGTGGTATTTATGGGTTTGGTGAGTCGTCCTGATGTTGTGGCTGCTGCTTTCTGGGCTGGAGAGTTGGAGAGTTTGATGTGAAGCAGAGTAAAGCAGGCTGGCTGTAACCCTGGTACATGGAGCAGTCCAGGCCTGGGGCTGATGGAGTGGAGGCCGAGGGTCGGGGAGAAAGAGCTTCTCTCACACAAAGTGCTTATTGTAATAAAACTATAAATGTGGACAGTGTGTCTCAGTGAGTCAAGGGTGATGCAGTGACAGACAGTGCTTCTGTGTGTGTGCATGTGCGTATGTGTGTCCGAGGGGTCTGCGTTGCTGAGATCATAACCAAAAGACAATGGGCCATGTGTGAGTGGGACATTCTGGCAGAGGGAAGGGAAATATCGTGGATGGAAGGGGACATACACACCATCTCTTACTGACCAACAAAAATAATGGCACTGCCACTTTATGTACAAACATTAGGCACCTGCAGCAGTCAACAACACATTGATTGCTGCAGGTCAAACTCACATTTCCTGTCTTCATAGTAAATATGAGCAGTGATAAAATCAGAATGTTCTTCAGTTCATTATTGCCATAAACACATATATTTCATTCGTTTTTATGGAAAATGTTGGATAACGACAGACTGTAAAAGGAACTTATTGCAGCAATATCCATATCTTCAAGTACTTGTTAATTTATGCATGGTACTCTTGAGTAAACATGCATGACCATTTTCACTTTCAATTTAAACACACATGCATGCACAAGTGCACCCACCACATAATCCTCACAACTAAATAACAAACAAAAACAATTATATAAAACAAATACAATTGTCTGCAGACTGCACAACAACATGAACAGGACCAGTTGTCCTCAGCAGCAGTTTACAACTGGGGCCATTGCCATTCAGGCAATTTAATTTCCACCAGGACAATAACATTGAAGCCATTCATCACTAGCAGTATACAAAGTGGTGATTAATGGATTAATCCATTAAGGGACTTGATTACAGCTTGGTAATAATAATAAAACAGCTGTCAATGAGAACACAGTGAGCACTGTGAGAGATGAAGGTTAATAGTTTGTAGAATTGAACCACTTTAACCTCTGACAAGTCTCAAGCATTTATGATTATTCTATTCTATGCTAGCTGTGCCATAATAAAAAAAAGGTGGATAATACTGAAGAAAAAATGTAAACAGGTGAATTCAAGCAGGAACAAAGTATGGGAGGATGACAGAAAACAATGATTACATACATCACCATATTTAACACATTTTCCTTTCAGTTAAAGATTAATATCTCAGAGACTTTGTAACGTTATGACAACCAAAACAAGCTAGGCTTCTGATGTGGAAATATAAATCCCTTACCTTCATGGGTTTGTGATAATGCTGTTTGTAGACTCCACAATAATGTCACACTCAGTAATATCACTCGCCACTGCTTCATGTTGATGATAATCTATTTAGTGAGATATCACCATATCATACAAGTCTTGGCAGCCGAGGGTGTGTAAGGAAAGTATAGATGTATTTTTTAAAAAAATAAAAATAAAGAAAAAATATATTACATCCAACAATTATTAAGTTAATGAGGAATTCAAATCATTCCTCAAAACTTCGCACAAAACATAAGTAATACGAGCAGATAAAACGCGCCAATTGCGACACTGGAAACGGTCAACAAGTGGCAGTTTATTTTGACGCTGGGACTTCCCTCTCTGAGAGTGACATGTGATTGGCCAGGAGCCCGATTTAGTCACCAATCAGAGGTCGGTCCGTCTTTTTTTTCTCCTTTTTGCGAGCTGCGGGTTCAATGGTTGCAGTGAACATGCAAAACGGATAAAATCCTGCTATATTTCTGTGGAATATATGGAAGAGATAAGGACTAGAGCTCTTTTTTTAATTCAATTTTGTTTTATTTTATTCCAGAAATGCCTGATACTTTTCAAACACCAATGCCAAACACATTACATGTAAAAAATAAAGCTGAATAACATTTAAATGAATGAATCATCAGACTGACACATGAACACTGTACATTATTAAAACTGATTTTATCAAGTCAAAATCTGCAGCTTCTAACAAACAAATATATATGATCTAAACCTGCAGCAATGTGAACACCATGTACCCTATACATCCTTTTTTATTGGTTTCATGTTGTCAGCTGCTGCATGTAGAAGCAGTGCTGCAGTCCCAGTGCTGTGAGTGGCTGCACTGTTTTCCCCCGTAAAGAGCAGTATTGTCCCCGCAGCCCTGTCAACTGGTTAATCACCTCTTTGATGCGTATGGAGCAGACTGTCACAATGGACACATTGTCAGATGGTCAAGTGACTTCTGAACCCAAAACAAGAACATGCTTAATTTGAGAAAGTGGCCTCAAAGCAGTCGAGATTCCTGAACATGAAGCTGTGAATGAAAATGGAACAACTCATTAATGGATGTATAGCAGTAGCTGTTTCTGACAGATGTGCAGTTAATCTTATTTTTTGCATGAGTGAGTATTCCCTGTTTGTTTGAAATGATCATTCTATGCAACGTCTACAAGTGAGACTGTTCAATCAGTGTTATTTATCATCAACATTCAGCGGAAAGTGTATTTATAATGTCAGCTGTCTAATATCTTAATCTGATATCTTCACCAATTTAAATGGACACAAAAAAGTAATCAAAAGCAGCCACAAGAAAAAGCTTTAAAAAAAAAAAAAAGTAACATCACTTACGTGCACATGAATTATTGCTTTGTTTGTCAACTTCTTACTATCAAACTAGCAGTTCTCCATCCAGCAGGAGGAGACAGAGTCTGAAGATTGGTGCTGTGAAAATAGAGCCGCAGGGCCTGATGTGGGAGGTGGACTCTCAGCCAGTTTTTGCACCTAAAAAGCATATTATTCTTTAAACCAATAAGTTTCGATTCAACCTCTAATCAGTTATAATAAACTGATTAGCTGCAATTTATCCGCTTGCCAATTTAATGATGGAAAACTTTACAGAGCAACATTATTAAACGAGTTGGAAGAAATCTTCACAACTTGAGCCAGTCGTGTAGTTATTTAAAGGGCAGTCAGTGTGAATTTTTCCCTCGTGCTCAGTAAAACAGTCTAAAGTGAAAATATCGCTGTGGAAATGAAACTATATGATTTTCTTTCAGATTTCCCTGTTGTCAGGTCAAACTGAGCGGCCTCTATAAAGGTTGATGAGTCCGTGGTTTCTGGCACTTTTTCATAACGCCACCATGGTGTCAGCCTGAGTGTCAGCCCCGGTGGCCCTGTCCCCATCCGAGGAGAGATGTGGGGGTGACTGCTGTGGCCTTTTGCAGTTGCCACTCCCTTCAAAGATTGATGAATTGATTGTGGGGCTGCTGCCAGTGTGTCTGTGCCCTGGGTGAAGGCGTCCCGGTTACGGGTGGGAATCCCAGCTATGGCACCCGCCCTGGGGCTACTATTGTAGCCATCCTGCAGGGGGCCCTGGGAGCTGGTGGCCCCGGGAGCAGCTCTGACCCACATACTGCTGTCACACCCCTGGAGACACAGCAGCACTCTCCCCGACATGGATCTCTGATTGGCTCCAACAAAATGACTCTGTGTGTAGGGCAGCAATTCCACAGTGAAACTACCTGATTGTGCCAAACTTCTCTTGATGACAGCAGTTAGGAAAGGCTAAAAGAGAAAGGCGACAGAGATCCATGTCCTTCGCACCTATTTGACCTGAATAATCAAACTCCTAATATGTGCTGTTAATTTATGTGGCTTAGAATTAGTTGACAACCGCTAAGTTAAAATCAAGTTTGAAGTCTCTCTGCACTCAAAAATGTGTTTTGCTAATTTTTTACTGATGTTGTTACTTGATGTTTGGTAATAGAAGGCTGTTGCTGAATGAGGAGAAGTTTCTCTGTGCTCATCTGAAATTAAGTGAAAGTCACGTATGTAAAAGCATCACAACAAGTTTGGAGACAATCGTGGCCCAATACGTAATTTTACAGTAAATCTCAGTAGTGTAGACGACATCTGTCTGGTAGTTAAACATTTGAAATTAACATGTTTTCTGGATTTTTAATGTAGAAGAAGAAGTAGATGTCATTTAAATAAATCCAAACTAGTTAGTTGAACTTTTTTATTGTTTTGGGGAAAACCCACAAACATTATTATTCAAAGCAGAGGCTTTTTATTTCTTAAAACATGTTTGGATGAGATCTTTAAAATGTGTTTGATCAAAAGTAGGGGAAAGGACTGAGATCTCAACAAACAAACAGATGAATTAGCACAGTCAGCCAAACAATAACCTAAGTGTGCAACTGTAAACGATAACAAGGAAGAAAAATGAGTACGACAAAGCAAATTTGTGGTTTGGTCTTTTTATTGATTGATCAATGTAATGCCAGGATTCATTAAATCATTCAACACTTGCACCAGTTTGTGTTATTTTCATTTTATCTTCTTAATAATATTCCACTATAAGTTAAATAAAATCTTTTTTTCTGTTTGTTTACTTTTTAAATACACATTATCACTTGGAATGTTCTGCAGTCTTACTTTCTCTTCATTTTTCAAGTTAAAACTCTGCCAATAGTCATTGAAAGAAGAATGTTTAGACACAACAGTACCGTGAGTGCATCAGTGTTACAGATCATAAGTGAGATATCTGAATGTTGGTCATTCCTACATACAAACCTGTTATCAAAGAGAAATTAACCACTGGCAATGTAAGGCCACAAAAAACAATGTTCACACCAAACTGAACGTAATAGAGGGCACATCACACACACAAGCTGCTGTCAGTTATACATATCTGCCAACACACTGACCCCAATATCTACAGGTGTATCAACAACACTTTCAATTTGACTGTGAATACCATGGTATACTTTTCTTGTTACATAAACATATATACAATTGCGCTGACATAGAAAAGCATGCTTTTGCATATTAGAAGGTTGTTCGGTAAACTTTACACTAAATCCATAACATCTATCAGTACAGCATTGTTCCAACCAGCAGCAGTAATTTAGACTAACAAATATAGTCTGAGGAAACAGGCTATTATGATTCACTTTTATTACAGATCTTGTACAGTATTAACATGCCTTATGATGCAGTATTACTATCATCCTCTCTCCTTTTTTTTTTCAAATTAGGTGATTTGTGTGAACACTCAAAAAGACAACTGTCTGATCTAGTTAGCAAATAAATAAATAAATAAATAAAACAACACTAAAATCAACACTTGCCTTTTGTTCCAAAATAAATAAATACTCCATCCAAAAATACAAGAAAAAGCAGACGTTACATTTGTACAACAATAATGCATCTAGAGTTATTTTGTGCAGTATGGTACACAGAGCTACGGTTAACACAAGAAACACACTTAGTGTTACGCCAATTAGGGATGAATAAACCAGGGTGACAAGCAACGTGAGTTCCTTTGACAGATATAGTGCAGCTGCTTGCACTAACTGCCTTCAAAAAAGAAAAAAAAGGTTGAAAAAACCATGTAAGCTCTCTAATATTGCCAATCACATGCTCTGCTGCATCACTCTCCACAGGGCAGGCCAATAGCAGTGTTTTTTTTTCTTCTTCTTTAAGCCACAGAGCTGGTGCAGTGTGCCTGATCTGTCGTCTGTATCAGTTCAGCTATCACACCTCGCTGACGCCAGACAAATTGTTTTAACCCTTATTGAACCAGGCAAGTCAACTAGGAACAAATCTTTATTTACAGCAGCAGCCTGCGGTAATTCACAATCTCCTACAAGCCCACGAGCCACTTCTGGAATATCTCCATGCAGATTGGGAAGTAGTAATATACAGTACTACTGGGTCTATATTTTTTTCCCCCCACCGCAAAGCAGTAAGTGCACGTTGCAATAAAGGGAGAAACCATATGATGCATTTGGAAAATTAAATCAATAAATCAGCTTAGGAATAAATAAATAAATAAATGCTGACAAAAATATAAATGTTTAAGACTATCCAGTGTGTCAACAGATGTTAATAAAATAAATAAAATCATAATGAATAAATAAATACATTTAAATGAAATCTAAATTAACTTTTTTTTTTTTTTTAAATAAACTGAGCTCTAAAGCGTATCATTTGGAGGAGGTAAAACATTGATTTGGACAGAAAATGACAAGTTTACATTTATCTGAGCCTGTATGAATATATTGATTTTAACAAGGTGATAGTATTCTGAGAAAGTAAAGGTACTCCCACTATACTATTATGACATTCTTTATAATTTACATCAAGTATCCGAGGGAAAGTACAGTTAGACAAATTCGCTCTGCCATTATGAGTCTAGATTCATCACTTATTCTGAGCAAATTAAAAGGTCATGGAGGTCAAAGGTCATGGAGACTGCAAAGTAGGGGAAATACATATGTCTTTACAGTAACATTATACTATTACATCCCAATATGTTATGTATTCAGCGTATAGAGTGTATGTCATTTAGGTCAACTTCGATACCATTGGTTCATAAATAATTTAAAATGTTCACCGCAGATCCAAACAAATTAAATTGATTAAAGTAAAGAAATAAGAGAAAAGTTTTCAGGGGAGAAAGCCATTGAGAGTCACTCCCTGGGAGCTTTTCAGCATTGCCTCTCCATGTAAACACAATGGATCCACTATAACCACTACCTGGAGCTGGCACCCAGGCTCTTCCCCGCTCTACTGACTGGACCCTTCACTTTTTGTTCTTCAGCTGATTGGCCAGCCAGTCCAGGCCCTCGTAGAGGCCGTCTCCACTGGTGGCGCAGGTGGCCTGAATGTACCAGTTGCGGTGGCGGAGGGAGTGCAGACCCAGCTTGTCTGTGATCTCCGCGGCGTTCATGGCGTTGGGCAGATCCTGAACAAAATGACATCAGTTGGTGTCAGTCAGGAGGCCTCGGATGGTAACAAGTGCAAAAGGGCAGAAAGAAGGAGATGCGAAGAAGAATATACCTGTTTGTTGGCAAAGACAAGAAGAACAGCATCTCGCAGCTCATCCTCAGCCAGCATCCTCATGAGTTCCTCTCGAGCTTCGTTCACCCGCTCTCTGTCGTTGCTGTCCACCACAAAGATCAAACCTGAGGGGAGACATAAATGCTCAAGCCAGTGAGTTTTATGAAGGGTTGAACAAAACAAAACCATCAGCTCAACAATGCCAAAATCAATTTCATCCCACTTTCCAACAGTACGCTGACATCATATCATTGTTAAACCATGTTTATTCATCATCAGAGCTTTCAACATGACTAAGATGAAAATAATTTGAAACAGCTGTAGGCTGTATGCAAATGAACTCATCTAAAGCATTAGTCAGATATGCCCTCAGGTGCTGGGGGGCGAGTGGCTCTACCACAGGAATGGAGAGGCCTTTTTAAATCCCAACATGCCGACTACTTGATCATCTAAGAGGCTGCTGGTGTGGCTCACCCTGGGTGTTCTGGAAGTAGTGCCTCCACAGGGGACGGATTTTGTCCTGGCCGCCCACATCCCACACGGTGAAGCTGATGTTCTTGTACTCCACTGTCTCTACATTGAAACCTAAAATAAAAAGCAAACCAAAATGAGTTACATAAACAGGGCCGACTCAGTGACAGATGTCTTTTCTAAAGCTGTGATGAATTCTTTCCTCACCAATTGTGGGGATGGTGGTGACGATCTCCCCCAGCTTCAGCTTGTAGAGGATGGTGGTTTTCCCAGCAGCGTCCAGTCCCACCATGAGAATCCTCATCTCCTTTTTCCCTATGAGGCTCTTCAACAAGTTGCCAAAGATGTTTCCCATGATGACTGGCGGTTCTCACCTCAACTGCAACAGAACTGTTACACAGAGAACTGAGAAGACCACTTTCCATACATAGCAACAAAGAAGCCAAAACAAACGGTGAACCACATTTTAGGAAAGTCAAAACCACACAAAACAGAAAGAATCAAGTGGTGAGACACAGTAGCTCTTCAAAGGCGACTCCCAACATTACCACCTCATTACGGCTTGAAGCCACCTCAGAGGAGAACCAGTAAAAAGCATACTTCACACCTCGGCAGGCGGCTGACCTGACTGAAAGGTTGCTTTACACTTTGACAGCTCGCTGGGGAAACCAGCCGCCATACTGGATCACTGTTATGTGGATCAGCTTTCATTTGGTGCAGAGTAAATTCCCTTTTATGCTGTTTGCTGCCAGTACTTGAATACATGCAAATGTAACAATCAATTATATTATTATTAATATTATTATATTGTATGACACATAACCTGAAGTTGTGAGAATGTATGGTGCATACAGACTATAATAAGAGGTAAGACGTATTTCTTAGGATGGGCCCTTTAACAGGCCAAATCTGCTATCAACTTGTGCTCACATTTTTCTACCTGAGCTGCATGTGTTATATTCTAAAATTAGAAAACGAAAATGCATCCACGCTAACGCTATTGAGCGGTTAGATGGAGCATCCTTTTTTTCCCACCTTCATTTTTTAAAATATAATTCTCTCAATCTCAGCGCTTGTTTCTGATGCTAGTCACTCACTAGCTACGTATCCATTCATTTCTTTCAAATGCACAGGCGTTATCTGCTAGCATAGGCTGTTACAGCTGCAGTGCCCGCACATCCATGTACATCTGTCATAATGCGAGGAGAAGACGACTGATGCTGCAGTCCGAGCAGGCTGTGAATTTAAATGCGACACAGTTCGTCTTTTTTGCTTGACACGATAAATACTCGGACGTAGGTAGCTAGCAAGGATATTAGCTAATGTCTTCGGTATTTTTTTTTTTAAATCTCCGGGTCAATTTGTGTGCTGTTATCCCCTCGTACAGTCACGACTAGCGCACCAGGCGGCCTCATGTCGTCGATTAACGGTCGTACATTTACCGAGAAGCCTCAAAAGGCGTCAAAATAGCGACAAATATGCTGCAGTCACCTTTAATACTCGTATACATCTTTGCGCATTTTCACCTTTTGCATCTCATTCACACTTACCCGTCAACGGCAGGCAGGCAGGCAGGCTACCAGCTGGATCCAGGCAAAGGACTGGATGATAGTCTCGCGATGAGATGAGCTATGGCTGTGATACTGTGTAATCTCGCGGTAGTTTGATTGGTTTGTCATCCCCAATGACTTGTAACAAGCCAGTAGCAAATGCCGGAGGGCAACTGTCTCTTTCTAAAACAATAGTGTAAAACGTCAGTACCAACCTGCCTTGACTTTCACCTTGCTTGCCTGAAATTGCAGACTGTGTCCAGCTTTTATTAACACGATTCACACACAATATCTTTTATGACAAATAGACATTAAATGTTATTTGTGTGTAGATACAGTAGGGAACAGCTAAACCAATATAAAATGTAACAGAGAGTCTGCAGGCAAACATGCTTGAATAATTAACACAGGAATCGTCTTAATGAATAAGTAAATGGCTCACTGTAATAGGATGCCAAGTGATACTTCCTGGCAGCAGCCCTCTGTGTGTCACACATAATGAGCTGACAGGAGGCAACAAAACATAGAATGAATCAATATTATAGCAGGTTACTAAGTCTGATTTTGTTAGGGTAAAAAGTATTTCAATGAGTGACATTACATGTAATGTGGTTTTACAGGTGAAAAAACATACAGTTCAACTTTTGACATGCCTGAGACCAGACCCACATCCATAGGTTAAGAGGCAGTGAATCCAATTTGTCTCCTTCTTCCTCTCTGTTGCGTGTCAGTCAGCGGTCCAGTGATAGATGTGTTTATCAATTCAGTGGTGAAGGCAGAGGAATAAAGAGGGGAGCAGATGTTTGCAGCTGCAGACCAGATTATGGGGTGGAGTGGATTGTGAGGGAGCCTGCAGAGTTTGTGTGAGCGGAGAGTTTCGAGAGGGTTACAGGGGCTCGGGTGGTGGCAGGAGAGGTGGGGTGGGGAGTTATGACTTAAAGGAGCCTTTCCTCTGAAGTGTATGCCAGCGTACACCCCAGCAAACACAATCACAAGTCTCGTTGGTTCTGCTAGTTGAACTAATGAGGGCCTGCACGTTGAGGGCAGGGGCTTTGATGTTCTGGGTAGCTGGCTCCTTGTGTTTTCTCTCCCGGTCTCCTTCTCTGCCTGTCCCACATCAAAAATGAAAGGGGAGTTGAGAAGCAGATGTTTTGAGGCATGTATTTATACAGAGTACACTTTATTCACCCCCTTCTCCATACCCCATGTGTCCTTTGCTTCTGCTTTTGCGCTGTACAAGCAAGGATCTATCTCCCTATCTTTGTATCCAACTAAACACACTAAATCGCCTTACTTTATACATATAATCATGATGTCAATCAAAGTGGGTAACTTTTATCTCTCCTTACTTCCTCTCTCGGCCTGCCTCTCTTTAATTTCAGCCCAGTCTGGTTGTCATTACTCGGGGGGCAGTCGATGTGTTGCTATGCATGTGTCTATGTCTGCAGCAATGAGGGGGAGAATGGGAAAAAGTGCAGAGAGGGAGAGAAAGCAATCCCAGGCTGTCCACCAACCTCTGTCTCACACATGGGAGAAACAGTGACAGGAAATTCCCTTTCGCAGCAGCTCCAGGGTGAAATGATAAAGGAATGAAGAAATGCAAACCAGAAATCCAGTCCCTTATCATTCCATACCAGTCACTGTCTCCCTTTTATTCCCTCACTAAATACCAAACAGACAGAAGAGTCGATTCAGCCACTAGCACTGCCATTCCTTGGGAGTCAAAGGATATTTACCTAAGTTCATACAAACATAATTAATTGGCATTAAATCCTATGGCAGAGGAGTTTTTCCCAGCAGACTGGATGTGGAGACAGTTTGGATCATCTAAGATATCTAGGAATGCTGCCATCGTAAATCCAGTCAGGTGTTGACATTAGCGTTTTTGCTAAATCTGCGGTGCAACTAGAATGAGGGTGCAAATCATTCAGGTCACCAGGAGTTCTGTGCACACCAGCATGCATGTTTTTCATTGTGCATCGGTATGTCTGCATGTAAGTGTCTTTATACATGAATGCATGCGTGTGTTATTGTTTGTGTAGTCTGTCTCCCAGGTAACAAGGACACAGCGTCCCAGCAGCACGTGGTACAGTGAGTCCCTTCTTTGGCTATGAACTCTGGACAGATGATCCCCTCAGATGCTCGCACAGCAAAGACTGGTATAATCACCCCCACTCTCTGCTCTCTTGATGCTTCTCTCCAGTAATAAAAGTCATACTTTAAGGAAACAATATCCTGCAGCCATAAAAAGTCCTTCTCTCAGCATGAAGTGGCCATAAAAAAAGGCTCTCACCTCCCAAATCTGTAGCGCACAGAGCGTACCCCCCATTTACACAGCAACAGACACAGACACACTCAAACATACACACACGCTTCAGCATCAGTTCAAGACTAAAGCAGGTCCATCTCTCACTTTGACATGTACTACATGTGGGAAGAATCTAAGGCGTACTCAGACTGATGAAATGGACAAAAGCAAGTACAGAATAACAAGATCTAAGTCATGATTTCATAGGAAAGTGACACACATCACATCACAGTTATATCAAAAGGAAGCATATTTCTGTCATATTGATATGAATTAATGAAAAACATGATCTCTAGTGACCACTCTAATGAAGAGATTACTATTGTTACAATGGTATAAATAAATCTGAATAAGTTGTTCCGTATAAAGAATTTTAAAGACTTAATTTGACTCCAAAACTGATGTTGTATCAGCTTTCCCAAGTATACAAGCTTTGATAAGCTAATAAAAGTCCTGTGTCCATGTGTTTTCTGTCTAGTTGCTTCTGTGAGAAAGCATTCAAAAAACTACTGTCCTCTGTCTTGTTTTGTCCTTTAATGAAAACCCCTGTGTGGATTGATTTTGAGACTTACTAAAAAGTTTTGTTGCTCTGTCTTTGTGTCTGGTCTAAGTCACAGGTGCAAAATATTCAAATATTATATGTAAACATCTTGGAGATCATTAGAAGAGCCCAGTAACATGGAATATAAATTTTCAATGAGACTGCGATGTCAAACAGCATTGCTTCAACACCTTGAACCACTCTCAGCACGAGTCTGTCATTAACTACGACAAAAAGGCAGGCTCCAACACAATAATAATATTAATAAAAATAGATTTACAAATATACATGTACACATTAAAATACATAGCTACTATACAATGAGTCAGCAAGTAGACATTTACATAGAAATGCTTTTCTGTTGTTGCTTGTCTTTGTTTTGTGGGATAGAAAAGATGGGGTATAGGCCGTTTTCATGGCTGAGAGGGCAACGTCTAAACAGACCATGGCAAGACAAATGATATGAGTCACCTCTTCAATCTCTGACTTGGCATTTTGAGAATAACAGCGGCTACAAAGAGAAAATAGATCCCAGATGATGGAAAGGAAAGGGGGGGTAAACAGATTCTCTGGGAGAGTTACACAAAGAGCAAAACAAATGCTTGAACAACAGGAGTGGGCGAAGGGACAGGCTCGCCATCTTGAGTCCTGGATGGGTAAAGGCAGCTGGGACTGGAAGAAATAGGAACTACTTGCACACATTGACCCACTCTGTGACACGACACTCCTCGCACAGCACGTAGCAGCACCAGTGAAATCTGCAATTGCAGCGTTCGCTGCGTGTCTGTTTCAGTATATTGTGTCCACGGCCGCAGCACAGCGAGCCACAGCTGTCTGTGCTGTAGCTGGTTTTGTTGCAGATGCGCCCCTGTGTACCCGGAGAGTCAACAGACATGTCACGCTCACAAAAGTCAGGAGACTTCTCAAAGTACACCAGCTCTCTAGACATGCTTCGACGACGACCTCCGTTGAGTCCCCCCGTGCTCCCACTGGCGCCGTTTCCAGTTCGGGGGTTGAAAACCCCATTGTTCTTGTTCTGGGAGTTGACAAAGATGGCTGACAGGAACTTTTCCTTGAGTAGTGAGCCTACATGCCGGAACTCTGGCGACACATGCCAGCAAGTCTTAAACTGACAGCTCCCCGATGTGCCATGACATTTGCACTTCCTCTTCATGTTGTCAGCCACTATCTGTTTGGAAAAAGGTAAAAAACGTAAGCAAATCAGAAATGCAGTGATAACCTTTGATGATGATGAATGCATTGATGAGGCCAACTGCTCTTTGAAAAACATGAAGAACACAATGGAACTTGTTATTCACCTGTCGTCCCATCCGGTTGTTATGTATCCTCATGCGAGCATGGATGTCTCTTGGAGACCCTCGGGAGTCAAGCCAGTCCCTGGAGAAACGGTCCCCAAAACGGACATCATGACTGCAGCCTCCCCACTCCCAGGTCTCCTGCATGGAGCTCAGCTCATCTGGTAAAGGCTTGAGGAGGGCAGAGGGGTGGGTGGAGTGCAGGTTAGCGGGCAGGTCACTATGGTGACCGTTCAGCTCTGAGGGTAATGACCGTGTCATGCCGATGCCTACCCCACCCTTCTGCAGGGTCTGCAGCTGCAGCTGTGTGAGTTTCAGCCGGATCTTGTCATCGTCCTGGCGGCGCTTGGCCTCACAGCCACACCCCCGCAGCTTGCCCATGCTGCAGGCCGAGGCCACAGAGTGAGCCACACCCGCAGCAAGCAAGGCCAGGGAGAAGGCACTCTCGCGAAAACCTGGGAGCAGAAGATGCACACTCAGAGTTGGTAAATGACAAACAGTGTAGCTCTAAACATGTCCTACCCATACCTTCCTCCCATAAACCCCAGGTCACATTTAGACTATCATTAGCTTGCCTCCGACTCTCACCCCTGTTGAGGATGGTGCTGTGGTGGGGCAGCTTGCCGAGGCCCTCCAGTGAGGAGCAGTTCCAGCGCTGGTCTCGGAGCTGATGCTGGCATTCGTGGATGGCCACCTGGATGCCCTGCAGAGCAGAGGCTGTCACATCAGGGCTCCGCACACACATCCGCATCTGACGCTTACTGAGGCCTGCCAGCCTCAGGCACACGGAGTTAGGGGTTAGCACTGGATCTCCTGCCATCTTCAGGCTGAGGATATCATTGCACAGCACCCTGCAGAGAGCAAGAGGGAGAGAGGGAAAGAGATAGAGATAGAGAGAGAGAGAGGCAGAGAGAGAGAAAGAGGTGGGGGTGGTGCGATGGGTGGTTCAGGGGGGGGGGTGCAGGGGTCATTAGAGCTGGTCAGGAGTTCATTAGTCAAATCTAGAGCAATATGTGGCAGTTGGGAGATGTTTAGAATAGTTAAGAAAATCTGAAAAATGCAAAAAAGGAAAGATTTAAGAAGGATATAATATTAAATCTAACTCTACTTCAAGGGATTTACTGAACAGACCTTGCTAATAAAACGTGTTAATCAATTGCACAAGTATTGACTAGTCTCCCCACTGCTCAAAGCAGAGAAAAATATAACTGAACTGGTCATCCAGCTGAGAGGTCCTAAAAGCAGAGAGTAAATTGCCAGACACCATCAAAAACAGTGGGAATCATATTGAATTCGTTATGTAAAACAAGTTCAGACTCGTTAAAGGCAAAAAAAGGATCAAATTTGATTTCAGTGTTTCAGTGTTACACAAAATCAACATGAGAAACCAGAGGCAGATGTTTCACTTTTTCACTAAATATGCAAAAATATTTGTTTTAAATCTATACACCCAGTAACTCCCCACAACTCTTGCGGAATCCCATGTAGCCGAACCCGCATGTAACATCAACTCTCCTGGCGCTCTCAAGTGCACTTACGTTAATGCAGGTGACATAAGTGCTGCTGCCAAAATCAGGAATTGGTCCCAACGGAGTTTGTTTGATAGCTCCATTTTGTTAAGCGTCTTTCGCGACGTGACATTAAAACACTGGTAATGAAGTCCCGTGTTCAATAAGAATTGAAGAAGAGTGGAGTATTATCGATGCACCGCCAAACGACCGAAGAGTGAAGACGGAGAACAGAGGAGCTCGGGGGCGAGAGTAAACGGGAGGGGGAGAGAGAGAGGGGAGGGGAGGAGATGCCTCTACAGGCGACTGTTTGCAAAATATTGGCCAATATGAAAGTTGGATCACCAGTTGATCGTTTTATTATTAGAGAATATGATCATTCGTCCAAGCGTAAAACGACGTCTTCAAATTTTTACGCACAGGCACTGCTTTCCCAGCACTGCCCCAAAGTTATGGCAAGCAATCCAAAATACTGGACACTATAAACATATTTAATGGGATATAAAAATATGAACGTACTTGTTCTTTATTTTTTGGTAGTGGGTCGGCAGATGCTCATCAGGCATGGCCCTTTTTTTTTTTAGATAGGAAGAACAAAGAAACGCTCAGTAAAATGAAATATGGAGAAGATTTTGTTCATGAAGGGGTGAGTTAGTTTAAATGATGGATGGGGGGAGGGGAGAGCTGCTGGTTCCACTGTACGACAGGGAGGCAGCAGCAGGCAGGCGGCTCCGCTAACAGACCCTCCAACAATACTGTTTTTAGTCATGTGGTCCCCCCCTTCCTCCCACCTCCATCAGAGCGGCTGTTCTTCATTGTTGTGTTTGAAACAGCTTCACTTTGTCACTGCAAAGTCTTTATTTCTGAGTATAACATTATATGCATAAATTATAGGAGTGACAGGTTGGAATATCTGTGATTATTTATCACAGTATGGCGTTATGGCACAATGACACTTATGGATTAATTAAAATGGATATGTGGTGCGTTATAGAAAGCAGGGCCTTCACTACGTTTAAACATATTTTAGGCATATTGAAGACTACCAAACAGCATCTCAATTATCTATTCACATTCATTCCCCATGCTTGATAATGACTAGGCCTACGAAACAGGCGCACAGGCCTTCTGTAAGGACTCGGTTAGGGTGATGTGGCAGCTCGGCACCGCATCAATCAACCATATTGATTCAAATTACGCATATCAAACGCTGCTACTGAATCAACAGGTCAATCACACAGTTAGTGAGACTGCTAATTATCTCACAAATTAAAAAAACGTTTTCTCGACCAGACTTAAACAGTAACAGACGCTGCTGCTGGAAACGAGAATGTGTATGTGGGTTACTTTCATAAAATTAAGTTAAAACCCCCCTCGAACACGGTTCGCATAGTGACACCAATTCATCTAATCTCCTTCCATTCCCTAAGCTGCAGCAATGAAAAGTGCATTAGCATTCTGCCTTGGCGTGTATATCTAAGTGGCTTAAAAAGTGATTTGAAGTTGATTTGTATATAAAAGGCCCCCTTTATCCGGATTGAAGCTCTAATCTGCTCGGTGTCGCATGACTGCTCCAGGAAACCCGTTTGAGCACCTTCATATAAGGCTGGAGTATAAACGTAGGATGGCTGTCATTAAAGCCTTTTTTTTTTTTTTTTTTTTTTTTTTTTTTACAAAAGCCCACTTCCTTTTACTGTCATCCCAAGGAAAGAGAGAGGGAGAGGCAGAGAGAGGGAGAGAGAGATTATTCAAGTTACAACCGCGGCAGTGACTAATGTGGAACATGCAAATTAGCAGATAAATGTCACATAATGAAACATTCACTCATGAACCAACATGGAGAAGTTTGGGGACATTTAAGCCTGATCTAGTCTGGGGTTAGATGGAGATGCCGCAAAGTGGCTCAAACTGTGATTACACTGGGCTACATGTGCGTCGAGGGAGGTCTGCAGGCCAGATGTTTGGAATGGTTTTTATTCCTATACTCGTCCCCCTCTTTTCCTGGTTCATCATACATCAAACTTCTGATTGGTGACCGCATTTCATCTCTCCCGCGCTCGAAAAAATATTTAAACAGCCCAGCAGGCAGTGTGAGTTATATGACAACCAAGAGCTTATTATTGCTTTTTTCTACGTGCAAGTTTCGTTCTGCGTGCGCGCGCGTACTTGTGCTATAATAAATAGATGATAATAGTGTTGTTTCTTGGCCTAATCTGAATATAGTTTTTAAAAATCCTCTTAAAATTGTACATTTTTGAAAAATACGAATAAGGATTAAATAGATATATTTGTGAAAGGATTATAGTAAAAAAGGAAACCGAATGTACAGAAATGTCCTAGTGCACATTTTGAGAGCGCATTTGGAGAAAGGAGGAGGAGATGCGGTTAGGGAGTAGGCTAATCCAACCACAGGGTAAAAAGGGCAGTTTTAGATGGCTCATATTCCGCTGTAACTGTATTGCACCGTGACACCAGCTTTGAGCAGCGGCGGAGCACCAAACCGGACGCACCCACAGCATCTGTACCAACACATCACTGCTCCAGGGCACTTCTCTTCTCTCTGCAAGACTGGATGTGGAAACAAGCACACGGCCACTGGGAAAAAAATACTCTGAGCTGCACACGTTTACAGGGAAATAGATTCTGTGATGACCGTGAGATTCCGCAAGTAATATGCGCAACACTGTGGATTGCCCTATTTTTTTTCCTCTCCCTTTCTCCTTTCTGCCCAGTTGTGTTTCCTTATTCATTGTGCGCCCTATGAAGAGCATTAACTATCCCTCCCTCCAATCCTATTGAAAAGGCTCCGAAAAAAACAGAGGGAGATGAGAGCAGCAAATCCCTTTTTTATTCCCCTCGTAGCGCTCAATAAGAGAAGAATGTGTTGCCTATCAGTCACCGAGGGGATCAAGTCTTCGGGACTGTCCCACGCGTTCAATGCGCCGTGCAGAGCATCACTGAGAGAGACAGAGTGAAGAGGACTGCAGCAGCAGTAGCATCCTGCCTGGACACTTCACATCATTTAGCAACCTGTCTCCACTCAAGATCCATTTAAGTCAATTAGGGCTGCCTGCTTCTCTCACCTTTCAAGTCCTCGCACTGGACTGCGGCGTGGTGAGTATATTTATAAATATATTTATACACCTTGCACCGTGGTTGATTTTGATCCTAATTCAACAGAACATAAAGTATGATCACAAATCATGTTTTGTAAGAGAGCGCAATTTAGGAAACAAGCAATGCCAGACTTATGTTTGTTATTTTCTTGTTTTTAGATTAGTTGTTTATTTTCAGGCAATTTTTTCATTGTTATAATTTGCAACAACTTAAGAATTACAATCAGAGATATTTGGATCTAGGCTATAACTTTGAGTAAAATCCCTGACAAAATAATCAAAGCTGAAATTTGACATTTTCCTCCCCACATTTTTTTTAACCGAAGACACGATGAGGAGTCTGGCGCTGCTGTTAGGGGTGAAAGCCGCTTGCATCCTGCTGGTGTCTTCGCTCTCGGGCACAGGGGCCGTCAACAACAGCGGCCGGTGGTGGTGAGTAGTTAACATCAGATAACTACAGTATGTGATGATGCATTCATTCAGGGGGAAAAAAACAAAACAAACTCCCGTTTAACGCCGGTTTGAGCGGGGAAGACCTTGTCGCGCTACCGTGCGAATAGTGTTTTATTGGGCTACCACATTTCAAGCTGCATGCTTGAAATAATGTGTTAGTTTTGGCACCGGTTACAACTTCTGTTCAGCCTTTGAAAAAAAAAGAGCAACCACATGATATTAAAGCTTGAGGGATTTTAGTTGTCGTTTCCAAATTGCTCCACGTAAGCTCAGCTATAAACTAGGTTATTTCACATTTTTATTTAATTTGTTGCCCTTTGACTGAAAATTACTACAACAAATGATCAATTTAATAACAACCGAATTACATTTATTATAATTACAGTTTTACGTTTTATCTGCAGTGGATTAAACCTCTCTCTCTCTCTCTCTCTCTCTCTCTCTCTCTCTCTCTCTCTCTGCCTCCCTGTCATTTGGACAGTGTGGTTTGAACACGAGACAAAAATTTTCAGTCCAATGTGGGATAAATTAAATATGGATTTATTTCTCGGCTGAAAGGAATCCCATACGAGGTCGTGTTAATCTAATACTGTACATTCCTCTCTCTATATACAGGGACCCTAAAACTGAAACTGCCAACTGCACAATATTTTGTTATAGAACACACAAATAAAATTGGATCTGGGTAGTTTTGCATCATATTGTGTTGCTTGTTTAAAATCCTATAAACTGTGGGTTGGGTTTGTTGAGGTAATGATTTAACGAAAGATTTTTGCGGTGTCATTAGATGGTCAGCATTTGCGCACAACGTCAGTGCATTTTCAAATATTTAGAATGTCAGCTGAAATCCAAGAGAGCAACAAGAAATAAGGAATAAAATCACCGCGGAGTTTTTTTGGAAAGAAGGAAACAGCCAAATAGACGAGAATATTATTAATGTTCCCAGGCCTCACCACACTTCAGTCTGGGTCAGTCTTCTTAACAGGCCGAGATTCGTCTGTTTATCCGGGTAGTAATGCTGAGCAGGAGACACAGCCATTACACTACACATGAATCAAAAAATGTTGACATAAAAATCTCACAGAAATTGCCAGCAGATAAAGTGGAAAATTACACATCATGTGCACTGAAACGCTCAAACAACTAATGTTCTGAAATCTGACCACCAAAATCACTGCTGTTCTGTGATTCAACATTTGTGTGTCAAACTGAAGAAGCACAGGTGCCATGTTTGGACACAGATATGAACATGATACTTTAAAAAAAAAAAAACCCAAAAAAAACAAAACCCTAATAACAAAATATTTTCTGGTGTCATTTGGCATGTACATTGAGATATTAATATCACAAAAAGTTATCAGAGCAGTATTCTTTTTTTGTTACTCATGACATATAATATACTGAATATAATAATTTAAATATTTGGCAGCAAGCTCTTTGCCTAATGTGTGAACAGGGAGGCCTGCTGTAATTTTCTTGATAGGTGAGATTAGACTTCCATGATCTCTAAGAATGAGGTCAGTCTAATGTCTAGACAGTGCATGATAATCACTTCTTTTCAGCTTTTGGTTGTTAAAGTAGGACAGCAAAAAGGAAAAGAGTCAATTCTGTTGTTTTACTGTATAGTATAGTATAGCATTACATACCATTAAAGCATTACTCTTATATTTTAGCTATATATAGTACAACAGTATAACTGTGTCCTGTAGTACAACAAACATGCAAATCTGTGAAGGAAGGATTATGTTCATTATTCCACTCAGCCTTTGCATCTCACTGTATTTATTCTGATGAGAGCAATACAGATACTGAACATTTTGCATCATATTTGGTTCTTTTCCAAGTGATTTATAAAGATGTAAAAATAATAATACAGGTTTATGCTATTTGCCAAGCCTGAAACCTGCTTTTTAGCTCAGAGACTTACAGTCTCCTCGTGGTCTTGGATCAGCATGTGTCACTGTTTATTATTATAGTACATAATGAAAACTGTAATTTTAAAGGCACAACTCTTATGGCATGCCAAGACACATCAGTTTAAGAGTTCAGAGGGTCACAGAAGGAGTTACAAGCATAAAACTGCCAGCTCTTTGACTCTGATTTCCTTTGTCTTTGTATTGTGCCAGGGGTATTGTCAATGTGGCCTCCTCGTCCAACCTCCTCACCAATTCCAAGAATGTGCAGTTGGTCCTGGACCCAAGCCTGGCTCTACTGAGTCGTCGCCAGCGTCGGCTGATTCGGCAGAATCCTGGCATCTTGCATGCCATTGCCGCTGGGCTGCACACTGCCATAAAGGAGTGCAAGTGGCAGTTCCGCAACCGTCGCTGGAACTGCCCGACCACCCACAGCCCAGCAATATTTGGCAAAATTGTCAATCGTGGTGAGCCTCTCTTGTCTTTCTCATCAGGCAATATTTGGATAATTTTGGCTAGGATGTAATGGAATCTCTTGTAACAGGCTTTTTTCTTATTTATTTATTTTTTTTCAAATTTGGGGGCGGGGTGGGAAGGGGCAAATCCAAGTCTAAAAAGCTGGGTCAGGTCCTAATGGGAAGTGTTGATGTTGTTTCTTCAGGTTGCCGAGAGACAGCATTTGTATTTGCCATTACCAGCGCAGGGGTGACCCATGCTGTGGCTCGCTCCTGTTCAGAAGGGGCCATTGAGTCATGCACATGCGATTACCGCCGTAGAGGTCCTGGAGGGCCAGATTGGCACTGGGGGGGCTGCAGTGACAATGTGGACTTTGGCCGGATGTTCAGCCGTGAGTTTGTGGACTCAAGCGAGAGGGGCAGAGATCTGCGCTACCTCACCAACCTACACAACAATGAAGCTGGCAGAATGGTAAGGATTTGACACCGAAATGTGCTGGTTCTGTGTTTTTGACAGAATTTAGACATGCTTCAAATGTATTTTTGATTTCATCAATAGTGTTTGGTCTTCCTCTCTGCAGACTGTGTCATCGGAGATGCGTCAGGAGTGTAAGTGCCATGGCATGTCAGGCTCCTGCACTGTGCGTACCTGTTGGATGCGCCTACCTAGCTTCCGCACAGTTGGAGACTTCTTAAAGGACCGCTTTGATGGTGCATCCAGAGTTGTTTATGCCAACAAGGGCAGCAACCGAGCTTCTCACCGAGCTGACCCCCGCCATCTGGAACCTGAAAACCCAGCCCACAAACCACCGTCTGCCATGGACCTGGTCTATTTTGAGAAATCACCAAACTTCTGCTCCTACAATGGAAAAACTGGCACTTTGGGAACTTCTGGAAGAACATGCAACAGCTCTTCTCCAGGCCTGGACGGATGTGAGCTGCTCTGCTGTGGACGTGGGTTTAAGACTCGGACCGAGAGTGTGACCGAACGGTGCCACTGCACATTCCACTGGTGCTGTCACGTCATCTGCCTGAACTGCACCAGTACACGAACTTTACACCAGTGTCTATGATGATCGGTGGACAACTGGGTGAATATAGGCATACGTGAGGAGCAAAGGAGAACTTAGGAGACAGGTAGATGGCTGAGAAAGCCACTAGCACACAGGTGGTTTGAGATATTAGATAGGAGCTAGAAAAGCTTCAAGGCGGGTAAACGGATACAGGGAACTTTCTCACACAAAAATTCAATCAGTGTTTCTGAAAGTAGGAGATGGAGAAAAGCACAAATATATGAACAGGGTATAGAGGAGAACAGGAGTATGTGCTTGCTCCTTGCTTTTGATGCTTACTAGTATTACTAGTATTAAGAGGGTATTTAAACACTACAACCATCCATGTAGAATGGATATCATCCACATTCCTCTAGTGTTTACACTGTGGATAAACAGAAATTGAAGTAAAGGGACAAAATAATGTGGTGGAGAATCGATTGCTGTAAGCAGGTACTACTAGAGCCTTCTTCTCCCCCAGTGAGGGCAGAAACTGGACAGAATGTTTCACAGATGTTTCTGTGGCCAAAGAGCCACAAACATGTCCTCTCATAAACTGGTGAAGACCTCTAACAACAGGGAAGTTATTTTAAAAAAATCTGTGTTTTGTTTTCTTTTACTGAACTTTGGCTTCTCTCACATGAAACTGTGTGAAGTTTATCTCTTGGGATGGGCTGTTCCTAACTTGTGTACTTGGGCCCTGGGTGCAGCCCAACCACTTATAATTTCCTCACCACATTTGCCCTTTTTATTTAGATTTCTCTGGAGTTGAATACACCTCAACCTTGCCTGACTTACCGCAAGATGGTCCTGATGTTACACGACTGGGACCAGTACCCGCCAAGGAAAACAGAAACTGACTGATCAAATCTTACTGAGGCAAAGTGATTTGAATGTATTATCAATACACTGAATATCATGGCATGACAAGATGTAGTTTGGCAAATCTGAGGAGTCAACATTAAATAAATAAATGAAATGTGACCTGCAGAAACTCAGCATGCTTCTAAAATGAAAACCAATGCCATTCTGAGATGCACAATGAAAAAAGACACAAAATTCCTGTTAATACATGTTTGTAGTGTTAAACTGGTCCATGTTTAAAGTAGGCAAATGGTGTTTCACTTCAAGCTAGGCTGTAAAAAAGTAAAGTCTCAGATAAACATTTTATTTAGAAGAATACAGCCTCTGCAGAAGAAATCATACTGTATATCAGCTAAGAGAACCAAAATGCTGTAAATATTAAAATATATGAATATATTTATTATGATGTCATTTGTAAGTTTGCTGAATGATTTATGCACCTGTCAGTGGCTGGAGAATATACTATCATTAGTGTGGAGTCGGGGATGTTTTGATTTGATGTCTTTTCTACTTTGGTGTAATGTAGCTGACAGAAAACCAACTCTTAGAAACAGAACATTATCACTTCTTTGCTTGTTTCCTGTAAAAAAACACTTGTGTTTGGTCATGCACTGAATATTTAGCATTTTTTATGAGTGTAAATACAAAATATTTATTTCTGAGGATTTTTTATACTGTTATAGAGAAATGTAAGAGAAGACTTTTTTTTTTTTAGAGAATCAAAAGATTTAGGTTCCAGTTGGTTTTGTATTGTATGATAGAACAATAAAGTCTATATTTTCAATTAAGTTGCCCTCCTGAATGTGTCCAAAGATGCTATTATGTCTGTTGTAGTTTCTGTGTTTGAGATAGTTTTGACAACCAACCAAGTGAACATATAAGCCTGTCCCTGGGTGTCCTTTGCTTAATCCTATTACCGCCACCAAAGCAGCCTCTTTCTCCAACTCACAAAACATCCCTGCATCTGTGCTCTCAACCACAGAGATGGCCCCTGCTTATCCAGCCACATACCTTATTTTATACAGTGTAGGGCTTTACCGCATTGACTGTTTTGCTACCTTTGCTTAATGTTGGAAAGAAATAAAGAAATAATATGAATAATAATGAAAACCCAGAGTCTCCCCCCAACTCTGGCAACCTGACTGACCACAGGAGTTTGGAAAGCTTTGCACTTTCTCCCTAGCCTACCACAGCGCAGGAGCAGCCAGGGTCACCCAGATAGACCACAGCAGAGGCACAGTAAGGCCACCAGCACACACCCAAAAATCCAAAGGTCCCAATAACAGAGCAACAAAGGTGTAGCTGTAAGGAAAAGTAAAGTAAGTAAGTAAGTAAGTAGAGAGTTTAAATCTTTAGACCTGGAGGGATTAAGAGGGTATAGAAAACAAATATTACAATTTAGGGCGGCACATGAGGTAGATAGCCCACCAGAACAGAAAGATGAAAGCTTAAAAATTAATATTGATCACAGAAAAATACATCTGATCACTACAAAAGTGTCTCATATCCCTGGATTACAGGGATAAAAACACTCTAAAACGGAATTTAGTTTGCAGTATAATCTGACAAAAACAGATAAAAAAGTCAGGGTTAGGAGAGTTGGAAAGCTCACAAATGTGAAACCTCTAGAAAAGTGACCTAAGGCAGAAATGATCTGCTATCATGGATACACAGAAAGAAACAAAAGACAGAGAGAAAGTGGCCGACAGATTTTTAAAAAAGAAGAGGGAAGACAGGGTTCAAATCCCAGGCGTGAGAGTGAGTTGGTAGCGAAAGTGAGTGGAGGGGGTGCTGCCTGTGGGAGTGCTGAGGAGTCAGTGATAATTAGCTCAATTAGTGACAAAGGCAGTGTAATAAATACCGACTTAGTGTCTGGGTCCCTGCTGGCCTCTCCCTGCGCAGCCTGCGATGTGGCCCTGGCCTGATGGACAATTCATTAAACTGACAAAATACCCCACCGTCCAGGCGTGACGCAGCGAGTTAGCCCCCTACAGGCCCAGCTCATTGTTCTAATTGTCTGGGCTGGAGTCACTTTGTGGCCGCCTCCTCCTTCACCCACCCCGCCTTCACACTCTGCCTTCAGAAAACCCATGGAGTTAATGCCCCTACCTTACTCTGTAAGTAGGTGATCGGCAGGTTGGGAGAAAAAAAAGCAGTAAGAGTTCCTTGGGGTGGGGCAGCTGGTGGGGGAGGCAGTGGGATTAGCGAATGGAGGTTGCCTGGGAGTGCTGGGAGCAGCACCGATCGGAATGTAGGAGAGATGAGTCCAGAAGCTCGGATGCGGGACAAAGCGAGAGTTAATAAGGAAAGATTGAAGGGGCTGGCGACAATGGGCCGCCACCCGAGTCGAGATGAAATTGCTTCCGAGGATTATTGGGAGAGGGTGTGAGCGTTGTAGGCTTTTTGTGTGAGTGTGTGTTTGGTTGGGCATTTGTGTGTTTGTGCTTCAGTGTGTGTGCAAGGGGCAGGGGGAGCGCTGGATTGATGGCTGCCCCTCTGGTTGGGGAGCAGGGGACCAGGGGAGGCTAACCGGCTGTTCCCACAGTCTGTTCTGCTGCAGCCACCTTTGACACACGGGGCTGCCAGGCGGCGAGCAGGCAGCCATGGTGAGAAGGGCACAAACAAAAACAACAGCTCCACTACACAAAAGTCACTGTCTCTGGAAGGGCAGTGGAGAAGGGCAGGCTGGAGGTGAGGGTGTGAGGAGGGAAAAAAAGGAGGGAGAAGCAGGAAAGAGTGACAGGGAGGACACAAAAAGAGAAATTGAAATGGCACAAAATTGTAAGGGTAGTCCTATATTTGGTTTGAATCCTGTCCTGAATGCTGATGACTGCCAATATCTATATATGGTCCTTAACTTCAGGAGCAACAAAACAACAGTAAAAGATCAAAATATACAAAACTATTTTGCCAATTCATTTCACCTGAAAGTGTCAGTGTCACTCTTGAAAAAATAAAGGTTTACACGATTCAAGCTTCAGTGAAGAAACTGTTTCTACTTGACTCTAATTTTGCTCCTCACAATAAGCAATCATGTCAATCACCATTTTTTATTCTTTTACAGAGAAGATGATACAGCATAATGAAGGCGCAGCAGCTTCATATTAAAATTCCTGCTAAATTGTGGAAAAAATGTTTGCCCATTGGGTGGAGTGGGCTCTAATTTGAAGGGCGTATGATAAAGAATTTAGAATTGGGTTTGGGTCACTGCACTGAATGATAGGCTGCTCACAGCGGTTGTGATGGACAATGTGGCGTGGCTTGGACCTGGTGCATGATGCTGATTTGATTTCCGTGCTGCCCTAGCATTTCATTGTGATCCTAGCAGTCGATTATGGGCCAAGGTCCAATTAATTAGGCTATTGTTATGTCAGGAACACCCTTACACTGCTCATGTAATAATCAAAAGCATTTGTTTGGTGCCATTAAGTGACCACAGGGCTATTATGTAATAAGATGAGCATTTACAGCCTCATCACATACTGTACATACTACACAAATAATTATAATTAACTCAACCTAACCTAAAGTTACAGAAAACTATCAAGTAAATTAATTGTGATCATTCCATGTGGGTCACATTTACTTAAATTCAATTCTAGCATTTCTAGGAAACAATGAAAAGAGTGTGCCTATGTGTACATATGTGTGTGAGTTTGCGTGCAAGCCAGTGTGTGTGTGTGTGTGTGTGTGTGTGTGTGTGTGTGTGTGGGTGTGTGGATGGCAGCTGGGAGGCAGACACGGTCCAGGAGAATCGTCCCCTAGCAACTGACCTTTTTGGCAGATGGCAGTTCCAGGGTAACAGCCACCCAGCATCACAATGGCCGTGGCCTCCTAACATCTCCATCACTTCATCATCTACCGTCCTGCCACAACCTATCACACAGGAGAGGGAGAGAGAGAGAGAGAGAGAGAGAGAGAGAGAGAGAGAGAGAGAGAGAGAGAGAGAGAGAGAGAGAGAGAGAGAGAAGGTTACATTCATCCCAGCAATTGAGCACATGAATATACGCACTCAAGTGTCCTCTCCTTTTTTTATCCTCTCGCTTCAAGTCCAAAAACATTCCACAAGCATCAGTGTGGGTCTGTGTTCGACTGCTCCCATGTTCCTGGGGTATGCGAGCAGGGCAGTTGAAGGGATGAGAGGAGGATAGATTTAGGAGAGGCACAGCAGGCACTCACTGCGGTCCGAAAACCTCCAGACACTCTCAAACCACAGTTTTCCGTTGTTGGGTTTTCTGCACATAGTGAATCAGGGTGGGAATGTGGACAGACCACTCGACCACGGTGAGCAATCAGTATGATGTCTGTGGTCAGGCTCTGTGACCCTGTGGAGCGAGATGGAGAGCGAGTCCTGCACTTAAGGTGGGAGGGATAAAACTTTGCGGTGTTTGTGTGTGTATGCGTGTGTGTGCTTGTGATATGCAAGCACTCTAACACACACAAGGGTGAGTGAATCTGCATGGTGTGATAATCTATTTTCAGTTATCAACATGCCCACTGTCTGCACATATACAGCTCTTGATTGTCTTGATATGATGGCCGCTTCGTCTATTTTTTTGTCCATTAAAAACTCTGAATGGTCAACTTTAGGTACTATTTGCCAAAAGATTTGCCATGCATAGGCAACAGTGTGGTGACAGTCCCCAACTCCCCAATCACACATCTGTGAATGGTTAGCAACGACAAACAGATAAAGTGACACGTCAAAATTGGTTCCACTGGGATTAAGTGTTTTAGGTGGAAAACTGTGCGTCAGAGTGTGACTTTAAACCGCTGTATATTCTAGGGGATATCATATGCTTGCAGACACTGTAAGTCCTCCTGTAAACAGAGCTGTAATGACAGGGGAAGACTTTGGAGCTAGGACAACGACAGTGGAATATGTTTACAGACATCTGACAATGTATGGGTACAGCATGGCAATATTTCAGCCCTGAGATCCACATGAAATATGAGCACAAACTGTGGTGGAACCCATATGACACAGCCTGTGCATCATTTCACCTGTCAGCAGGGATGAAGCTTGCATTTATTCAAATCAATCACACCAGTCAGTGGTAAACTGCAGCAATATGAGTCTGGTTATATTACATGTTAATACGTCTCGTCATCCAAATGCATCTTTGTGAAACTAACACTGATTTGATTATGTGATTTTTTTGTATAGTACTATGTATCACTTACTTGCATAGAAGTGACATCAGCAAATCATAATCACAGTATCTTCACCATTAAATCATATTCTTATTGTTTTATTTGCAGTTGGACTATCTTGACATAACCAGGACCACAAAATGCCATCATTGAGTCAATAAACAGCGCTGAGAAATTTCTGAAGACATGGGGTCATTATCTCTAATCTGGTAAAGGCTGTTGCTGGAAACAAAAGGAGAAATGCTCAGTTTTTGGTTTTAATTACAAGCTGTGTTTTACAGCGACAGTGGGCGAGGGCTCAGCACTGACACAGCAGTAGAGGAATGTTTATTTGCTGCAGTTTAGGAGCTGAGTGGCTTGCAGGAACTATGACACATTCCTGTGTCACTGGCTCTCCCGCTTGCAGACACACTATTGCGTTCACACACTGGCGCCCCATGTGTTGGTTCACAGCTGCACAGACATACACAACTATTTCCTCTTAACTTGTCCTGCACACATCTACTAAAATGTGGCACCTCTGGAATCTGTAAGCATACCCAAACTGTATGATCATTCATGGCGACTTAGTGTGACATGACTTACTAGGTCTAATACTTCCCCTGTGTGTCACACTGTGTGTGTGGCAGTCGTACAACAGTGACATGAAGATGAATTATTCATGCCTTACTTTTCAGCATTATGGGGATCCCTGCCCACAAAGTGTGCAAATGTGCATGTGTGGGTGTGTGTGCGTATGCGTGCTTGCATGTGTGTGTGGCTGGCTCCACACACCTCTCCATCTTTCCTTCTGCAGTCCTATCCATTATCCCCGGCATCTGGCAGCCAAAGCCTGTAAAGAAGACATTTCTCTTGGCAACAGTTTTTTAAAGGCAGTGACACAGGGGACAGCCAACCACAGGAGCCACACATCTTCCAATCTACATGCATACTGAGAACTGCTTGCATAACAGAACCGCCCCGGTCTCCTTTTCTCGTTCTCTCTCAAAACACACACATTTTGCTTTGTGTCCCACTCACACTTACACACACACACACACGATACTGCTCCCACCCGCTCTTGTGTCTCTGCAATATACTCACCCAAGCTTTGAGGGCTAATCGCTTCCAGAGCCAGAGCGATCCTACAAACTCTGCCAGCAGCCTTTCAATACATTTTGCACTCTAAGAAGTTCAATCTGGCCGCTAAATGAATATTGTGTGAGTGTAATACATGGCCGGGTGGAGATACATTGCATCGATTTTATATACAAATGTGTTTAATTTTGTTACTTTAAATGATGCGTGTTGATGACATAGGCATTGTCCAAAGTGCAAAGTTAAATCATGACAATTGCTCAGTAAATGTCATCATTTGGGATGCTACAGCTTTCAACACATGCTGAAAGGGGACTGAACCCTAAGCATTGCCTGGCAAAGGAGAATGTAGAAAGTTTAATTGTAATCTGAGTGCACCTGAATATGTCCTTGGTTGACACTCAGCTCCTGAAAAATAAACACATTCTTTGTATAATTTAAATGGCCCAATCGGAACATTAATTAATACCACGTGCATATTGAAGCCCATCAAGAGAACAGCTGCAGTGAGCAGCTTCTCTAAACAGCAAGCATGTGGAGAGGCATCTTTGTTTTGCTTGGCTGTTAGTTATGAAGTTTTTTGGCATCTAGATCATCTAGAAGACAACTGGGTGTGTTAGCTTGATAGAATAATTGTTTTGATTTTGATAGGCTACCAGCTGCACATTTGTTTAGCAGCCATAAAGTTTCCATCATAACTCCGCTGGGAGGATGGTCTGATAACAGCTTGTTTCAATTTTTGCAAGATAGACAAGACAAGATGGCTAACGAAGAACTGTGAGTGGGGGGCAGATGTACGTCAGGAGGACTGTGCATTGTTTTTAAATGTATGCTAGTGCTCAGCTGTATTTTCTCTCCATTGGCCAAAAAATTTCTTTAGAGGGTCTCTTGCCTTGTTAAAAGGGGTCTTGTGTCCCCATATACCCTTCCTTCCTCTTCTTCATCTTCAAGGTTTCACAACAGCTGGTCTTTCTCCCTGGAGACTCTGGAGAAGGGATGATAATGATCAGAAATGTTAATTCCACTTGTTTTTGACCTTTCTTACTGTGTAAGAGCTCTGAGCTCTGAGGAAATGGTGCACACAAACACATTTCAGTCAACATTGCTGGATTTTTTGGATTTTTTGAATTAAGACCTTCTTGAGACAGTACTGCAAATGAGCCACTATACCTTTTCTTGCACACAGAAAAGTTTCAGTCAACTCTTTCAAAACTGAAAATTTCAAGTTTTAATGCCAGATATTAGCACATGTGATTACTGAACACATTCTGTTGGCCTGCACTTCACTTTCGCAATGTTTTAAATCACTTCACATGTGGAGTGTGAGAAAATAAAGCAAGAACTTACAATAACTATACGCTAAACACATATGTGGCCTTGTGTGTCGGTCATTATGTGTTTCATTACTGTACCATAAAACCAACATAAAGTGTCTTAGTAAGGTGTTGGGCCACCACGTGCCGCCAGAACAGCTTCAATGCGCCTTGGCATTGATTCTACACGTCTGAACTCTCCTGGAGGGATGACCACCATTCTTACGAAAGATATTCCCTCGTTTTGGTGTTTTGATGATGGTAGTGGAGAGCGCTGTATAACACGTCGGTCCAAAATCTCCTATAGGTGTTCAACTGGGTTGAGATCTGGCGACTGTACCATAGCATATGATTCACATCATTTTCAGATTCATTAAAAAACCATTCAATGACCCCTTGTGCCCTGTGAATTGGAACATTGCCATCCTGGAAGAGACCACTCCCATCAGGATAGAAATGTTTCATCATAGGATAGAAGTGATCACTCAGAACAACTTTGTATTGATTTGCAGTGACACTTCCTTCTAAGGGGACAAGTGGACCCAAAGCATGACAGCAAAATGCCCCCCACAGCATAACAGTGCCACTGGGGTCAAACATTCAGGCCTGTACCATTTTCTTGGTGTACACCACACATGCACTCATCCACTTGTTGAGAATATGGTGAAGGATGACTCATCTGACCATATCACTTTTTTCCACATCTCTGTAGACTAGTGCCTATGGTTTTTGCACCACTGAACTCTGAAATGTGTATTCATCTTTGTAATGAGGGGTTTATGCACTGCAACCCTACTATAATATCCCTCTCTATGTAATTGTCGACAGACTGCTCTTGCTGACACAGTCTGATCACGTCCTGCATTGACATTCTCAGTCACCTGAGGAAGAGTTGCTCTTCTGTTTTTCCTTTTATATCACACTAATGCATGAGCGTGAAGGTCACCAAATGTGCGTTGTCGACCACAGTTTCCAACCGTCTTTCCCGTAGATTTAAATGCAGATGTCACTTAAGTCACTGTCCCCATTCACACACCAGTCACTTGTGCAGTCCTTGTGACTGAACTTCCTGCCATCCATGCCCTAACAATGAACTCTCTTTCAAAGTCACTTAGATCTTTTCCTCTTACCATCTTGATACAAAATCACAGTCAACTGAGATTGCTCAGCATTTTTACACATGCCACAGAGCATGATTGGATGTTCATTGCATAATTGTACCATGCAACTCACCTGTGTGGAAGCATCTGCATTCTTTATGTTTCTCCACCTATTTATTCGTGGGTTTCCTTTAATTTGTCACCCATCTGTACACTGATATGTTGCATAGAGCTGCCTATAGACAGCGTTGATGACACTATTCACCTTACAAACAGTGTCAGTGCCTACAGGGGTAGTGCTGACTTGGAAATTGTACACTGCTGCCATCTAGTGGTATAAGATTCAAATCACAAGGGGAACTCCATCGATTTCATAGTCTGTTGATAGGTCTTGAGAAGTACTAACGCATGTGTGAAAAAGTTGTATAAAGCATCCGGTGTCTACAGTTTTCTTGAAAATTAGGAGTAGAAGAGAAGTGAAGTTACCAGAATTCTGTGGACCGCTCCTCATTTCTGCAGCTAGATGCTCGACGTTATCCATCAATGAGGCTGTCACAACCGAGTGAATCCGTACAGTACAGTACAGTGGTGTGAGGCGTGTGGCGTTGCATTGTGGGTAATGTAGTCTCCAGGTTTTGACAAGGTTGAAGATTTTTATACCGTCTATGGGTAGAAGACTGCCTAAAAAGAAGGTATTCTTGTCATTTTTTATTAATTGTACGCAGTTTATATATTATAAAAGAGCAGAACTAATCAGTGGCGAAATTAAATATTTAAACACACAGAGTGTGCATTGAATTAACTACTAAACTAATATTCTTTTAATTAATTTAATGGCGTAAAAGTAAATGTAACTTACCTTTCTTACCATACAGTTTAAACCAGACCAGAGCAGGCTTATATGGCGTGGAACTGCTCTTGTAAAAAAAATATACGCAAAATACAGTCACTTATTTGACAACATTTGGAAGTTGATTTTGCGGCTGCTATGATCCCATCTTCATACCAGTTGATGGCGGTAATGCACTTTCTCTGTTTCTCAACCACCATAAAGCAGAAAAATGGAGGAAAAGGATAAAACAAGTAAGTACCTCAACACAAACTTATCCTGAGATGACCTGATTTAACGGTCGTGCAGTCAGTGTTATTGCTATAATAGCTACTGTTAGTGAATATATCGGGTAATTAATTAACTGAGGCCAGGGAGTTGCCACCCAGCACTCCATGGAAGATGAATCATAGACCAGACTAGTCAAATGAAACTGAGCTGCTCCTGCGTTGTGGCTGTGGATGTGGACTATGTCCTCAAGAGAGACACCTGACCACAGTGTGTCTTCAGTGGACAACACAGACAGATATTCTATAGATTAGAATAAGGTTGGCTTCTTTACTCATCATCATCATCTGTAATTGATCAGAAATAAAGATCAAAACTAAATTTCTTAACTTTTGCAAGTTAAGTTTAGAGATAGAACGACCATTTTGCTTTTTTTTTTTTTTTTGCATGTTTAGCTTATTAACTTCAAGTCATATACAGTTTTTACACTGCTGGCACATACTTTTTTTTATTCCAAACAATATCATAGGTTTCTAGATTTTTAATATGCACCTTTCAGGCACCTATTTGTCACAGGTTGTATATTATAAAAGTAATTTTACTGAGAATTACATTTTATTATTAATATGTCTTTTTTTTAATCATTTGATTGATCGATTACACTATTAAATATCAGAAAATAGTGAGGCTCATTTCAATTTACAAAAGCCCAAGATGACATTTTGAGACTTTAACCAAAAAATTACAATGACAACGGAGAAGAGCAGCAAATCCAAACATTTGACAATGTTTGACATGACAAACTGATTACCAGAATGATTGGTGATTACATTTCTGTTGTCTAATTGACTAATTATTTAAGCTCTACTTTAATTTGATATAATTTGATTAACTTGATAAGTTATCTATCACATATAATGTTCTCTAATCAGAGTAATTGTCACTATGTGGTATTGTATTTTAGCTGAGTTTCTTGGTAATTGTATTCAAGTGCAGGTGGAAGTTCTGTAATCCCAAACATGAATATGCCATTTTAGTACAACGAACCTGAATTTTTTGCATCATCCTTTTACTCATGTCCAGGATTTCTTGTTTTCCTGCTGGGTTAGATTTCCAACAACATGGCTTTGGAATGCTGTTTGGCAACCAACTTGAATTCTCAGATGTCTGAGCTTCCCACTAGTACTTGAGTGCCTCGGACGGAAGGCTTTTCAAAGCAGTCTTTGCTTTCAACTGCAGTGTCAAACAACATGAAAGCAGCTGTGACAGAAAATAAACCTATTATAGTTCACTGTGATGGACAACCTAGATCAAGCAACTGTCAAGTATCCGAGGGTTGATTTTCATGCCAAAGAGAAATAAATAGAAAGCTGTGGATACACTAAAATAGTGGGGATAACTTATGCTTTGAAAACAGTCAACTGTTATGTATTAATGATGTGTAGTAATTTGGGTAAATCATGCAAAAGCTAACAAATTAGAGAATCAATCAGAGGAGCATGCCTTCTGAACGCTTCCTGTTAAACACAGGTGGTAGGCAATTCTTTGTAACTGTAAATTCACAACTAACACTCAGCATATTCACACAGAGATTGCGAGCAGATTATTTCCTCAGAATTGTAAAAGCTGCACATACCAGAAGTGTGCACGCTTCTCATGTTGTGCCAAATCCTCAAATTAGCCACAACTATTAAAATGCTCTGTGTTGTGTGCATTGCATTGTTTCACAGCAGAACTGCTTCCATCCTATCAAAATCGTAAAGAAGACATTTATAATATGAACAGTTTTTACAGGCAGTGACTGACAGTCAGAAAAACAGACAGACACAGTGCATTGGGTGGGGATGTCAGCGTGGTATTTCCGTGGAGCTGTTCACATTAAATGCTGCACGTGAAAGAAAATCATGAGTAGTGATTGTTAACTGCACATGTAGTCAATTATTAGAGAACACAAAAAATAATGAACTTGTACTAATAGATTTTGCTTTTTGGACAAATGATGTCTTTATTCACTGTAGTTAAATAGATCAGTCACTATTAACTTACAATAATTTCTGATTTCTGATAACTATGAATTAGTGACCCATTTTAAAGATTTATGAGCTGAGAGCCACAGACATGGTAGGGAAGTTGGAAGGAGAGAGACAGACTTGTTGATTAAGATCTTTTCTTAGGATTCTTTTTACAAATTGAATAATGTAGAAGAACACCGGCCTTATCCTTTAAAAAAACGCAGCTGTAACACATGTCAGATTTGCAGGTAATGGATCTGATAAACCACCAAAACAGCTGTTTGCCGTCTTCAGAAGAAGCACATACAATAACAGCATCTCTAATGTTCGACGTGCCATTAAGAATTTTCTATTCAAAATTCAATTTAACTTCAGCAAATTAAGTCTTCCGCTCTGATTATTTACTTCATAAATTACACATACAGCGATTGTGGTACATTATAGGATTTACTTTATTCATATACTTTTTGATTTGCACCTGGATTCTATATGTAGAAGCAGTCAAGAGTTGATCTTACACCGCAGAAGACAAAAAAACTAACCTGGCTTTGATACATCAAACTCTTTCAAATACGCCAAAAGGTCATGCGAACATGAAGCAAAGTTTCAGGTAACCCCCTTTCATAGTGAAGACTTTACTTATGTGTTTCTCTGAGGAAACATGCTGCTTTTCTCTTGAAGTCTTAACATGCAATATAGAAGGCTTAAAAAGTAAAGTTACTGTTAATAAAAATTTTAAACGAAATAAATAGAGTCGTAGAGAGTACTGTGTTTTCTGTGACACCTAATTAGAAAGTTGAAATAATTTTTCTAAAAATCAAGAAAACTAGGGTATGGAAATGTCAGCCCCTCTTCCTGTTTTATCAGACCTTTATTATGTCACTAAATGTCACACACATATCAGAGAAACATTTCTTACCATATTAATTTGAACTTTGAATTTGGACATAAGGGTGAATGGAAGGGTTACTTATGGTTGGCTCTGGTCTCTAGTTCATCAAGAGTCAAGTAAAAAAAAAAAAAAAAGACTTCCATTGTATCCAATAATACATACACTGGAGTTTGTCTTCTAAGATACTGAAAAAGACAGAATGTAGTTCCTATAATCTACAATACAGATAGATGGATTTCTATGACGGATTCATCAGTTTTTGCCAGTTTAAAAAGAATTTCTTCAATTTTGAATAAGTAATTTAATGATTAGAACTTGTGGCTGTGTGCTGAAGATCTGCTCTGCATAACGTGTGAATTTGCTAACAACTGCAGACATTTAAGTTAAGCCATATGAAACACAGGGTTCCCGTCACACACCCGTAAATTATGATTGTTAAGCTAAAATGTTGAAATTGTGCAGATAGCAGATACTCGAAGCTCGGAGTTTCTGCACCTTTTGTTAAATCACATTAAGTCATCACAGAATATTTGTTCCAGTTGTTATGATGGTTTTTACTCTCCAGCAGTTTATACAAGCAGGTTAGTAATGTGATATTCAATATCAATTTTTCTCTACTTGTTAACTAAATATACTATATAGATTACAGACAGATACCCAGATAATGTTTGTCAATTCTGATATGGACTGATGGACATAGCAATATAAATTAAAAATCTAAAGGGCCAGTGTAAATATTTTATTTCTATTCAACTGTAACTGTTTATTGAAAGATTCTGCAGTTTCTTTGTTGCAGTAAAATTTAAAGGAATAGTGTCTAAACAGTATATCTTCCCTGCAAAGCCTGTATAATGTGGAATTTATTGTTATTTTTGTGAAATAAATATTTTAAATTATTGATTCTAATTTCTTTGTTTTCTGTATTGTCACACTGGAGATGGCGAGAAAGCCGTAATGTATTTTCAGTGGCTGAAAACCAAAAAGACGTAGATGCCATCATAGTAAAAACGAGGGAAAATCACTTTTACAATAAACGTAACTTTATTGACAGTAAAAAGTCTTGAGAATATCGAGGGGCACGCATTTGTAACTGCAATAACATCTCGGAAAGCAACATGACTTTTTGAAGTAATGAGGCAGTTGTACATCTTTAACTTTGAGGTAAAGTGTTTTGTCATGTTACATCATTCACAAAATATCATATAACATTGAAAGTTCACACAAGGAGACAAAAACCTCTGCCTCATTTTCACTTCTTCAAAGTACTTCACATTTCGAAAAATAATTCACAATTCAGGTAAAAGCAGAAAATGACAAGCACACATGCTATATTCCATTCACACACACTTCTTTACTTTTCAAACCAAGTGCATTTTTAGGTTTCTTTTTTTTCTCAAACAGTTTCAAGTACATTTTTGCCTGCAATTAAAGGAAATCAAGTTAACTATGAAGCAGCAAACCCACAATAACAAGTAAGAATACTGAGTTTGGTCTCATTCATGTTCCCAAAATTAACATTATCAGATAACTCACCGTACTGTAGCAATAAGGTATTTGGGTGCTATAAAGAAGCAGGAGGTAACATTTCATGGACTTGAGGAATATGCTGGATAAGATTTGGAATATAGCTGATTAAATACACCAAGGCTGAAACAAACAACACTAAATAGATAATCACAAGTGATAACTTAATAGATCCCAACTGATTCATCAATTAATTTTTAAATAATTCAATATTATTTCAATTCCATTATGTAAATTGTCAGAAAAAATCTCAACTTCAATCGCTGAGTGTAAAACCACAAAAGAATGATTTTAGGTGAAATGATATTTCTCAGTCACACATTGCAGCAAACTTGAGTGTAGTAACCAGTGCAACGCTGTGGGATTCTGTGGAAGGCCGGCTCCGTTAAAAATGCACTGGTGTTGTAAATTAGATGATCAATTATTGATTATTATGCAATTTATCAGTGCAGTAGAACAATCACAGAAAAAAATAGTAAAGCCATCAAGTGCCTCGGCAAAGATGTTCATATATAAGCAGGGACCCTAAAAGTGCAATCATGTATAGGTATAGCACCCTGGGCCATCTCAGTCAGGATCTTACTGTACACCACGTGGCTCATGGTCTGATCTGCACCAGTATTCTAAGGCTCACTTTAAAATCCAAAAAAACTTATTTTACATCTGAGCCCTGAATGCCCGTTTCACCCTCAGGTGAATGTTTTCAAGTTCATTTCCTTCATGATTTTGCTTTGTCTGACAGTCTTCTCACTGTGCAGCTGCAAATATTCTCACTTGACTTCACACACTGTCGAACCACGCTGTAAACAATATGTATTCCTACAGCAGTACGCTGCTGTAGGAGTTAAGGCAATCCATTTCTGTGCTTCGTCTGTGACAAAAGCTCCTCCCAAACCCAGAGGCACAAAGCTCTCAGTGCATATTAAGCTTACCTGACACACTACACAAAATACCCTCAACCATAAAAACACAGCTCTTAGTGCATACTGAGCATACCAAATATAATTCTTAAAATGTACATACCATGCTTTTTTTAACTGCCTGTGCACATGACCTCTCAAAAATGCTAACTAAATCACTTAGGAAAAGATGGCTAGTCAAGATTTTTGAGCACCAGTTCCCCCCCTCCCCAGTTTTTTACTTAAGAGGAAATCCCCCAAGAAGGCACTTTTGAAGCAAAACCAGTAGTTTTGCCACATGATTTGAAAAGGGAGTGCAATCAATCATAGAATGTAATTTGCCTCCACTAAACTTTAAATGCTGCGTTGAAAAGATTCTTCACTTGCGCCTGCTTTAGTTTAATAAATATTCTGAACAATAAAATCACAAATCTTTTAAGTTACACTAGGGATTTAAAGCAACTAATCTGGTGCAGAACAAACGTGAGCCCACAACTTTACAGTCACCTGTCCTCATCTGACCGCTATTCCCCTTTCCTCAGCCCACCTGGTGCTCTCCTCGGCTGATGTGAGAGGAGAACTCGTAGCGGTCCTGGCTGCGGTGGCCGCAGATGTTGCACTCAAAGGGTTGGCGGAAGCCATGACAACCCATGTGGATGGTGAACATGACATGGTCCAGGAAGAGGATGCGGCAGTGCCGGCAGTGGAAGGAGCGTACAGGCCGGCCGTCCCTGTCCAACACCTGCGCTGTCTCCCTGGAAGAAAGGGGCGAGCCAGGGCGCTTCTTTAATATGGTGGGGGGCACAGGACATGCTCTCTCCCACTCTGGGTCTAAGTCTTTGGCCTGGCTGGGGCTGGAAGTGGGATGGCTGCGGGGCAGTGCTGGGGTTTGGTAGTGGAGGTGGTGGTTGTTGGAGGTACTTGTCGGGGCTGTAGCCCTTGTGCTCTGCTCTTCTGCTGTGCTCTCTGTGTCTGTAGAGTCGGGACAGCCGTTGGGTGAGGTGGTGTGGCTATTGGCTGAGGGTTGGTCATCACGGCCTTCAACTTCCTCTCGTCCAGCCAGGCCAAGAGATATCGCAGCCAGCCCACCTCCACCATGGGCTCGGGAGCCCTGAGGAGTCATGTTGCTGTTGATGGAGCCCATAACCGTGCGGAGCTCCGACAGGAAGGCAGGATGGAGCTGAGACAGTGTACGCTGCTCATGGTTCTCACCTTTACCCCTGGCACCTTGGAAATGTGTAGCCCCTAACCTAGCTGAGTCTCCAGCAGGCTGAGAGCTCATGAGGTCCCCTTCCTTTTCAGAGCCAGAGGACAATTCATAAGGTGCTTCAGGTAGATCAAGATGCATGTGTTTTTCACCTGGGAAAAGGACATATCAGTGATTAATAAGGATCAATAGACTGGCTTCATCTGTTCCATCTTGCTCATCGCTAACGGTGCAACACAAAGTGTCTCCAAACTGGCAATAGCATGTTATTTGGATGACAGTTGATGGTGTTAGACCAAGTTCTTATTATTTCTGTATTTTATCAGTCAAATGTCAAGTTGAAAATATATCATTGTTGTTGTATAATTGAAATTGGAACAAAATAGATATGTATATGTGTCAGAAATATATTTTTGCACTCTCACTCAATATGAATAACTTTATTTTATTTTTAAATACTCACCCAAAAACTTCTGTGGTGTTGACCTCTTGCGTTTGGTGATGCTAACAGCCAGTCTATCCACAAACTTTTCGTTGGATGGCTGGAGCACAGGTTTAGACATTGTCTCAATATTTACTGACTCTTCACCTGCAAACAAAAAGCCCCAAATAAAACATCAATCTGACAAACTATTGTGTGTATATATATGTTAAAATACCTTAATTCAATGTATTTGCATTTGCAGGAACTTACAGATTTAAGTTAGTACGTTTCATGATTGTGTGATGTGTTACCCTGTGCTGTCTGTGTGTTGACTGCTGTTTGGTGGTCCAGACTCTTCAGATAACTATGGCAGCGCTCTAGATGTTCCTCCAGCGTGCTCTGTTGTTTGTAGCTGCGACTACAGTAGCTGCACTTGTAAGGTTTTCCCACCGTTGGCGAAGAAACTGCAATTCAGAAAAAAATTATTGAACGTATTTCTTCTTCTTCCGAAACAGACAAGACAAGGCCAAAATTTCACTCCAAATGATGGATAACCAAATCGAATGTGAGGCCAATAGTATGTAAATTATTATAATGGTGTTGTTTATTTATATGTTTATGTAGGGGGATTTTTTAAAATTAAAAATAACCTATTATTGGTAAGGTATGAGAGAGTGGATTTCCCCATTGTTGGAGATTCCTGAAATTGTTCTATGTTGCCCGCCAGTGACGACAGAAAAACGCCTAACCTCTATACCGCAACGTTCCGTCTCATTAATCGGAAACGCTGACGTCAATTCGCTGAAATCCAGTTTACAGTTTTCTTTGAAAATGAACCTGTGGAGATCCACGAGACCAACCAAAACTCATGTCAACACCTGGGTAGTGTTCGCTCACAAATTGAAAGTACCAGCAGGATTTCCTGTTTTCATGAAATTTTAAATGTCATATTTTGTCATGTGTTATACAGAAGTAGATACCTATTTCCTCTGAGCTTCACAGAAGGGGGAAATGGACCATTCTAATGAATCCCCACTTAACCACTTAACATTGTTCCATACATCATATCTCACCACAATATGGAATAATATTGTAATGGAACAACTGCATCAGTAAAGTTCAATAACTAAATAAGTGCATTTATGAAAAATCTTTTTAGGGAATATGTTTCATGTGTTAAATTCTGTTATATTTCACTCAAAGCTCACTCATTTACCTGCATGTGTGCGTAGATGTCCAGCCAGCGCATCTCTCCGGCGGCAAGCATAGTTGCAGATGGGACACTTGAAAGGCTTCTCTCCGGAATGCAACTTGATGTGGCGTAACAAGTTCCCCTTCTGAGTGAAGGAAGCTCCACACTGGTTACACTGGAACGGCCTCTCACCTGACAGCACATGGATGGATGGAGGCTTTCAGACGTGATCTTTTTAAATGATTACCTTCATTTATTGTAGATTGTAGTTCCATTCAGGTTTATAATACATTTTATCCATAAAAAGTATCTGTAGTCTTTACTTTGGTGGTTTGTTCTCACCTGTGTGGCTACGCTTGTGCACCATCAGCACGTTTGGTCCAATGCAGATCATCCCGCACACCTCACACTGGAGCTTCCCACTGGGCAGCCGGATAGGTCCTGGTGAAGCAGCATTTGGACTGGCCATCTCATTGTAAATATTTGCTCTGTCTCTACCAGTCCCAGCATACTCAGTGCTCCCCTCTTCCATGGAGTCCCCTCTCTCATCCCTCTTGCTGTTGTCTCTTACAGCTTCTGTGTTCTCTGGCTGTGGAGCTGATGGTGACTCATCATCACTGCAAAGCTCAACCTTGATGGAGTTTGCTGTGTAGAGAGACAATGCAGGAAAAAACACTTATTTCTTTACGTACTTTTAATGATGAAGTCTATAAAGACCATGTGGCCACAGTGAAACTAAGGAATCATAACTGACCACTAAGGGAGCGGTGTGGCGAGGACTGCTGACTGTTTGGAGATCTCGCTGAAGGGCCCTGCAACCCGCCATAAAAATCCTGTTCCGTTGATGACTCTCCTCCATTGCCTGAAACACAAATATGCACATGTTATTAAAGTAAACATTAATGTCTGGAGACTGTACAAACAAAAGTACAGTAGTTTCCCCTTCTTATATATACTTGCCTGGTGCATATGAGCGTCCGTTGCAGTCATCAGTATTCATTCTCTCACCAGATGCCTGGAGAAAAGCGATAAAAAAAGAGATATTAAATATGATTTTTTTCTTGTTCATAATGACCATTTTTGAAAAGATCCAATTTTACGAATTGTAGTCAAATAAGAATGTCAAATGTCAAATAAAAATGTGGATACTAACCATATAATATATACTTAGCAGCTGTAGCTGTACAAGCGGTACAAGGATAAGGCTAGGAAACAGTTAGCTTTACGCCTTCAGTTCCACGTGTCTAATAATAAGTTCACTGTAATAAACTAATAGAGTAAACTTAGGTTCTGCTGTGCTATTTCTGTATCACCTAGATTCTTCTGCACTGTGGCCAGCAAATGAATATGAGAGCCTCCACATTTATATAACGCTAATGGCCAAGAGTGTTGAAGGAGGAGTTGAAACTACAGAGGGTGGAGAAAATAGCAAGAACACCTACAATGTAAAGTAATTCTGTACAGAACCAGCACCACAAACTACACCCTTGATTTGATATATGAAGGTAAGATAAGATAAAAGATATGATCATGATATGTGTGTGTGTGTGTGTGTGTGTGTGTGTGTGTATACATATGTGTGTGTGTGTGTGTGTGTGTACGTATGTATATACATATATGTATGTACATATATATGTATATATGCACAATATAAACAGTGTATATATTAGTATGTGCAGATTTTTTGAGTATTTTTCTATTTTCTACATATATTTTATTTAATCCATTCAAAGTGGCATACTAGTCTAGACATACAGTAGGTTACATTTGGAATAAATACATCCACATTAACCCAATTTTCAATATTTTCGCTGCTGAAAACATTTTCAGACAAACAGTATGTTGATTTTGTGTGACTTGACTTTAAGGTGATGCTCTATTTAATTTCACGTTGAAAATCCAAAGGAGACAAAAGAGCCAGATGTAAAATGCTGCACCTTTTGCTCAAATGGATGACAACAGTGGACAGAGGAGACTGTGGAGCGAGCGGGAGGGGGGGCGGAGACAACACATCGCAGGGAAAATTAATATCCTGGCACTGGCCGCGCATGGAGAGCAACAGGCACTGATGCAGCTGGGAGACAGTCACACCGGGGCACGGCGATTAAAAAAAAGGGACGCGCACCAGCGCCGACCCTTGTCTGTCAATCATGTGTCTGCCCGAGATGGGCGACTGTGCATTAAAACGTATACATTCTCAAATAACTATCACGCCTCTCTCCACATATCTGCGAGCTCTACTTGTTGTAGCTGCTCGGTGGATTTGGTCCGTTGTGACACCAATCAGCTCATGGACGGTCGAGACAGCGGCGAGACGCGACGGCAATTTGTTGCAGGAGTTGCGACCAAATTGTCCGCATGAACGCAGCTGTCATCCAACATCGAGCACGTCAAACTGGCCTGGGCTATACAGTGTTTCTCATGAGCCGTTGCTATGGCACCCGACCACACGACAAATGGCATTTACCCCACCAACTACTCAAAAACATGCCGTACTTCTGAATGAAAACCGATGGATGGTCTTACCAAACGCCGCGGTGAAGTCCACATGCCTCTTCCTTACCTGGCGACCGATCGGTGTTTTCCTTTTTAATTGTCTGGATAGCTGTTTGTTTTCCCAGGCGACGACAGCATCTCCGGGATTTTTTTTTTTACCTGGGAATCCCAAACAACTTCCGGGCCCATGCTGGGATACAGACCGAATAATTGTACAACAGAGCTCTTGATCCAGTGATTGTCGAATGCATCGATGCATGTCAGCTGCATGTGATGAAAATGATGCCATTAGAAGAACCTACAGGCTCAGCAGAAGACTGAGCTGCAGTGCATGATTATCTGTAGTGAGACATTTACAGCTTAGCTGGCCAGAAAGCCTGCTAGATTTAGTAAAATGATTCTTTGAAAGCTCAGACGCTGTTTATGATCAAGGCCTCTCCCGGAAATGCTCATGGAGAGAGGCGCAGGCGAGTTATTTTACTATTTCTTGTCTTTTTGTGTCTCTGCATTCCAGTTAATATACCTTTATTACATTATTATCACATCATTTAATAACACATTTTAGCATTCACTCAGTCAAATATATAGAATATGTGCATGACAGCTGTCATTGAGCGTTTAATATCAAGCAAGCACACGAGAAAACAACTAAAATTGTTGTGATGAAATAGTTTAATGGTGATATTACACATGTAGCGCCACAGGGTGGCAGCAAATTGCTGTTTTTTATCCTGTGAGACACCAACTCTGCCAAGTAACCAATCACATAGCTGTGAAATGCTGTTCGTCAAGTGGAAGTAACAGGTGATGATGCCAACACAATGCAAGTCTCTGTGCATCCTCTCTATTTACCTTCCATGAACAGCATAAAATAATGGCTGAAAAACAGTGCAGTCAAGAGAGTCACATCCCTGTGCCCTGTGCTACTATTCATGCCAGTCAAGAAGGAAATGAAGCGCAACTACTTGAATCGATTGGGCCTGTGTCGCTGTAGAAGGACCTCATAAGCCTCATGGATCTTGACAAACATTGCTTCAGCGTCCTTGCCCGGGTTGTGGTCTGGATGCCATGTCTTGGCCAGCTCCCTGTAGCTCCGAGTTATCTCTTCAACAGAGGCCTCCGCTTCCAAGGATAATATCTGCAACATAAATAAGTCCAGATACCGTACCAGTTTGGAAAGCGTGACTATGCCAGGGTCATTTCTTAACTCACAAAATGTAAAGAATGACATAAACACTGAACTATAACTATCTTTATTTATAACTTTTATGTCCAGAGCTCACCTGCAGTGCCTCTCTTTCCCTCACAGTGTACTCTTTGAGCAGTATTTCCAGCATTTTCCTCCAAGCCTCCTCATAGTACCCCCCTCCAGTCAGGGCACACAAGATTCGATATGGCATCAAAAGAATGTACTCAAACACATTTCTGAGCCAAGGCAGAAACCAGAAAATATCCAGCAATGCTGCCACACAGTCAGACAGGTAGTACAGTGTGGCTGTAGTGTTATGAAAAATACAGTAACCCAGCGGAGCAGAGAAGGCCAGCCAAGCAAGACCCAGTCTGTAAAGCCGTGGGCCTGGACAAAAGACAGAGATTTTGTTTTTATTTTAGTAAATAAAATGATTCAAATGTGTCATGAATATCTCACCTATGATAATATCTCACCTAGGTCCTGTGTGTTCTCAGGTGTCCGTTTGAACCTGCGGTGCTGTGCAGCCGTGACACTGGCAGCCAGGCTGATAGGGAGAGGCGATAAAGTGCTGCCATAGAATATTGGGGAAGTTATGAGACAAGTAGTCAAAGTTTTTTGGAGATCAGAGGTCTGCTGGCCGACACTGGACACCAGATGCACCCCTGCGCCCACACATAACGGCAGAACGATCAAGTAGAAGAAACTGAGGGAGTTCAGTCCTATCAGAGCCACAGTGCCAAAGTAGATCCCAACACACACCTGTCCAGCAAATCTGACAGGACCCATAGATGGAGGAACCATGGGGGGTCTTTTTCTTTCTTTGTCTGCATCTTGATTGGCCTCACTCACATATGCAGGAATACGTATGAACTCTCTGACCCAGCCGAACCCAAATCCTCCCAGGGTTAACATCCATAACAGGGCATGGCTGTCTCTCCCTAAATATAAATGGTGAAGGCCCACAGGTCCACCTACTGCCCACAGGGCATAGGCTACCATGACGCTTTTTACCATCCTGTGGCCTCTGTGGCTCAGTCCCTGCACGGGTGAGTATTAAACATCCATGATGTGTACCTGCAATGACGTGACACAAAGGTTTAGTCTCATCTTCAAGTCTAAGCTATGAAAATTTCTACAGTCCTTAACAATTCTAACAATGATTTATAGGTGAGTCAATCGAGCTGTCAGGGTTTTATTTGGTAGGCATTGTAGCATATATGGTTTATTATCCGTGTTATCTGCTTTATTATTTAATTTATCTATTTTATACTTCTATTTTAGATGATGGAAAACTGTTTTTCGCATGTCTGTTTTCACATCACAGCAAATGTTTTGATCACATCTGCTCAAATTGCTCTCTAAACATTTTACCTGAGTTATAAGTCAGAGTTGTACTGTGTGTTTCAGGGACACTCCTGTAAAAGGGATTTTTTTAATCTCTGCTATCTCTGCTAAATAAAGTTATTATGTAAGAGGGATTTAATTCATGATGGGCTTTACCATGTCAACATTTTAAGTAATTACAAAACATAATATTCTATAATTGTCTATGTTATTACATGACAGTTTTGAGAGAAAACACATCACACTGTAATACAAACAGTCAGACGGTAGGCACCGACTTATCTCTATAGCCAATCCTCACTTGATCCAAAGGCTGTACCAGGCTGAGTGTTCAACTAATTCAACTAATACTTTTTATACATTTATGATCTCTTAAGTTTTGTCTAATAAGGACTAGGTTACTTACTGAGCCCATAATTTCAAGTCCTTGTCCCGAAAAATCCTTTTCAGTCCCTTCCGTAGTTAAAGTTGGTGTATGTTGTTGCAACAGTTGGACTTTGGATCTTGACATAAAACTGGCACTGCGGCCTTAACACATGATATGCATCAACATTTAGGCCCCTTGATCATCTGAACTGATTAGGTGAGGTAAAAGTCTAAAGAGGACCTTTGTGAGATATGTAGGACACAGATGAGCCATTCTGAGCGCTGATTCAAGCTGTGCCAACTTGTTAACCTTTAATGTAATAGATACATTGCAAACACAGAGCTACTGTAAACACAAATTACAAACCTTAAATTAAAGCCTTTAATCAAATTCCTATCTGCTGCGATGACAAAAAATATATATATATCCCTAATGTATTACTGGGAAAAGATATAAAAGTATAAAAATATAGTACTGTAAAAATAGTAAATAGTAATATAGTAAAAATAGTACTGGAAGAGGTATTGAAGTTCTTTACAGATAGTAAATGTATCAACACCACAGTATAAATATATTATTTTACATGCACAAGACTTGCATTCATATTATCTTAAAAGTACATAAGTATTATCGATAAAATGTACCAGGAATATAAAAAGTAAAAATGCTCATTATTATTATTAGTGCTATTTATTTGTATATTAGGTATTAGGTTATAATTAATTATAAACACTGGTGTATTAATGAGTTAACAGCATTTTATTTGGTCATGTAGCTCATTTTAATTATGTTGTAGTCCATCCTACTGTGTAACACTACATCATATTTTATTCGTCCAGTATATACATTAAAAAATGCAAAGTGAATACCTGTCCAATAAACGTAGTGGAGTAAAAAATACAACTATTTCTCAATCATCTCAGTCTCCTGGTGAAGTAGAAGTGTAACGTGGCAAAAACAGAGATTAAATTAAGTAGTATTAGCACAGTAGCGTCCTTAAGTATAGTATTGTATTTCCACCACTGATGAAAAAAAATCTCTGCTTAAACAGAAAACATTAAGAAAACATAGTTGAAATTACTTTGAGAGCTAATCTTTTAAGCATGTAGGCTACTATTTCACCAACAGATGTCACTACATACAGTATATTCATTATCCATTATTCAGCATTAACATGGAGCGAAATCCATGTGCACATCCTCAAGTAGTTGAACATTTTAAAGGTTTACAGATGTTTAAGTTCTAAAACAACAGTTAAGTGCCCAAATGAACACTGACACTTTTTGGTTTGTTTTTGCTATAATCATTCTTCCTGTTCCTACTGACCATGAGGAGATGCCTTCATAATGCACTTTCAATGTAGGCCTTCACTACCTACATTTAGGTCAATTTAGGGGGACAAAATCCACAGTCCTCCTTCTGTACAAAATATATTTAAAAGTTTATTTGAGGTTAATATGAAGCCTCAGGTGTCCAAATTAGTCAAATGAAGTCCATATCTTTCTTAGTGTCTTTTTTAGTGCCAGTTTCCCTCCTTTTTGTTACAATCCCTCCACTGCAGCTGAACAGGAAAACACAAGGGATTTTTTTTAACTAAAAAAGGCTGTAAATATGGACAATACCCATTATATTTGACTAAATCAGATGGCTGAAACCATCATTTTATCATCAGAAAAAAAACTTTTAAATACATTTTTGATCACAATGAGGACTGTGTATTTTTACCCCTATCACTTATATTATAAACTCATTTGATCCTCTAATGGTCAGTATGAACAAGAAGAATGATTACAGTGTTCATTTGAGCATCTGTCCAGTATATCAAGACTGACTTGAAAAATTTTGAACCTTGGCTTGGTATGTGTAGTGGTTTCAAGTTTATTGTCATATACTTGTAAGGGTGCAACATCATTACACATATTATGAAATTCTTAGATTCAGAGCCAATGCATAAATTAAATAAGTCAAATAGAATCATAAGTAGCCAACAAAAGGATATGAGAGCCATAAAAAGCGGTCATATTTAATGATTAAAATAAAACAGTATTTACATCAATCAGTCAGACTTAATTTGTATATATATATATATATCTTACAAATATATAATCTATATAATCTATCTCGTGATGACAACATTTTTGTTAATGACATACATAAATAATTTGGCTGTGTGTCACCCAGCAATACCTCATACAATAAATTAGGATAGCCTAATAAATAAATAAATACAATATTTACAGCACAGATTTAAATTAGACAATGTTATAGTAATTCTGAATTCATAGAAAAACATCTTGGGTCTTATTTCATATTTGAAAATCTGCCTGCAGTATTCTATAAATTCAAAGTTTGTTCTTCTATCAAAATGTACTATCTTCTTCCTTAAAAGAGGAAGGAGAAAAAAATCAAACAAACAGCAACAGAAAGCTGAGACCAAGATAAACACAAAAGCAGAACAAAACGAAAGAGAGAGAGAGAGAGAGAAAGTCCTTACTCATAGTAAAGTGCACGGAGTGCCACACTAGGTGACTGTCAGCCTCTAAAATGTTTAAACCACAATCCAATAGCTTCAATTCATTATTCTTTTGCCATATTACAGTAACTTCACTAGTTGGACCATCTTTTTTTCCAAATAGCTTCAAGTTCTCCCTGATTTTATGAGTTAAATATTTCATCTGATATATTCGTTGAACTGTGTCTCTCTATTTGTCAAACAGAGGGCATAAGCGTTTATGACAGGAAACAGCGATCATAAATCTACTCAATTAATAGTGATTATAAGGTAGGCCTAGTAGGTACACATACCTTTGTACATAAAAGTGATGATGAGGCTGAGACTATTAATTATAATGATGATTGACAGCTACCTGTGGAGCGCCCCTAGCCCCCCCCCCCCCCATCTGAAGCCCCGCCCCATGAGGACCCCTCCTTGTTTGGTTTTTTACCATAGCTGAGTGCTGCAGCAAGGCTAGCTCACTTGCATCCGGGCTAACCAGCTACACATCCACGGCATTACCAAGAAGATGCCCCGTCTTTTAACTTTTTAGCTACTTCCCCTCCAGTGCCTCTGAGCCCGAGGACACTGTTATGGTGGCGGAGAATGGAAACGGACGACGTGTCGGTTAGGGAGCAACTTTTCCACAACCGTGTCCGGGAGACCATAGTAAGTGCTGAGCTAACGTAAATGCAAACGTCGGTTAATATGCATATGAGGGGTCACCACTAACAATACGAGCTGCCACCTAATCATTGCGACCAAGCTAAGTCGCTTTACTTTTAATTTGTACGACTCCAAGCGATACATGGTCGTGGCTTTGTCTCATATTTCAGTATTGAACAGCAGCATATGTGTGATAGTGAGTTCAGCGGGAGTTTTTAAGTCACTTAAATGTTTAAAAAAAGGCATGTTTCTAAGTGTTTGATTTAAGTCTGTGGACGTTGATTATTGCTTGGATGCAGCTGGTCATTGAGGCAGCGGTTTGGCACAGGAAACAGCAAGGAGCCTATTCAGCATCTGCGGCCCCTCCATTGTTTTTCTAACGACCTGGGCCTCTTCTCAAATCTTCCTTTCTGTCATGCATTATCAGTCTGCTTCATATTTTCAGCTTTACTCTGCTGTTAATAATGCTTTTTTTCTGTGCTGGTCTCTCTCTCTCTCTCTCTCTGGCCAGGACGGGCTCTGGTTTGTGTAACAGTCCATGTTGAACTTCAGACTTGCCAGACAGATCAGTACAGTTACAGCAGGGCACACAGACACTGACCTTTAACCCTTAAAAATGTACAGTGTGATCTTATGAGCAGTTAATTTCCGTAGATTGGAGATTTCACTGATATAGTGTACCACAAAGGACGATATCAGGCATCTTATCTACTGTAAACAGATGAAAGAAAAAGCCAAATTATACTCTCATTGTATTTCTATTTGCATTTTATATCATGTTCTATTTGCAATGACTCAATCTCAGCGAAGCCAATAAACCTTTTCACAGCAGAAACATACATGGGTGTAACTAATAATGTTAGTAAGGACTCCCAGTTTCATGGCTCTGATACTGTCCATGCTCACTCAGTTGGAAGGGTTTACTGGGACACTTCAAGTTAGTGTTATTAGTTACAGCTGTGCTTTTCCTTCTAGTCAGATGTCTGCTGTGAAAAAGGTATTTTGCTTACAATTGTAAAGGAAAAAAAAAATCATGGGGAAAAAAAATCGGAGGCAATCCGATTATGGACATCTTGTTTTACTAGCAGACATATATTTTAAATTGTCTATTCAATCGCTATCAATTAGCTTAACACAAGCAATAAATGCAGTGCCCACATGTATTCTAATGCCCTGATTTTGCCCTTGGCCCTTTCACCTAAAGACCTAATGCTATTAGTTGACACCCCCTTCTTAAGCCACTAGCTGGCCTCAAGACTTCCAGCTTACCATCTCTTCACAGTGCTCCCTCTCAGGCCGGTCAGCTGCCCAAGCATCTCTAGTTATTAATGGCTTTAGGCTAAGCTTATCTCAGCTGATTTTAAAAAGATGAACATGTGGCAGAAATGTAAGTACCAGCTGTCGTGAGCTAGACATAGAAATTGACATAATAATAGTACTTAAGCAATAAATTGTTGAAGGACAGTCAAACGGTAAAAATGTGCTTGACTTTCAGAAAAAGGGGAAAAAAAAGGGGTGGTATAGATGTGAAGTGACTTTAGTCAGATATTTCATAGCAGCATTAACTGGTGCCAGATTCCTGCAAGTCAACAGCCAATCTTTCCTAATTATAAATAAAGTGAACATGTTGCAATATGTATACTGTACAGTGTGGCTTACCGAGTCTTCTTTTTTTTTTTAAATGGAAGATTAAGCCAAAATATAACCTTGGGAAGATTTGATTTCACAGCCAAATGTTTGTCCTCTTGATTTGATGCAACATTGTAAATCATCTTGCATAAGAGTTTCTGGCAAATGCACTAAGTGCAGATTAAAGAAATTATTTACTTGAGGTGATAAACCACTCAACTGTAGAGCCAGGAGTACACACCCACAGCCGCATCTGAGCCTAGAGAGATCAAGAAGGATCGATGATCAGCAGGATAGAGGGTCACCATAAGATCCTGCAGTAGAGAAATGTGACACCCGGCATCTAGGATATCTAGTCACCCTGAGAAAAAGGGTTTGTAACGTGTTACAAAGTTAATTGTCCATTTCATCTGTGTGTTGATGAGGAAACACTTTCTGTAGTTTGGAGAGAAGGCAGAGGGATATTAATGATGTCATTTTTATGACTACATCGCTACTAAGCTGTCCAATATTGGATGACACATTGCAGTAAAATGATCAAAACTCTTGGCACAACATAGCTGCTCACCCTCTTGAGGATTAATATTTTGTTATTCCTGGCTGTTAAATAAATCTTGAATGGGTCTTGCCTAATCTATCCTCTTACTTGTAAACAAAGGCCATCAGGCTTTGCTTGAATGCGTTGAGCTGGGCAAGAGGATAGGCGCCTCTGAAATAACACACGCTGAAGGAGTCCACTTGACATTTTGCTAAGACGTGCTGTGCTACTGCCAGCCTTCTCCTCCTTTTTTTTTTTTTTTCCTACGGGGATTACAAGGTTAGGCAAGATGTGAAAACATTTGAGCGTCATTGTTTTTGCTTGTATCAGCACAAAAGATGTTTAGGTCACTCTGTGCATTTTAAAAAGTGCTGCGTGAACCCTGAGCCCTGGAACTTTGTCTTCAACACAAAGATGTTCCTGTGGCTGCTGAATTTCTCTTTAACGCTTTTCTCGGTGGCCTGCCATGTGCTGCCGGATCCCAACAACACCGATCAGCACGTGTCCTCACAAACGTGGACCACAGGGTGTTTATTCTGCCCCTCCACCTATTTCTCACCCAATACCCATCCGTTGTTCCCTGTTTTTCTTTTGTTGGATTAACCGCAGCAAGCTCCTTGCCAAATTAGACGGTATTATTGAACAATTTTGCAGACTGAGCTGATTAGTTGTTATGCATGGTCCATTGTTGTTTGTATGATGCAGCTAATGTGTTAGCAATGATCATTCCTACTTTCACAGTTAAAACGCTGTGGCGTATTTCTCAATAGACTTATGTTTAGTTTGGAGAGTTTTATAGCTATATGCAACATTTAAGGCATGTCGCAGTCTTGTCAAGCAGGTCGAAGTACAGTGTGACAACGAGACATGTTTGACTTGCATAATTGCTTGTCCCTGTTTAAAAACTTTTTGGGCTCAGTCAGGGAGGCGGTACTGAGAATATTATAGATGCAATAAAGCAGAAAAGGCTTCTGATATCAGCAGTTGAACTTGTCTTATGGTACATGTTAACACTGATCTGCACAAATGAGACAACAGCTTGTTCTTGTTTTCTTTTTACAAGATTTAGTCTCTGTTCTAAAGTGGGTCAACCTCTTGCAACTCCTGTAGTCAAAGGAGGGGTCCATGGTTATACCCCGGCCCCATTTGTTGCTGTACCATATGTCCATGTGCCCTAGTGATCCATTATGAAATGCTCTTTGTCATGGATTTAGATGAACAAATACACTGATGTAAATATACTCAATGGTCTCAATGGTTTTGATGTGTCCCTCTACTTTTTCAGGACTTTTTGTCATTCACAGTGCATGTGTTGGATTATACTACTGGAACCAACTCGTAATAAGATTGACTAATTGCTTCTTTGTTCTTGTTCCTGAGAACTCATTTTGTTTAAGATTGTATCATTTTAAGAAACTTGTTTTACACCTGTGGACATGTTGTCACATTTCTGCTATTCTCCAGAGAGCCTCTCTGTTTGTGTTTGCTGCTTTTACCTCAGAGACAAACTTCTACATCCTGCTAACTTTACTGGACTCCCTCTGGTGTGGCAACATCAGTCATGTGCATCTGTCAGTCCAACATGTTGTTGCAGAGTAAAATATCTCCACTTGATATGACATTTATTACAGCCATGTTCAGTCCAAAAAGGATTGATCCTAATGATGATGATGATCCTGTGAGTTTTCATTGGTTATGATTTTTCACAGTTATTAAGTCAACCATTTGGTCAAGAAAACACCCATCACAACATCCTGGAAGGTGACAAATGTCTTATTTTGTCTAATTAACAGTCCAAAATCCCAAAATATAAAATTTACAGTTATGTAAGACCAAGAAAAGCAACAAACTCTCACGTCTGAGAGCCTTGAAACAGTGAATGTTTGGCATTTTTGCTTAAACAATTATTTGGTTATCAAAATAGTTGCTGATCAATTTACCCTTGATCTGCTAATCGATCAATTGACTAATTGCAGCTCTAATTTACACATAACTAATATGCTAACATGCTAACACAGCTGATGCTTTGACATCAAATGGGATGAATGGTAGAGATGGGAAAGACTCCCACTTCTACAACTTCATAGTGTTCATGTTAGAGGACTTAGTTTGTCTAGTCAGGGTTAACAGTGCACTGATGATATATGACCCAGTACTATAACCAGTGAATGTGGGTTTCTGGGCCCTTCTGTATTATGAATAAATACGATAACTAACTGTGACTTGAACATGGCATGACAATGAAGAGCTGAGCCAGACTAGTGTGGGGTATCCTAAAACTGGATGAAATGACCATTGTGCAGAGATTTGATTTAGATAATAGCATGTCCTTTTTTCTGATGTTATCTTCAGGCCAAACTTTACATTTTTGCTCTGTAGTCATTATGATCTGGGAATAGTAAAGTCATCAAGTTTATGTCCATAGAACAGCTTTGTTTTGTAGCGTGAAATGAACATGCATGAACTTCAAGGGACAGCAAACACGGCCGTAGACTTTTACATGTGGATAGTAGTTAACTAGATGTCTGTTTGTCTAGGAGAGGAACTTGTGTTGAGGTTTAATTTCTTCTTTGCACAGGAACCTTTACTGACTGATATGCTGCGGCACAGAGGAGTGCACACATCCTCTCCCACACAATGGTGTCACTGTGTCCTTGAGACACAAGTTTAGCGTACAGAGATATGTTTGGTATGTGTCTCTGAACTCAATGTCCAAAAATTCAATTTGTTCATTTGAGTGTGTGTCTGAGCAATGGTTAAGTGTTTACAGATTGTCCTAGACTGAATTAAGAGTCCATCTAAAATGCTAAGGTGTGGTTCTTTACAAGTAACTGTTCTTTCATATTTTGCATTATGATCCTACAAACGATTAAACCACAGCGTGGGGGGGGGGGGGGGGGGGGGAATTGAGTGTTATGTCAGACAGTGATTTTTGCATGGCTATCTGTCACTGGTATTAACCCTCTTTTCTTTCACTCCTTTAATCCCTCCCAGTATATCACTGTCTCCCCATTTCATTCTTTGTTTGAATGAAGTGGTAATCTTCAGGCTCCATCTGTCTGTCTTGGCCTTGGCAAAAAATATTTGCAGCTACACCCAGCCTGTTTTCTGTACTTCTTTCTGTTAATCTGTTCAAAAGAAAATATTCTAAGAGACACATGTATCATAGCTGTGACTGTATGTTTGCCGTCACCGTGACCTCACCGTGCCTTTCTGTTCTCTCTCTACTGGATCATGTTCTTGGTATCTGTGCCACATATCCTCCCCCCACTTTTAAGACCTTTCAGAACGCATAGATCAGATATTTGAGCCAACCTAAATAAATATGTTGCTCATCAGTTGCGCTTGACAGAACAGGACAATATGTTTACAATGCTTCACTTTGTTAGTAATGATCTGCTTTAAACAAGTAAAAGAAATGACACTATCTCAGTTTTTAGTCATGTTCTCAAACATGAACTGTACAAAGTGAAAATGACACAAATAAAATTCCTTTCTGTCTCTTCTACAGATCTGTGTACTCCTGTTTTCATGCCTTTACATGGTGTGCTACCTCATACTTACCCACTTCAAGAAGACTGCAGAGTTTATTACAGGTGAGTTTTTAAAGTCACTCTTCTTCCTGGATTTTAATAGACGCACCACATTAACGCGGCACTACGAGGAAAAACTTCCATCAAAAGCATCTGAAGAATTGCCGGGAGGAGATTTGATGGTGTTGACAAGCTGACTGATTATATGTTATGGATTGTTTTTTTTTTTTTTTTTTTTTTTTTTTTTGAGTATGAAGGCCACACTTTTCAAGCAAGCACATGTTGGCCTTTCTATTTTCAGTAAATACCCTCTTATTTATAGTTGGCGAGGAGTTGATGCGTGCATGAGGCAAAGGGGTCTTGTTTTAGCCTCATTTGAAACTTCATTGGAAAGCTCAGATAAATTAAAAAAAAAAAAAAAGGAATGTTGCCCATTTTATGAATCTTACTCATGTTATAAACATAATTTTCTTAATGGCATCATATATTTAAAGAATAATTTATTGCATAAAAGTCTAAGTTATATTCATCTATACATTTATGTGTAGATATTTTTACATCTGAATATTTTTCTGCATTTGTGTACATATAAAATATGGCTTATGTTTACACGCTACCATGATTGCAAAACACTACTGATGGCTTTGGACATTGGCTGGAGCAGCCCGGAGGTATAGAAGGAGTGTTACGCAACAAGCAACCACCTGTTCAGGCAGTATTCCTGTGGATCAGGATGGTGGGGGGCAGTGAAGAATGTTGCTACAAGATAAACACAGAGTTGTACTTCTTGAGTTGTAGCTTAAGTCCCCTCTACATAGACGAAAACATCTCACACTGGATCCTTTGAGCAAACCTATACAACCAACATCAGGAAATTTAGTTTGTTGTTGTGCTGAATCACTGGCTTGTATTGTTTAATAATGTAGACTGGTACAATATAGAAAAATATGTTTTGGTCCACATATTATTGAGAATTAATGGCACTATAGTTAGTTTACATACAAGTAGAGCTGCAAGAATTTCTCAATCGATTAGTTGATCAGTAACTATTGTGATAATAGAAAAACTGTTTTAGTAACTTTTGTTGGTTCCAAATCCTGAATTATGGGAATTTGACGCTATTCTTTGTCGCACATAATCATAAACTGAATATCTTTGGGTTTTGGACATTTGAAGACATGGGCTTAGGCTGGGGGAGATTATAACTTGCATTTTTTTCAGAATTTTCCATCATTTTATAGACAAGGCAGAGCAAAATAATCTGAAGATGAATCAATAATGTAAATAATCATTAATTGCAGCCCTACAAATGAACATTTACATTAGTATAAGTGTAACAAATGTACTTGCATCAACAGTTTATTCTCTATTATTAAAATAAAAAAAAATCCTCTTTAAAGTTCTTTGGGGTTACGAGTCTGATGGTTACATAATAAATCCAATAACTTGCCACTATTGGAAGCAGATGTAGGATGTCCAACTAGGCAGGTCTTTCTGCTCCACTGCGGCTGGGCGGGTTGGAATCTGGGGGCTAGCCAGCCTTTTTTTTTTTTTTTTTTTTTTGTTTCTTGTTTTTTTAAGAAACCTGCTATGCATTAGCTCACCGTTGTAACTGTTGTCTGTGTGTCAACAGCAGTCGAGCTGTTGTGCCCTGCAGCTAAATGACGATTGTGTAATACCATTTGACAGAGTTGTTTTTGACGTTAAGGAGATAGGAACCTTTTTTTTTTTTGCTCCTCAAGCTTTACCTCAGTATTAAATATCTATGTCAACATTTGTTCAAGAAGGAGTGACTGTACAGTGTGCACTGCTGTACATTAATTAGCAATGTACAGCAGTTCTTACAGTATAGTTGTAGACATCTATAGCATGTTGCATGATACTAAACAGGTTTTTAGGGTTTTACTGAGTATTTTGGGCATAGACAATGTTCTTATTACTCCAATGTTTGCAGTTCTCCTGCATTTGTAAGGTAGTTTTTACAGGAGACTCTTGGCCTTGCTTGAACAGAATGTTCCTAACATGCTCTCCCCCCACTCGCTCCCCACTTGAGGCCAATGAAGCTGCAGCTTTTTTCATTCTCATATGGACAGCCTCTACTGCAGCTTTCCCCTATACGTGTGTGTGTACCACAGTACAAACACTCCCCCCACGACAGCTTTTACCTCTCCAATAACAACACAGACTTGATGCCTATTAACATTTCAGCACTTCATCACACTCAGAATGTGTTTTTAAACTTTCTTCAATTACCAAAGTTGCAAAATAATTTGGTTATGTCCGTCAAATAAATAGAGGAAATGGGGAGAAAATAATTAGCAAGTCAGTCACTTTTCTCGTAATAGATGTAATACTTGTTTCGCTGTTATTTTTCAGATGATATTGAAGATGCCACCGTCAACAAAATTGCGTAAGTATAAACCTGTAATGATTAACTGACCCACAGCAATCTGTTCTCACTCACTCTGATTACAGTCAGTGTGAACGGTTGAGCAGATGCCTCCCTCAACGTGACATGTGTAGTGGCCCAAGGCTCTATGACTGTAGATTTATTGCCCTGTGTCATGTGTGCCTGCCCGTGTGTTGATGTGGTTGCCGATTTGGATAGGACACGCCAATGTCTTTCTGCCCTTTGTCCCTACACGCTGGCACTGCATTACCTTATCCATCCTAGCCTTTCACCTAGGCTGTGCTGCAAGGCTGAGGCTAAATACAAACACACACACTCACAGCCTGTCTTTTGTTCCCCCCTTCTCCTAGGCTGTGGTTGTGTACGTTCACCCTGTCTGTCGCAGTGTGTGCTGTGCTCCTTCTCCCCATCTCTATTCTGTCCAATGAGGTGCTGCTCACCTTCCCACAGAGCTACTACATGCAGTGGCTCAACGGATCTCTCATCCACGGTACATCTTATCATATTTATTAGTCGACAACACCAAAGCAACAGTGGATAATTGTAGAATTTTGTCACATAAAAGAGGACATTGCTGTTTTAAAACTGGATCAAAAACTTGAGATTTAATTAGGATCACTGGTAAATCAATGCTACACAGGCTTGTGTCTAAACAGCTAATTATTATGGATAGAGTGGCTGTGATCTGACTGGGTGTATTGTTTGAGGGGGAAAAATGGTCCAACTGTTTACAAATAGCTGCTGTTTATCTCAGTCAAGTTCTCCAACTCCACTGCCAATGTTTTTTTTTTTTTTAATTAACCGAGATGTAAAATAAAGTCTTAAAATTAATCAGGCCTATAATTTCTGAGAGGTGAGTTATAGCCACTTCCCATTTTTATTGATTTTGAACTATTGCGACAACTTGTTTATTAACACATTTGAGGCAAGCCAGTCTTGTCATACTACTTGGCAGGGCTATGCCACACCATGGTTTACTGTAGTACTGCCAAAATGCTTTGCTGCAATTTTATCCTAAGACAGGTTTGCAGTGAAAAATTAATATTTGAAAAATGTACCTCCTCTTCTCTGTCAGGGTTATGGAACCTAGTTTTCCTCTTCTCCAATTTGTCCCTGGTCTTCCTCATGCCCTTCGCCTACTTCTTCACGGAGTCTGAGGGATTCGCAGGGTCCAAAAAGGTACCAGCTTTGGTGTTCCAAAACAAATTAATATGACAGCATCTCTGTTTGAACCTGTTGGTAACAGAACATCTGTTTTGTGTGTCTAGGGGGTGATGGCACGAGTGTATGAAGCAGTTGTGCTGCTGTTGCTTCTGGCTCTGCTTGTGCTGGGTATTGTGTGGGTGGCATCAGCACTCCTCCATGACAACATGGCCAGGAAGAGTCTCTACGGTGAGACACCTTCAATGTACCTGATTCTTCAGTGACAACTGGTTTCATAGTTTTTCAATATGGATGCTCAGTCTGTCCTCCTCTGATTTTCAGACCTGTGGGAGTATTACCTTCCCTACTTGTACTCAGGCATCTCTCTGTTTGGAGTATTGCTGCTTTTGTGTAAGTATATCTTAATCACAATTACTTCAGAGGCAAAAAAAATATAGCTAACAGTATGAAACTTAAACATAATCACATCTGTGTTTTTGCCTTCTCAGTGTGCACTCCTTTTGGGTTGTCCCGGATGTTCAGTGTAACTGGCAGCTTATTGGTCAAACCCCGGGTGAGTGACAAACCTAATGTGTAAAATTTAAAAGCAAAAGTAGATTTTACTGCCATGCCATGGATTACTGCAACTCGCTGCACCTGGGTGTTGGCCAGTCCTTTGTCTCACCTGCAGCTGGTACAGAATGCTGCAACCAGACTCCTAACTGGTACCAGAAATGGAGACAGCATTACGCCTGTACTAGCATCCCTGCACTGCCTACCTGTCAAATACAGGACTGAATTCATGGTTCTTTTATTTATTTTTAAAGCCATACATGGGCTGGCACCCCTATACATTTCAGAACGTCTCTGCCCCTACTTCAACTCAAGGCCTCTTAGATCTTCAGAACAGTTGTCTTTAACTGTTCCACCATCGAGGCTGGTGGGAAGAGGGAGATTGTACCTCTGTGGTTGCAGCTCCAAAGCTGAAAGAGTCTTGAAATAGTCTTCTGCTTTTGATCTAGTGTTCCCCTTCCACTGACACTTTCAAGACAAAACTCAAGATGTACATGTTTTCAGTGGCCTTTGATTGCTCTTAGTGGTTTTAGTATATTTATAATCTATTATTTATTCTTTTTTTAATTAATTGATATTACAACTTTTATGCTGTTTTTGTGCAAATATTTTGATATTGCCTTGTATTTTATCATTGCCATTCATTGTTGTTTGTGCTTTTTTGCTTTATTTATACCTTTTTTTTTTTTACTTCTGAAGTCCTTTCACTCGTGACTGTTGTGCCTTTTGCTATAATTTGTACAGCCCTTTGGTCAACTCTGGTTGTTTTTATACTTGCTATATAAATAGACTTGATTTGATTTGATGCTGGCGGCTCTGTGAGGCTGTATTTAGGCACAGTGGTGCTTTGAGCTAAATGTTAGCACATCTTTGTTCAGTGTGTTAACATACTAACATTTGCTAATCAGTACTAAAGTCAGGTCAGGATGTTTGGAATGTCACCAATTTTGCAAGTATTAAGTAATTAACCACAATTTTGGACAAATTACGAAATCATTGAGAGCCATAAAAATGCCCACTTTACATTTACATTACTTTACATTACATTGTATTTGTCTTGTGTCTGTGACCTGTGTTTTTCTAATCGACTTATCCCCCTCAGTTGTTGGAAGATGTAGAAGATACTCTGAGCTGCACCTCATTTGAGGAAGACTATCTCTCCAGGAAACTGAAATGTGAGTTGGTCACCATGAACACACTTGTTTGAATCATTTGATGATTGAGTTTAAAGCTGACTCATTGACTTGTTGTCTCTATCTTGTGTTGCCTGATTGAAGGTGGCGGTACATCATGCTGGGTCAAGCTGAACATGGAGGTAATGAAAAAAGAGTACCAGACAGCCCGGAGCAAACGCATCGCCCTGGGTAAGATTGAGTGAACAGGCTGCTCTCTGCTGGGCTTCTCCCACAGTGAATACAGTGTATAGTTATTTGTTGCTGTACACTCATTTATTGTTGTCCCCAACTTGTTTTTCTCACAGAGATGCGTAGGAAAGCATCCCCATGGCAAAGAAACCTGGGTTATCCACTGGCCATGCTTGTGCTCCTAGCACTGACGGTACTCTTTCTTTTTTTTATTCCTTTCTTCTCAAAGGCTGTTTTTTTTGTTTTTGTTTTTTTTACTCCCATTTATTGAGGCAACTGTTTCTATTTATAATTGCTGTTTATGTCCCTTCAGGTGATGTGTGTACTGATGGTCTGTTTCAATGTGTTGGAGTTGCTCCTCGATGAGACGGCTATGCCCAGAGGAATGGAGGTGAGGAAAGAAATTATAAACATGTCATACTTGGTGTGCAACAGCTTAGTCGTCTGTGCACACTGATGATTGCTGTTTTTATTTATTTATTTATTTTTTGTCTGTGTTTTAGGACCCTCACCTGGGGATGGCCTCTTTCTCCATGTTTGGCTCACTGGGCGCTGCAGTTCAAGTAGTCCTTATCCTGTATCCCTTTTATCCCATTCACCTATGATTGTTTGTTTGTGTCCAGACTCAGCCACTAGCAGACTGTCCTAGATTGACCAGATTGTGTGTGATGTTGATGGCTCATGCTGTCACATTCATACATTTTAAAAATTGATCCTTTATAGTCTGAAAGTTGTTTACTATCTGTGTGAGTGTATCACTCTTCTTTCCTGTGTTGTCCTTAAAATGACTGTCAGCTATCTGATGGTTTCCTCAGTTGTGGGTTTCTATAGCTCTCCTCTCTTCACTAGCCTGCTGCCTCGTGCACAGGACACCAACCTCACACAGGTATGTTACATTTAGTCTTTACATAGATGTGAAGCCCCTCTCAGTAATTACCTCCTTTTTATATTCATGTGATGACAATTTAACAAGTTGGTCTCATGACTGAATATGTACCCTGGTCACTTTTACTAGGTCGGACCTAGTAACACTTCCTATCATTTTCAGCACAAGTCTGGCTTGAATGTTGTCAGATTAATGTAAAGCAGCTACAGCAGAGAGAGAAATGCACTTCTTGTTCTGCCTTGTAACATCACTGTAATGAAATTTAAAAATCTCAATCATCATGTCTTATGTACAAATCACTTTGATAAACTAGGAAACACTGTGAAAGAGCCAACTAGGCTTGAGGAGATTAATCTTCTTATATCAGATCAGTCAATTAGAACTATTTTTCTCCTTGCAGTGCGACTGGAGCAGAAGAGGTTTAAAAATCCTTGTACAACAACAGTAATAACTGGACCAGCACTCCCCCTCTCTATATTCTCAATGAAAAATGCTTTACATACAAATAGGAATTCAATCAGAGTAGCAACTTAATGTTCTGTCATTCAGAGATTTTGCATGTCAGATTTGATATATACATAAGGCTAGAATGACAAAGCAAATCTCAATCTGAAACATAAAAGGGAGGAAAAAGGATTGAAGTCAGTAATGTTACATATTTCATGCCTGAAAAGGACTTGATATTATAGTGAGATATTAATATAAACTGCTGGTGCACTACGTGTACTCCTTTTTTTTTTTTTTTTTTTTTTTTTGTAATAGTAACCTCTGCATTTCTGTTCCATTCAGATAATTGCAAACTGTGTTTCACTTCTTATCCTGAGCTCAGCACTTCCGGTCTTTTCACGCACGCTTGGTAAGGACACCATTGAAAATATTTATCAAATGTAGGGAATGAATATTGTCTTAAAATTTTACTTGTAGTTTTAATAATGCCCACCAGAGGGCATTTGTATGCTATTAATCTCTTAGCTGCCAGTGAGGCCCTGCTTGAGCAGTTGATTCACCAGTGGAACATTGTTATTTGCTTCTATTGTGTCAGGGATCACCCGCTTCGATCTACTGGGAGACTTTGGTCGGTATAACTGGCTTGGGAACTTCTACATTGTCTTCATGTACAACATGATGTTTGCTGGTCTCACCTCTGCCTCCCTGATCAAGACTGTCACCTGGGCAGTACAGAGAGAGCTCATCCGTGCCTTTGGTCAGTCTTTCATATTTTTTTTTATTTTATATATGAAGCAAAACGAAAGTACTGTGCATGCATTTTTTTAGTTGTTTTTTTTTGTCTGTGGAGGTTGTGCTGAGCTGAAATACATTACACATAGTTGTGTCATATGTTTTCCTCCGTTTGGCCTCATTTCCCTATGGGCTGGTCTCTTTTCCTTAGATAGAAAGAATACAATTCTTTCAGGAAAGCGTAAAGGGACAAGAGGAGAGTCAGGTCCCCTTGGGGACCTTCAGGCACACCGCCCTAGACCCCTCGCAGCACACACACCCTCTAACCCTCCACCCAACACAAACAAGCACTCTGAGCATGGACACGCCAAACACACACACATACAAGCAGTCCCCTTCCTCATAGTACAGATAGCATCTCTGCACTGTGGCAGCTCTCCTGCACTTTCCCATTGCCTCCCAACTCACTTTTGTTCTGTGATTAATAGACTTTCATTTCACCTAAATCACTAATTTTTTTTTTTTTTTTTTTTTTTTTTTTTTGAAGCTTTGAAAGTTTTTGTACTCCACCTTGTGATTGTGCGTAATCTTATGGTCCTGTCCTTATGGTTCTTTTTTTTTTTTTTTCAGGTCTCCACAGACTGCCTTTAACTGTGTCACGCTCCACTGTCCCCTTCAGACTCCTCCTGGCCAGTGGACTGTCTAAAATCCAGTGACTTTTTTTTTTTTCTCCTCACCACTGCCTCTCTTAACCTTTTAGAAAGTGAGCCACTTCAAATGTGCTCCTATTGGATTAAAGGCATTTGCAATTCAGCCCCTTTGCCAGCTGGTACAAGGGTCAGGTCGGCCTGTGTGAAGAGACTTGAAGGAGACAAGTCCATCTACGCTGTGTCCAGTGGGAGCTTTGTTTGAAGATGTGTTTCATGACCAGTATATCAGGGTCCAATTTTTTTTTTTTTTTGCAGGTATTTGACTGCAAAGACGGCTACTGGTACAAGCAGCTAGCTGAGTCATGGTTATGACTGGAACAGGGATTAAAGCCATATCGGCAGTGCTACCATAGTGGACAGTGACAAAACAATCCCCCCATAGAGGATCTTTTGGATAGCCGTTGCTCTGATGACACATGTGAAAGTCAGCAGAGTTATTTTGAAATATTATGCTGTAGCTGTGACATAATTTCCCCTTCCTGCTCTAGGTCGATTCAAGTGTTCTCTCTTTCTCAGTGGCTTCCCCACGCTTTCCTCTCTTAGGTTGTACCACTATTTTAAGATTGGGAATCTTACTTCCATGTGTTCGGTGGTCCAGTCTGCACCAATGTTGGTAAATGAGAGGAAGTTGTTATTGGGAGTAACTAGGACACAAAGTACTTTGTCTATCTATGGATCCACAGGTTACACAGAGAATATGAGGTTGAAGTAATAGTCTGGGCTAGTTAGAGTTGTAGAATAAAAAGCATTTTCTGTGGTGGTTCGTCACTTTGCAGGGTTTTACTTTTGTACTTTTGATGACAGTAAACTTACTGAGTCACAGTATTACTCTTTGATTTTACGAAAAATACACTACAACGAAAGCTTTACACTTTGTCTTATGCAAGACCTTTGAATTTCATGTGACACTCACTAGGAGAACCTTGTGCCTTAGACCAATCAAACTGTGAATTATTAAGAATTTGTGTGGGGAAGTGCAATATATTGTAAGTAAAACTTCTAACCTTTTAAACTTTACCAAAAGTAATTTCTGCTTTTGGTAATGTTTCAATTTCTGTCAAGTATTTTTCATCTCCGCCCTATTGTCTTGGTGAATGTTTAGAATAATTTTGGAATATTTTCAAAAGGCAAATGTGACATCTATTCATGCAATACTTTATGGTGTCCATTTTTTTAATAACTTACATTTTATTGTTTTTATCAGCTGTATCTCATCATTCTCAGTGTATGGTGATCCTGCGTCACCTTTTGCCTTTGCTGCTGTATCAGCAGGTTATTAGATGTTAGTTTGACCAGCAGGGGACAGTGTCTCTCAAACCCATCAACAGCCTCTGTGTTGTGTGAGGGTCCCTCTCTCTGGTTAGTTATTATTTAGATATTATATATGGAGCACTCTGAGGTTTACTCTTTTCACTTTTTCTGGGAATTTTCTTTTGGTTTTTGGGAACAAAAAGTTTATAATGTATTTTTTTTATCATTATTTATGGGCATTTCGGGATCTATACTTCACATGTTGAGTCGTTACTCAAAAGATTTAAACAGTTAAAAATGTTGAATGTGATACAGTTGAGATAAATCTTTAGAGTTGTTCTCAAAGATTAAAAAAATAGTGTTGATTGTTTACTTTTGAGATGCTCTAGTGTTTCAGATTTTCTCAAAACTGAATTTTTAACCATCATTGTTTTATGAGCAGAAAGCAATAAAATTGTCTCATGTTTTTAACTTTGTGTCTTCTTTTTGGATACACATCAAGGTGACTTTTATGGTTAACCGTTCCTTTGATGTTGTTACATTTTACGAAATGTGACTACATCATGACTGATCTAACGTGGCCTGTGGTGGGTGTATGTGACTGGTGTGTGGGTGTCTGTCCTCTACATCCCTCCACCCTTTTGTTGCACTTCTTTAATCAGCAGCAGAAAAAAGACATATTTTGGGCTGTCTGTCAGCGGTGTCCAGCCACGACGCCACTACAGCCATAGCCCACGCTTTCCCCGCTCCGATGCAAGTGCCAGATAAAAAAAAACCCCTGCAAATCAGGAGGAGAAACGACGTTCACTCACATTCACTCCTTCACGTCCCCACCACCCACCCACCTCCTTTCTTCCATCCCTTTTCCTTGCCTATTGTTCATTTCCTCATCTCATTTTTCTGAAGTCAGAAGAAAACCCCAGCTCTTGATTAATTTCTCCTTGATTTTTGTTTGCATTTCTTGTTTTGTTTTGTTGGATGTTTTAATTAAGCTTATTTGGTTTAGGTTTTGTTTTGCATTGTGTTTCCTTTTCTAAAAGGAAATGAACCCAAATGTCGCCGTAACATTACATGCACAGCTGGAGACTGGTTAAGCTCTGAGGAAGTGACACATGAGCCATACATAAGGTGTGTTTGAGAGAAAGGTTAGTGTACTATCATCATGTCTTAAAAGAATTTGTTCTATGTGATTAATGTTTGAACAAACTCAGACCAAAGCTGTCACTAATGGGGTTAAGTGGTGATTCAGAGGGCCAACAAAAACTCAAGTAATGTAATTTGCTGTCAAGTTATTAACTACATGTCTTGGGACGTGACTTGGGAAGCACGTGTTGGACAAAATTTAGGCATTGCTGCATAAAACTAAATGAATATAAACTGTTACAGTAGTGAAATAAAGAGGTTTCATGCATGTTTTTGCATTCAAATGCATTGAAATTCTCCTTGAACTTAAACAATGCCAGAACTGTGCCATTGAAAGTCTGTCTGTCTCCACACTGTGTTACAGTTATGAGAAATTGCGTAGAATTTCTGGCAATGGTGATTTAAGCCTTTTTGGCCTATTGGAGTACAACAGTCAAGTGAATTCAATTATTTTTGTCTATCACAGCACATTAAACACACAAACTACTCTACATATCAATCTTAACCTTGGATTTAGTTGGGGAAACATTAGAATAGTGCCTATCCCTGCAGCAAAATATTAATGGTTGATAGCCATACAATCAAAGTGTCCCAGCAGTCCCATTGGGTAACACACTCCATTGGACTGGTTGTCGGGCATATCGGGGACAAGGCGGGAGACGGGCAGCTTGTAATGGGATGAGATAGGCTATCTTTATTGTCAAAACATAAGAATGAAGGGGGGAAAAAAGACAAAGATTAGCTTTCCTGACAGTCAGCCGTTTGAAGTTCATGCCAAAGTGCATTAGGGGCTGTTATTCCCTCGTTTGTACGCTTGCAAATACAGAACCACTCACAGGAAAAGGCGAGACTTGCTCGCTAATCAACTGATAATGGGTCACACTGTCTGTTTGCCCGCCATCCTGCATGCACACTCACGGCACACTTGCTTCACACAGTCAACTGGCACAGGCATTTGTGACGTCGGGTAACTGTGGGTGAATGGTGTGACATAGATTTTAAGGGACAAACCTATAAAATTTGTGACAAAAGTTTACTCTAAAAGCATACAGTATCTATACAACGTCAAATAGATTTAAGGGTTCAGGTTCACAATACAAGGTATAGCATCATATCTGACCTTTGACCTGCTTGTCCAGGGCCAGGAAGTTCCACCCTTTTCAGTCTATTGTCCACTTCAGTGCAGCATCGCCTCAACCTCAGCTTACTGGTGCTCTCTTTCAAAGGCCATATCAAGGCTGCGCAAAGCAACTTAAACCCTGGGCTTTACATGTTTATGTTACACATTTTACATCACAGTGTGTGGTACACCTGAACTTATCACATGTGCTTCTAAGTATATTCTTACCACGGTGGGTAATCGTCAGCACAAAGTTACAATACATAAGCCAAGAATCATCCAGTGTGTGCAGCCACATCAGAATGCACCACCCTGCCTCTTCCTGCACTGATAACACGGTGAGAGACAGTGGAATGGTTGGTGCAGTTGTGGGCAGAGAAAGGACGGGTGTGTGTGTGTGTCTGTCTATGTGTGTGTTTGGGAGAGGGGAGGAAGGTGGTTAGGTGTCAGTTCCTTGACTTTCCTTTCCCCCACAACCCTTCTAACGGCCTCCATCTAAGGAAGTGGATCCTGCAGAGTGTCTATTCAGCTCCATGAGACAAGACAAACACTTGAGATGCCAAAGCCAGTAATGTTTCACACCCTACATTCTATTTTATAATGAATGTATCCATAAAGAAACAGCTTAATCCTAATTTTATCCTTGGCTGCATTTGCAGTTGTCAAGTATTTGCCAATTATGAGCCTGTTTTTATTGTTCCTGTAGAGAACTCCACAGATGAAGGAAAACCTGGCTTGCAGGTATGTAACCACATGCCCGTGTACAAGCACAAGCGTCCATTTGGAAAGAACAAAGCAGGGTAGGCTAACCCAGGCAGGAAAGATGTCATTTTCAGTTCTGTGGCTTTGCAGGAAACTCAACCATTCACTCAGCCATGTACTCCCATCCTGAAATGGGGGAGTAAATGTTAAGAGCCAGAAGGAGGCAGGAGGGAGGCAGAAGGACTGGGGCACCAAAATAAAAAAAATAATAATAATGACTTTATATCCATCTCCAACCCGCAGATGTTTGCTTCCTTCCTTTCCCTTTCATGTCAGATGGAAATCTCCTTTCTTGTATTGCTTTGATGAGAAGCACCGGTGTGGGTAATTGTGGATATGAAAGTGTTTGTTGCTTTTTTTTGATTGAGTCATTCCCTGCATTTGTCAAAAAGGCTGATGTCTCTCATCTGTGTTGCTCGGGCCAAACTTGAGCATTCCTCTGTGTTTATCATTAGGACAGGAAGATGCAGCTTCGCCTTGCCACCCCTCCCTTTAACATCCTGGGATCTTTTGGAGCCTTCCCTAACAAGGATGCCTTTCCATGGTCACTGTGGAGCTTGGTGACCTTTTGCCTTAACACTCAGGAAAAGCAAATTTTAAGTGCTACATAGATCAGGCACAGTATGATAAGTTCAAAAGGCATTCAGGTGTTCAGTCCTCTTTGGATATTATCAGTGTCTTTATAGTGACTTAATCTGGAACAATCTTTATCATACAATTGTGAAATATCATCAAATATCATTCTGACGCAAAAAAACCCCATGAATATCCAGAAATTACCAAGCAACCCACTCTGTTGTGAGCAGGCTAAAGATTCTTTGACGCAAACTCACAGTGAAGAAGGCCATGATGCATTGAGTCCTCAAGTGTTCCAGGAAGCTGGAGATAGGACGGTGACACAGTTCGACCTTTAATCCGCCATTAATTTCAGCTTCCGTATGTGATTGCAGATGTCAGACCCCTGAGACACAATGATTCCTTTCTTTTCTGCTCCCTGTCAAGCATTATCTGACACATTTTATGACTTCTCCCAGCTATTGTTCTGAGATGGATAAAAATAATATGTTGATGTGGCTGGTGGGTGTTTCCAATGGAGAGGTCTTGGGTGCACTGGGTTCAGGGGTCACATTGGTTCCCCAAACACAGGAAGGCAACACTGTAAGTCACAGTCAAGGGGTGTCAAGGCTGGACACTTGTTTTCTCTCCAAGACCTTCTCCTTCAACTCTGTCTATTAATAACGCAAGTCATCACAGTGAGAGTTAACAGCTGACCTCCTCTGTGGTAGGTGGGATGTCAAACAGATGCAAGGACATGTTGGTTTAAATATATTCAACTGACATGAGAGTTGGGGCTGTATTTGTACTGTATATCTAATATAATGCCTCATAAATACAGTTGATACCTAAATTAAAAGCTTTAAAAGTTTGGTTTCTTGTTGGTTTAAACCGTTGCCAAAACAGTATAATCTATCAGTATTTTATGTACCTTTAAATTAAATACCTTTAAATATTTAATGAGGTGAAGGGGGAGTCATTGTGTTAACACAGTAAGCCAATCATATGTCCTTTGTAAGGTTGAATTGGAGGCGTGTGCTGTCGCTGTGGGAGCGCGCAAAGGAAGGGAGGGCAATCTTGTCCGGACGCTAATAAGACCCAATGGCTGGTGCAAGGTGGCCAGGAGCGCTGAAACGCGACAGAAGACGGTGGACGAAGGAGAGACGAAGGAGGAAAAAAAAATCTCAAGAGAAGCATTTCTGGATGGACAGAGAGGATGAGAGCGCCACAGGAGCGTCCGTAGGAATTGCAGGGGAGTTTGTGTGTCTCGTCAAAGGAGCTGCGTGGAGAGGAGAGAAGCGGTAAGTGAGCAGAACCCAACGAAAAACACCTGCGTCAAGACAAGGTACCTGCGAAGGACGTATGAAGATGACTTTCAGCTCACAGGAGGCTTAAAATCTGCTGATATTTGGTGAAACATTTGAACAGAAACATTTGAAAGCTTATATTTCTTCCTATTTTTAATAGCTGATGCCACACTTTCAAAAACTTTTGATTTGAAACAATCAGATCACTGTGCTCTAGCTTTTGGTCAGAGCAATCATCAAAACAGTACAAACACAAGTCAGAACAATTGACTCTGTACTTTTAAACTCTTTTTAGGATCAAGAGTGAGTAAAATAATAATAAAAAAGAGCTGTCTTTGTTCCATCAGCTGGTAAGTTTTAGTGATAAAGAGTATCAGCACTAAATACTCCATGAGTTGCAATGGACCAAGATTTGACTCTCGCATGTTATCACACACCTGGAACTAGGCTATCACTGCAGGCACTGTGAGCCACTGACTCCTGGGAGCCACAACCCTCCCCAATGAAGCAGTCGTGGTGGGCCCGTCTGGCACATATTGGCCTGCTTGCTGTGTGGACTTGTATATGGCTGGTCCAGGGATGTGGACCGGGCCAGGGGTACGGCCCTCCCCGCTGCAAGCACAGGAAACTCACAGCCATGCACTACAAGCAGTTTTTCCCCAACTTCTCAGAAAACAACCTTGGGGCCAGCGGGAGAGCAGAGGGCAAGATCACACGCAACTCTGAGCGCTTCAATGAACTTGTGTGCAACTACAACCCAGACATTATCTTCAAAGATGAGGAGAACACCAACGCAGACCGCTTCATGACTAAGGTGAGACTGGAGTGTGACGGTTAATCAAGTTCAGTAAGCTTAGTTGAACTGAATGATTCATTGGGTGACTTGTTTCCATTCACGTTGGCGATATGTGATGACTGTGTGGTAAGCATTATGAAATAAACAGACGCTGCAGATTGACAGAATGGAATGAATGAAACAGGATGCTCTCACTGGTGTCTCTTGAACTTTTTCAAGACAATCTCCATGCTGGATGACTGATTTTCTACATTTACAGCTCATACTCTGCCTACCCGGCATGGCACCTTCATATCAAATCATATAACCTCATTCATTGTTTGCTGTACTCTTAAGCTATACCTGCCCTTGCCAGGCTCCTAACACAAACAAATGCCCAACACTGAGTGTGTAAGTTTTAACCAAACATCCCCTCCCTTTTCTTGAGATAAGAAGATCAGGATGTAATTCAACACTACCCTTTAAGAGACTGAGTTCCCCTTCAGGAACACTTCCTTTTAATCTTTAACCAAAGTCTTTGTTATTGGAAATAAAACTATTCCTTTGACAAGTTTCTCAGACGCCCTACCAGGAGAAGTATCCAGGCATGGCATTTAAACTTGAATCACTGATTGTTTAACAGGGATAGGTATCCATATTCATATCTCAAATTCAGCTGAGAAAAGACTATTGGTGGCCGAGAGGATTGAAAATCTTGGCTGGGAGATGGGCAGCTTTTTGACCAAACACATTCAATCCCACTCTTCTGAATATCAACACACAGTTTCTTGACACTCAGCCCGTTTTTGGATGCTGCGGATTTCTGTGATTGTTTAGGATATGAATCTGTGTTCCTTCCCCTCCCTGAGTGATTTTATGTGATGGAAATCTGTGGTCGTATATGCGTGCCCTTCTGATGCCCAGTCTGAGTGTGTGTGTATGTGTGCATTTTGCCCCTCTTTTGCCCAGATGTGAAAGACACTCTTTGTGCGTCATTTGGAGACTTGGAGGGGTCGCCTATACAAAATTCCCGCCTGCTGAAGTAATGGCACCGTTGGAAAAGCGACTATTGTAGTTCCGACAATGAAACGCCTCTCTTCAATGGCATTGCGAGAAAAATGTACCCAGTTTGTTTTCTGTCCCTCTCTCTTTATCACTCTTGCTGTCACATTCTCATGTGTGTGCCCATACATTCTTCCCCTCTGCCCTCTTTAGTTGTCGCACTGCTTTCTTCTCACCCAACTTTTTTCTCCTTCCATCTCTCCCACTTACACCCGCATCTCACCCTCTCCCAACCCTGCTCTCTCTCTCTCTCTCTCTCTTTTAATTTTTTTTAAAATTCAGTTGCAAATTAAACTTTATTCAATCAAATTAGACCACAAGACTTGTCACTTCACAAGTCACAAGTGAATAGGCTTTCAGGAGATGATAATGAGTGTATCACCTCATATGCTGATGTCATCATTTTTCAGCCTGCTATTTTGTGACAATGCTGACACAGTCTGTAACATTATGGCCCACGGGGGTGTTAAGAGTCACTGCTCATTTCTGATCCAATGTCTCAGGGGTGAAACTGAGAAACTCATGCCTGGCACAATCGGGAAAGTCAGAGAATGGCCTTGATTATTCTGTCACCCTGTCGAAAAGGCCAAGGAATGTGCCAAACTGGCTACAGTAGCTTTGTTCTTATTCTCCGATTGTTTGAGCAAGGTTGAGATGGCCTTTAGCAGGGTAGAGGAGGAATTGTGAGATGATGCCAACAGACAAATAATTATAACCTGGGAGCCAGAGACGTGAGGTGTTGAAATACTGGAATCGCTCTTGTCTGAGTTGCACTGAAATCAGGCTGTGCACTGAGGTGTACAGTACAGTCGCATACTGTTCATACCTCCTGTATTCTTAGGCTGTGCTGTTTCCCCCTGTTAATAAATGATTACAAGTGTCTGTCATTTCTAGTGGAGTTGAGTGGAGTTCAGACATGCCTTTCACTGTACACGGTACACACTACGGACCAGGTATAATTATTGTCTTAAATCATCTTTTATATTCTCTCTCTCTCTCTCAATTTAAGTTTTCAAATTATAAACAAAAATATCTGAAGATGCAAGAGAAAATGCTCACAAAACATCTACACTCTGAAAACCACCCCACCGCCCAATGCTTCCCTCCTTCCCCAACAGGCCAGACCAATACATTTAAAACACAGCTCCACATATTCTTTCACAAGAACTTAATTCGTACACATAAAGTGTGCTATAAGTCACTCCATTTTTTCATTAAAACAGTTATTCTCAATCCCTTCAAATTCCTTATTGAATCTATTTAGGTTTAGCTTTTGATATTTAAGAACTAAAACTCAAAGATTTATCCGTCGCTCAAACTTAATACATTCTCAATACGGTTCTAATACCCACGTTTATATTGGATATTTGCTATTAAGCTGAAGGACTACCTGAATGTTTTATACATTATTTCTTGCTATTAAAAAAGGATAAAATATTCAATGAGATATTTGAATATTTTATCTTGGTATAATGAGTAACCACCGGATTCCAATCCTGCACCTAACTGGACTTTGTTTTAGAATAATGTTACTATACTACAGAAATCGAGACATTTTAAAGCTGAAAAATAGCTAATATCAGCCAGTGTATGGGCTGATGTATTGATCAGGCTCAAGTTAATACTACTCCAAACTGAATCTTTTCCCCTGTGTTTCATTCCATTTCTAGCGGTGTAAGGACTGTCTGAACAGGCTGGCAATAGCAGTGATGAACCAGTGGCCGGGGGTACACTTGCGTGTGACAGAAGCCTGGGATGAGGATGGTCATCATCCTCCTGGCTCTCTGCACTATGAAGGCCGGGCTGTGGACATAACCACTGACGACAGAGAAACAGAGAAGTATGGTCTCCTCGCCCAGCTCGCTGTGGAGGCTGGCTTTGACTGGGTCCACTATGAGTCCAAATATCATATCCACTGCTCAGTAAAAGCTGGTAAGTTTAAGCTCTCATAGCTTAACTGTGTACTGTCAAATTTCATTCACTATATGATGTATTAAGACAAAAAAGGAACATAATCTGTTTAGTCATCCTGGCTTTTTCTGCTGATCTTCCTGTAGATCACTCTGTTGCAGTGGAAAAAGGTGGCTGTTTCCCTGGCTGGGCCCGGGTGACTGTTGCTGGAGGGGGGCAGAAGACCCTGTCATCACTGGCTCCTGGGGACCGGGTCATGGCTCTGTCTGAGACAGGCCAAGTAGTGTTCAGCCAAGTCCTCTTGTTTCTGCACCATGACCAAGACAGCTGGTCTACTTTTCTGTCTCTGGAGACAGAAGATGGTCATAGATTGGCTCTTACTGCACATCATTTGGTGTTTTTAGCCCACCATTGTGGACTTGACAGCAGTGAGTACCAGGCTCAGTTTGCCAGCAGAGCCAGAACAGGGGACTGCGTTCTTATCCACATAGCAGAGGGTCAAGTCCATCCATCTCGAATCAGCTCAATCTCAGTAGAGGAAAGTGTGGGAGTGTATGCTCCCTTGACAGAAGATGGAACTTTGTTTGTTGATGGGGTGCTGGCATCCAGCTATGCACTGGTGGAGGACCACAGACTCGCACACTGGGCGCTTGGACCTCTGCGATTCCTTTACTCATTCGACCAGCTACTTTGGGGGGATGCAACAAAAGAACAGCAGACCACTGACAGCGAAACAACTTGCACTAAGACTCCATTGCATAGTAGCACTTTGGTCACAAAGGACAGAGCAGGTGTAGATGTGAATAGCAGCACTCTTGACAAACAAGATGATCTGAGTAGACCTCTAAGAATGGAAATTAAAGAGAAACACTCCTCGCAAAGACAGACATCAAATGTGCACTGGTATGCTAAATTACTGTACAGTTTTGGATCTATATTCTTAGACTCCAACTCATTTCATCCTTAAAAGCCTAAAAGCATAGACACCATACATATCGTGCTGTTCAATGTTACAACTTTGATACATTTACACTAACACTTCCTGTTCTTTTCTTCAATAAATTAAAGGCAATGGAATGGCTTTCTTGCTTTTGTCACCATTGTTGGCGTTATAATCTGTCATAATGATATACAACACATGCTAATACTTAAATGATATTTTATCAGAGACTGAATTTGATGGCAAATTGTGCAGGTTCATGTAAAAATGGTCATGCCATAATGACTGTGTCATAGTCTATTTGTACATCATGTTATTTGTTTTTAATTATTTCAAATATATATGTAAAAGATGTATTATTCTAAGGGAATAGGAATGAATTTTACCACAACAATAGAATCTTTATTTTTGTACTTTCTGAATCATAATATATAAATGTTTCATTTTATTATAATTAATTCCGCTACATGTATTGTACGTTCTCACTTATGTCATAAAAAAAAAATTAAAATGTCATTTTATCAAGTGACACTGTTTTTTCTTCCGAACTGGGGTGAATGTTGCAGATTAAGCAGATTTATTGCTTGCTTCTTCAGCAAAAATGAGTCACTTTGTGTGGTGAACCTCAGACATATGCAAAATATGATTTCTAGGCCTTGTAGTTGGACATTATGTATGTTACAGTGTTCAGGCCCTCTGTGGAAATCTAGCATAACAGGCTGACGGGTTAATGAAAAGCCCAGACGTACTTAATATTCCCCACACTGTGCCACCACCTTGACTTTATTATAGCCTTTATCACTTAGCTCCTTCAAATGAGTCATCAGGTTTCTTAGAAGCTTAGAGGAGACGGCTTTATTAGTGTTCATTGATAACTTTGGGTCATAGCTGTTGGATCTGTTGATGGTGCAGTACAGTACATTAGTTACACCTCTTTGTATTTTGTCAAACCTCATCTATTCTCTTGACTTGTACCCATCTGTACTGTAAGTTACGACTGCGGTTTGCCACTTCCTACTGAACATCTACTCTACTAACAACTTGGCAAAGGTTCATAATGATGTGTAGGGCCTCAGGACAAGTAGTCCAGGGTTATACACCCCCTTGTGGAGGAACTGGTATCCTGCCTATAAATTTGATTTCATATAATTTCCTAAATGTCTTAATACATGTAATATCTACGCTGAATAATAAACTTGAATTCAACAAACCTTGATTTGTATTATAATACAGTAGTATTTTAGTAACCATCTGTGTACAATGAGACATTAATTGTGTCAAGGACTGCATTTTTATAGCGTGGACAATACAAAAATGGAGTACACCACACTATGTTATCTAAACTTTGGACTCAAAACAGGTATGATATGAAGAAAACAATCCACAGAAATCCTGTAAACTCCTGTAAAACTATCCTACAGTTTTTTTCCAAGTACTCTTTAAACTTAACTGTGACAAATTGCACATGGAAAACCAAAATTGAATTCTCGTCTTTCAGTTTATGTTCTGTTGTAAACATCTGTGGAGGTACAGTATTCTAGGGGATTATCCTTGAGATGCAGAAGGCAGATGGGAAAGCACCCGCTCCGCTGACTAGCCAATAGGAGAAGCCTGATGTCCTAATACCACCCTCTATTTACATCCATTGGCCAATCAGTCACTACCTTCCAACTAGTCTCAGCCCCCCAAAATCTAATCCAATCTTGCTAAAGCTGAATGGGGAGTAAACTAATCCTGTCAGGGGGACCAGTAATAACCTATTTTCAAAATGAAAGCCTGCACACCCCTCATCCAGTCCCTAACCATCTAACACATTCCCTGAATAAATATTTCTGTTTGTAAAATCATAAGAAGTCATAAACTGCTGTATGTAAAATACTTTTTAGACACACCTGTACCAGTTGAGTATGTTGAAAGTGGAGCATTTGAATCCATGTGAAATTGAAACATAGGCCAAGTTTTCAATTGATTTTACACCTTATCAGCCAATTCTTTTTTGGTCTGATTTAACCAGTGAACAATTATCAACAACCATATAACTTTCCTATATATGAAACCAATAATTATTCTATTAAATATGCTTCTTTAAGACCTCTTGTCAACTACCATAACTTACTATGTGTGCAAATAGGATCTAGTGATAATTATGAAAAAAAAAACTCTTTACAGATACTGATAAATATGTTTGTTTAATTCATTTAGTTGCAAAGGGGCCTGTGAATACATGTGTACTCACGTTAAAAAAAAAAAAAATTCTTGTAAAAAAGTATAAAGTAAATGCATAGAGGCCCCTACACACATCCATTACCACAAGTTTCAGTTTAGGATCAGCTGCAGATCAACCACCGCAGCAGGTGTTTGTTCATTGCCTGCAGAGCACACGATCTGCTAGGCGTTTATCTGTAATTACCTTTACATTTGAAACATTTAGCAGATGCTCCACTCTGCAGTTACTTGTAAGTATTGAGTTATAACCTCAGTAAGCTACTTACCTGTAACGGTTCAGTATTTTCTTCTGGGGAATGACAGGAGATATACAGTCACTGATGTGGATTAAACCTGTGACCTTCTCTCTATTTTACAGACTGTTACCCAATCTAATTTTCTGTTAGTTCACAGGATAATTTCAGTGACATCCAAGCTTTTAATGCATGCACGTGTCCCATGAATGACATATGAAGGAATAGGTCTTGATTTGAGAAGAGTAAACACATATAAAAGGATTTGCAAGAACTTGGGCTGGGACACACTTTTTGTGTCTTTCTATGTTTGCCCTTATCTGCATAGCAATTGGAAGTTGTTATGTAAGGTATATTAAGATTTTAACATGACAACTGAGTAGCATACACAGTGAGAGCTCAACCCAAAATAACAATAAAGGAAGGGATGAGTTCTCAAACAACTTTCTTGAACCCATCTTTCCTAGGTCATCCACACCACTGTGATTTTCTTAAAGTGATAAGGCAAACAGATGATAATAAAGACCTACCTCCCAATCCCATCCCCCACACAATGTGTGTTATGTTCACCCACAGCATACATTATGATTACTCATAAATTGAAAAACAGATTTTAACTCTGCATTGCATTAGCAAGTAATAATTCTTTTTTTTTTTTATGGAAACAACTGTCAGCTGATCCATTGTCAGAGGATAAAAGGGTAAGAAAGGTGCAGCCTACTTGTCTGGTGGAGGGTTGATAGGGTATATTGTCAGCCTTTTTAACACAGTATAGCATGATTTAAATTCGATGCAATTATGTTATTTAGAATATTTATCCCCATGTCACTTAGTAAAAAATTACAAGTATCACTTATGACAATTATCCTGGAAAGACAAAACAATAAAACCATATACCATTTCCAAATGGACTGGCTCATTTAAGTCATCATCAGTGAACCTGCTAAAACAAAGTGCTGAAAGATTATTTCAGTGCACGGTAAAATTCAAGTCATCGATTATATTTCTCAATCGTTCTCAGTCACTCCAGCCTAATGCGCAATGCAAAACAGTATAGAAGAGGCAAATAAAGATTAAGAAATAAGCCACCATACACATTACTTATAATCAGCGCCAAGAACAATGAACCTAAACGAATTCAGTCACATCATTTAACACAACATATGCGTGAATCCGCAGGCATGTCAAAGTAGCTTTGGTTTTACAATCATAACAATCTAATGAAAAATGGCTTCCCTGGATCCGAAAATCTAATGACCTAATATCTAACGCTAATATCCACCATATTCCAAGTGGTCCGCGCTCTCCTCATTAAAACCCCGTGTCGTGCGTTAAAACACCAGCCTTACACGGCTTTTAATGACTGTTCTCATGCTGTAACAAAATGTACCGATGTTGAGTAATAACATACTATTTTTGCATGCATTATTTTTTGACGTAGTTGTTATTAGCTAGCACAGCTAGCCGCTTGGCGGAACAGCCGTGTGCAGACGCAACGCAGTTCAGCGAAGTGAACAGATGCTAGTGACCCATACAAGGGTACCCATGCAAAGTTGAGCTGCAAATTTAGGTAGATGAATGTCTGCAGTCGACTAAAACTTAAAGAAAAAAATTACACACGTACTGGCGTGTGAGTAAAGTTTAGGGCTGTGATTTTCGGATGCACTATTTTGTGCAAACTTGTGAGATTCCAGCACAGAGTAACGTTAGAAGAGCTAGCTGATGTTAAAAAGCCAGCCCGGATAGGTAGTTTTGGGGTTCACTGCATGAAGCTGGGAAACACTTTTCGGGACCGGTTGAAGACTTGTCTCGGTGTTTCGTAGTCCCCCGGTAGTGTACGACCACTGGACACAAAGCTCAAGTTGCTGGTTAGCTTGCTAACCGTAGCATTATCCATCTAGTTGAAGAGCTAGCTAGCAGCACCGCACAGCCTGCCTTCCGCCGACGTGCACTTCCCCCACTCTCCCTCCAGCCGGCTCGCCGCAGCGTTAGTCCGGTACATAAAATGAAGCGACCATCAGCGTTTTGGGAAGCTGTGTGGCTGTTTGGATTTTGCTGATGTATGAGGAGACGATATTGTTTTTGTGAGGTGAGCTGTTTTTAATTGTGACTTCTTTGAACTTCTTGCAACAGACATACCCAGAGACACACCAACCCTGACCTTAGACCGGGTAACGTTAGCTCCGCTGTCGGTAACATGTAGCTGTTAGCTTCCACCAGATGGATCTGTCTATTTGCTGGAGTACTAGCCATGTTACCTGGGTGCTAACTTCAGGTTGAATAGTGCTGTACGGTTGCTCTGTTAGAGGTCTTTCCCACAGAGTAACCGGTTGACATTTTTACAAGTATGTATTCCTGTGCATGACATTTGATGTATTTCTCGTAGTTGTGCCTCTTCGGGACACTTTGCTGCTACGTCACCATCGGTAGTTGTTACCTTTTCCGTATCAAACTGTCGCCAGTGTGACTGGATAAGGCTAGTTGCTGGAATACAACCAACCCTTTTGAAGTCGATGTTTACATTGAGAAATAGTGCTTAGCGTTGCAATTATTCAACTATAAAATCTCAATAGCTTTTTACCTTGGCATAGTAACAAATAGCAGCAGGTGTTGGTCAACATTATAAAATGAGAACAAATACGATGAAAGTTAATTTGTAACGTTAACCCTTGTAACGTTAACTTAGCTAGCCAGGACGTTAAGACGTTAACGTTAACTTGGCCGTCATGTCATCACTTTTTGCTCTGGTCAACTTAATTTTAGAGACAACGCGTATTTAGTTTGTTTGTTAGCTAACTGTATACAACACCAGTTTTGTTTTTGTAGGACTGGTTAGTCACTTTATCGAAAGAGATGGTGCGTGTTCACTGTTGTCATATACTACGTTTATTACGAACATGTAACGTTACAAAAGGAGACTTATGTTGTGCATAAGACATATTACATTCTGTTGTTAACTGCATGTTTGCTATTTGATAAACATCTTGTGTGTAGGTTAGGTTGAAGTGCATATATCTTGAATTTTATTTGAGCAGTTTTGACTGTAATCTGCTAAAGCTTTCAAAACACCCCTAAATAATTTCGTCAGAGATGCATATAATCTACATTATTATTGGTTTTACGTTATAATTCAGTACACTCCGATCCTAGATTAAGATCATTTCTGATCCTCTGCATTAAAAAAACACCAGAAAAACGACACATCTGCCCCAGTGGGAATAAAAAAAAGGAACAGTGTGTGTGTGTGTGTGTGTGTGTGTGTGTGTGTGTGTGTGAGAGAGAGAGAGAGAGAGAGAGAGAATGTGAGTGTGATAACAGTAGCTCACAGGATGATTTTCTCAGTCTCAGTTAAAAACATTGTGTGTGTGTTGAAACTGATGAAACACTGTGAGTCTCTCTGCTGGATCAAATCATTTCGAAGCCATACTCGCATTTCTTTTCTTGTGCGTCCTTTAGATCAGGGCGTACAGTATCGTATCACAGATTATTCTCTTGGTTGTCTATTTTTTTAAGGGGAGATTAAGGATCATATGAGCAAATATTGTTGAAGCTACCATACACCATAAGTAAAATACACCAGCATGCGAATTCCTAAGCCGATCGGCCTATTTTCAATGTATCGTCTGTTAATGGCATTTGAACGTTACAAACACGATATGGCATCCTATTGTTAGTTGCGTGGATGAAATAATGGTGAGCCCGTCTAGTTCTGCATAGTTTTTTTTACAGTGTTTTTGTCAATGGCGTGAATCTCACAGCGGAACTATGATGTGAGCGACAAAGGTTCTGCACGAAAGGAGCACCGCTGCAACAGGAAGTTCTGCATACGGAAGTTGTGTTTTCTTTGTGTATCCCGATTTATGGTTGTTTTATTTAGGAAAACACAATTTTATCTTTCATTTTTTGTGCCTTTTCCCGCAGCTGTTTCACCGGTTTGGATTATGCATTGTTGGGTAAATGAGTATTTGAAATGTTAAAGCGGTTTCCGATCGATCTTGTTTCTGTAACCCTCGCGCTATTTTCATTAGTTGCGAGAAAGCTCGGTTGCATTAGTGCTAACGTTAGTCAGATTAACACAATGAAATCGGCTAAAGACAGGACATAACATTTCTATGTAATTGTTGGCATTGTAGGTTATAGATCCTTAGATGTAAAAAGTGCTTTTGGATGGGAAGGGAGGTCAGTGTGAACTGTGATGTGGTAAAGAAAGATGTATTTTAAAGGGTTTCTTCAATTATATTGATTAACATATGTTGGCTTAATAAACATGGTCTGTTTTCGTAATTGAGACCTGCATACTTGTTAGCTGTTTTTCTTATGTGAACAAGCCTGAATGCAATGTATGTAGTAAGTGTATTTAGTGTTTTTTTTTGTTTTTTATTTTTTAAATATTATCAAATATATTCTCTGCCAATGTTCATGTCATAGCCTGAGTGACCCAACAAAATGTCCACAGATTGTTTGCATGCTGTGAAATTTTATTACACAACACATCTTCTTATTTAACATTCACAAGTTTATTCTACTCATGTTTTTAAATTGCAGATCTCTGTCAAGGAGGTCAAAATCAGCACGGGGGATGGACGAGCAGAAATCAAACTGCGAAGAGAGTGACTCTGAACCAACAGGTACTGTGTTTGAATTTTCTTCATCTCCAAACTTCATCACATGAGCGGAAGTTGTACCACAGTGTGCTTGTGCTTTGATGTATACAAAAAGGTTGTCACATGTCTCACATTTTGAAGAGAAATGCACACGGATGACAACAAAATCATACTTTCAGTTTTACCACAACAGAGATTTGTAAATGTAAATCATTAGAGGTGATGACAGCTGAACTGAATTCATTTGAATGTTCTATCCCCATGACAGATGAGTCAGTATGTGTTTTAGTGCAAGCCATTAATTCTCATTGTTTTCTTCATTAGTTGTTTTTAAAGTACAATGGTTTATTTTTCTTCTATAAATATTTTCTCTTCCTTATTTTTAGCTGATGACAGTGCCCCTACAAAGCAGCCTGTCTCCTCTGAGGAGGAGTCTAAAGCCCTTCCTGCTGCTGAAGACGTGTCTGGTGTTACTGCAGCCTCTTCCAGCACACCTGTGTAAGTTCTTCATTCACACTGCTGAAGTCTTTCTCTCAAGATGCTGCTCATTGTTGGCAACATCAAAAAACTGAATATTTGCTTGTTTGAGTGTTTTTTTTTTTTTTTTTTTTGTGACTGTACAGAGAGAGTGTTCGAGCATGCGCGCTTTGTAACTGCGTGGAGCGCAGCCTGCATGGACAGCGGGAACTGAGACACTTTGGGCCACCTTCTGAGCGGCCGACCCTCAAGCCATCAGCTTCCCCACTGCCACAGCCTGGGAATGATGACCTGTCTTCCATTGGATTTTCTGACTCTCCCTGTCTGGCGGCGCTCTTTGACGACTCAGGTTAACCTTAAAACATTATACTTCTATTAATGTACAATAAATAATTACTTCTACAATTTAATTGTGCAGGGATGTTGAATTTAAATTTGGTTAGAGATGTTACTGATTTGAGTTTTATTATGAACAGGGGGTTGTTGGGTTCATCATTGGTGTGCGGTGTGGTCAGAGGGAGTGAAGCGGATGGAGAATGAGGAGCTGGAGAACGTGGATAAGGCTGTTATCTCAGGGACACAGCGGGTAAGTGCTCTGTCTACAGATGTGGATTAGATGGTGTCAAATGAGAATATACGGATTAACAGAGGCTTCCTTCACACAATCTTACTTGTTATTATTGGTTTGTTTCAGCTTTGCGAACACTGCAAAAGGCTGGGTGCAACCATTCGATGCCATGCTGAGGGCTGCTCACGGTTCTACCACTTCCCCTGCGCGGCAGCGAGTGGATCTTTCCAGTCCATGAAACAGTTGGTCCTCCTCTGTCCAGAGCACATAGACAAGGCAGAGGAGTTGGGTAAGAAAACCAGGCATCTTCATTAAAATTTTGATGTTATTACTCAGTTAAAATCAATGCAATCAGTTAGATTGGTCCTTTTTATTTAGTTTTCTCTGTCATACTTGAGCACAGGGTGAAAAATGCACAGACATTTCAGCTATGCGTTCTTCAGACTTGACTTTGGCTGCAGACACCCGAGTCGCCCCTTTTTGTTTTTGTTTGAGCGCAATGTTCTTTAATTCTACAATGTTGTTATTTAGGGCATGCTCACAGAACAATGCTTTCTTTTTTTACACTTTATTCGTAATTAAATGTTACATAGATAATGATCAACTGTCATTGTCAACAAACAGCACTGTGGTCAAAGCTGTAACTCATACTGAAAATTCCTGTAAGACAACCAGGACTGTTTATATACTGGACAGCTTTGGGCTGTTCTGCCAAGGCCTTGAACATTTTTATGCTCCTTGTTGTCATAAAATATCAGCTGTCTGCATTGCTTGAAAGTTAGAAAATGGCAATCAAAAGAATATCTTTCGTCTCTAAAAGGTTAACATGTTTTCAAATGTAGACAATGCTCCACTTTGCTTAACAATACAATTGGCAACTTTTTGAAATAGTGTGTACAAGCCATCTAGCTGTTCACTTTCAAGTTGAACTAAAAAGAACACAAAGCATCCTAGTGTGATTTTCTTTTTCTTTTTTACAGCGGGTGAAGAGGCTTGGTGTGCAGTGTGTGACTCAGCGGGGGAGCTCACAGACTTGCTGTTCTGTACGGGTTGTGGCCAACATTATCATGCCGCCTGTCTGGAGATTGGTGCCACGCCCATTCAGCGGGCAGGATGGCAGTGCCCAGAGTGTAAAGTGTGCCAGACTTGCAGGTGAGTTCACCAGTGTGAGTTAAACTGCACCCTACGCAAGAGATTTAGAGTGCTTAACATTTTGCATGACATTTGCATTTCTTTTTTGGCTGGACCGCAACAGCGGAGCCGGCTCTATAAGCGCAATTGTCCATGACTGACTAAGTGAGTAGCTGAGTGATGAAGTTACACCATTGGTCGGCTGAAGTTTGGTGCAGTGAAGTATCCCAGAATGCATTTTGCACCAAATGACCACAGTGGTGGAGCCATGCCAAAAGCTGTTGTAAATTTCACTATAGAATTGTTAATGTCCCTTTCAGGTGAGAAAGTAAACATTTAGATTCCCAATATGTGGTCAGCTTATCCAAATAAGGCAGATGTTTTTGGAGATGTGAGCAGCTGCTGGCCCGGTGCCAGCCGGTCATCTCAGCTGCCAGCAGCCCGACTCCTGAGATGACCAGCTGGTTAACATCCATTGTCATCCTGCAGAGTCGGACTGGTTATCGGGAGCTGGGGCTGGTCACTATATGTGGGCAATGCCTTATGCCTTTTCCTCCCTTGATGTTACCAAATATTTAACCTCTTGTTTAGACAGGCTTTTTAACTGCCACACAAGGTAAAGAAAAGAGGTTATGTATATGTCTCTAACAGAGGGAGGTCTTAATGTTTTGGACTTTTTTCATTCAACCATATCATTAGTATTAACTAGATCTAATGATTTCCTAAAGATTCAGATAGCATGTGGAATATTATCCCAATCTTTCTGTTTAAAAAACAAACAAACAAACAAACAAACAAAACAACATAAACACAATTATTCTCCTCATAGATGTATTTATGGAGTAATGTCAATATCAGAAACAGAAACAAATCATTAATTTTTGAAAAGGGGTTTAACATCTTATCATGTTTATTCCTAATATAGAAGACAAATTCTCTTTTTGTAATTATATGGCGGAAATGCTAGGATGTATTTATTCATTGTCTGTATATATGACAATGTTTTGAGCTGATTTTCAGTTGGAGCTTAAAATATATTTGGTAAGGACATTTTATTTAAAGAACAAAATTAGTTATTTTCAACAATCTTAATTTCTCATGCAGTGAACAATATGTCATTAATTTGCTTATTATTTTAGCCAAATTTTACATTTATAAAATGAAATTGTTGAAGAAGTTCCCATCTCATATTACATTTAAACAAACAAATCTAAGCATATATCTTCAAACATTTCATACACGGTCCAGCCCTTTTAGAGATTAGATTTTCACCTAGTCTTGTTTTAAGGACATTTGTCCTATTTTACTCAAGCTTTATTTCCCATTTTTGAGAATAATGTCTTGATTCTTCAATTTCATAGACAACCAGGAGAAGACTCAAAAATGTTGGTATGTGATGCCTGTGATAAGGGCTACCACACCTTCTGTCTCCAGCCAGCCATGGATTCTCTTCCCTCAGACCCATGGAAATGCAGAGTAAGTCACATTTGCCTTACCTTTTGAAAGTTACTGTGAAAAAAAGTTCACTTACTTTCTGGAGACTGTTTGACACTCAAATGTTTTTATTTAAAAGAGAGGTAGCTTCATGTGGTGCCTTGATCATTTGCTTTATTATCTGTATTTTGCCAGAGGTGTCGTGTATGTACGGAGTGTGGTGTCCGTGGACTGGTGCTGCCAGGTCTGGCCCAGTGGTTTGACAACTACGCCGTGTGTGAGGGCTGCCAGCATCACCGCAGCTCTATGTGCGGCGTCTGCAGCAGAGCTGCCAACCCATCTGTCACTCTGCAGTGCTGCAGCATGTGCCACAGGTTAATACAGTGTGCAAGCGCAATAGCATTCATTGGAAGTTGTTGTCATAAAATATTCCATCTTGATGATTTCTTTTATTGTCTTAGGTGGGTGCACAGTGAGTGTGCTTTACCGGGGGAGCTTCCAGAAGCTAAGTGCATTTGCCTGCTTTGCAAAGAGGATCATCAGCAGCAGCAGCCTGCCACTCAAGCATACACAGCAGAGACACAAACCAGAGAGGCATCTGAAGATACTGAAGGACATGTGCATTTGGTGGAGATGACAATCCAAACTGATGCAGATATGATGACAGAAGAGCAGAAAGACTTATCTGAGGTGACATCAAGACAGAGAGGCACATCAGTGATTGGTCAGGCTGAAGCCACAGTTGATAAAGAAACGCCCATGGAGTTGGGTAAGTCTGAGTCTGACACAATATAAGACAAGACTTACAACATATGCCAGTTATGAGTTTTATTGGACTAGAAAATTTATGTGTCTTGTTTATATCTGAGGAGTGCCTTTTGTAAGTTAACTACTTTTGGCTTCAGGGGTGGAGGCTGCAGTTGTTGAGACAACAGACACTGGGGACACAACCATGGAAGAGGAGCCACAGGTAGCAAAAGAAGAATTAACTTCTGAGGTACCCGCTGCTCCACTTGAGTCTACAGGTAAACTCAGAACCCACTGTGGACATGCATATTTGAAAATGAACACAAAGAAGTACTTCATCATTTGTATGACGGTGTGCCGTAACTAATGATAGATTTGTAAATGATAACACTAATAACCATGCATTCTATATTTTCAGATGTAGAATGTGCAACAACAGAACAGGGAGCCTCTTGTCTACCTGCTGATGAAGAGACAGCAGAAGAGGCAGTCAGCCAGGTGACCCGAGTTACCCCTTCCCAGGACTCTATAGCAGAGACACAGTCTAACAAGCCTACAGCAGAACCAACATCAGTGTCAGAGCAGGGCCCTGAAAATATGGAGGTGGAGAAGCAGGAGGCCACTCCCTCAGTCAAACAAGAAGTATCACCAGAGTTGTTAAAGAGTGGATCTGATGGTGTGCCTATGACAGAACCACTCAGTAAGGCTCCACCAAAGTTACCAGCTTCTTCTGCTTCTGTGGACAAAACAGAGCATCTACCCATGTCTGATCAGCAGGAGAGAAGTCCATGCCAGGACCCCCAGTCTCCTCTGTCTTTATCAATAGACACACAAGAGGCCCTCTCTGCTGTGGACATGGAGGGGAGGCTACTACCTCACTCTGAGGATGAGGAGGAAGAAGAGGATGATGACAACTTGAGAGGAGAAGGGCATATTGTGGACATAAAGCAGGAACTGCTGGAGCGAGAGGTCAAACCAGAATTGCTGCTGGACGAGATGTCCATTATGAGCCATGGAGATGAGAGCAGCAGTGGCTTTCTGGGTTCTCCTGGAGAACCCGACCCTCAGCTCTCCATGGAGTTCGGCCTTATGCCTACTGGCCGCTCGCACACAGATAACCTGCTCACTGAGACTGATGACTCGCTTCCTTTCGAACCCCTCAGAAGCGACAGAGAGAAGGCGAAACGCAGAGGATCCCCAGGCCGCTCACGGGTCAAACAGGTGAGGTCACAGTGTATAAATGTACATGTTTGAGTGATTATGTTTCAACAGCTGACATTTCATTTCAACTCTTGTTTTTGTTTTTGAGACATTGGTGTCACATTGTCACAATGTGACTTTACATTGAAATGTTTTTTTCTCTCGGTTTGTAGGGGCGAAGCAATAGTTTCCCTGGGAAGCGTAGACCTCGAGGGGGTGGTGGAGGGAGAGGGCGTGGTGGGAGGTCACGCCTCAAAGCCATGGCCTCTTGCATTGATGCCTTCTTGGTGAGCTATATTTTATATACCATTCAGATGGCATGTCAGTCTTTCACTTTTATAATATGGTCATAATTACATTTGTCATTTGATTACAATTTTTTTTTTCTTGCCATGTTGTTTGTTCCCTTGTCCACAGCTAAGCATGACTACAGACACTGGAATAAATAAGGAGGAAGATGATGAGGAAGATGACACCATGCAGAACACAGTGGTTCTTTTCTCAAACACTGATAAATTTGTCCTGCTCCAGGTATAGTTCCTGTTGTAGTTTGACATTTTCACTTTTTCTGTGACATTTGTTGTACCAAGAACCACAGTTGTCACTCTTAAACACAATGTCAAACACACTCTATATTTCCTCTGTTTTATTTTTCCTTCTCATGTTCTCTCTGTTTTCAGGATATGTGTGTTGTGTGTGGCAGTTTTGGAAAGGGTATGGAGGGGCAGTTACTGGCTTGTGCCCAGTGCGCGCAGTGTTACCATCCTTACTGTGTGAACAGCAAAGTAAGCACAGTGTTATCCTTTTGATCTTTTTTTTTCATCTCTGTAATTTGTAAATCCAGATAAATTCAACCTGATATCTTCTGTAGATCACCAAGACGATGCTCCGAAAGGGCTGGCGCTGTTTGGAATGTATTGTGTGCGAGGTGTGTGGAAAGGCTTCGGACCCTTCCCGTCTGCTGCTGTGTGATGACTGTGATGTCAGCTATCACACGTACTGCTTGGACCCGCCCCTGCACACCGTACCCAAGGGTGGTTGGAAGTGCAAATGGTAAAAAAGAAAAAAAGAAAAGATAAACTCAAGGAGCACAAAGCTTCGTTCAGCCTTGTAACTTTCAATGGGGTCAAATGGAAATGAATACATGTACATTTGCATATTATGTAAAACACTCATGCCTCAGCCCTGCACTGGCAATTCAGAGGCCTGTCTCTCTGCCTCTTACTTCTGTAGCAACAAAAAAGATGTTACACCACTCACACACATTGGCATCTATATTTTTTTTTAATCTTGTATTTAAGCTGTAGAATTGTTACAATGTGCTCCACTTCTTCTGTGTAGGTGTGTGTGTTGCGTACAGTGTGGTTCCAACTCACCGGGTTTCCACTGTGAGTGGCAGAACAACTACACCCACTGTGGCCCCTGTGCCAGCCTCGTCACCTGTCCAGTATGCAGAGAGAACTTCATGGAGGAGGAGCTGCTGCTGCAGTGTCAGCACTGCGATCGGTGGGTGCTGCTCATTAGAACTACATATGCACAAATCTAGACACAGAAACTGAGGTATTCATTAGACTGCAACTAATGAAGACTAGCGGGGAATAGATTATTTATGTATTTTTCATATCATGAATTATTCCATAAGATCTTTGATTTGCTGTGTGATTTGTTATGAAAAGTATGCGTATCAATGCATTTCTGTGTGCCTGTGCAGATGGGTGCATGCTGTCTGTGAGAGTCTGTACACAGAGGATGAGGTGGAACAAGCTTCTGATGAGGGCTTTGCATGCACATCCTGCACCCCATATGTTCCAAAACCTGTGGGTAAGTCTCAGAGTGATACTATCTCAAAACTGAAGACATGAAGACTATGGTTACAAAAATATTCATGACTATTCTTGTACATACTGATGACATTATTTTCTTTGCTTTTTCCACTTGCTTTTTGCCATTGTTCACAGTAGTAGAGTCAGCCATTATGGCTTCAATAAAAATCAAAGAGCCAGGTTAGTGGATTTTGATTCTTATTTATTATCATAAGCATATTCTGCATGGTTATTTTTTGTTTGTTTGATTGTAGGTCACCTAGATTTGTAATTGTCACTTTACAGAGCCCCAGTTCTACCGTTTGGAGGGTGTATGGCTGACGGAATCAGGAATGTCCCTGCTTCGCAGCATCTCCATGTCTCCCCTTCACAAGAGACGACAGCGTCGCTCCCGTCTTGGCACCTTGTGCTGTGAAGGTGGTTCTGATGGAATGGACCTGAGGGAGGTTGAAGGAGAAGGGGATGATGGAAAAGGTTAGCAAGCTGTTCACCCGTCCATTTGGTGTATGAACAGTTTTCAGGAGTGTTTTTGGCCTTTAATGCAACACTTGGTGCAAACTCAATGTTATCTTCTATATCTAGGCTGTGGGGAGCCCATGGATTGTGACTCTAAGATGGAGAACCCTGGGAGCCCTGAGAGGGATATGGGTGCAGAGGGAGGTGCTGAAGGCATGGCTGACTGCGAGGGTCTCAAAGGGGGAGCAGAGGAGACAGATGACGGCAAAAAAAGAAAGCGGAAACCCTACAGGCCTGGTAAGCTCCCACAATTTCATAAAATAACTCAAAAGCACAAAGTATTTGAAATAATTTATGGATATTTTGTTAATGAATTGCACTAGGAATTGGAGGCTTCATGGTGCGACAAAGGAAGTGTCACACACGAATGAAGAAAGAATTTTTTGCCCAGCTGGCTGGAGAGACTACGTTAGATGGACATCCAATAGAGAGAACCATTGAGGAAGGTTAGTGACAACATTAGACTATCAATTTCAATGTTACAATAAAGTTATTCAATAATTCTCATATTTTTCATCACAGAAAATAGTTGTTAGTAAGTGAGGAGGGAGTTCACTGCTTTAGGGCAGTGTTTGTCAATCCTGGTCCTTATCTTGCATGTTTTAGATGTTTACCTGCTCCAACACATCTGATTCAAATTAACGGGTTGTTATCAGGCTTCTACAGAGCTTAATGATAAGCTGACCATTTTAATCAGGTGTTGGAATATGGAAACATCTAAAACATGGACTAGGAAAGGAAAACACCTCTTTAGGAACATTTTGACATTGGAAGTAAGCTGTTGCTACTAGGGGTGTAACATTACATGTATTCATCCTGAACGGTTCAGTTCAGTATGTGACTTTCCTCAGCGAGGTATGCTCAATGACCCAAATAATTACTGTGAAAATAGTTTAATAATCCACTTACTCTGACATGTGGGACAATAATTCAAGAGGGCGAGTTTTGGACGAGAACGTTTTAGCGGCCCACTACTTAGCTGTAGCATGCTCATGGATGTATGTTAGCCAGCTTAGCCAAGTTACCTTGGTTACCCTGGTGTGTCACTGCCACCAGAATGTCAAACGAGAGCCGCATAACACTGACTGAGTGTCACACTATTATTGAAATTTGCTCCGTTATCTCTGTAGTGAAACAATACCATGTCTCCCTGTTCCCTTCCCCTCTCTGTGATGGTTGATTTTTTTACTCCGCCTTTGAGTGAAGCCATTTAGAACAACATTTGATTTCTGATGTGGTCAAACAGAACCAGTTCTAAGAACCAGTTCTGAGAGAAAAATCTAGTTAAAAAGTATGAAAGTAAAAGTAATGGTTTGATCCCTCTGACTGATATATTATCGTATATGACATCATTAGATTATTAATACTAAAGCATCAGTGTGTTGGCAGCATGTTACTGTTGTAGCTGCTGGAGGTGGAGCTAGTTTAAACTACTTTATTTATATATTTATATATATATAGTAGATCCTATAGTTGACCATAAATCAGCTTAAAAGAGCTGTCAGCGGGTGTCCAGAATCCTTGAAAGAAACAGAAAGGTTGTTTTCCTTTTCCACTGCAGCAAAACTAAACTGTTTCATTAATTGTTATGAAAAAAATTAGCCTTTGTTGGATGATTACATTTTTCAAAATAAAAGACCAAAATGTTATTTACTACCTTTTTTGTTCTGCTCAAACGAAAACATGTCATACTGAAATGTAAATTTTGTCTACTGTTACACCCCTAGTTACAGCTATGGAATATGGGACTTTCTGCTTATGGTCTCTTATCTCTAAAACCATAAGGTTTTGAAATCGACATTTAGGTGTGTGGCAGTATGGATTTTTTTCTTAACCACAATGAAAAAGCAACGTTTCCAAGTGGTTTGGCAGTTAATCATCACAGCCCTACCGACGTTAACTTAGTGTGAAAAATCACCCCTGTCATTCAATTGAGTGAGTCTACTCTGTTGACACAGTGGGGGTGCCAATGCAAAGGGATCAGACAAAAAATGCTGGGTCATTCAGCAAAATAGTTGAAGTTGTCCGAATTTGTGCTGGTAGCAACGTGCCCCCAACAAAGTAGCCCTTTGCATTTTTTAAGGCAAGGCTGTTTGTGGTCTAAATGCACACTCATCATCCCTCACCAGTGGCAGCATGGCCCTATTTTTTTTTTTTTTTTTTTTAATTTTGTGAATGTTGTGAAATAAGGAAATAGAATTTCATGGTTTTATGTCCACAGGACCTCACCCTGATATTGATAACATTATGGATCCCAAACCAGTGGAAGGTGAGGAACAGGCCAAGAAACGTCGGGGTCGGAAGAAGAGCAAACTTGAGGACATGTTTCCAGCTTATCTCCAGGTTTGTGGTCTCTCTATACTGTCTATGCTTTAAATGGTTTTGAAATTTCTGGTATCAAGTGATATAATGTCCATATCTTAAATGTTTGTAATTCACATGCAGGAGGCTTTCTTTGGAAAGACACTTATAGACTTGAGTAAGAAAGCTGTGATGATACCCCCTGGGCAGAAGCCAGGCACATGCCTTGTCCGACCTTCATTACCAGCACCGTCAGGGGTCAAAACTACTTCCCCAGAGAGTAAGAACACTAACTTGATCTGTGAATTATGAAAACTTTGCAAATAATTTGTTATACTGGGTATAGGAAAGGGGAGTACATTGTGTGTAACCTTTGCACTTCTCTCACTAGCTGAGGCCAAGGATAGTGTGGTGGAAGACAATTTTCCTGTCAAGCAAGAAGGGGGTGAGGCCCCCCAGGCTCAGGGAGAAGGTGCAGGTAAGTGTCTGTATGGAAACTCATGCAACTGGTTTATTGTAATGGCATTGAGGTAATTACAGGTTGGTTTAAAGGTACATGTTTTTTAGGAGTTTCTGCACCATCCTCATCACTCAAGGACCAGGTATCAACTGATCTTCACGACTCTGATGCAGAAAAAAGTGAAGGTAATCGCCCTTAGAGGATACTTTGGCACACAGTTTGCAACATTAAGTTAGGGAAAGATTTAATATCTGATGTTCTGCCTTGCATGCTGTTGTCCTTCCGTGGTAGGTCTTCCACAAGGAGTGGAGAGTCAGGACTCTGAGCAGTTCTTCCGAAAGGTTCTGGGAGTGTCAGATGGTTCCTCTTTGGGGGGCATGAAGCCCATCTTGGAGGGCAGTAAGGGAGAACTCAATCGTAGCACTCTGCCACAGAGAGCTCTCCTCTCAGGTCTGTGAAAGGGGATGCCTGCAGATCATATAAAAACATTTTTGAAGTTTAAAATTCTATTTGTCGTATGATTGAGTATTTTGTAAGGACTAAGTATGCAAGTAAGATTTAAGTGAAGTTCAGCTTGGAATTCAAACATGGAAAATCTCTTGCAGGGTCTCTGCCCTCAGCTGGAATGATGGATGCCTTTCCTGGCCTCTCTCAGTCACCGTTCTTTGACATGCGGTAGGACTAATACAAAATTGCCTAGTACATTTCATTTTACTATAGTATGTAGTTTTGCAACAATTTTATTTAAATTTTTCTGTTCCTGACATTAATATCTGTAAGCCTTTTGTTAAGACGGTACCCTCTCATATGGTTTACAGGGACCGAGGAGGGCTGTTCAGTCCAGATGGGGGTGAGGAGAGCCCCTGGGCTACTCCCTCAACCCCAGCAACTCCCTCCTCCCCACCAACCCCCACTGAGACCGAGGGTGATGGCCTGTCATACAACCAGCGCAGTCTCCAGCGCTGGGAAAAAGATGAGGAGCTGGGAGAACTCTCAACCATTTCCCCTGTGCTTTATGCCAATACCAACTTTCCCACTCTCAAACAGGACTACCCAGGTGAGTATGGAAGAATGACTATACAAACATGTTCAACCTATTATTAGAACAAACAGTTATGCTTTTTCAAAGTATAGGTTTATGTCACAGTTGGATATTTAGCTGCTGTTTCATGTTTCCCCTGTCAGACTGGGCTAGTCGCTGTAAGCAAATCATGAAGATCTGGAGGAAGGTGTCAGCTGCTGACAAGGTTCCATATCTGGTAGGTTTTTTTGTTTTTTTTTGTAAGTAAAAAGTCTTCCAAAGATAGATTTATATTAACTTCACAATTGTTTCCTGCAGTTCTGTTGTAACAGTTTCTTAAAATGTAGTCAGTGACAGCAGGTACTTTTGGTTTTCTGTGTTTGATCATATTCTCCCTAGAGGCTATTGGTACTACTACTCTCCCCTCTATGTGGAAAGCCTCAAGGGATAAATGGATAAACACAGAAATACAGAAGACTGACTCAAACTCAACTCAAATTTGAAATGTCTGTTACAGTGACATCATCACTGGTGGATACTGTTTATTTAAAACCTCAAAGAGAAACTGGGCATTAGGACTATCCAGGTTCAGCCTACACAGTGTGTGATGTTTTAGCCATTAAACAAAACTTATTATTTTTTGTTACAGATAAGTGAAAATATACTTTTCAGTTTCTCAACATTCTTATCTTAATATTTAATGTTTATTCTGTAGCAAAAGGCCAAAGATAACCGAGCAGCTCAGAGGATCAACAAGGCACAGAAGGTGAGTTTTGTATTGTCAAGTTGAATTAAAGGTACCAAATTAGAGTCCTGCACGGCTGTTCATGTTTCCTCTGCACTCCCCTCTTCTCACAGCAGGCGGAGAGTCAGGTGTGCAGGCCAGTTAAGACGGAGCCAGGTCGTGTGAAGGGAGAACGGCCCAGTTTACACCTCCAGATCCCTCCACCTTCAGGCTCTACGTCCATCTCTTCCCAGCCCAGCTCTGCAGGAAGCCCATTTCCCTTCCCTCCAGATTCAGGATCATCCTCTGTCTTTTTCTCAGATGGACCTGTTAAGACCCCGGGGTCAGCTGAAATCCGGACAGATCCCTTGGCTAAGCTTCCTCCTCAGTCACCCCATTCTCACTCCCACCCCACTACACCCTTCTCCTATGCTGGGGCCAGCCCCTTACAGGCCTCTTCCTCAGGTTATTCCGCTTCCGGCCCACAGGGTCCTCCTCAGGGACGGCCAGCCAGTCTTGGCCCCTTTGACATGCAACCAGGAACTCCTGGAACCCCCAGACGGGCTCAGCAGGTTGACCCCTACTTCAGATCACAGCTGCAGCAGCAACAGGGTCATTTACCGCAATCACAGCAAGGCTCTCAGGAGTCCCTAGGACCTCCAGAAAGTCCTCATTCAAGAGGTGCTGGGCTTGGGGAGTCGCCTATTTTCTCGCCACCCCACAATTCCCACTATGGAGACCCTTTCAGAACCCAGCAAGGGATGGGACGGCCAGAATATGGTTCAGCCCCATCACCCTCTGCAGTGGCGTCCTCACCTGCAAGCACAGGGCAGTATAGGGCTGATATGAGTGCACCTTCTCCTCGCTCCTCTGCAGTTGGAAGACCTGACTTAGCTACTGGCTCCCCTGCTGGAATGCTGGACTCTGGGGATGGTTTATTCAAGGCACCTATGACACCACGAATGCACCAAGGGGAGGGTGGGACACTTCATCCTGGAGCTTCCCCTAGCCACCACTCTGATGGCTACAGGCAGTCTCCCTCTCACCCTTTCTCTGACCCTCACACTCAGCCACCATTAACTCCAAGAACGCAGTCAGGTGATAATTGTTCTCTTGGGCCCCAGAGACACCCTGTAGCTCAACAGGAACTGTGCCCTAGAGTCTCTTCCAGCCCACAGTCCCAGGGCAGCTCTCAGTCTCCTCACACTCCTGGTGGCCTCTCCAATGATGCTTACTCTGTCCAGTCTCCTGCAACCCCTCGTTTCCAGTCTCCAGACAATTGTTCTCAGCCACCTTCAAGACCACAATCTAGAGACCCTTTTATCCACAAACCACCTCGTCCCATCTCTGTTGCCCCAGAGGGAACTACTAGTTACAAAGGCTCACCTCATCCTAACCAGCCACCTCCACCCCATCCCAGCAACAGTTCCATAGGGGATCCTCTCTCTGGTAAACTGTCAGCACCTCCTCCTTTCAGCCGCAGCCCCAGCACAGGAGGGTTTCAGATAACCCAACAGCAGAGTCAGATGGTCCAGGGCCAGCTACAACAACCACAGCCACAAACTCAACAGACTACAGGAGCAGATAGCTTCAGCTCTAAGGGGCCACCTCCTTCTGGATCTCAAGAACTATCAGCTGTCCGCCCTCCAGAAACACCTCATCAGGCAGCTCAAGAAATGCCTGACATTTCAGCAGTGCAGGACCCTGCATTAGTGGGCCTTAGCCCCTCTGAGCTGGAGAAGCACAGACAGGTATCAAAGTATTAGCCAGGGGACAATGATTTTATGCAACTTCTAGATGTTTTGCTAATCTGTGTCTTTTGTGTTCTTTAGCGCCAGAAACTAAGGGAATTCTTAATCAGACAACAAATGCAGAGAAACTCCATTAGACAAGAAAAGGAGGCAGCTGCTGCTGCTGCTGGCAGTGCGTCCCCTGGCTGGTCTGGAGGAGAGATGGGTGCCTTTCAACAAGACAAGGCCCACAGAGCACCACCACCTTATCCACAGGTACACGCATTGGGCCTCATTCACAAACAGTTCATATACAAATCTGTGCTTAAATCGTACATACAAATGTTTTAAGCACAGATCTGGCATTCATCAATATGTTCTTATCTATTCTATCTAATCTATTCTTACTCTACGAATAAATTTAGAACTGCCTTAGAACATGCATATACACAAATCCTGAATGTCCTATGGTCTTAAAAAATGATATAGTCAATATTTACTGTTTCACATACGATTATCATACCATTATTTAAAGAATGGTTGGGCCTAAATATACAACATTTAAAAGTGTGAAATTGCTAATAATACTCAATTTGTTTACTAATTATAAAATGAAAAGCTAAGATGTTGTAATTCACAAATCATCATTATAAATGTAATGAAATTATTAATATATTAAAATCGTCCTGTGCCCTTTTTTAGATGACAATAGCTCATATTTCGGAGTTTCCATATTAGAATGTGACAGCGATTAATTTCCCCCATCAGATTTGGCTGTGATTTATGCAGCTGACAGTTCAGTAGTGGCATAGGGAGGGGTGCTCTGCTTTCACTACTTCACAGCCTGCCGTGGACAGAGATGAAATGCAATTCGCACCTAGAGCAGCAATAGAGATTTATTTAGATCAATTCAACAGGTCTACACATTTACCAACATTTTATTTTGTTATGGACATAGTGGTGCAGGTAAGCAGGCTATATTCACAATCAGATGGTTGTACCAATAACATGGCTTATCTGCCAAATCTGCCTTTTCTGGCTTCTACTTCTGAGTGCTGAAGTTATTCTACATTTTTATCATCACAGCCCTCTTTGCAATGTGTGACAGCTTGTGACAGACCTTTCCTTATATAGAGAAATGGGGGGCTAGGTAGTATGCTAAGTACTGATAGCAGGCACACATCTGTCAATTTAGAATGTTTCTGATTCACTAACATATGCACAATGATAAGAACAAAATTGGTCGGTGTGCATGTATCATGAATCCAATGGTAATTTTGAGTGCGCACTAATTTTGTGCCCCAGGTAAGAAAATTTCTATGCGCATATTGGTGAATGAGGCCAATTCAGCAATATGACATAAACCCCACAAATGTAAGATCTTGACAACAGTGTGAAGTAGCAAATAGGAAGATGTCCTTGTATGGCCAGTGTAAAATCCCAGCAGGTATGTGCTGAAGAGTTAATGAAAAAGAAACTAAACTACTTAAAGTTACAGTTGCACCATTCTGTTCTGTTGTGCGTCTCCACCGTCCCATCACTCAGAGAACCCTTTGGTTTCTCATCTTGGGCTGCACAGTAGAGGAATGAACTCATGCCCATCTTCCACTGCAGGCTAAAACCCCACCTTTTTCAGATAACATCTGAACAAATTCTTGTCTTATTTCTTTAAAACGAATATATACTTTAGCACTGAACGAGTTTTAGATGGTTGTTTAAAAGGGATAGACTCAATTTTGATTTTAAATGAACTTCTATGTGGTTTGAATGCACCTTTTGGAAGTCGTTTGGTCAAAATCCAAATTAATGTAATGTATCGCTCACACTGTATGAACGCTGTATGGCCTTTCTGTTGACCTCTCAAGTTATATGACAAAGTATTACAAATAAAAGGAATGGTGCATTTACGTCTTTTTGCTGTTTTTACGTCCTTTAGGATCGTGTTGCTGTTACTACTGCTGGAGCTCAGGCTTCTGTGGTAGGGAAGATGCCCATGGCTGCTGGAGGCATGGAGGACAAGCTAATTCGCCCACCACCTACAGGAACCCCTGCCATCATGGATCCTAGTGCACTAAGGTAAGCAATCAATTTTAGTAGAATTACAATTGGTGTGAGATATTAAAAGTTAAACCATGGTTTCTGTGAATACTTGATTCTGATGGCTGTGGGTGTACATTAATTACTGATAATCGACACCCACTAAGTAGTTCCAGTGTCTGTTCACCATTTTAAATTAATGTGCAGGCTAAAATGAGTAACCATAGCAGCAGGGACACTGTTAAAGCCTCTGTTTCCTATTTATTGCAACATGTTAACAAGCTAAGCTAATGAACAACATTTCCATTGTGTAAAAACCTTAAAGGATGCTAATGATTGTTCCAGGTATTAATCAAACCCCCAGGTGTTACTAGTGAAACTGAGTTATGGCTTATGAAAAACTTTAGATTTTTATTGCAAAACGCATGTAAATTTAACAGAGGGAACTGTTAACTGACCTCCCTGTCATCCATTAATTCCTGATAATAGGGAGACCTGGTCAAGCATTATCCCTTACTTGGTTTGTCTTCCACAATTAGAATTTTCCCCCCACTGTTAAGGTGTGTCCTTTGTGCAAATTGACTGGACAGTTTGTGTTTATTCACACCAAATGGCCAACGTACTGACTTTACAGAAATGAGCTCTAAGATGGCTAACAATGGATGCACTGGCAGTGTATGTGGTAATGTGCCTGTGTGTGTCAATAATTAGTACCCTAATTTAGTCCCAACCCTTACATGCACAAGAACTGTAATATATGAACACTATTTAAAATCACCCTCCAATCAAAAATGCATTTTACTTGTTGTTACTTCACATGGATGATTGCTTTGAATATCTGTCTTATACTCAAAGTGTTCTATATGTCTCAAACATTTCTGGAGGGGATCTTTTAAATTGAAATCATTTTCTCTAATGCTTCTCTATCTTTCAGGCCGTCAGGGCCCACCAAACCTCAGGGCATGTTTGCCCGTCCACCATTCCCTCCTCAGTGGCAGGGCCAAGCTCCAGGTCCAAGGAGGTTCCCTCAGCCTGGCATGGAGGCTATGGGCATAAGGCACAATCTAAACCCTGCTGTCAACATCCAGGGTATGGAGGGCGTGGCCAACCCCCACACCATGATACCGGGCCATGGCGGAGAGACTATGCAGCCGATGGGTCAGGGACCCCCACCACAGTTCATTGAATTGAGACACAACTCACAGAGGTTACCCCTGCGACCGCAGTTTATGCCTCGTGGACCCCAGCCCAGACCACGTCTCTTTGTCACACAACAAGAGATGGCAGCACCTTATGTACAGCAGCATCCTATAGCTCAAGCTGTTGGCATTCAAGCAGAGGGGGGCAGTGATTCACAGTTGGGTTTACAGCAGGGTGGACTGTCAGTCTTGTTGCCTCAGCAGTCTGCAGGGCCAGTAACACAACAGCCCCACCTGCCGCCTCAGGCAGCTACTTTGACTCCCAACACTCCTAGCTCTGAGCAGCATCAACTTCCACAACCAAGCCTAGTCACAGAGCCCCAGCCTGCCACAGTAGAAAACAGTGAGGAACTGCCAGAGCCTGACCTTGAAGGGCTTGGGGATGCCCCAGGGGATGGAGGTGTGGAGGATGAGGATGATTTGGCTCTTGACTTGGACCCAGACAAAGGAGATGATGACTTAGGAAACCTAGACAATCTTGAAACCAATGATCCACATCTAGATGATTTGCTTAACAGTGATGAGTTTGACTTGCTGGCTTACACTGATCCTGAGCTTGACCAAGGAGACCCGAAAGATGTCTTCTCAGATCAGTTGCGGTTGGTAGAAGCAGAAAGTGAAACACCTTCATCTTCCTCTGGATCTGTGCTTGTTAAAGTGGAAGGTAAGCCCAAGGTGGAACCAGGGCAAAAGTCTCTTTCAACAACCCCTGCCACTGCAAGTGGGTCTGCAACCCAACTGCCCTCGGGAGAAATTGTAGATATCTCCAAAGTCAAAGTAGAAGACCGAGGTCAGCTCCAGCCAGGACAGAGTAAAGATGAAATGGAAGCAGTGTCCATGCTTCTTGGTGGGACCGCACCATCAGCCAAGCCTGCACAACCAGAAAACCAGTCAGCGTCACTCAGTTCTGTTCGATTAGGGGGAATCACATACCCCCTGCCAGGTCAAGCTGATCCATCGCCTTTTCCTACAGCTGCTCCACATACAGATATTGGTGATGATCCTCTGGGGCTACCTGATGTAGGGGGACAGCACTCCCCTGCTGTAGATTTGGCAAAGGTAGAGAGCTCTTTGGATGGTGAACTGCCTCTTCTAATACAAGATCTGCTGGAGCATGAGAAGAAGGAACTGCAAAAGCAACAGCAGCAGCAACAGCAACTGAGCTCCCTCCACCAGGGAAGCATGCCACCTCATTTTCCTGGCCTTCCAAGTCAACAGCCGAACCCACAGGCACCAGGGCAGATAATGTTACCACAACACCACCGCCCACCTGCCCAAGGAATGATGGCTCAACCAGGGATGGTACCCCGTGCTCCGCACATGTTGCAGCAGCAGCAGCAGCAAAGGCTTATGGGTCCTGGAATGGCACCCCCACCTCACATGGCTATGGCCCAGCAGCAAGCCATGATGAGAATGGGGCAACCAGGGATCCATACAGGTCTTACTCATCAACAGCAGCCACAACCAGTGGTTAAACAGTCACCTTTGGCCAACAATTTCTTCCCAGATAAAGGTAAGCACAATGGTTTGTAACTGTTGTTAATCTATGTAATGATGTTCTTCTCATACTATATCAACAGATATCTTTTTTTTATCGCAGATTTAGACAAATTTGCTACTGATGACATTATGGATCCCATTGCCAAGGCAAAGATGGTGGCACTGAAGGGTATCAAGAGAGTGTTGGGTGGTCCCCCTGGCATTAACAGGTACTTTTTGTTGTGTAAAGATTCTCTACATAAGTTTCACATTTTTCTTTCAATTTCAGTCAGTATCCAGGTTTCATTTTCTATTCAACAGTTTTTGCTTCATTTTTGATACCCATACAAAAACTTGAATGGAAATTACATAAGTTTGTTTAAAAATATTCACTTTCTTCATCTGTAAACACAACATGAGCATATTGGTGAAACCCAGCACTTCACTCCACAAATCAGACTGAAAACAGAAACTAAAAAGAGGAATGTTGACAAAAATGCCACATGGCCAGTCATTAATGAAAATTAATGTTAACCCAGTCATTAGTGAAAACAAAACACGTTCTGTAGGAGGAGAGACCCAGTGTTTGAAAGAGTAGAAGTACTGATTTTGTGGATCAACTAGTGTCCCTGTTAACTGGTGACCTTTGCAAGAGTGTGTCAGTGGTAGCTTGATGTGAGAGCAGATGTTGAAAACAGGAAGTTTTGCTTGGTGTAGGTGTTGACACCCACAGTATAATACATTTTTCCACCTAACACCTTGTTAAAGGCTCTGCATTTACACACTTTTGAGCCACATATGTTGTATAAATACAGATTGGCCAACTTGTAACCATTACATCCATGCACTTATAGCAGTTCATCATTTTGGACCTCTTTTGTCATTTTCACTTGTTTTTCCAATATTTTTCTCATGGAATGACAGAATTAGCAGAGCCTGCATTCCCAGTGTAATGCAGTCCAATAAGACACCACTCAATTGTATCAAAACCTCTCAACATGTTAATAACACAAAATCACTATTTTTTTCAGTTACAAAATGAAGATTATCTGAATAATTATTGCCACACTTCCCCAAGGCAGAGTAAATAAATGCACTGTTGTGCAGCCCAGAAAAAACCTGCACTGGTGTTCTTTTAATAATGTAGCATTGTTACATGCTGTTCAAAACATAAGCATAAAACTAGCAAATGGAGACACATGCACATATTTTACAAAATATCAGCAAACAAAAACGCAAATCAGCAACATTTGGGTGAAAACTTCATGGTAACCTGAGAAATACTACAAGATCTGTAGCGTTACTGGCATAACTGTTTGCTGAGGCAGATGTTAGGAATTATTTTTAAAAGTACATATCTCCTCTTCCAAAAGGAGTGACCCAGTATGCCGCAGTGTAACAGTTGTAATGTCTAATGTCTGATATCATCACAAGAACCCATTAGGTAGTGGTAACACCATAGTAATTTGCTACTTTTTTGCGTAGTGGTTTGGTAATTACATACCCTTACACGTGATTGTTTGGTACACTGCAGGTATTGTTATACATTATATGTTTTGCTTTCTCTTCAGGCAACAAGTTTCTCTGCTTGCTCAGAGGCTGGCCTCTGCTCCAGGCACAGATCCAGGTCAACTTTCAGCTGGACCTCCAAAGGTATGCTGTCTTGCTTTTCAGAAGTGATGCATTAAATTGAATTTTATGTATTATGTGACTGATTTATTTAAATGCTTTCTTTTTTTGTTCAGGAGGGAGAAACAAGTGACCCCACCCAGTCAAGACCTAACCCTCCCCAGTTTGTGCAAGGAATCATCAGTATGTTCTACCAGTGCTGACTCTAATTAGAAATATATCTTGTTATTGAGAAGATGTTACATTGCTGCCCCCTTAGGCATGCTATGTGGATGTTTTAAGTTATCCTCTTTTGTTACAGATGACGCAGAACAGCACCAATATGAAGAATGGCTTCTTCATACCCAGCAGTTACTCCAGATGCAGTTGAAATTTTTGGAGGAGCAGATTGGAGTTCATCGCAAATCACGCAAGGCACTGTGTGCTAAGCAACGCACTGCTAAGAAAGCTGGCAGGGAGTTTGCTGAGGCAGATGCAGAGAAACTCAAGTTGGTGACAGAAGAGCAGAGCAAAATTCAGAAACAGCTTGATCAGGTACGTAGTTTTTGGTGAATCTGATTAGTTGCAGAAAACCTTGTGACATGTTTACCAACTTGTCCACAGCAAAAATACTTGGCACCTTGATATGCAAATTCATATCTGTACATAATTATTCTGCTTTAGGTACGCAAGCAGCAGAAGGAACACACCAATCTCATTGCAGAGTACAGAAGCAAGCAGCAGCAGCATCAGCAAGGCTCAGGACTTCTTACCCCAGGTCATTCTGCACAGGGAGGCCCATCTCACATGTTTCCCAAGATGCCTGGTCAGATGATGATGGGACAACAGGGGACACCAGTAATGGGCCAGCACCCTGGCATGGTGCCCCAAGGTGGAATGCCCGTCAGGATGCCCCAAGGGCAGACCTTTATTGGAGGTGCCCAACCCCAGCTCCCTGCAGCTCTTGGAGCCAGCGGTGCCAGGGCCCCGGGTCCTCCTGGGGCTCCAACAGGATTCTTCCCTCAGGGGCCTGGAATGCAGGGTGCGGACCCCAGGCTTCTCCAAGAAAGGCAGCATCAACATAGGATGCAGATGGCGAAGCTCCAGCAACAGCAGCAGCAGCAGGTGATGATGGGCCAGCAGCCAATGCCACACCCGAGTCAACAGTCTGCCTTAATTGCTCAGCCACAGTCTGGTGTGATGGGGAACCCTCTTATTGCCCAACAACAAGCAAACACTCAACAGGGGATGCTAGCCAATCAGGCCAATCAGCAGAGCATGGTGCAAGTTCCACAAGGAATGGTTGGAGGCCAGTCTGTTGGTCCACAGCCACAGAATCTTATAGGAGGCCAACCCATTAATCATGCTCAAGCCATGATGGCAGCTCAACCAGGAATTATGGGGAACCAGCCAGTTGCACCACCACAACAACAGAGGCCTCAGCTGATCATGGCTCAACAGGGAATGGTTGGATCTCCAGGTCATCCTGGCCTCAGGGGTCCCCAGCCTCAGTTGACTCCACAACAACAGAACATTCTGGCCCAACGCATGCTTGCTTCTCAGCAGCAGCAGCAGCAACAGCAACAGCAGAATGTTGCAAAGAATTTGGCCCACCTTCAGCAGCAGCAGATGGCACAGCAAAGACAACCAACACAATTGATCAGTCAATCCAACCAAGAGCAAGGACGGCTGTCCCAACCTTCTACGCCACAGATGGGTTCCTCACCTTCAGCAGGAAGTATCACGCCCCAGCCACAGGGAGCTATAGACAGCCAAAACTCAGGCCCCAAAGAGGGCGGGATTCTCAGCCCTGATACAAGAACATCACCACAGCAAAGTGGACCGTCCACTCCCAATCAGTTGTCCCAACTAGGCTCTGCAAATGATCATCAAACTGATTTGGGTCGACAGCAATTACAACAACAACAACAGCAGCAGCATCAAAACCAGGTTTATATGGCCCAACAACAACAACAGTCAAATCCTCAGTCTGAGCAACAATCAGGTTTGGTTGGAAACCAACAAACTGGTGTGCTTCAGCAACAGCAGCAACAGCTTCCACTCACTCTCCAGAGGCAAGGTTCACTCAGTGCTGACAAGCCCAATTTGATGACTGTGAAAGAGGAAGGAAAACCAGTTGATTTCTTAGTTCAACAGCAACAACAAACTGTTCAGAATGCCATGCAGCAGTCACAAGATCCCAGCATCCAACAGCAGATCATAGGCCAGAACCATCCTGGACAGCCCCAGTCTGTTGTGATGGGCCATAGTCCACAACAGCAAGCCCTCATGGCCCAGCAGCAAAAACAACAGGCCATGATGGGCATGATTCGAGCCCAGCAGCAAGGGATGATGGCACAGAGGCCTGGAGTTCCACCTGGACAGATCCGCACTCCTATCAACATCCAGGCTATTATTGCTCAGAATCCTCAGCTCCGCAATCTTCCCCCAACCCAGCAGATACAGCATATCCAGGCCATGATTACCCAGAGGCAGCTTCAACAGGGACAGATGCTGCGGATGTCAATGAGTCAAGGCCAGCACAGTCAGTTGAGACCTCACATGCCACCTGGACAGGTGCCACAAGTTGGGCAGCAGATGCCAAGGATGGAAGGCCAACAGATGCCGTATGGAGCCATGGGGAAGCCAGGAGCAGTGGGCGCTCAGCAGCAGTCAGTCATGTTGGGCCAACAACCTGGTGTTCCTCCTCAGATACAGCAGGGGATGATGGTTCCTGGGCAACAACAGTCACAAGTAGGAGAGATGATGCAACAACATATTATGAGAGGCCAGGTACCAGTGCCACGGTCCCCCATGGACCAGGGTCGTATGGTAAGGCCAACATCTCCACGCCAGCCATTACCCAACTCACCTGGGGATCCACAACGGCATGCATTTAACCAAGCTATGGGGATGCGTCCACCCACTCCCAACCAGAACCAACAACAAGCTCTAATGGCAGCTGCTGCAGGCCGCATGCAGGGTTCTCCATCCAATGCGTATTCTCCAAGAGGTCCCTTCGGCATGAGCCCAGCCCACCCAGCCTCACCCCATTCATCCCATGTCTCTTCCCCTTCCATAGCTGACAGTAGAGCTGGAAGGGGGAGTCCATACAGCCAAGTCAAGGCATCTCCACTCAGGTCACCTGGAGCCAAGAGTCCAATTGATTGTCCAGGACTGAAAGTAGAAACTCAGACCTCAGGCAATGAAACATGTCAGACAGCCTCAGTTATTCCTAATGGGCCTCAGAAAGTACTGAATGTTCAGCAGCAGTCACAGCAGGTTACAGAGAGCCATGGTCTTCACACACAACATGGCTCTAGAGAGGGGGATCTATGGAAGATGACCCTGCAGAACATTAAACAGGAACCAAGGGAGGTTCGGTGTGATGGTGCGGGAGAGGGTTCTGAGGATTCTGGAGCTATAAAGCGAGAAGTAACAGGTGACATGGTTACTTCTGGGAACAACGCTTGCTTTATTAATGCTGGAAACATGGCTGGAGACCCTGGGGCTCAAGGCACTAGATCTGAGACTGGACAGCAACTACTACAGAAACTCCTGAGAACCAAAAACCTTCAGGTTGGTGCTCAGAGGCCTTCTGAAGGCATCCACAATGAGATCAATGGACACATCAACAGCAAACTAGCAATGCTAGAGCAAAAACTTCAAGGGACTCCACGCAACATGGAGGTATGTTGTATTTTACTGCATTCATTCTTTTTGTCCAGATCATGCTGTTCTAAATGAGGGAAAAAAAACCTCATTTATTTTCTCGACTCTTACAGGATTTGCAGTCTATAACTAAAAGGGCTCCTGTACAAAAGCCAAAGCGCACTAATAAGGCAGCTGGAGACCGTGGACCTAACTCACGGAAAAAGAATAAGAAGGAAGAAGTTGGAAAAAGTGCTGAGGCCCTGATAAAGCAACTCAAACAGGTAAATGGATGACAAAAAAACAATTTCTTAAATGATATATAACATTGATTTTTGAAGAGTGTTTCATCATTCCACGTCATGTAGTCTAATTGACATTTACCTTCCAGGGTCTGTCTCTGCTGCCCCTGATGGAACCTTCCATCACTGCTAGTCTGGATCTTTTTGCCCCTTTTGGAAGCAGCCCAGCCAATGGAAAAGCCCAGCTCAAAGGATCCTTTGGAAATGCAGTGCTGGACAATATCCCAGACTACTATTCTCAGTTACTCACTAAGGTACAACCAAGCTGCAACATGTAGTCATGATTAACTATGTAGGCTGTGACAATATTTGATTGTTCATTAATGCTACTTCATCAACAAAGTTGTTTAAGAGCATATTGTTTTGTGCCCTCACAGAGTAATCTCAGCAACCCACCGACACCACCATCCTCCCTCCCACCTACGCCTCCGCCTTCTGTACAGCACAAGCTGCTCAATGGAGTGACTCCTGGGGAGGAGCTGTCTGAGGGTCAGAAAGACACCGAGCCAGCAGAAGCGCCGATGGGTAAACACTAAGGGATTTGGCATGAAATGAATGTTTGTCATGAATATTTGTCTTAAATCTATCTGCAGTTGTGCCGTGATTTAGGTTCTTAATATTCTACAATTTTTCCCTGTAGATTCCGTTACAGAAGAGGTGAAGAGTGTAGACATTCTAGCAGCTCTTCCCACTCCACCACATAACCAGAATGAGGACATCAGGTATGACAGGAAAAGTGTCCGAGTTCTTTGTCAACCACAATACATGGATTTGTTGTTGCTGACTGGCTATGAACGTAGAAAATGTCTTTTTGACAGGATGGAGAGTGATGATGAGGATGCCCCAGAAAGCATCATCCCGGCATCATCCCCCGAAAGTAATGTAGGAGATGAAACACCACGCTTCCCTCACCTGCGGGAGCCTAAAGAGGAGGATACAGAGAGAGCAATATCCCCCATCATCCCCCTCATTCCTCGCACTACCATCCCAGGTAAAAATTACAACAATTTTATATGTGCTCCCCATAAACAACAGCGTCATTCTTCATACATATGAGCATGTTAAGGAGAAATCTGTTCTGAATATTCACTACTCTGATGCTTTGTTTTACTACTCCAGTCCTAAGTGATTTTTACCATTAAATGGATTTATATTGCTAAAATGAAACTGACATTAAGAAAAAGATGAATTTTCACATTTTGTTCTCTTGTAGCATTCCCAGAAAGCAAACCATTTGAAGGAGCTGATAGCAAGGCAGTTTCCACGTCCAACCACTGGGACAAGGCCAAAAGTAATGAGGTGTCCGTTACCTTCACATTGTCCTCCGCTGCAGCCAAGGTACTAAGCCATGATATAATCACACCCTATTTAACCTTTCTTTATCTTCATCCAAAGGTGACAAAAACTTGAATTGACTTTTTTCCAGAAACTGAACCATGTGATGATGGCCATGGCCCAGCTACTCAAGATAAGGATGCCAGGTTCTTATGAGGTGACTTTCCCTCCCCCAAACCCTGACATGCCTGGAGTGGATGGGCCTGGGAAAGGACCCAGCCAGTCAGGTATGCATTTAGAAACTACAGTTAATTTAGATTCTATGTTGTCTAATTGGGTTAGCATGTTTCTCATTCAAGGGAATAGGAAGGTGTCCAAATTTTGGACTTGTACTGTGGTGATGGTGGTGTGTTGTTTGAGGCACCGGTGAGACAATGACAACAGGTCAAGTTGAAGTTATAGATTAATGCATTTAAGGACATATCAGAAGCCAAAACACTGCAAAGTGGCTTGTAAAATTAACAGACACTTTGGAAAGTTACAACAGTGGCAACTGTTTTATCTTTTGTTGCAATGATCAAGAGGGAAACAGTCAAACATGGTGTTCACATTACAAAGTTATCTACCAGGAGTGTACGCTTTCTCTTATATGTGATTGGTCAATGCAACGTGATGTGAGGATGTGTTCCCACAAAAGTTGATTCTGGTTCAACTTTTTGCTTGACGGCTGCAGTGTTTTTTTGTTTTTGTTTTTGCTGAGCCTTATGTGGCCACCACTGCAGAACTGACTACAAATTAATCGGAGGGCTGGTGCTTTTCACGCATTGCCAGATTTGGTCTGAACGCATTCATAGTCTTGACTTTTTTTAGCCCCATGTGGTGGAAATCTCTTGCTTGGACTCTCCTGTTGAGCATGAGAGGTGTGTGTGTGTGTGTCACTGTAATAGAGTGACTATACTGCTAGGGACACACATGTACTTGCATTGCTCTCAAACATGAAGTATATTAATCCATAAATTACAACTAATGTTAAGATGTTTATGTTTTTCAGGGGCTCTGTGTGTGAAGGATGGTGCTTCACCCATTCAGGATGAGTGGCTAAGGCAATTTGATGTGTCTCTACCAGGCTGTACATTGAAGAAACAGGTGGACATTCTGGCACTCATCAAACAGGTTGGTCATTACAAGTCTCTTGAGAACTGTGAATTACTGATGTATTTATTTATTTTCTTAAGCATGGATTATACATTTGCATTATATATTTCTTGAAAAGCTGTATCTGATCTCATATGTGCATATTTCTCAGGAATTCCCAGAGAATGAAGACAAACCGGTCCAGCACTGTTACACAACCAAGGTAAATGACTTGGATGTGCGCCACCTTCCAATTATACCAGTGGAGGAATCTCCACCCCCATCGCCGTCCCCTCCGCATCCTTCCCCATCTGCCCCAGTTCCAACGAGTGACATCGAACCTTCCAAAAAATCAGCTTCTCCATCCCCCTCACCCTCCAGTCCCGCCAATGTCCAGATCAAGATTGAGGCTGAACAGGATGTTGATCCTCCTACTGATGCTGCTCCACCAACTGATGTCACAGAGACCGAAGTTGTTGCTTCAGAGACAGTCACTGATCCAGAACCTGCCTCTGCAGTCCCTGATCCTCCTCCTCAGACTGAAAATCATCTGAGTCCTGCTCCCAAGGAGGAGGAATCAGTCACTGATCCAGCACAACCTCCTAAAGATTCTCCCAGCACCATGGAGTCTTCCCCTAAGGCTATCAAGCAGCGCAGGCCTCTCTCCCCTGATGAGGAGGTGATACTCCCCAAAGTTAAAAAATGGAAGGGGATTCGCTGGAAGCGCCTTCAGATTGTCATCACAATACGTAAGGGTGGGTCTAAGAAAGAGAGCAGCCGTGAGGTGGCTGAGCTGATGGAGCGCCTGCGCATTACTCTACGACCAGAGAAGTTGCCTCGGGATAAACGTAAGTGCTGCTTCTGCCACGAGGAAGGTGATGGAGCCACAGATGGGCCTGCACGCTTGCTTAACATTGATGTGGACCTGTGGGTGCACCTCAACTGCGCCCTGTGGTCCACAGAGGTATATGAGACACAGGGGGGTGCCCTCATCAATGTAGAGGTGGCCCTGCGTCGCGGATTGCGGACTCTGTGTGCATACTGCCAGAAAACAGGTGCCACCAACAGCTGTAACAGACTGCGCTGCCCTAATGTCTACCACTTTGCTTGTGCAATCCGGGCACGCTGCATGTTCTTCAAGGACAAGACAATGTTGTGCACCCAGCATAAGCTGAAGGGCCCCAGTGAAGACGAACTCAGCACGTTTGCTGTTTTACGGCGTGTCTACATTGAGCGTGATGAGGTGAAGCAGATCGCCAGCATCTTACAGCGAGGTGACCGCATCCACCTTTTCCGTGTTGGTGGTCTGATCTTTCACGCTGTTGGCCAGTTGCTACCCTCCCAAATGAGCAACTTCCACTCACCCACTGCCATCTTCCCTGTTGGGTATGAGGCCACACGCATCTACTGGAGCACGCGCGTGCCCAACAAGCGCTGTCGTTACCGCTGCCGCATCAGCGAGGATGATAGTCATCCCCTGTTTGAAGTGCGTGTTCTGGAGCATGGCATGGAGGATTTACAGTACCGTGACACTACTCCAGAGGGTAAGATCTTATATACTGTTCATACTATATGTTGTATAATATTTCTCAGTTGTGGTATACTTTTCCACTTATAGTAACTCTCTTAACCGCTGACTGAATTAATTCACCATCTTTGTCTGTAGGGATCTGGGACCGGGTTGTTCAGCAGGTGGCTAAACTCCGAGATGAATCATCCATGTTGAAGCTGTTCACTGAACATGTCAAGGGAGAGGAGATGTATGGCCTCACAGTTCATGCTGTCATGCGTATCACTGAGTCGGTAAGAATTAGCAGAAAGAAAAAGTCACTTTCTCTTGGCATCTTTTTGTCTCCAGGTTATAATTGAAGCTCTTTTACAAGCAGCTATCTACACATACTAGTGTGAGACTACTTAACATCTACCTCTAACAGTCAACATGAACAGGACTATACAAATAGATTCTAACAAAAATGGCTCTACAACATCAAAAAGCACAGTTAACATGGTTTGTGTTACTTTGTTGTATTTTAGTTGCCTGGAGTGGAGAATTGCCAGAACTACCTGTTCCGATACGGCCGTCACCCACTGATGGAGCTCCCTCTCATGATCAATCCAACTGGCTGTGCTCGCTCTGAGGCCAAGGTCGCCACACACTGCAAGAGGTGAGGCACAGTATGAAAATGACAGGGACCTTCATTAAAGTCCCCCTCCAGTCAAAAATGTGTTTTGCTTCTTGTTCTACAGTTGAATGTTTGAGTTTCACTGTGCAGAATGATGTTTGATGTTTGACACTAGAAGCTGTTTTCACATTCATCTGCTGAAAGTGGAAAGTTTGTCTGTGCTCACTGAAAATCTGATTTTAAGTGGCGGGTCTACAAGCATGTTTTGTGACATTACAAATAGTTTGGAGTCAATCATGGTCCAATATTCAACTTGACATCTTGTGTCCAGTAGTTAAACTTTTGAGATGAATATACATTTGCATATTCATATATATCTTGGGATTTTTTTTAAAAGAGGGAGATAGTGTAGATGTCGTTTTAAGGATTTTAACAAGATAATTTTACTTTTTGTGTTGAAAAACTTTATTACACACAAATAATTATTCAAAGTAAAGTATTTTATTTACATCTTAAAATATGTATGGAGGGATTTTCATTCAACCTTCTCCTTGATTATGTAAAAACTGCAATTTCCTCCCCAAATATTAAAAATAATCTACTTATAATAATAATATAATATATTAATGTCCAACATAATACAAACTATTTGATTGTTGATAAAAACACAATTAATCTCACATGGGAAGAATAAATTAAATCTGGAATGAGAAAAAAAGTCACACTACCCTCCCTGAAGCAAAAAGAAAAAAAATACATAACTAATATCCACAAATATTTTCTTTTCTCCAGGCCTCACACATTAAACAGCACCAGCGTGTCAAAAGCCTACCAGAGCACCTTCACTGGGGAGCTCAACACACCATACAGCAAGCAGTTTGTCCACTCCAAGTCCTCCCAGTATCGGCGCCTGAAGACTGAGTGGAAGAACAACGTGTACCTGGCACGATCCCGCATCCAGGGCTTGGGTCTGTACGCTGCAAAGGATCTGGAGAAGCACACCATGGTCATTGAGTACATCGGCACTGTCATACGCAATGAGGTGGCCAATCGCAGAGAGAAGATCTACGAGTCACAGGTACGCCAATTACACACTATCACTTGAAAGCACAAAGTACATAAGCAGCATTTCTTGATGTATTCACAAAAAAACAAACAAAAGGGAGAAAATATCTTTCAAGGTAAGAAACAACGAGGCATTTATTGCTGCGAAAAATGTACATTTTAAGTATACATTAACCTTTTTCTGTTGTCTTCCTCTAACTTAGAACCGTGGGATCTACATGTTCCGCATCAACAACGAGCAGGTGATTGATGCCACTCTGACCGGTGGCCCAGCTCGGTAAGTATTGATTTGGTATTGGTTGCCCTAATAGTAATCAGTTATATCTGTGTGGAGGTTTTGTTTGTTTTTTTGTTGTTGTTTTTTTTTTTTTTTTAACTCACCTTTTTCTTTCTCCTCTCCAGCTACGTCAACCATTCCTGTGCCCCCAACTGTGTTGCAGAGGTTGTAACATTTGACAAAGAAGACAAGATTATCATCATTTCCAGTCGCAGGATCCCCAAGGGAGAGGAGGTGCAGTGCATTAAACTTGCTCTTACATATCCTCTTCATTTTGCTACTTTTTGTATGTTTTTGAAGCACCAGTCAAGTTCATTTTTAAACCTAATCCGTAAACTCTCTGTTTCTTTATTCCAGCTGACCTACGACTACCAGTTTGATTTCGAGGACGATCAGCACAAGATCCCTTGCCATTGTGGAGCCTGGAATTGCAGGAAGTGGATGAACTAACAAGGAGAAAGAAGAAAAAAAATGGATAATTCCCCTCTCACTGGTGCCAGAACACTCCTGCGCCAAAGCCTTTGAATCTTACATAGCCAGTGCATAAGCTGTTCTGAAAGATGTGGAGGAAGGCTGGCCTCCATCATTGAAAGACTAAAGCGTTGACACCTGTAGCCAAAGGTTTGAAGAGCATTAATCAATAAAAGCACCCGACCACCTCCACCAACAGCAGCTTGATGGTGGGCCTAACTTTTCATGTTTGGACTATTCTTTTTCCTCAGCCAAAACCCTTTCCCCCCTCGACTGTTCTCAATAAGCTTACAGTGGCTGGAAAACAATCCTCAACATCTACCAAATGATTCTGACCCTCTATCAATACTCATAGCGCAGAGCTCACCTGGAGCTTCGTCAAAAAGCCATTTTAAAATACTAAGAATGAACTAATAATGCATTTTTATGTTTTAAGTCGGACCTATCTCCTGTCCCACCCAACCACACCTCCCCCCTCACCTCCCAGAAAAAAGCACTTTCCCCATCAAGTCATCAATGAAGACAACACGGATATTGGCTAGCTAGACAATCTTGATGTGGCTCTGTGTAAGAACTGCATATGATCGATGGAAAAAAAAAAAAAAAAAAAAAAAAGTTAATATAACATTTAAGATGCTATTGATCTGTGGCTCCAGAGGCACCAGATGTTCTGACTGTGTGGAGTCCCAAGGTGGGTTAGTTGGACCCAGTCTACCTCATTGATTTAGCGGGAAGTGACTGCTTTGTATAAAAAAAAAAAAAACTGTTAACTGCTACTGTGGAACGGGGGGGAAAGGGGGAATGTTTTTATGGGCTTAGCCTTCTCGGACAAGCAGGGAATCTTAAGCAGCAGGTTTGCTCTATCTACTCTATGCTGATGATGATTTACAATAATGAGCCAACATAATTATTATTCATGAATTATTTATACAGAGGAAATATATGACAGTTTTGATAAGATATTGCATTAAAAATCACAATCAGAAGCTTAGCGGGTGTCCTGTATGCCACCAAATCATCCTGGACATTGATGTAGCTTTTCTTCTTCTTTTTTTTTTTTTCCTTTTTATTTATGCGTCTCAAAACCATGCTATTAGCTGTGTGAAAGCACAATAACATCCACCTTTTTTAAGTTGCTTAAGACAGTAATGGTGTGAATGAATGGCTCTAGGATTTACTTGGTCTTTGAAGAAGACTATGAAGTCCCAAAATTAACCAACTACACATTTGCTTGTTGCTTCATACATTGAAGTTCCACTCGTTGAAAAAAACCAGCTGGTGGATGCATGACTACTGTCCCATATGATGCTTTTTATTCCCCAACAACTCAATCTTTTCACAACTCAACCTTAAACTTTGAATCATGCCTCTTCCTATCTGTATTATTTAGTGGACTGTTGTTAAACTTTACTGTAGTAAGTCTTCCTCTGCCTGAGTACAGCCTGCAGTGTTTCTACTTCCCCCCCGTAGTGTGCTTTTTCTAGTGCTGGTACTGTCCTCTCGAGGCTGAACTGACGGCAGGGAAAGACTTATTGGATAAAAGGGCATTTGTTTTCATTTCTATGTAAGATGAATGAAAAAAAAAAAGTCTTTAAAGGGAGCTTTACTAAAACTCCACCTTCCCATACTACTTTATTTCCTCCTTCCCCTAACCTAAGACCTCACATGATTTAAAAATGCAAAATTGTACAAACTGTATATATAGTATATGCATTAGGGGGACAGCAACTCTTTATCCAGCCCCTTTGTAATCAATAAAGTCAAAAAGTGTAGAGAAATAAAATTGAAGAAAAAAAAATCTACCACTGGATATCATTTTAACAAAGATAAAGCTGTATATAAATATAAATATATGTAAAATGGCAAACTAATATCTTTATGTATATGAACCAGAGTGTTTTGCATTTACCTGTTTTTCTATTAGTGTTTTTGCTATAAGCTCTCAGAGACAAGTTTGTTAAAATAGGTATGAGAAAATGTCTGGTCTTCTCCAATCACTTTGCGACGAGAAGCCGAGGTAACTACAAAACTGTTTGCGAAAGGATTCATGTGGAGAGTCGTTAATTAGACATGAAAATCACTTCTTGCATAAAACAGTACAATGGTGCATAGCATTTGTATTTATGTAATATTGTTCGTGTTTTTTTTTTTTCTTTTTATTTATGCTACTGCTTGTTGATTACCAAAACATGTCCCTTAATTGGTTACAATTGGATTAATATACTCTTGAATGGAAAATCTTGAATTCCCTAGAATATTGTTAGTGTTTTGCTTTTTTATATCTTCCTTATAGAAGTGAATGTGTTGGTAAACCTTGTGAAATGGTTACTTGGCCTAATGTATGTTATGATGTAATACTCAAAGTTAATCCCATACTTAACCTGGTAATGAATTGCACTCTGATAGTATAACGGAGAACTTCTCTAAAGTGGTAGATATTGATCAAGTATCCGAAGCAGTGATATATATATATATATTTTTTGGTATGTTTCTATTTCAAGGGAAGACCATAACGAGACATTATGCCGCTCACTGGATTTTAGCCTGAATAATTTTTAACTTCTCTGAATCTTAATTTAAGTTCTCTGCATATCTTATAATTTAATAAAGTTTGCTCAAAATTGAAGGTTTTTTTTAACCTCACCTACTTTTTAAAAAGATGTTGCATCTGTACAGCAGAGATACTTTTAGGGAATATGAATAAATATAATGATCATTTTTAATTGTATGTGGCATGTTTTGTATGGATATTATTTTGAATTGTACATATTTTTTTCAGGACGCCAGAGGTTGCATCTCTTTATATACAGCTTTCCACTCCCTTTCCCCGTCATCTTATTTCTTTGTCTGCTTTTGTTTCTTGTAAAAGGAAAATAAAATGCATTTTAAATACATGCTTATTTTACTTTTTTAATAGTTTAAAAAAAATTAACTCAAGGCCCACATAATTGATTACTTGCATTGCTTCTCCTAATGGCCTTCATCAGTATTTGCTCGGTCGTCATGGTGATAGTTCCTTTGTCCATATGACCTGATTATGGCACTCTAGTCAGGTAAAAAAAAAACAAAAACAGAACAGGTGGCCATTATCTGATGAAGGCCACAAGATGTAGCTAAAAGCTCCTGAATAAATCTAATAGGTAAACCATGAGTTAAGCTTCAAGGTCAAAATAACTGCCAACTGATTTCACAGCTGAGAGTCATAAAGCGCATTAATTCAAAAGGATTGACCCATTAAAAAAAAAGCTATTTGATACCTTAAAAATAGTGTATTCTTTATATATTTATAATCCCATTTTCTTATGTTTAATTCAACCTGCATGTTTGCTGAACTTGTGACCTTTCTAGATCTGGAGGCAGCTGTTGACAATGAAAAACACTGCATGACACCCTGAATGAGCAGCACAGCTGAAGTCACAGATAAGAAAAAAAGGAATTTATTGTATATCATCTATATACACTTTTTGAACTTATTCTGAAAAGATCTGCACAACATTTTTTTTCCTTTTTTTTTTTTTAAATCTTGAAGTATTACTCATGAACAGGATGTCTGATGGTCATATACCCATGGCAACAAATCAAACATGGACAGGAGTGTTATGACAATTTTGGTTCAACTGACAGCAGTCTCCCCTTTTCCCCTCCCAGCCCCCCGTTCCTCCGCTACGCTCTGCCTGCTGAACTTCTACCCATGTTAACAGTAGCAGCAACATTTCTGGGGTACACAGCCAACGACCTGAAAAAAAATAAGAGAAAACAACAGGTAGGAAGAGGGGAAAGTCTTAAGTTCATCTACCTCAGTGCAGAGGACCCAGTGTTTGAGACAGCATGCAAAATGGATACTAACATGACATGGATTCTGAATCAAGTGTTTGATAATCATGACACAACTAACATTAATTAAAGGTCCATGTGGACATAACAGTGCAGAGCCCAATGATGACAAATGTCAGTGTAATACTCTCATAACCTTGTCTGCAAACGGACGACAAAGTAGAATGATAACATGCAGTTTTACTTTTACAGCATGTCAGTCTTTGAAGGTAAAACCTCTGAACTACTTATCACATCTAACTGTATGTTCCCTGGAATCCACATGTGTGAACTGTCAGCAGTTGGGTTTATTTCTGAATAAATAGCCATCGGCAGTATCAGAATTCAAGGTTTACACAACGCTCCTAAATATTCCAGTGTCAATGAGAAGGAGATGTCATCCCAGAGGACATAATGTAGAAAATTCCAACAATTAAAAAAAAAACAAGAAAACAAAACAGAAGTTGCAGCAAAATGATCTGGGATCAGTAGTACCACAGGAACTGCCATGAGAGGAGCAAGTGAAAAACAAAATCCAGCAGATGACATGACAGTGTTATTTCCTGGCACAGTTAGAAACCATGCAGACAGATCTGAAAGTACCATTCAAGCGAAAAAATAAAATAAAATCACTGTTCAGATGTCACACTGGAGCTTGTGGCATAAAAGGAAGGAAAACAAAAAAGAGCATGTTTTATATACAAATCATATGTACCCATCATCAGTAGTGTCTAATGTCAAAGTCAAAAGAAAACACCGATCATTATGTCTTTACACAAAACACAAAATACATTAAAAAGAAAAAAAAAAAAAGAAAAATAGTATTTTTTTCATTGCCATTTCATACGCCTCTTATTTGCTCAGTATGCATGATGTCATTGCCTGTCACCAGTGGAGGGGGTTTATGGCTACATCCATATTTTAACTGAGTATCTTAGATGAATGCAGAAAAAAACCCCTAAAAATCTGAACTGTGGTGAAGACTTGGACTGAACTACATTAATTTTCATATCAAGACTCTGGCTTGTCACGTCTCATCTCACAGTGTTCATCAATATGAAATAAAAAACTATCAACAAATAAATAAAAATTAAAAACCATCCCAAACATTATCCCTGCCAACGTTTCAAACTAAAACACCAGGACTGGACCGCATCGGTTGTGCGAAAAAAAACCTGCAGGTCTCGCACGTGATGAGGAAGCTACAATTGTTTGTAGGATATTTGAAGTGAGGGATTAAAAAGCACAATCTGGCTGTTGTTTGTATGCTTAATTACCAAATGTCCAATAACTGATTATGTCTAATGAACTACAGACTATACCAGAGGACATCTTGGTGTCTTTGAGACATGCTAGTAGTCCGGACACCTTACACACACACACACACACACACACACACACACACACACACACACACACACACACACACACACACACACACACACACACACACACACACACACACACACACACACACACACACACACACACACACACACACACACACACACACACACACACACACACACACACACACACACACACACACACACACACACACACACACACAATGTGTAGCTGCATGGCCAACGGAAGTTAAATGTTATAGTTCTTGAAGTTGAAACCCACAACATGCTTGACTCTTCTGGACAAGGTTAGTCCGTCATGGGACGATTTCAAAGAGGTAAAAAAGATCAAACAAGCGAAAAAAAAAAAAAATCCTGTCACTGTACAATAGTTATTCCTGCCATGGGAAATGAAAACAAAACAAAAAAAGGTTGAGTGTCATGATATTAACAGTGGTAGTGCTGTAGTGTTGTGGCCCATGGAGAAGAGGGGTCGAAGGAGTGGGGTGGGGTGGGTGGGGGAGGGGACAGGGAGGAGACACGAGGGACAAAAGGGGGGAGGAGGGGGGAGGAAGGAGGAGGGGAGGAGAGTCAATAGGAACGGGTGATTCTCAGTAGTTTTGGCTAAAAAGGTGAGGTAGGCCTTGTCACAACTTGGAGTGTGGCTTTAAACTGGCAGGGTTTTCATTTGCAGTCAGTCTTTAGTGTTTGTTTCCTATGGGAGTGTGGTCTAGTTGTGCGTCTCCAGCGCGCCTTTTTCACCGCCTGGCCGCTCACATCTTGACGTCCTCCTCCACGCTGAGCTGAGACAGAGTCTTCTTTATGCGCAGGGCCGTCAGTCTGGCCGCTCCGTTGGCGTACCAGCACTCCCTCATGATCTTCCCCATCACGCGCAGTGACTGCACAGGTAAGGAAATGTGGGTTAGATTTTAAATAAAAAGAACACTTGCTAATAACGAGCTCAAAAATGATAATTTCCCACAAACCATGAAGCTATTAAATTGAATGGAAGTATTCTAAATGTTTTGTTTCATTAACATTTCCCCTGACATGCAGCCTGATGTGTTTGCTCACTCTGGAAACATTGATTTAAAATATTAGTGGAGATAACAGTGTATTTTTCTTGTATGTGTTCAAAATAAACCGGATTCTGATCGAACATAAAGTTGTAGCCGTGACAGACGATGCTTCAGATATGCATGTTTCTGCTTAGAAGCTACAAATTCTGAAACATCGATGCTTCACACACACACCTTCAACGTGGCAGCACAGAAGATCTTTACAACCACCACAGTATCAAGGTGAGCACCAAGATCAGTGTCAGCAATTTATTATCCGACCAAATGTGAAATATAGTTACAATCTCGCCTTCTGTTCCTGAGTTTATGGCGGTGAATGATGGCCAGAAAATGTTTCTTGCAGAGCATTATGATATCACAGTGAAAATGACCTTTGACCTTTTGGATATAAAATGTTATCACTTCATCATTTTATCCTATTAGACATTTGTGTGAAATAATTACTGTTTGAATTCTTGAGTTATGGACAAAAGTGTGTTTTGTGAGGTTACAGTGACCTTGACCTTTGATCACCAAATTTTAATCAGTTCATCCTTGAATCAAAACTGGACCTTTGTGCCTGACATAATGAAATTCCCTTCAGGCATTCCTGAGATATCGTGTTCACAAGAATGGGACAGACGTGAGGTCACAGTGACCTTTAACCACAAAAAAAAAAAAAAAAAAGAAAATCTAAATCAGTTCATCCTTGAGTCCAGGTGGACGTTTTGCCAAATTTGAAGAAATTTCCTCCAGACGGACGGACAACCCAAAGACATAATGCCTCCGGCCACGGCTGTCACCGGCACAGAGCCATAAAAATGAGCTCACTGGTGAAACCACCTTCATTTTTAAGGGGAAAGCTCAAACTAGCAGACGGCAGAGAAACATCAGGAAAATGAGGCCTGTGAAAGCTGAACCCTGCACCGTTATGAAACGGTACGAGAAAATAAAAAGAACCTGTTGGACCTTTCATAGGCTATATATATAATATTTAATTTAATGCTCCCACAACAGTGATTGCTCCATATTTTTAAGTACTCAAGTCAGGACATCCTGTACTGCCAAACTGATAATGCATAACTGCCTCTCTACAGCCACTGAATGTATTTTTAGAAACCAGTCTGAGCAGCTGTTGGTGTAGAGTGTATATAGAGTGTGAAATACCTCGTAGCTCTGCCACCAGTTGGGCACATTGGGCCTCAGTTTCTGGTCACACACCACCTTCCTCATCTCTTCTATAGAAGGGTCAGAGGGCACGAGGTCGTAGTAGGGCAGCTGGTACTCCTCGTGGATACCTGAAGTAAACAAGACTCTGGTTTCACGCTCTCGTTCACTAGACAGATTCATTTCACGTACAGAATGTTTACTTTTCCAAAATCAGCCTGTTAGTGGTTTTACCTCCTGCATTGCAGCGACGCGCAATCTCCCAGTACACCAGGCCCAGCGCGTAGATGTCGGCACACTTAAAGGAATCGAAGTGTTTCATGTTGATGGTTTCATCCAGGACTTCTGGAGCCATATACCTGGGATTGACACAAATGGCAGAAATGACTAATAGAACCAAATAAGAGTTTGGAAACGACAGTCTTTTAGTCTTCGAGGTGTTCATTCCCACTTGGCAGTTTGGCTTCACAGAAAACACTTGTTATTAAGATCAACTGTTATTTTTGGTCTTTTCATGAGATTTGTTGACAGTAAGACAAATATAGTACATCACCAGACTCAGCTGGTAAAGACCTGCAAGATGGCTAATGTCTAAATGTGAATGTGCGCTTATGAGTGAATGAATGAATATGGAAACATTTACCTCTTAGTGCCCACGCGCTGGTTAGGTGCTATATCGATTGTGTCCGTGATGGACTCGTGGCGGACTGCCAGGCCGAGGTCAGCTATGGCACACATGCCGTTCTTCTTAACCAGGATATTTTTAGACTTGAGGTCACGGTGAGCAATGCCAGGCTTACCTGCAGGAAAATAGATAACACATCATTACATTTGCATCAAGGGCTCAGTAGAAATAGCACATGATTGATGAATGTTAAAAAAAAAAAAAAAAGGGGAGGGGGGCACTTTAACGTTCCTGCTGTTTTTGTTTGTTCATCTGTTTGATTTATTTTTCCTGCTGCGTTTTACATGACAGATCGTCTCACCCTGAGTGCCCAGGATCTCCATGTGAAGGTGTGCCAGGCCGCTGGCAGCTGACAGGGCCAGTTTGATCATGCCCTCGATGGTGACGGAGTAGCGGTTCAGGTAGTCGAAAAGGGAGCCGTGCTCATGATAGTCAGACACCAGCCACAGCTGAGTCCATGTGCCATTATCTGAAAGAGCAAAAATTAAGATTATATTAAATTTCACTCCTTTTCATGGTACAAAATAGTATTTTTTACATGTTTTTTCTCTGTCTGTCTCAACCTCCCTTTCATTTTCCAAGTCTAGACATAGAAACACTTCCTCACCTTTATTGTCCGCTGCGATGAATCCGAGGATATTTTCATGGCGCAGCATGATTGTCTGGTAGATCTCAGCTTCTCGGAACCAGGAGCGCTCCTCTCTGGATGAGAAGATCTTCACCGCCACATCTCCTCCCCTCCACTTTCCTCGCCACACCTCACCGAAACGACCTTTTCCTATGATCTCCTGCAGCACGATGGTCCTAGCCACTGTTCGCTGAACAAACAGCGGCAAACCTGAAGGGGGCGGTAGACAACAAATGAAATGTTTACTTGTGTTCTCTGAAGACTTGTTTTCCAGATGCGGAGCAGCGGATGTACACTCAGCAGATTCTATTTTAGTTTCACTTTTTTTTTGTTTCAGTGACTGAAGGATAAATCAATTAAAACAAGATGAAAGTCCATGTTATATCACATTTTGTGTTTTTTTCCCCCCATATTTGATCCCACAACACCAAAAAGCATTCTTTTACTTAACATCAGCATATGAAATCATGTATTTACCAGATCCTGATCCGGAGGTGGACATGTCATAGATGAGGTCCTGCAGGGTCTTGTCCTTAGCCAGGTACAGATGGTCACAGGATGGGTCCTCTACCTCCAGCCTCTGCCTGTGGCTGTATGCCCTCTGATGATACTGGAACAGGAAAACGCCAACCATCAGCAGCACACAGAGCAGGAACACCGGCCCTGCGATGACCGCCACCAGCTCTACCGGCCCCCATGAGCTTCCTGAGCCCAACCAGTCTCCCTCTTTTGTTGGAACTAGGAGAGTGAAACAGAAGAAGATTGAAAAATAGAGGTGATTACTTTAAAAAGGTAAACAGACAAACTCTTGTTTAATGTGATTTTAATCTGGTGTTTGATGATGGAGTCTCACCAGGGACTTTCAGATCAATACTGTTGCAGTAATCTACATAGCAGCAATGTGTGTTGAGCAGGCCTTCAGCACTCAGACAGTAGAAGGGTTGTCCTGGAGGAACCAGGTTGTCGCGGTTGATACAGATGCGTACATGCTGCTCCTTCCCCTGGATATAATATGTAGAGGCCATGCAGGCGCCATCCGTCTCACACTCATAGCCCGTCTTCTCACAGTTTGTACAGTTACAACGCAGAGCTGAGGGGGGAAAAAAGAGAGAGAGAGATTTATCAGATAGAGCCATGATGTTAAAAACACATTTCACTTTGCAATTTTGTCCACCAGGGGGCAAACTAGTCCCAGTTTCAACACAGGATGCAAAGACTGTCCTATTCAGTTGTGGGCATTTTGTGACATGCAGACACAGAGCTTGAAGTTAGTAGCAGCAGCCAGACGGCCCTGGCGGCCCTGAAATCAGATCCTTCACTGCAGATGAACCCAAACATGCTGGGTGGAGACGGACCTGCCCAGTGGGACAGACAAAGTGAAACCCAACAAGGGGAGAGGGCTCCTGCCAAATCCCTAATGCAGCATTCTAATCCATTCCTCTCTTCCGTCTGTCTCACACCGACACGGAGAGAGCTGCCACTGTTTAAGCTAATGAGATGGGAGTTTTATTAAACACAGCACACTCCTGCGCAGGGACCTATTAAAGCTGACACAATGGAACTCCTGCCGCTGCCATAATAAAACTACGGTGGTACATCTACACAACTCAAATGAGGCCAGACCCAGAAAAGTCCGCCACATCTGCCACATATAAAACAGAACCAGTGTCGGTTGAGCAACTCAGAGAGCAAACTGATTAGATTTGGAGTGAAATGTGATTTTGAGTCATAGCACACATGCTTCTCATTTAGATTAAGGTCAGCACAAAAGGCTTCTTCCAAGGTTTTCCTACTACCAAACAAGAGTGCAAAGCAGGACCACGCAAGGCTGGATGGTTGTGTGACTGAGGCACTAGTTTTCACATGGGAAAAACGCAAGGAAGCGGCTAAGCTCAACTGAAGCCCAGCCAGTGATAAATGACGAACTGTCTGACTGACAACAGGGCCGTGAGTGAGGCGTGACAGGCCAAGAGCTGCTCCTTGGTTGGAACAAAGACCGGACCACTTAAGACTAATCGCTGTGGACTTAGCAAAGACAAGACCACCGTACCAACAACAACACAGGAGGAGACATAAAGCAGAGAGGAATTTCAATCCTTATTCACTTACATAAAGAAAAGGCTCAGCATCGGTTGGACCGCTGACAATGTCTGGCCCAGAGGAAAGAAAAGATTTTAAGAGTGGCAAGCTTCCACTAATCCTCTGTGTCTTATCCTGAGGGTTTCTTTGACCAGATGAGCTCACTGATCTTCCCTGTTTGTACCAACTTGGGTGTCTGTCAAAAAGGTGTCAACAGATTTTAACACTTAAATGAATCAAGTGAGTTGTGACAGTATTAGGCCTTTGCTTAGTTCAATAAAAAAAAAAAAAAAAAAAAAAAAAATTACTCAAATGAATGATACATCCATTGCGACATCAGCATGTAACATTCAAGTGTCCACAACCACAACCTTTGGTGTCGTAGGAGTGGTTTCCACTCAGCTGAACTCTGGGGAGTTTGTAATCTGTGTGGGAGCATTTTTTGCATGTAGCGTGTTTGTTGATGTGTCTATGCTTGTTCACTCAGTATTAACTGGAAATGTGGAAGTACGGTTTCAGTAATATTTCTCATCTGGTTAATGTTTGTGAGTGTGTGCGTGTTCTTTTTTTTTGTGCTCTCTCCGGGAGGTGAGCGGGAAAGTGGCAGGAACTCTTAGTGGAGTGTGTCCAAATTCACTACAGTTCGCATGCAGATGGAATTTCCTTCAGATTACACAGAGGTGAAGCAGGATGGGCCTGATAAAGAGAGAAAAACAAGCTCTGTGCCACATCACGCGAATCTACAGCATTAATGGAGCAAATAGTTTAGCTAAATGAAACAGATGACCGGAGTTAACAGCAGTAGGTTAGAAAGCTGGAAGACACTCGATATCTATCATCAGATTCAGACAACTTGAACGCCTCCTTCCATCAGCCTCCTCTTTTGTAGGACTGGGCTCTCTGTAAAAACAAATCAATTTTTTAGCAAGGGAGTCCAGAGAGGAGTTGTTTTGATCAATCCGTCCTCAAAGTAAGATTGACATGTTAACAAACTCAAAGTTTTTAAAGAGAAAGAGTTTCTCCACAGCACACACACATTACAGACAACTGCTGGAAGCTAGATTTAATGCCCTTAATTTTTCTCATAAGAATCAAAACTGAAGGCTATTAAAGTTCTCTAGGAGAAACATATTGCTCCAATATACGGTAATAAATTAACAACAGCAGCGAACTGACAAGAACATCATGATCCGAAATGAACAGACGCATCAATCATGGAGACTGTGTGTGTGGTAAGACAGATGGTACACAGACATACATACAGAAGTTCAGGAAGGAAACCAAACGTGGTGGAAAACACACACATTCCTGCCTCGAGTCTACCATGGATGGTTTGTGGTCTACCAAGAGTTTGGTTTGTGGGAAGTCTTCCCTTTCATTAAGGGCTACCTTGTGACTGTCCATAAGTCTTCACACAAACAAGCAACAACATTAGGGGTGACCAGTATGTGGGGAGGGGGGGAATCTATGACAGAATATGCACTGTTTTTATTTTTTTTTTTTAAACTTGATGAGAAGCTCTTGTTTTTGAATAATCCAGTTAACTAAATACCTAAAAAAATGTAGGTTATTCATCATATTGAAGCAAAAAAATTCTGTGAACCACACCAGTCCTGCTCATTGATTTGCAGCACTGCTCATTACAACCTAATACAACCACAGATATTAAACGGATAGCGTAGTGAAATATCTACCAGCTGACAAATCACAGTGTTCAAACAGTATATCATCATATCATGTGGTCCTAAAAAGGCTATTTCACAGAAAAACATGGCAAAATGAGCAACCAAGACCTCAAAAATATTCACTATGAATGTCATCCAAGACAGGGTATGGGCGTCTAACTAAAAATCACACAATGTCCGAGTAAGAATTTCAAGCCCACTAGCATTCACCCAAATGCCATGTTGTTTGCTCCGCATATCTCACTGCATTCAAAGCAGAAGTGTCACAAAGATACACTTGAAGGAATAATATCAAACCTAAATACACACAGATCTGAGTAGAGACCCGGTGTGGCGTTTTTTTTTCCTTTTTCGAGTGAACTCTGCTCTTGTATCCACATAATTGGTGGTCTTTACACTGGTCCTTTGTGTGGAGATTAAGACGACATGAGGAGGGATTGGACTGGCCCTGCACAAACAAAGAGCAGAGTGGAGTGGGGGAGCACACTTCTGTGTGGAGCAGCGAGGGGGGATGGGTGGCGCGCAAAGGGACAGGCCGGGGGTTAACAGTAACAACCCCGATGTTTGGGGGCTGCTCTGGGCCAGACAGATTGGGGAGGGGGGGGGCAGGGGGTTCTGGTCCCAAATTGGGCTGGACAATACAGAGGGGAGGGGGGAAGAGGGGGTAACGAGCTGGACTTACGGGCCCCCCAGCTGCGACTGGGGTCTACCCAAGTGACCAGCTGCGACCGTCATTAAAACCCAGTCTAGACTTTGACTTACGGGAGGGAGTAAATAACAGGAAAAAGGAACAGTGAAGGAAAAAAAAGGGGAGAACACGGCGTAAAAGCGATTCCTTTGAGCTGCCAGTGTGTGAAGTTCCTATCATTCCGTTCATGTTGAGACAGGAAATGGCAGACATACTGAGGAAGGGATTAATAAAACATTGTTGCCATAACCAGCATCGCCTTAACTTGGACCCAACTAAAAACCACAGCAGAGTCCCACTCCAAAGAGCTTTACACATTAACCATGCTGACCGTGTTATATGTGTGTATGCGTGCGTGTGCATGCGTGTCTGTGTTTTTCTACTCGTGCGGAGCAACCCTGTCAAAAACAAAAGGTGAACTCACTAGTATGGAAAGTAGGCCTGGGATGATATGCTTATCTCCTGATTTCATAGTATCACGATACTTTGGTGCAGATTTTATACAGAATCAATTTTTTATTTAAAACCGATTCTTGATTGAACGAATAGAAAAAAGGGGGGCACTATTTTATCTATTGCTCCAGTATACTGTGTGCCAAATCATTCACTGGTGGACTAAGTCCACTGAAATACAATATGAAACATAACTGGCAATAAAGATAAATGGTCCGCAGCCTTTTTATTTTAAGAAGTAAACGGCATTCATTCATTCATTAATTTAAAAGCATCTTACAGTCTCCTGCCTGTATGAGAATAAACTACTGTGTTGTTATTAACGTCATGTCTCCAGCAGTGGAGAGCAGCCTCTCCGCTGCACCGTTAGCTCTGGGGGAAAGACATCGCTGTTCAAGACCCTGAGTGGGCGCAGGGTTTTTGAGGTGAAACAGACTGAGCAGAGTTATTTTCTTCACCTCAGAGTTGGTTTAAGTTGTTCAATGCTGCAGTGTGTGTTGGTCAGCCGGTCTCGTTTGTTACTGCTGGAGTTTGCTGCTCTGCTAATGTTAGTCTCTGAGTCACAGCATAGAAACCATTCACAATACACTTCACTTCCGTCTTGCAAAAAGTACATTTAGTCACTAAACGCTTGCATTTTTAAAAAAAAGATGAACTACAAGATAACTGTAGCGTGTGCAGGATGTAGATTGTCTGAATGCTACACTGCCCTCGCAGTCAAGTTCCGCCTCTTCGTCCCATCAACATCATCGTTATTAACATTTAGAAATTAAAAAAAAAAAAAAATTGTGACATTTGTGAATTGATTCAGAATTGTAGGAGATAAGAATTGTGATTCTTATTTGAATCAGTTTTTTCAAGCACCCACAATACAAAGATGATAAAGTCTGTAGAAAATAGTCTTTAAGCAAGCTCTGCACAGACTGGCGGGTTATACAAACATAGTGGGTTTCTGGGGGCTACGCGACACAGACAGACAGTTGGTATGTGCGTGTGTGTGTATGGGGAGCAGAGCACCATTACCAAAATGCACTGCCTGAAATTAGATCCATACAGATACCAGACTGAGAGCTGATCAAGACAAGCAGACGCCACCAGACAGTGTGAGTGCAACATACACACACACAGGCACACGCATACGCACACACCACAACTGTGCCCTAATCAATGCTAGGGGAAGAAGGAAAGTCATTACCTTTGTCTGCATCTCAGGGTCAGATTACTGATCTGATTCTAAAGTGAAGTCTCTGGGGCTGAGGCTGCCTCTACTATCTCTACCAACCACCACCCTCCAGGCAACATCCCATCCTGTCTGACTGTCTGCTGCCCTGGATGAGTTCAAAGGCACACAAGTGTGAGTACAGACTCGATCTGGGCTTGATGCTGGTGCTCAAATTCCCAAACTGGTCATTGTTCTTCTATAATGCCACAGTATGTTGCAGTACTGTGAGCTCATGCATCTACCATGTGACTTGAGCTTAAACCCCTTTTGAGTATTAGCAGATCAGAAATTTACAAACTCCTCCATTTTCTGTCTTTTTACAGCCGTTGGCACAGTTTCACTCTTGAGTACAGCTGCGACTGGGGATCAAACTATAACACAGTTTTGGTATCGACCAACAAAATATGTGGATATAAGGATTTCATTTGAAAAATGAATTATCAAAAAAAGCTTTTTGTGAAACTCGTATTGGCACTAGCACAGAAAATCTTCAAGATTCCCAGCCATGACTACAGTCAGGAGAAAGTCATTATAGACTTCCATCTTTTATAAGACTGACATTTTGCAAAATGTTGACAGATTTTTTTATGTGATGCAATTTTCCAAATTAAAAATATAAAACAAATCCAATTAAATCTCATTAACATGCCATGTCGTTCAAATGAAAATAAAAAGACTATTAATGGTATTTTGCACACAATGCATAAGCAGATGTTATGACAACAAACCAACTTGTTCGGATCATCGTCAAATCAGCCAGACTCATCGCTGTGTTGATGTAGGAAAGAAACCGGGACAGTCAAAACGGCACACTCTTTAAGCTAATGTCACCATGAGGGCCTGAAAGGCAGGAGGTACGGGTTCAAAACTGTACTTCAAGAACTAGCCTTATATAAAGTTGGATAATATGCAAATCAAAACTATATGTATCAACTTACCTTACTAACTGCCCTACCCTAGATCACGCCAATCAAAGCCCATCATTTGTTAAGGAAGTACTGGAGAAAACTTGACATGTATACTGCACACCTTCCGGCTGAATATTACGAGGCAGAGCAGGTCTTATCTACATTCCAACAGCAGCCAAGAAAACAAAAACATCTCTACAAAGAGAAGTGTAATGGAAGACGGGTGTCAAGTTTAGCCCTATAGACATGAACTCACATAGCTACCGGATCTGTCTGGGTGTGCTGTGACAATAACAACTCTATATCTTATAGTACAGTTAAGTTATGGCACTAACATATGTATACACTACAAAGACCCTTAAAAAAAAAAAAAAAAAAAAAAAAAGACAAAAGTGTTCTGAGTGAATTAACGGCATGGAGAAGAGGCTAACCCAAGGTGGAATGGCTGGTTCTGCAGTGGTAGTACTCCCTTGTGGTCCAACATCAGTAATGGCGGAGCTGGGTCAGTCAGAGGCTACGCTGTCTGCTATAGCAATTAGGGCTCGGTGCCTCCAGGCCAACGGAGGTCATTAACGACACAGGTCATTATGGAGGGAAAAGTAGACCACCCCAGACCTGACCTGAACCTGACTGGCTCAGTGCCCAATTATAGAAACTGTTGGTAAACAATGATTTCTAAATGAGAAGGCGCCTGGGCCAGGAAGTAACCAGAAATTTTACACAGAGGACGTGCAGCTTCATTTGATTATAATTTAGCTGCAGGGACTGAGCAGCCAAAGCATCTACCCAATTAGGACAGGCCTTGAAAATTGCTTCACATTTAGGAGCAACAAAACAACAACAACAACTTTCTCCTTTTAAAGCTTTAACCAGCTGAAAATACCCCCCCCCCCCCCCCCCCCCCCCCCCCCCCCCGAACTCTCTTCTCCTTACAGACACACACCTTTGAACCCATTAAGTTTCAAGCTTTCTCTGTACATTCCCTTGGCTCTGATCTAATGGGCAGGTGTACACATGTTCTGATCTGACTTGCTCATGATTCCTCCACCTGAACTCTTTCACACCAAATTTGACATTTAACAGCACCTGTAGCAGAGTTAAACCCTGCACAGGCAGTTCCCTGAACAAGTAGAGAAGTAGGGACTTTTCTGGGTTTCCAATCGCTCTGTCACTGATTTACACTGAGGCACATCAGGAAATGATAAGACTCTGGCAGAGATGTGGTAGGGCTACTAAAAGTGAGTGCAGAGTTCAAGTGATAGCAAGACCTCATCTAATCAAATGCTGTTCTTTAACCTTGAAAATAAATAAACAAATGAAAAACAGCCCACAATCCATGCTTAAGGTTTCTCAGCACCTTATGGTGGCAGTGAGTAAGTGAAAGCTGAAGTGGGCCCACAGATAACAGTACAGATTAAATTCTGATAAAGCACCCAGGCCTTTTATACGAGAGAGAGAGAGAGAGAGAGAAAAAGGGGAGGGCTAGAGGAAAAGAGAAAGAGGGACGCGCCCTACCTCACGGCAGTGTGGTTGACAGTGCCCATATCACATTGCCACTGTGTTCAATGCACCCGAGCAGACACAGGCTGCGTCACACAGGCATGTAATGCCCATAACACTAGTGACTCCTAATCCTTATGAAGTCAACAACACATGACAGATTCAATCAAATCTGTGAGTAAATGGTATTCTCACATATACGTACTACTCTCGCCACAGTTGTGGAATCTGCTCCAGCTTAGCCACTTTCAGGTTTGTCTGGTTTCAGCATTTGCATGGTGTAATCCATTATATGGTGTGAAACCATGGCTCCAGACAGACTTGTGGGCCCCTTTCACTAAAGACCCTGCCAGCTGGACAAACCCATCATCACCCCCTGTCTGCTCAGGCCACACACTCCTACCCCCACTCTCCCCCTCACACACCAATGTTAATGTTGGAGTAACCCAGTCACACAAACTAGCCACACAGGTGTGATCATTCTCCCAACGTGACTTATGTGAACTGCTCAACCTCTGTGTACTACACCCTTATCTAAACTAAGCGGGGGAGGAATATTTTCCTGATTCTTGGAAGGATGACTCAACTGTTTAAAGCACAACTTACACTTCAGTGGATGACAATGCTGTCAACATATTTATTCTGGCACACAGAGTTGAATCTTTTTTATTGCTTTGTTTATCTGCATGGTTGCGAGTTGAAACAAGGTAGGACTGCTTCTAAATGGGGAGACACAGGACGAATAAACAAATGGGGGGGCTTGCATAACCTAAGACATGCATGTGTGTTAAGTTTACATAAATAGAATCATATATGATTATGATTTAGAAGGAAGTTAGTCTGTATATTGCTTTTATTTGTAACAATTTATTTATAATTATATAGTCAGTGCTGTTTTCTGTATATTGGTGTGTAAAAAATGTTGCGAAGTTGAAGATGTGTACCCATGCTGCAAATGTAGAGCAACATACACCCCTTTGAGGCTGTGGTGATGGGCTGGTATCAGCTGCTCCGGCAGACGGACAGGATTGAGACTGAAGCAGCCCCATAACTGGCGCCTCAAAAGACCCCACTTGCCACATTTCCATCACAATGAACCCAGACTTCAACTCTGACTTCTGTCTGGGATGGCTGAATACACGGCTGTTGTCACCCTATGCCAGCATTCACTTTCTGCTGGAGGCCGCTAAGCAGCCCTTTTCACTCCTTACAAATGGACACCAATGCAAGAGCTGCCAGTGTTTACTCTCAAAAACACATTTCATGCACTAAAGTAGGGGTAGGCCTTCATTCACAGGCTCCTTTCTCCTCTCTCCAGCGTGGAAACCAGCGCTCACAACATGTGTCCAAACTGTAACTGATCACATTGCACACATTTCACCCGCCAGCTATCATTACATTGTGTTTTACCCAAACAAATACAGTGAGAAGCAGTCACGAGCAAACTACGAGATGTGTTTAGTGAATATGTTAGCATATCAGCCACCGAGAGATACCGTTAACTTAAATATCAACATCAAGCTGTGTATTATTACTCGGTGTGTCCATGCTTCACAATATCATTTATATGTTGTAGCTCACAAACGAAGCACATTTATCGACAATATTCAACTTTACATAGTTCATTATCTAGTTAGCTAGCAAACGTTAGCTGGCGCTTCGAGATAAACAGCCCCACCATGTTGTTGTTGTTGTGGTTTAGCTACTTGCTCCGTGCTCAATAACGACCAACAAGTCTGGCTTGATCACTCGGTAAAAGACAAAAAAAATCTCACTCGATAACAAACTAACAAACAGCCTGACTTCTGGTGCGGGAGAGTCGAGGTTTTGAGGTCAACGCTAGCTAGATACGGTTAGCCAAATCCCCGATACACAGCGCCATGACGATGAGCGACAACAGGCGATGCCCGGTCCAGGAAAACACATCGAGACAAAAGCCGGAGAGGGGCTCAGATGAAACTTACCATCAGCGACAGCCACCAAGCCGAACAGGGCCAGCAGCGTTGGGGCAATTTGTTTTAGAGCCATTTCTTCAGAATTCCCATCTCTCCGCGATGAAATGCGTCCGAAGTGTGTCGTTATCAACACGACCAGACCTGAAACACAACCACAGTCCGACCGCACACACCACCACACCGCCAGATACGAGCCAGCCAGCCAGCCAGCCAGGCGAGTGACGTATTTAAAGGGGTGTGCGTGCGTGTTTAAAGGGGAGGGCCGCCTGCAAGTCTACAGCCGAGGTCAGGAGCTGTGTTGTAAATAAAAAGTGGATGAATTACAATCTTACTGTCTCATATAACCATGAGGCAGAGTGAGTGATATAGAGGCACGATATGTTTGTTTGATTAAAAAATATTAATAATAAATAAAGACAGCTAATTATGACTTCATCACTACGTTATTACTCTGTGTCCTAATGTTTTAAATTATCAGCTGCATTTAATTGAATGTATTCCTGAAAATATAGTGGAATTTTTTCATGTTGTTTATTTATACTTTTAGTTTATGAGCGCTTAAATATTATGCTATGTATTTGCAGTTGCTTTATTTGGGTGGGGAGTCCTGTACTGTGCTTTATTTTATGGCTGTGTAAACTGAAACTTGAACCTTGATTGAGGTCATTACTTTAGTGCTGCAACTGCCCCTCAGTTAATTGATTAACTGGTTGCCAACTGACAAGTTAATCACCAACTATTTTGATCATTGATTAATCTTTTTTAGTTGTTTAGTTTGGTCTATGACAGTAAACTAAATAGTGGACTGTTGGTCAAGACAAAAGACATTTGAAGAAATTTAATTTTCTGACATTTAATTGACCAAAGAAGAAATCAAGAACATAATCAACAGATTAATTGATCATGAAAATAATTGTTAGTTGCAGTAGTTTCTACATTATTTAAGACTGCTTTGGTGATTTGAAAGAAAAATGTATTCAGGGAACATATTTAGTCTAACTGGCCATCTTCTACTCTTATTGTTACTGAAAATGTAAAATCATCAGCTGAGTGTTTAAAAGGGTAAAAAAAAAAAAAATTAAAATAGTGAAAATAATCTGATGCTATCTATCTTTGTTGTTGTTGTTGTTCCCTAAAAATGTGTACCCATGGATTTAATAATAGTTTGTGTTTTATTAGAAAAGCAGCATCAAGCATTATTACAGTTTATGACTGTCAGACTATGTTAAATTTAGTTTCCAATTCCAATTGAGGTTATGTCATGTAAAATCGTGACATTTCAAAAGATGAATTAAAAGAACTGAAGATAATCTGATGACTGATAATAAAATGTGTTATCAGGGATTTAATGATCTGAGGTCAGTCACCAAACTCATGACTCTTGTTAAAACTAGGCCACGCCTACATTCAAAGTAGACATTTGAAATCAGGCATGACATAGCCCTCTAATGCAAATGGCAGAGGAATCCAATGTGACTGTGACTGATTATTAAACCTTTTCTTTTATTCTGGATGTAGGTTAGAAGGCAGCAGGGGCCTTATGACTCTGGGCCTCCCTGCACTTGTCCCTCCAGTATTAAGCTAGTCAGACTATGAAATAGAGTATCAGTCAAAAGTTTGGACACACTTTCTCATTCAAGTGAATGGGAAGGTGTATCCAAACTTTTGATTGGTACTGTACACGTGTCAATCCATCCATATTCCCCTGATCAAATTCTGGGAGACCAATTTGGTTTCAGCCTTCATAAAAAAAAAGAGGCTGCCACATTTGATTCCTTACTGTCCCAGTTTTTCTAAGATTACATTTCAGCTGCTGTATGAGATTTTTGAGAAAGTTACATCTGCTTGCAGTTTTTAGCAAGAAAGATCTGAAAAATTGCACAAGGTGTTTTGGTCCAGATCTATTCCGGGTTTTCTCTCAGCTTGGGGACCAGTCTATACCCCACTAACACTTCCAGCTGCCACTGATTGAGAATGAAGCTCAGGAAAGGGTGAGTCAGGCTGTAACCAGGTGCATTTGGGACTTTATCTGTCCCTGCTTTTATCACCTGTCCTCTTGCTAGCGCTCTCACTGATCTATCCTCAAGCCTAATTGTGTCTGCATAGTCTCCTCTGTGGCTTTATATCTGTCCATTATCAGCCCTGTCCAATTTATCTTCACATTTCCTCAGCATGCGTTGTCTGCTGAACAAATCCCTTCGTCTCTGCCGAGCCATTTGGAGTGATCCCACCGTGAAAAAGAATACACAGAGGAGGGAAGCAGAGAGAGAAGTGAGATGGGCTCTGCACTCACAGACAGGGAGTTTGGCCTCTCTGATACTTGAACAACCCCCCTACAGCGTTAAAAATAACCAGCTCTTCATCTGACTGACCAGACAGACTGGGGCTTTGAGGGAGTATTATCTCTCTGGAGTTTGTTCAACAACCAGGCAGACAGACAACACACACACACATATATTCACACACACATGCACACACAAACAGATAAAGGAAGAGCAAGCATGACAGATACAGAGAGAAAACATTACATGAAGGGGATAGAATGATTATTTTCACCAACTGCTAAGCAACTTTCTTGAGAAAAATGGTTGCAGAATTTTGATTCTTGTTGGACATTTTGTATTCTCTCTAACAGTCTGATGTTCTGCATGTCAAATTAGTTACTTTTATGCTTCACTTTGACCACATTTTCTCCACCAGATCATTGGAGAAGCTAAATGTTATAAATATATATATATATATATATATATATATATATATATATATATATATATATATATATATATATATATATATATATATATATAAATTAACATATATATTAAATTAATCTGATACCTAATCATACAATATGGCTGCTCAGGATAAAGCTAAAACTGTAAGTCTGTATGGTATGGGAAGAGCTTGTTTCAAGCAGTTTTGTTTTTGAGAATTTATGTAGGAATTTTAAAAAAATGATCTACAAAGTTATTGTTTGTAATTATAAATGAAACTTTACAGATTGGATAATCCTGAATGTTTCTTTCTTTATAAGTGAGAAAATTAAACATGATGTGTGCAAGGTTATATTAGCAATAGCATTATATGAATATTACAACAGTAACTACTGAGCAGAATGCAGCAAAAATAAATAAACATGTTTTTTTTGTTTGCTTGTTTTTTTTTTTTTTTTTACATGTGTATTCATGTTAAGTCTACATTCAGTCAGGTTTGTCATTATATTTTAACTTTAGCATCTCACTGTAAGGTGAGTGTGACTGAGAGAAAATGCTGATATTAATGAACATAGTGAATTTCATGCAATTAACAAAGGACTTCATGACTGTTAAGATATGAGGAAATATATACAGCAGGTTGTGTAAAATAATCAGCCTCATTGATTGCATCTTACTTCTGTGGTTTGATGAAATGTTGGTTTTAAGTTTTTTGTTAAATAATTTCATGATGATTAAAAACAAAACAAAACAAAAGAAACAACAACAACAACAAAAAAGCCACTGAAAATGATCTATCAAAACAGATTAAGCTGTAAACCTGTGGAAGTGAGCTACACTATACTGTAAACAACATGGATCACTGTTTGTCTATGATATGATGACCTCTACTGGCCGATGAGATGATTGCATTCATATCTGGTACACATCAGAATTTACAGCTCAAACATTTGAAAATACAATCCTTTATTCAACATATACAACATTACATGTCAGTTATTTACTTTTTAACTGTTGTGAATTCATAGGGATGGTGATAGTACATTTTTGGTCTACAGAAATGTAGAAAAATATTGTGTAAAAAAGTTGTGTCATAAAAAAGAATATATAACATGTCTCTTTGTTGAATAATAGAAAATAATACCTCCTTTTGAAATAGGTTAAATATTTACAACAAACCCAATGGTGATATAAGACAACAGCCTCAGTTAGAATATGTACAACTAAATATCTCATTGCGTCTGTGTGCAGATGATAAATGCTCATTTTTATAAATGTTAAACAGGTAATGTGCTTTGTTATGAGCATGGTATTACTTACATGTTTCCTGTAGTTATAGAGAGGGACAACCAGGGTCTTCCCGCTCTCTTTTCTGTGGTGTTGGTCATTATAGGAAAACCCGCAAGTGCAATTTTAGTTCCTAAAAAAGTCCAGTATGACAAAAACAAAACTATGCTGTACTTCCTCTCATCTAAGAGGATGAGTAATCACACTATGTTTACAAAATGATGAATAAAACCCTGTGTGTGGCAAAACAGCCTATGAATTGTTCTGTGATCATCACTCTATCGTCTGACCTAAGTTTTTTGCAGTTGAAAAGAAATATTTGATCTCATTGGTTTTCTTTAAGGGGCATCTTGGTTTAAGGCACCCGAAATATGGGAGATGAAAATTGGGCTAACAAAGAAAATAGCCTTGGGTGCGAGACAGTCTAGACACTGCTGTTCAAAGTCATATGGTTTTAATATAATGCAGTGACTGTGTGAGTCATTAGTTCAAAATATGCTAATGATATGCACCCAATGCTGTTGGAATGTGGTACAAAATCCCTCCAAGCTGTTTCAATCTTATGGCCCTGTTTCATTCTGGTGCTTTGGGCTAGATGTCCCGTTTGAGTTTCTCGATGCTGAAGTCGCTGTCTTGGTCCAGTTTGGAGAGCGTCTTCTTCACCCGCAGGGCTGTGAGCCGGGCTGGTGCGTTCTGAAACCAGCACTCCTTCATGATCTTCACAATGGCTGACAGGATCTGGACACACAGAGACAAATGTAAAATACCACCTGTCCATCACAGTTCGTGTTTTGTTAAGGCAGCGTTACTATGTTGACTGTATGTGCACAGGGTTTGCCTATGTGAGCACATGTCTTGTTAGGCGTAAGTGTGGAAATTGAGAATATATGGGTGCCAAAGGTGAGGAGAAGTGAAAATAATTGCACTTGTGTGTGTGTGTGTGTGTGTGTGTGTGTGTGTGTGTGTGTGTGTGTGTGCATGTATCAGATGGCCTACCGGATGGGAATGGAACCTGTTGTGCAAGCTTGGCCTCTGCTGGTCCACACACACCACCTTCTTCATCTCCTCAAAGCTGGGATCTGAGGGCACCATGTCAAAGAAGGGAGGACGGTACTCTTCCACAATCCCTAAACAACCCAACAGAGAATTTTAAAAAGACTCAGCTGTGCTGTTTCTTCAATTGAGCAGAGAAATAATTACCATTATTACAACACAGGTTGTGAGACTTTGGGTGCGTTGTAAAAAAAACCAACATATTATCAACTTAATGAACAGACAACTGTTGAACCTCTTTTTATCTCAGAAATTTTAAGTACATACATTTCTCTTCATACAAGGCCTGAAATAGCACACTCTTTGACTAGATAGACTATAGTGGGAGTTTTGTAAAGTATGTTTGACTAAACAAGAGAGCAGGGAAGATATCAATTCCCTGGTGACTACACTAGGATGGAGATCCACAAGGCCTGCTGAGTGTGTGTATGTGTGTACACTCAAATAGCGCACACACACAAAGTTATGGATGTGTATGCGCATCCATTTACACTAAGTGTGTTTATTCATGTGTGCCTGTGTGTGTGCTTCCATCTACAAATTGTGTGCGCGGGCATCTGGACTATGTACGAGCGAGTGCTGACACCAGATAAGACTGTTTATAATTACTGCAGTGCTAATCATGAGAGAGGATAGTAGAGACAGACACAGACTAGGAAAACACTGGAGTGCTGAGAGACATGGGACAAACGGCCTCTTATGTATACTCTACCAGAGCCAGACAGACATGACAGAGAAAACACATTTTCACAACATGACGCATTTGAGTGAATGGGTAACAATTCATAACAGATTCATTGAATAACACTTTTCTCCTGAAGTTTGAATAGGTAAAAATTACTACACCGACTAAAATCTAATCTGCTGTTGCCTTTACTTACCATTGACAATGGTCCTGCGTGAAATTTCCCAGAAAACCAGACCCAGAGCCCAGATGTCAGTTTGCTTGTAGGACTCAAAGACATCCGTACGTATACTCTCATCCAGCACCTCAGGGGCCATGTAGCGCTTAGTCCCCACTCGTGGGTTGTTGCCCACATCGAGGTAGTCATTGGACTGAGAGTGTATCACAGCCAAACCTGAGAGAGTAGGCACAGAGTACAGACGCAGCCTTTTAATTTACAGCACATTCCAAACTTCAATAAAGCTAACTACTGTTTTATCTCAAGATATTAAACGCAACCATCAGTGGAAGTTGGAAACAGACACAGTTATAAGGTGTGATGTGCTTTCCTCGCTTCAACTCAATCCTCACCGAGGTCAGCGATGCAGCACTGTCCGTTCCGCTTTACCAGGATGTTTCGGCTTTTCAGGTCCCGGTGGGCGATAGCTGGCTTGCCCTGGGAGCTGACAATCTCAGTGTGGAGGTGGACCAAACCACAGGCCACAGACAGACACATCCTCAGGCAGCTCTCAGGCTCCAAGCTGCTGTACTGCAAGAAGTCGTAGAGTGAACCCAGCTCATGAAAGTGGGTGACGAGCCACAGCTGGGTGCTGGAATTCTTGGATGTCATGTCAGAGGCAATGAAACCTAAAGCCAGAAGAGAAGATGGCTATTTCAATGTCTGTCTTTTGGCTGATGCCTTTTGAAGTGCTACTGCACCTTTCTCTTCACAGGAAGCACATCACAGGAATAATGTCTTTTGAAATTAAATCTACTGCCGTACCCAGTATGTTGTCGTGTCGCAGCTGCACAGTATTGTAGATCTCTGTCTCTCTGAACCAGGACTGCTCGTCCCTAGAGGAAAAGATCTTGACAGCCACACTCTCCCCCATCCAAGTACCTCTCCACACCTCCCCATACCTGCCTTTACCTGAGAACAGAGTGACACAATTACACAACTGGAAAGTACAGAAAAAAGACAGAGTGGAGCAGCAGTGGCAAGGAAGGAGACTGACCGACACACTCGACGAGTGAGATCTGTCTGGCCATAGTCCTTTGGACCAAATAGGGCAGTCCTGTCCCACTCCCTGACGTACAAAATTCATCAAAGATATCCTGGAGAAAGAGACAAAAAAAGAGATAATCCATTTATGACAACTGGGAAACTAGAACATCATTAGATAGTATTCTATCAACATCAAATGTCTCTTACGCCGTATGTGGGGTCATCTCCACTAGGGACTTTAAGCATGGTGACGTCATGGTCCTCAGCATTTCTCAGTCGACAGTGGGCACGTCGGAAGCGCAGGAACACCAACAGGCCACACAAACTGGCAACCATGATGAACAGCAGCAAAGCCCCGGTGATCCACAGCTCTGGACGCGGGATATCTGGGGGCATTGTTGTCGGTACTCCATCTGGAAGCAATCAGGCACACACACAGAGAACACTTCACAACATTATCAAGGGGAGTTTCTAATTTGGTATTCTATTTTGATTGAAGGTAAATATACAGGTAACATAACATTCAGTGTGCAATCAGTCCAAACTGGGAAAGCTACTCAGTATTAATTTACTCAAACTGACCACAAGGGGGAAGCAGTTACTATGTAGAGGGAAGCTTTGAATCCCAACAGTGCAAAGCAGAGCCTGGGAGTACATTGATACCAAACCAGGAAGCTCAATACCACACTGCTGTTCAAATGTTGTAAAGCAATGGCTTTGGGTACTGACCAACAGTCGGTGGTGGTGTGGCTTCGGCATTGCACAGGTTCTCTGTGCAGCAGTAGACATAGAAGCCTTTAAAGGAAGTATAGCATTGCTCCAGACGGTTAACTGCAGAGAAACAACCACGTTCCTCGTTGCTTTTCACCCAGGTGTAAAAGCAGATGTCTCCTCTGCAGGTGTTGTTCACACATGTGCCTTTCATATTCTCGCATATACACAGCAGCTTCCCATCATCTTTGGAGTCTGAAGCAGAAGGAAATACACACAGACAGTGCTGACAAACAGGCAAATGCACGTGTTTACTCACAGGAACAAAACTAGATGCACAAATGCATGTGGACAAATGATTACACAGTTGTACAAATGAATAATAAATTGAGAAACCTGCCAAAGATTAATGTTCTGGGAAAAGTAAGAGAAAAGCAAAGCTGAACATAAAGAATAAGATTAGAAAGTGATAAGCTGTACTTGTAAAGAGACCTTGGCTTCCTCGAGGGGAAACCCTAGTGGTAATCGAAAGAGATACATATGTATCTACATTTCCTGGCAGCCACAAAGTGTCATATAAATGTGTAAGGCTGTGTGATTAACCAGGGGAGGTACTTTTGGTTTTGAAATAATGCAGCTCATGGTCTGCTTGAATGAGCAGAAAAACAGAACAACAGAAAATGAAAAGTCTGAGAAAAAGAGGTGGAATGACTAAATCAAGGTAAACTGTGATGTTCATGGTGATTGGGGGATTTTTTTATATCCTAAATCCTCCCAAATTTGCAGGCCTTTGCATTATGGTACCTATGTTTATCTTTTTTTAGCAAAGGCCCTCTTATGTAAAAAATTCCTGGCTGAAACGTAATTCTGCAGACACTTGCAGAGGAACATCTAAGCCACAAATGAGTGGAAAAGCAAGAACCCTTCCCCCGAAATTCTGAAACAATGCTTAAAGACACAGCAAATAAAAAAAAAACATTTTCACAGTTCTAATCCTGTGTCCTCTTGTTATATGCCATACATATATAAAATTATATCAAAAACCTTGTCTTTTCTCTTCCTCTAAAACATTTTTAAATGTTTGATGACTCGTCTTGAACTCAAGGGTGTAAAAATTCATCCAATCAAATGTGACAAGATGACAAGCTAATTGCACCCATCATATAAAACTGCACTTGAGCGCTTGTTGTAGTAGGTAGCAGAGCAGCATTATAACTGGAAGTGTGTGTTATATCGGTGAGCAAAAACTTTGTTTTCATCTCCAAAAGAATGTGGTTGGGGTCCAATTTGTTCATTTCCCCCTCATCATCTTCCTGATCTAACAAGAGGCGAGGGAGGTGTGTGTGTGTGTGTGTGTCTATCACGCTATATTCGCTAAGCAGTCCAAACACATCAGAGGATTTGATTTAAATCCATCTTTAACTGTACACTCCACACATATTCCATTTCACTAGGAAATATGTAACAACATAGAGGCTAAAGACACTCTCACTTCAGATTCACTGTGACTATAAAGTTAATATGTTTTTTTTATATATATATATATATATATATATATATATATTTGACCACTAAGAGGCAGAACGATGGAGCAACACAAGTGTTCTGTTTCAGACCACCTGACAAAGTAAGTCCAATATTTATGAGCCTTTGGAGCTCTGGTTTGGTTCACTGACTCTGGAGTTGATACTTGACTGTCTTCACCAGCCATGCTGTCTTCTCATGCTAGGCAGATACGCTACGCTTTGCTTGTCTGAGGGTTGGTGAGAACCATGAGACTGAACTCTAAAGTATATGTGTGAGCTGGAGAACAAAAACAAAGTACTAAAAGCTGCATTCTCAGTGAGTTCTGTGGCATCATTATCAAACATATCCTTTAATAGAGCCGTATAATGAAGCTGAATGGAACAGAGTGAATGCCCGTTACAACAGTGGACATTTCCTGCAACTAACCACTAACTCACCTGCATGGACAGCAGAGATCCACAGAAATGCCACAGCTAGCACCACTGTGAGCAGAGCAGAGCTTCCCATCTCTGTGAAACAAGAAAAAAGTAATTGATGACAGTTAATATAACAAAATGATGGTGATACAGAAAGCGCTGTCTCTTTATTAGGCCCTGTTGTAACGTGAAACCAGAGATTTCATGACATTCCAACTGCTATGTGATTGTAATTTACAGACTGTAACTTAATAGCAGTGTATATGAAGAGTTGAGCAGTGGCTACAGCCTGGACTCTTTGGCAGAGGAAGCTATGAGGTCAAAAACAACAGTCCGAGGGCCCAGCCTGTCTGCCTGTGTTGTAATTGCTCTGGATGGGAAAAGGGGGCTTAAGGGGAAGGAGGCTGTAACAGCACTCCAGAGTGTTTGTGTATGTGTGTTGAGACTCTGTGTGGCGCTGTGCTACCCAGGCTCCAGGCCTGTCGACTCCTCGACTACCCTGCTTGCAAAATAAATATTGATGGCTATGCTTCCTGCCATTGAGTGGCCCCACCCGACTGGCCGGCGAGACTCAGGCTGCTCATTGTTTAGGGCTGCACTGCAGACGGTCACGCAAACAAGAGGGCCGTCACACACGACTCAGTCTTTCTCACCACTGAAGCACACTAGTCTGTAATTTGACACTCTGGATGACATGATTAATTTAACTTAAATATCAATAAAAAGTGACTAAATTGTTATAAAGAACAACCCTAACCCTAACCCATACACTAACTATAAACAAAAGAGCACAAAACACAGTAAAAATATCAACTGTAACAGAGCATATGTTGTTTACATAAGCGTTTCCGTGGCAGGAACTTTCCCCGGGGACTAAGAACCTTTTGAGGAACTCACTTCCTGTACCTGCCTTTCCAGGGTCTAAATGAAGTTCCAAAGCGTCATACTTCCCAAAAGTAGAAGAACTTTGGGGGTGGGGTTTGCAGGGATAACCATCGCTGATTGGTCAAACACCCGGCTGCTTCAACTTATTTACCACTTCATTCATAAAACAAGAAAGTACTCTAGTATCGATATTCTGATGAGTGGAAGACTTTTCTCTTCCTTCATTTTTTACATTAAAGGTAAAAAATTAGACTTTGTTGTTGACTTCCCAACTTGTTTTAAAAAAGAGTGAGAAAAAAAACAGAGATGTTCTAAAGCAGAAATAAATAATCATGACTTAACAGATGATTTACTGTGGAGACAGACGCCCTTTGCATTTCCCCTTTCATGCATTCCTTACATCAAGCTCATGCAGCAGTAAATACAAAGAACATCCACCGTCATTTTTTAATTCCTCATGGGTCTAATTTGCATGGTCTACCTGGTTACTCAATGCCATGAGAACAGAAACAGGATTGCACAAAAGGGACTTTTAGTTCCAAGTTTAGTTCCTGAGATTAGTTCCTCTGGTTCCAAAGTACCTGGAACTTTTGGTGGAAACAAGGCTACACACTCTACTAAATATGAAGTAGGCCTAAATGGGTGAACATGTGTTTGCTTTAAAGCAAGCCGTGCCTACAAGCCTCTTGATTTTTGTTCACATGCTTGACAAAATTTAGACTCTTTTCTTCATGATTTCATTACAGTTGTCTTTTGTAATCCCACTAAACCTAAACAGACACAAACTAATAAATATGAAGTTACAATTTATTCATTCCTGTGTGGCAATTCTTTATCTGCATTTGACTTGACTATTTAAGAGTGGGCAGCTACAACACAGTGCCCGAGGATCAACTCCTGTTCCAAGGCAAGAGTCTTGATTAAGATCAATAGTAGCAGTATTACTGTCATCTAACAAGCATGTTTTTAGGAAAAGTTGTTGTCTGAGAGGTTTTGAGAGATGTGGTTGAGAAGTGAAAGAGATGTGACAACACATGTCTGTGGGTTCTTTTACCACTCAATCTGTGTAATATATGAAGCACCTGAGGTCTGTTCTGTAAAATCTGAGGTGGGGGGTATTTATAATAAATCTCAAAAGTATGCAATTGGATGATAAATGTTATGATGGGTGCCAAATAGCCCATGGACAAGTGTGAGACAGTTGCTATAGAGACTCGCTCCTGACCACAAGATGGTTTCTACTGCAAGATACCACAAGTACTTGTGTGGTTGTTTTGCAGCTTAATGAATACGGAAAGTCTGGGTCACATTACTGCACATTTTAATTCAATGGATATACAATTTTAGCAATTTGTTACCAGAGCAAAACCTAATTTACAAATCTAATCAAATAAGAACAAGAATTTAAATTGCCAATTACTGATTCATGAAGCAGTCACTGTCAAACCAATGGTTTATATTTCTAGTATGCTTTAGGGGAAAGAAATACACCTGACAGACAGTCTGTCACCACAATTTATGAACTTAAGAATAATAAATACTGAATTTACTCAAGTCCAAGTCTGAAACTCAAGTCCAGTCCTCTCCTCATATCAATTCACTTTTCTTCTTCAAAAGGTTCTTTTGTCCTAAGAAGGTTATACTTCTGATTACTTAGTTCTATTAATGCTTAATAAAACATGCATTATGTTTTAACCTGTTAAGCTTTAATTAATAAATTCAGACTCAACCTTAAATAATACGTATGATCACTGTCCTAAATGTCACAAAAATATATAATAGCTTGTGGCGTGGTCTTAAAGTATGATTTCTAAATTGAGTGTATTTCCAACCAAGACAGGTTAGTCAATGCTTGCTGTAAATGAGCATCACTGCCTGTTTTATCATCAAGTGCTCTCTTAGCGAATACTGTAACCCTTGAACTACCCACATCTGGCAGTGGAACTTGCACACTTCAGCAAAAAACTGCAGATATCCTCTTCTAGGTTTGTAGGATAAAATAGCATAAAAAACACTTTTCTTTCATTTCCAATCATGGAGTTTTCCGCATGTATCAAGGTTTCATGATTCATAGGGATACTGAGTAAGTTAGCAATCTAAAATCAACAAGGTTTTCAGAATAAAAAAAAAAGTTTGTTACAAGTAAATGTTTTAGACGGTTGATAACTTATTTTAAGAGGTTGGTCGAAATGAAAATAAAGAAGACTGTCATAAATTGATTTTGAATAAACATGTTTGCCTTCACTTAACAATAGAAAAGTATTAAGTCAGTGCAACTTGTCTCTAGTGAGCATCCTTTAAAAGCAGAGAAAAAGCTGAATTTGCCTCGACTTGTTTTGCTGCCACAAGAGAAAGGAGAGATAAATGGGAGTTTACATAGAATATCATTTAAAGTGAGTAACTACTTTTGCCTTGTTTTATTCATAACAGCTACCAACTGTATCAGTACAGTGCAAGAAATTGTTTTTTATACAACACTAAAACTGAAATTACAGCTAATTCAGTGATTGTTAAGTTGTTAGACTTTTATCTAGCTAGTGTCTTCAAAATAGTCTTTTTTTATGTTTTGTTGGTTTGGTCAGCAACAGCTGCATAACAACTGCATAAATCTGCAACAAATGTAGGTCGCTACATATGTTTCAGTTTTGATTGATGCATGTAGATGTTTAAGCCCTGGAGTCATTATTGTGTGAGGTTAAAGTTGGATAATTGAGCCACAGCTGAAGAACATTCTGTGTCCAAGTGCAATCTGCAAACGCAGGCAATCAACACCACATTATAGAAACACTATAGGAAGAGGCTTAGTTAAGTAATAAGCTAGTTATTTTAATCACACTACTTAACATTAGCACATAATAAGGTCACTGCCTGAGACTGCCCCCCTCCAATCATAGACACATATTTATTACTATTCCTATTCTGTTTAAACTCATCTTAATGCACATATTGAAGGAACAGGAAAGATTGCATGATTACATGTGACAAATAAACTTGATTCATTGATAAAAAATACACTAATATTGCCATTGTGTGAGTTTCATTTTTATCTGCTGAGGTGTTTTGAATATTTAGTCTTCCCTGAGATAAATGGGGTAGACTAAACAGAAGCACATCAGTATAATGCGATACAGTTTTACAACAAGCATAAAGCACAATCTATAGAGCGTCAAAATGACAATAAAGTCAAATCAACACCTCTCTAAAGCCATGTCAACAAAAACTGAATATGATTAACCCTCATGAAGATAGAATTCTTTACTGTTAAAAGCATCAGTTTTTGCTTGGTGGACCCAATAAACTGAATATGTATGTTGTTCAAATCCATTTCTGATGTAACATGGAAAACATGCTTCTATATTCCTCAGGGAGAATTTATTTAGCCATCTGATGTGATTTTGCTACCACAACAACACTTGATGTATTCCTTTCCATATAGTGTTTAGTGTTATTTTTCTATTGTATTTGCTAACATGCACAGAAAGTGAAGCATTGGATGCAGTCCTCCAAAATCTACATTCATTATTTGCATATGTTGTTGTTTTTGTTTATCTTGTTTAAGAGCAACTTACTGGTAAAAGCCTGCAAGTGAAATAAGTTACTAATACTCAAAACCATGAAGGTAACAATTTACCTGGACATTTCTGAGTAGAATGGAAGTAAAATAAAGACGTTAGAATAGCTTAAATGAAGCAAGTTGACCACTTAATATCACCAAAACTTTTTCATTGAAATTAAGTTGGTTCAACTTAATTAAGCTTTTAGAGGACAAAACAAATCATGTTGGTTGTACAAACTAATTGAGTTATAAAGGTCTCATGGGATTTACTCAATAATGGTTGAATTACTTAAAAAGATGAATGCAAATTTATTACCTTATTTTTCTTAAGTTGAGCCAGTGTATTCTCTTTTTTTAGAGTATATCTTTAGACTTCCCTCCTATCTGGTTAAGCTGTGGAGCTCCAGCTCAAACGATGAGAAACCAGCTCAGCATTCAACCCTCACTCACTAAAACCACAAGCCATATTTTACTAAACAGCAAAGAGCACTTCCTGTATTGTGCTGCCTACATGTCAGTGTTAGTTAATCTGTGGGTCCAGAGGAGGAAAAGCATAAACACAACTCCACCCCACAGAATGAATTTATTCTCAGTGGAGGCGGCACAACTGTGTCTCATTTCTCTAGCTATCATTTTTTATCATCCACAGGGTTTTTGACATAGAAGAGAGCTGTAATCATGTCCTTCATCGTAGGCAGCCTGACTCAAGATTCCAGCACACTTCCTCTCTCCTGTTTGTCTCCCTTCTGTCCAATGCTACACCCGCGTGACCCTAGGGGAAAAGATCCATTGTCATCTCTTCCTCTCATCTACACAGCTTTGACTCAGGGAGGCAGATCTCTCATTCCATCTGAATGACTGTATGGTTATGGTGGTGGATGGTGGGGGCATGGCATAGCACAACAGCCTCCTCCAAGCCCCTCCACTGGGCCTCATCGCACCAAAAAAACCCTATAACTCTGTCTCTGGAAAGCAACTTTAAGCAATGTCACTGCAAAAGCTTCTATCATGTGGCTTAATGGTAGACAACATCACATTCAGTCCCTTTTTAATGACTTAGTCAAGCGTGCATATTTTATGTGGAAAAACCCTTAAATCTGTAATCCAGTGACTGCGACCGTCTGCTAGTTACAGCTACAGAATGGAACGACTGATTGTATCTTCACTTCACAGACAAAGCTAGGTAGCTAGCTATTTGATTTATCTACCATGTAGAGTTTAGACCTACACATAAATACATATAAACTGGTGTTTGCTTCAAAAAACAAACAAACAAACAAAAAAAGAACATGAGTGTAACACACCTGATGGATGCCATGACCTATACACAGAAAGGCTGTGTGTGTGTGTGTGTGTGTGTGTGTGTGATGAAAATGTCCAAGAAATACACAACTAGGATTATATTTATGATTTAAGATAAAGTCCCACTTATGCAGCAAATATTTCAATTCTGCAAACTTCAAGAGGTCTGAACTTTTCAACTCAACATGTTTTGAGATATGAATCTTAGCACACAAAGTACAAGCAAGAGGTGCATGGCGTAAAAAAAGAACAGTCATACAACATCTAAAGATACTTACAAGTACAAGTCCTGAATTAAACATATTGCATGAGTTAAAAAACAAACAGGTATAATCAGTGGGACAGTAAAACCATGTTAAATGTTAATCTGTCTTGAGTCCAGGTGGACCACTTCTTGACAGCTGTTGGTTCACATCTGGAAACACGTGGAGTGATGTGTGGCGCTGTCAAGGGTGACTTGAAGTTCAATGTTAGCTACAGTTCACATCTTTAGCTATATAACAATCACAGTTCAGCGTATACAACACTATACTACAGAAAGAGAAAACAATGTTTTACGCCATTACCTGTTTTCTGCTCGCCGTTTATCGTGACAGATGTAAGCGCCGCTCGTCTCCCATATCAAACTCAGCTTCAAGTGTCCCCTCCGTGGCCAAAGTTTATCAAAAAGTACAAAATACGTTTAAAATACAACTGGCTCCATTTCCAGAGAGGGTAAATCGCTTTGGTGTTCGTTTAAACGGCTCAGTTGCAGATGTTTGATCCACAGAGAGCTCACATCGTTTCCTGCTTTGAAGGCGACAAAACGGCGTTTCTGGGAAACAAAGTTCGTCCGCCGTTTTCTGCTCCAAAATAAATAAAACCCCAAACCGTTCAAGTGATAACAAATGAGTTATAAAGAAAAAGTGTAAGAAGTAGAAAATAAAGAAGACAGGCAGCTGCTTCCTGGCAGGGCGAGTCTATCTCATCACGCTCCAAATCTGCGCTGATAAACCACCGACAACCCTCAGACTCCTTCCGCTGTGACAACCTCACAAGTGTCGCCTCACCACAAACTCTGTACCATTAAGTAAAGACCTTTCTTTTGTTGTTGTCTATGTTCGTGATCTGAAGGCAAGATTGCAGATTTTAAATAGTTTACAGTTTTGTCCCACCCCTCATTGTCCCGTACAGGGTCTGCTCTGTCTGGAATGTGTTCTCATTGCGGTTTTCCTGTTGCTTTGCGAAACCTCTTATTTTCCTCTTTCCCCTGTGTGCTGGTGTCTGCATAGTGACAGGAATGTGCTTCAAAGACCCAACTAGGCTACAAGGACATTTTATAGGCTAATTTATTTAACCACAAACCATATTTTTTTTTTATAAGTTCTCACTGCAGCCACTCACTGAAGGCTTTATCATTTCAGCAAAAGTGATGATCTTAACCCTCATCCTACTAACATATTTAACATACAAAACCTACTGACTGCGGTCCCTGAGGACCCCAAGAATAAACTACTGTCCATCATAGCAAAATGTGACCTTATTTCCTCTCAAAATATTATTACTTACATATGTAATCAATAGCAAACATGAACTCTGTCTGAAAAAGTTATATATATTAAAACTGCACAGGTGGAATTGAATGCTTTTGACCTGGGTCCGTCAGGACCCCAATACATTGACATTTTTAAAAAAGCACCACTTAAAACAGAAACAGAAAACAATAATATGAAGTCATTAGGAACACATTGATTGACAAAATAATGACAACTTGGAATGATAGAATATAGCACCTGTGAGAAATGACAAAAAAAAGTATACCTCTGGGGTCTGTGTGTTATCCCAGTTGGTAGGATTAGGGTGAGAGTAAGTCTCCAGGAAATGAATGTAGGTCTATGTAATGTCCCCAAAAGTGACCTAGGTCAACATGTGTGTGTTTGTTTGTGTGTGTGTGTTAATGTGTCTGTGGGGTGTGAGCGAAAGAGAGTGGGAGTGTGTGCATGGGATCATATTTGCTCAATTCAAGTCGATATACTTTCTTGGCATGAAACATGATTTTAATATTGCAATACAATATTATTGTACTATTTTTTATAGATCTCATTACAGTTATTTTTGTTTTGTTGTAATTTTTGTTATCCATGATGGTTTGGCAACATTTACTATGTATTTCAGTGCATAAACAACCCATAATTACTACTGGGTAAAATTTGACCCATAGCACAACAGTCGTAATTTTAAAATATTACGTGATTATTTATAGGGATTAAAAAAAGAAAAGTAATCTAAATGTGTTTTATTGTATTCAGTAGGCCATTGTAGAGGATGCAATGAAACCTTGTTTTGATCAGGAAAAAATAAAAGCATATTACATCTAAACTTGAAAATGGGTCAAATTTGACCCTAACACAATAGTAGGGTTGAAAATTTCAACTGCTGGCCTCACATTTGTGTAAGTTACATACTGGACCATTATTGGGTCAAAACTGTGATGCTTATGGGTAAACAGATTTAAAGTGATGCAAAGCAACAGTTTTCTAGTGTCAAACTCTGCACATACATCATTCTGCATTCTTCAGTGAAGGTCATCTAAGTGAAGTAACAATAAGTTTATAAATCCCCTACTTCAACGAAAAGTCCATTCTTAGTGTTGCACTAGAGGTTCCAAGTTTACACATCACACTTCTCTAAGTTGCATATTGGACCATGAATGTTTAGTTGTGAGGTCACAAAATCATCCTCACATGCACACATCTTAAACTCCACCATTTTAAGTAAATAAATGTGAAAAAAAGCCCTGCCTTGTCAAACTCTGCACATATGATCTTCTGCACAGTGAGGCTCAAACATCCACATGAAATAAGCACAGTTCTGAGTGTAGGTGGCTTTTCAGATTCATCATTCTATTAAGAAACAACACTATCCCGTTACTCTGTATGGCTAATGTTTTAGTTGAGTATTGTAATGCTTACGTGTCCTCTCAAACTGCAGATGGCTGACAATGGTGCTTAAATGCCTATCTTTTGTAACAATGGTGGTATTGTGGTATTTCAGATGTTTCTTAATAGCTTTTACAGAGCTGTCTCGTAGATGCACTATATGAAAAACACTTCGTTCAGCAGAGCCTAAGAGAGATGTCTTCATGTCTGTAATATAAATTCCCCTCCTTGTTCTCAGGCTCTGTAATCTTTCAGTTTTTGGCTTTCGGCTGCAGACACAGCTGGAAGCTCTCACATCAGCTGTCATGTAGAAAAGAGAGCAAATTGTTGTTCTCTTTTTCAATCAGCATTTACGTATGTTTCTCTCTAACTAATCTCTGTGAGTAAAAGAGCCACCCTGCCCTATTCCCTGAAGATTTTTCTAAAAAGCCTTCATTTGTTGTATTATCTACTAGAGAAGAAGAACTGTGATATTGCTCCAACAGACATTGTACTGTGAGTTATTCATAAGCATATTCTTGTTAAAGAGGGAGCTTGTTTTAGTTCTCTTTTTAGTACTACTGAAAGTCAATATTTTAGCTGTGGCCCTCATGTTGTTTTGACTTCAGTCACATTCACACTTCACAGTGTTATTTTCTGAGGTCAAAAACTGTACAATTGTGATATAGCTGTTTATGAATATGTATTCACAGTCTGTCTGAGTCTCATGGTTGTAGTCTTAATGTGTTCTTTCATTGAACTCTAGAGAGGTATTTATTTTAGAGCTGACCTCGAGTCAGTAAGTTCTCCTTGTTAAGAGGAAGTGAGCAATGACACTGAAAATGTACTATATGTAATTTAAAATGACCACTTGAACAAGACTGATCTCTCTGTTTGTGTACATGTGCTTTTTGTCAAGACATGAATCTTCAAATCTTAGCATGAAACGCACAAAATTAAAAACAGTAATCAGAGCAAAATCAAAGTAACTACCCATGAAAGCTAATTGGTATTTAATGATGCCACACATTAGATTAAAAGATTACAGACCAGGGTTCAAAAGCCATCGCATGCCACTCTAGAGAGCACATTATAGGCTTCCTTAAGAAGCTCAAAGCATCTTTATTCTATATGAGTAGTGTTCAGGAGGTAACTTAAACATCTCTTTCTATTTGAGTAACTACATATCACCAAAATGTTTTATGTAACCACTTCAAACACACTAATGGTACTTTTGGTTACATGGAAGAAAAACAAACTCACTTGCAAACGTCAGTAAATTTATTCCAAGCTTGAATACAAAGTTTTCATCTTTCTCACTGAGGTAGACAACCTGAACTTTCTGGGTCTCTTGCTTTCACTGAAAAAATAACCCCATGAATGATCCTCAAAAGTTTCATATGAACATTATGTGTATAGAACATTTTTTCAGATAATACAAATATGCAATGTGGTTACAAGTGTATGAGTAAGTAGTTTTTAATTTATACAGTAGTTGATCTATAAACAGGATATTTTAAAGTGACCCAAAAAAGATCTCTTGCCTCGATAGATAGATAGATAGATAGATAGATAGATAGATAGATAGATAGATAGATAGATAGATAGATAGATAGATAGATAGATAGATAGATAGATGCCCATCATATTATTAACACAGAATTCCTGAGTAACATTATGTATAAATAGATTCTTTTCTGTGTGTATGTAATTCAGAACACAGATGTGAGGTCTGCTATTGATTTCTATAAAAAATATTGATAGCAGCAATTGTGATGGTGTAACCACCGGGTGACTGGAGGCTTGCCTGAGCAGGCTTTCTCATGATCAGACAAAGTGTTGCAGACAGCTGTCAGTTCATTTTTCTGTATCTTCACAGCTAACATCATCCATATGTCATTGACAAAAAGTTTGGAGCATTAAAATTCTGTCAGAAATACATAATAAAGGCATCTGGTAGATGCTACATGTTACATACAGTGAAGATTGGAAAACCTTTCTAGAAGAAGAAGAGGCAAAAGAAAGAGTGTTTAATAAAAACTTTCAAACAGCCTTTATTCTTCGGGTCAAAAGGGTTTTTGTATAGTTGAAAATATTAAGAATGATGGGGTTGGAGCAACATTAGTGATCAGCAAATCAAATCAAATATATAAATTTACCTTTGGCTGATGGTGGTGCAAGAGGGATTGTTATGACACAGCTGTAAACACAATCCCTCTTGTGCTTCCATTTCTTAGACTACTTCTATCGATGTGCCAATTTCTGTGACAATTGATTTGATGGGTTGGCATTAGTCCCACTGCAGAGAGGAAAAAGAAGTAGTAATAGTTGGTTGCGTATAAAGCACAAGTGTGTGGCCTTGTAAAAAGCAGCCACAATAGATTATTCTATTGCTTTGGTTATTTTGCATTAAATACCACGGTGGCATGTTACTTGGGAACCGTTCACAATGCACAGCTTGGTAAAATCTTCACATGTGTACAGTGTTTTTTTTTTTTTGTTTTTTTTTAAATATGACATTGCATGTGTCCATGTTCAGTATAACTTTGCATCCCCATGAGACTTTATCTACTCATCCACCAATTTGGATATGAAATACTATGTCACCATATATGCTCAAAACCAAATGGCAGTTGGTTAAAATAATTTTCAGCTTTCCAGAGATCATGTCTAGTAAATTCAAGTCATTCCAGTTTTGCAAATTTACTCCAAGCCAAAGTTCAAATACATCTATGGGTGTTATTGGGTTTTCTTTGCCAACAGCATACTTATAAACTTTTTCAGTTCCTTTTTCTAAGTTAAAACTGGGCTAAGGGTCATCACATGTAATCACATGCTCATCTCTCATTCATGACATTATCACAGTGATATCCTCTGTGGAAAAAGAGAGTAATGCCTCATTTTTTGCTTGATGAACGTTTCGACTCTTTATTTTTTTTCTCTTGCTCATTTTCTTTTTCCTTTTGTTTCTTTTCTCTCTTTTTCTCCTCCCTGGCCTCCTTGTACTTCCAGATAGGAGGCTCCAGGTAGCCCTTTTGCCTTTTCTTCTTTTTCTCTTTCTTTGGAGTTGGCTCCCCAGATTTTGTCACTTCAATCTTAGGGATACAGCCTGAGGGGAAGATGCTGTTCCTGTGTGCCATGCTGCGAGGAATGAAGCCTCTCAGCAGGCTTTCTCTGCGTTCTGACTCGCAGCAGGAGGTCAGAGATACAGAGTTGGCTGACACAGCAGTGGGAGAAGCTGAGGTGATGGAGCCGTTACTGTGGGATACTGTGCTCTCCTCCAGCTCCTTGCTGCTGTGCTTTTCAAGTAGTTCGGGAACTGCAAACCGTCGCTTGCCAATCTCTGGAGGGCTGGTGGGACAGAGTGGACGGCAACCGGTGGCTATTAGAGGGCTGTGGATACCTGTGGTCATCCGCACCATATGGTCCATGACACCATTGTCTTGGGGGTCCCGAGGGAAGTTGAAAGTAAGGCTGTCTTTTAAGCGCTGTCGCAACTTCTGACTAGCTGTTCTGGTGGCAGTGGCCTTCATTACCAGTTGCTCTAAGTCAGGCCAATCAGGAATGTAGCTCTCACAGAACTGCTCAGCGACAGGATGAGCTTGCAAGCGACGTAGTCTGACCAAAGTTTCAAACCTTCCTGTCCTAAGGACCCAGTCCTTTAGGCCTCTCCCTTGGACCAGGTCCATTGCATTCATATCTGCACCTGTACATGGACAGTGGAGGAAATAGAAAACAGAGAAAACTAAGAAACAAGTTCATATTCATTGGATGTTGAAGGATGAGAGGAAATCAATTGCTTCTTCAACTCAGTAAAATGACCCCCCCATGTGGTTGCTTTTGGAGCACAACTCATTGAGTAGATATGTAGCATGACACTGACAGATACAAATCAGACCATTTCACAATATAGTAAAATATGATATAGATTGCAGTTAGGTGGAAACAATATACCAAATCAGGCCAGAATCTTACAGATTTGCTGTAAAGCTCTGACTGTAATCATTCAGTCTAACCCATTATTGTAGTAAGACAAGGCATATGTGTAGACTAGATTGAAGATTAATGTTGCCAATCTGTTTTAGACATAGTTGAGCTTTGAGTAGAAAGTGTGTGTAATTTTTACAGCACTGTCCTAAATTTGTCCATGTTCACTTTATTAGGACTAACCCCAGATTAACTCATGGATCAGGTGTCTGGGTTTAGCTTGTGTGTTGCACATGGATAGTACATTTATATGTAATTTATGGTATATCTTTGCCTATATGTTCATGAATCGTACACAGTAATGTCATCCTAGCATCCTAAGTCATCTCCTAAATCATTTGATATGTAGCCCGGGTAAGAGTCTGCATCAGTCTCCAAATAAGTGATGTTCCTCCTATCTAAATTAGGAAATACTTCAGAGTTTATGAGGTCTAATGTCCCATAAACTTACCATGCATCAGCAGGGCTGACACACACTCTTCTCGGCCCTGCAGGCCTGCCTTGATAAGGGCTGTGAAGCCACGAGGATCCCTGACCTCAGTGTCCACACCGGAGTAGTAGTTAAGGATATAGTTTACAATGGTGATGAAGCCTGGATTGAAACAAGTGATGATGTGTTAATATGATTTGATTGAATTAAGGCTAGATGTTGTAGTTTTGTGATATATTCAAACCTACCTGCCTGTGCAGCAATCATGAGAGCAGTGTTGCCATCGTTGTCTTGGTGGTTTATGTCTATTAATGGACATGTGTGCAGCATGGTGACAATGTCTACAAATCCCTTGCTCACAGCCAGCATCAGTCCATTCTGACAAAGGACAAGGTAGAAATAAATGGACTTTTGTTGTAATTTACATTAGTTTTGGGCTTTTTTGTCGCAGAAATGTACATTTTTTAACTTGTCATAGTTGCCTTCCTTGTGTGGAAAATGAAATGCATCTTACTTTGCCGTTGATGTCCAACTCCATGGCCTCTTCTTTAGTGATTCCTCTCTCCATGATCCTGCGCAGGGATGTGGGATCATTCCTACTACAGGCCGCATACAGTGTTTTAGGGCTTTCTCTATGATCATCATCCCTTTCATATTCAGGAAGCACCGAGTCATCAGAAAGCAAACTCTCTGTGTCAGACTCATCATCTAGGAGGGTGCTTGAGTCCTCGGATGGGCCCTCGCCCAGGTTGGGGTCATCATTTGCAGTGGCCATTGGTGGGACCCCTGGGATCACACCTGGGTGTCTGGTCTGCTGCACACCAACCACATCTTAAACAGAAGAACATTAAGTGTTATTATAGTGAACAAAAATATAATTTTCATGTTCTAGAACCCTTCCCCTTCTTTTCAACCATATGACAACCTCTGAGTTCAGATTGAGAGAGCTCATTTTCTATTTGAGTAACCACATTGGCAGTTGTTGTAGTGTTAAGAGAATAGCTCCATTGGCCCCTTAACAAAGGGCGTCATTTTAGGTGCCACCAACAAAATGTGTTCTTATCCAACTGGCTTTTGTTAAGTGTCATCTTATTTAGGAATGTGTATAATTTTGTCTCCCCAACATAAGCATCTTACACTAGTTCACATGCAGCTCTAGGAATACAACACTGGCATCCTTTGAAGTAAGCATTTTAAATGGATCTGGTGACCTGAGAGTGTTTGTCTTTGAGGCATGATGCCTAAAGAGGATGAGGAGGTCACATCACTTTAGCCCTCCCCTCCTGTCAGCATTGCTGATCGGTAAGTCTTTGATTTACAAAAAGCTGCCTGTATAACACGCTTTTTTTACCCATGTTTTTTCCACCGGCTCTGTCCATTATAGAACAGAAGAGGAGTAGTTACTATAACTGTGAGGCTAAACAGATAATTTCAACATATTGTAGGTAATTGAAACCCACAAATATATATAAATGTACAATATCTGTGAATATGTACAAATAAATAACAGGTACAGTAATTGGTCATTAAACATTGTACTTGAGCAGAAGCTCAGTCTGTGAAAGTAATATGAATGAAGGCATAGTAGGAGGAGTGTACTGGGTTGCAAAAGGCCATATGGTGCCGGAAGCAATGGGAGGCCAAGCTAGTGACAGCATCTGTCATGGTATCTTAACCGTGTCACACTGCTTTGCAGTACAAGTGCACTTGAGTGTCCAGTGGTTTTCTGGCATAAATCAAAAACTATTCTCAACTACTACTATTGTCAATCAACTATTCAAAAAACATTCATACAAATTTTATATTTCAACAAAGTACATTTTGAAACCAGTGATGCTGCTGTTTCTCCAGGCTCAGACAAAAGACAGGCTAGACTTCTTGTACTGAAGGAGCTGCAGATGAGAGTGAGAAATATCGAAAGAGCCTGATTGCTTAAATGTGTGTTTGTGCATGGGCGATGAGGCGACTTTGGAAAACACTGTCAGACCCTTCCAGTGAGGATTTGAGGGTTTTAGTTTGCAAGCTGCCTTGGCCCTGCACACATCACTACACCATTTCCACAACAGACTTGAATTCACAACAATAATTGTTTGCACAGAATTAGCTTTGCACCTGCTGACAATTATATGTTAATGCTAAGTTATTAGAGTAATAGTATCTTTAGGATAAGCTCTTGTTAGATGCCAGATAGAACCACTCAACTCCTTTAATCCTACAAACACATGTTTCTATTTCAGCATTGTGTCAAGCAGAAGAATGAACATTACTATCACATAAACCTTTCTCTTTCTTTCCTTCCTCTGCACAAACATGGAAAGCTCCCACTTTAGCATCGTGGCCTGCACTTCCTGCAAAGCAATAACTTTCAATCTGCTCAAGTTCCTTTCTTCAAAATGCTAAATATGAGCTGTCTCTGTTGTCCCTCTGAACTGTGGTGTGAACATTTAAAAGATATGTAACCATTTGTGCAAAAACAAAGAAAATCATAACAAATAGTAATAGCAACAATGAAAGTCTCACCCTAAAACAATCCATCCATGGATAGTCTTCTCCTTTTTCTCTCTCTTTATGAACTTGCTCTTGGTTGGTTAATGCATCTTGGTGTATTAGATTTCCACTCTTCTTGTTGGCGCTTGGTAGCAACTGGTTAAGTTTAAGTTTCAAACTGACTCCAGCTCTGCCCTGCCCCCTCACTCCATCTCTGCTACTGGCCAGTTAGGTTGCCTCATCAGCCAGCAATCTGTCCAGGTCCCAACATAGACTCTGCTGTCCTAAGTCAGGCAACATGCTCTCTCCCTCTCATCCTGATTACAGAAGATTTAAGGATTAAGAGAAAGAAACAGACAGCAGCCAACCTTGCACCCCTTACTGTCTGACGAGTTGGTCTGCTCTCTTTCTCCTCTCTGTCACTTGTCTTTACAGCTCTCTCAGAAACTGTCCATCCACAGTTCTTGCTGCCCGTCTGTTGTGTCAGAGCAAACCTCTCTAACTGTTGAAATAAGTACTGTGACTGAATCATGGAGACTATGGCTCCCAAATCTGCTGTTCTGCTGAGGACCCCCTGCCTGCCTGAATGATTTCAGTGTGTCTGTGTGATGAGAGACAGCATCTTGGTTCTGTTTTCCCATGGAAATCCATTTGCTGGGACAACAAACTAACCCTGCTGTTACTCTAAGCCAGGGGGCCTTGGTAGTAATTATTCCCATGACAGGGATGACACACAGACATGCATGGAAACACATGGCCACACAAACGACAAACACAAGATGCATACACAAACACAACTCATTGTACACCCACACAGATGCTATAATAGTCAGAGCAAGCAACTGATTTGCAAAATCAGCATGCTTACAGTGCAAAAAAGAAAGAAAACAAAGTAGATATAGAAAGTTTTTCTGCTGCACTAACATAATACTATGTTTTTAACATACCCTGAAGTTCAGTAACCTCATTTTTATCTATAGATAATTTGATTCAATGTAGTTTTTTGTCAACACAAATTTCACAAGTTTGAATAACCAGAGTATTCTTATTTTTCAATTACATTAAACCAGATTAAGCTTCTTGAATGAACTTTTTACTAGGTTCACATTGGTACAAGCCCTCTGTTTGAACTGTATCCATAACCTTTTTGTTTTTTAGGTCTAAGCCCCATATGTGGACAGGAATATCATGTGAACAAGTTTATTCATAGCATCAGGGACTCAATCACGTCAAAGGTGCATCTAAACAGATTAACCCTGATGTTTAATTGGAGTAGGGCCAATTGGTGACTTTGCTAATGTGAATGTAGCTTGTGTTACTCAACAGCTCCTCTCATTGGAGGGATGTAGACTGCATCCCTCTGATCAAACTGTGAAATGCAGCACTTGTACATGAGTTAATGTAGTTGAACAAAATATTCAGACACACTATCTATCTATCTATCTATCTATCTATCTATCTATCTATCTATCTATCTATCTATCTATCTATCTATCTATCTATCTATCTATCTATCTATCTATCAAATGCTCTGTGCCAAATTATTTTGATATCAGATGTCAATTGCTGGGTAAAGCCACTGTAACAATTTGGACATTTGTGCTTGAGAATTATAGTTGCTCATCTACTCTGGAGAATTAAACAATAAGTGGCATGTTGTTGCCATCTGAAGCTGACAAACCTCCAACAATATAATGCCTAAAATAAATCCCATTAAATGCCTGAGCCAATTCTTTATCAGAAGCTGCCTCTTAGGTTGTGAACCATCAGATCAGATGTACAGCATCACACTAACCTGGCCCATTACTCAGAAAGTGCTGTGTTTAGATACAAGAGCCTGAGGTGGGGTTTAACTCCTCACTGATATGAAACAAAGGAAAAGGAAAAAGGGCATGGTTGGGGGCAAAGACTTATAGCTTATGAAAATAGAAATGAAAATGATAAGGTATAATACAAAGGAAAGGGAAGTCTTCTTGGCACAAAAAGGCGAAGTAGATGTGGTGTGTGTGTTCTCACTGTTTTTCCTTTTTCCTTTTATAGATACACAAGAATGATGAAGCTACTTTTACCAGATGAGGGCAGCATAGCACACACAGCAAACTTAATCAGGTTTGCGTTTATCTCAGAAAACAGTCATTGCTCTGGCTTCCTCAAAGAAAATCCAACCAATGTTACAAACGATTACTAATCTGATGAATACATTAAAGAACATTTTGTTCTGATTCCCACCTCCTGATCACACTCTCCTTTTAGGGTCATGGGTTATTTTCTTTCCTATTCTGCAAATTCCTCTCAGAGTCATTCACTCATCACTGCAAAAGGCAGCCCAACCTCTCCCTAGACGCCAGTATACCCAGCAGAGGTCAGTACTAGAGCAATAGAACTTGGAAAGAGGCTTGGGAAGCAATGAACTAAGTTTAGCCAGCTTAGTGACTAAAGACAGCCATGTGCTCAGCTAATATTAGACTGTTGGCAGTCTCTCCAGGACCGGTCTTACCAGTACTCTATGAGCACTCTGCAATATTATTTGCAGCTATATGGCTAAAAGACAGAATCCCACTCTTCTGTTTGTTCTAAAGCATCTAAAACATTAGGAATTAGGTGAATAGAAGGAAGCTAGGAGGAAACAGAGCTTAACATGCTCATGCAAGGCAAGGACATTTTAGGTGATTTGGGCAAAGTTATTACAATAGGAAGTGGAAGGTTGTGGTGATTGTGCTTTGACTCAAGGGCAGGTGAATAGGGCAGTAGTAATAAATACTTCACAAATTATTCAGAGCCAGAATATCTCAAACTTTTGCCCCAGGAGGGATTAACATTTAATTTGCTGGGGTGCAGAACCTGCAAAACTACAGCTTCCTCAACATATTCTTTCATATCTGGACTGGAATCTACAAGATTCAGCAATTACCAAAAATATTTTTTATTTACACAAATCAACAGAGAAACTCAAATTTGTTGTGTCATTTGTTGTTTTGTTTAGATCTAAAACAGTTAAGTATACATTACATTTGCAATATTGACTATCTTCGAAAAATGGCACACGGTGAAAATCATGAAGAATCGTCAAGATAAACATCACCACGTGATTGCATGTCTGGCAGCCGGTGGAGATATTTATCAAAGGATGATGTAATTTGCAAACATTTCATTGGTCTTGAGTAATCAAATTCACTGCACAAACAGAATAGGATTCCTACGTTCAAAAACTAAGTGCCGTAGATATACTGTAAAATGTGAAAAGCAGTTACATGTGTCAAATATCTATCATTTCTGGCAGCCCTGGTTTAGAGAAAGTGATTCTGATGTGTCCACAGTCATGGCTGGTATGATGAGTGATGTGGAAACTTTGTATGAACATGACGTGGCTGTTGAAAGCAATCTTCTTCCAACGCCAAGTTTAGTGTTCCCTTCACGCTCTCACATCTTTACTCTGACTCTGCTGCTCATTTCTCTGCGGTCTCCATGACTGCCAGTGACTAATTGCACTAAGCCCTGGTAAAGTTATACTTTTTAATTCCTCCATCACAATTGCCCAGTTTCCCTTTTTTGTAAAGATAATGTGAAACCTAGAAGTCTGTCATGGCTCAATGAAAACACATAAACCAAAAAGAAAGAAAGTAAAATCTAAACTGAGTCACATAAATATAAATCCTTCATGATGTTTTTTTTTAAAAGAGATTTTAGGGTTAAGGTGATAAAGAGTAACTGTTACAAGTTAGAGTTACAACTTCAGGGTCTGATTTAATAGAATAAATTCAGTTGTTAGACCAAGCTCTGTGGTATGAATGCCCTTTCTGAGATCTTCAAAAGTATTTAGTCAAATATCTGAGAAAGTTAATAAGAGAAGGTTCTGTGTGAAGTCTGAGAGATTTTACAAGCTAAGCTGGACCTTTTTTTCTTTCACTTCCACATTATAAACATGCAGTGGTCCAGCCATTCCTTTATTAAATAAACACTACATCAGCATGTATTACCACATACTGTCTGAAGGTGCTTTATGCAAAAAAAAAAAAACGCCAGTCTCCATTGCAAACTTCTAATTTACTCATTAAACTTTGAGTCAAATAAACGTTTATCAGGACATGCTAAACACACAGAAACAAATAACCTCATTTAATTATCAGTTAACACACTTTAAGACTGACTAGAAAAACCTATGTTGTATAGTGCAAAACATTTATTAATATTACCAAGCATTAAATAAAGATATGATTTATGTTTTTAGGCATCGCTCTTGAAGTTAGATTTTTGTAGATACCATGCTTAAGATAACCGTAAGAGACACCCCCTTTTTTGGTGTCTCACATTACTACAGTACATTGACTACTACTTTTATGTTTACTACTCTTGACTTTTATTTAATATATATATATATATATATATATATATATATATATATATATAGATATATAGATATATAGATATATATAGATAGATAGATAGATAGATAGATAGATAGATAGATAGATAGATAGATAGATAGATAGATAGATAGTATTTTCTTTACTTAGATGGCTGCCTACAACCAACATTTCAACCTTTATTATGTTGGGAAGGTCTTCAGATCTCATAGAGACTCCCATGGAGGAAGCTCGATCACCCTTAGCCAGCCCAGACTGTGTATGACCAAAACAGGACAGCATGAGGATCTCAGGCTGCACTTTGGCTCAGTGGAGGTAAAAAACCCTGAGACATAGCTGGGAAGTTGTCCAAAGTGTGCATGAAATTTGATTGCTAAAATAAAATCTAAATAAAAGAAAAATCTGCTGTATAGCCAACAACATGAAGCTAAAATGGTCTGCAATATTTTGGGCTGTCTGCAATCTGGAAATACTCAGGGCTCCGACAGTTGAATTTACAGGTTAAATAAAAGCATAGATCATAGTTTCCAGGTGATGTAAAGACAAATATTGTCAGAGTCTCTGATTTGTTGCAAACACGCCTGTTTTGCAAAGCTTTGTATGTTTCTTTAGGCTTAGCTTGGCATCAAAACTGAGCATTAATCCTTTGAGCAGCAGCAGCTACATTCAGGCTCTGTCCAAACATCCATTTTTATCAAACGTTATAGATAAAGTTGCTGTAAGCTTTCATTTGAATCAATTTCAGGAATCAGTCAGGATTATTAGGATAGCCAAACACCCATAACTCAAGCTGTAAGAAAAAAAGACTTCAAAATGTTTTACAAGATAAAAATGTGAGTGATGAACTGTAAAGAAAATGATTAAGATAACAATGGGTACGTAATGATTACAGCAAAGACAAAAAAAACCCATCAAGTTGCTGCTTTTCTGGGCAAGTTGCCTCCATACTGAAGATAGATCTGTCGAAGAACGAGCCAGGATTGCTTTGGATTTGAGCTGTGACAAGATTAGACCAAATAATAATTTCAGTCCTGTCTGAATTCAGTAGCATAAAATCAACAACTTTGAATAAAAGTCACTTAATATGGCCAGCTACTTTTTGCTTCTGAGTTATCACTCAGTTTGCAGACAGGTACTGTTAACCTGCTGTTTCAGAACTTACTAGGATAGGTTGCATAGCTGACCTTTTAACCCCTAATTAACCTGATCCCAGCCAGGGATGGCAATGTCTGTCTGTTGGTTGCTTCACCATTTTGGTCCAGACTCAAATATCTCAATAACCACTGGATGGATTGCCATGAAATTTTATACAGACGTTCATGGTTCCCAGAAGATGAATCTTACTGACTTACATCATCCTCTGAGTTTTCCTCTAGTGTCACCATGAGGCTGACATTTATGGTTTTGAGGGAAATGTCTTAATGACTACTAAACCGATTGTCATTAGATTTATTGCAGATATTCATCTTATGTTGTATAATAATTACAAATCTAGATTTAAAAAAGTGGTTTATCTGATTTATTTAATCTTTATCTAATATATCAACAATGAAGATGTTTTTTTTTTATTTTTATGAATGTACGTGTGTGTAATGGTGTTTTTCTCTCTTGTTTCAGTTTACAGGATTATTGTAAATACTTTGGTGCCTCTTTCTTCTTTTTGCTGTTACTCAAACAGTAACTGTGCAGTCACAGTGTGCATGTTACACAATTACATATGAACATTTATCTAATATTTGTAAATTCATGCAGTTAGTTTGCAGAATTTAACTTCATATTCTTTGTTGGAGTAATGTGACCCAGGCTCCATAAAGTAAATTGTTAGCTGTGCAGGAACTGTGAGTTATTAAATGCTGCAGTGAAGCTTTAAAAAATTCTAATGGTCATTGAAACTGACATCAGAATAGCATGATTATTAGGGGTTTTAACTTCAGCAGTTATAGTTATTGTTGTGTGACCTGTTTGTATTAAGACAAATTCATTCTTAATTTCAGGTCTTGAGTGTTTGCCTTTAATTTGTACTTTGGCTGTGAAACATGAATGAATTTTGCTCATGTATGGTGTACTACTCCAGTGATAATTAAATATTTACTCTCTCTCTCACACACACATGCATACAATTCCTTCCATGACACAGACACAGCCCGTAATATCAATCCATCAGTAAACAATATTCCAATCCTCCTAACTTTTAATGGCAAATAATGTTACAAATAGCTACAAGCCCTCAATACTGCTTTGATCAATCACTGCTTATGCGGTTAAAGAAGTTGAGTGTGTTGATATGTGTGCAAACAGTGACAGTCTCTTAAATAGTTGAGCTTCATGGGCTGTGTGTTCATACCTTATTTGGGGCTGCCCTGCTGCTCAAGAAATCACACAATCCATGTGTCACTGCCTGAGACTTTGGGCATAGAAGAAGAGAGAGGCTAGGATGCCAGAATAGTTCAGAGAAAGACAAGAAGAGATATAGGAAAGATTAAAATAGTTTGAGATTGAGGGAAAAGACCAGGTAGTGAAGACTAAGAAGGAGAAATGAAAGAAGAGAAAGAGTAATAGAAGGAGGAGAGGGCTTGGGGAGGGGTTGGTGATCCTCTTATAGCCAATGAAGAACAAGAAAGGAGGATTTCAGGGAGGGTGATGTGCTCAGTCCTGAAGTCACAGCTCACCGTTTCAGCATTCACAGAGAAGAACAGGAGAGGATCAATTTTATCAGGAAAACTGCACAGAGAATACTTCTACACTGTCAAGACTTCTCATTTAGAAGAATGACAGAGAAGCGGACTCTGCCCGAGAAGGCCTAAGTAAATCTTCTATCTGTGTTTCCACGGGAGCCTCATATTGAGAGGACAAGGTGGATAAATGTACTGGAGTAAGCCAGAGTTACAGACACCTAAAGCAAGCTCACCTGTGTGCACTGGGGAAGGAAAGAGAAGTAGGCAAGAGCTACGGAGCGCCTGGCTAATCGCATGTTACTAGGTCCAGACAGAAACATGCCCCTCTCTTCCAAGTTCAATTATTCATACGCATAAGGTTTCCTGTGTGTTACGGGCAGAACAAGGCGGGCCGTGGTGGCTCAGCTCCAAACTGTGGCACAGTGTGAAGAGAGACAAGAGCTAAAGGAGCAGTAAACAGGGAGACCAGACTGATAGAGGACACCGAGAGATTGTGTGACAATTGGAGATCAAAGGTTGAAGCAGAATAATCGGAGGAGGAAACAGTGTTTGTTGGTGTGAAGAGAATGAAGGCTCTACAGAAGAATCAGGGACGCACTGACCAGATGTTGGGAGCCATGGCTGATGTGCTTACGTCCGTGGCTATGCCCAATCAACAGTGGGTGAGTTGTTCATCTGGCTCCATTGAGCTCTGTTTGTGTATTTACTGGCTGTTTATCGGAAAACATAATGCCACAAATTCAAAACGAAGGAAAACGACATATGGAGGTATTTTTCTGTGCTTGTGGAGCATGATGTCCCGCTTATCTCTGGCCCACATCACTGCATACCAAGTTTATTTTGTGTCATTGCTATAACTTAGTCATAAACCTAAAATGGTCAAGGCACACAAGCATAAATAGAGAGAGAGAGAGTGGAGAGAGAGGGATGGACAGATTGCCGGTCTCTGTTCAGTGCTTGGGAGGAATCTTGGATGTTTCCGAGGAAGAGGAAGCAGAGTAGTGGTGATTAAACTGTCTGACTCATGCAGGTCTAACGCTTCATTGCAACCCTGCAAATTCATTGTCCTCCTTCATTCCCTTAATCTGTCCCCACCTCTCTAGTTCTAGAGGTGTCTGCATGCTGGTTGTGACACAGCATCTGGTAATTCAGACATACAGAGTTCATAGTACAGCAAAAGGTCCACTGGGTTTCTCTTTGACAACGGTTTATCTTGATAAATCATTTCCGCAATGGCAGATAGTGGTAAAAACCATAGCAGTGATTCTAATCTGCCTTCATCCCCTGCAGAGGAGTGATAACTGCGCTTGTCTCTGTTTAACCTGTCGTCTGGTGCTGATGGGTTTTAAATAAAGATTGAAACTGCGGTCTGAGAAGCAGTTCTTATCCAAGCTCTGTGGCAAAAGTTGGACCTCAACAATTTCCATTGCATTCTTGTTCAGTGCGTAATGGAGACAGTGATGAAAAAGATGCAGGAAATTGCGGAAAAATATAGCCGCTGGTATAATGTTTTGTGGCGATGTGTCTGTACAATCTTACCATCACTTCCTCCTTGAGAGCAGGGCTCCGCAGCTGACAAAGGCATCTCTGTGTGTAGCTCTCAGAGGGTGGTGAGGCGGACCTCCCATCAAGCGAGGAGGAAAAGGGGCCTGTCCAGGTCCAGTGGGAGCCAGAGGGGCTGGACTGGGAGCAGCAGGCCATCACAGAAAACCCAGTGCAGAGAGAAAGAACAGGTAAGACCTGAAAGAGCTGCACTGAGTGTGACAGACCATTTTGTGACCCCAGACTCACAATACATGTCCAAACACTGGCCCTCACCAAACCAGTCAGAGCTTACAGACTCACTGACACACAAACGTCCAGTCTCAGCTTTGATTCTTTCTGTTGGAAGTTCTCAGATTTCGGTGCAGTGACGTCTAACTGATCCTGCTCAGCCACTCAATCACTCAGTGAAAGACTGCTGGCTACAATCTGTGTTGCTGTTTACATATATACTGTGATCGTTTCTTCATTCAAGATTTATGACAATACACAGGCTTGAATTTGCAAGTGTGTACGTGCCATGTGAGCTACTGCCCAGGGCCCTGCTTTCAGCTCAGCCTGTTGCGTGCATGTTAGCCATATGTGAACACAGGATCAAAACAGGCCCAAGTCCCATCAGCCATATCTGATGGTGGTCATTAGGCAGTAATAACTTCAGGGCAAGTATCAGATTGGAGTTGCCCGGGTGTTGGTGGTTTTTTCCTATTAAACCCCACCCAATCCTCTATTAGCACTGATAGCAGTAAATTACCATGCTGTAATGTACCATACATAAGTGCTTGAGAGAGAGAGAAAGAGGTTTTTTGTGCAAGTGTGTACACATGCAACGCTTTCCAGATGCGGCAAGAAAACACGTTCAGCTGCTTCCTTTCCTCTTCTGCCCCAACACTGTTGGTTGCACTAAGGTTTGCATGCTTTTCCATTTTCCTTGAGTGGAGTGGAACAAAAGGAGCTTTGTAGCTGGCTTAGAGGGAGTATGTGTGTGTGTATATATATATATATATATATATGTATATATATATATATATATATATATATATATATATATATATGGGAGGTTGGGTGGTGGGTACCATGTGGCTGGACCACTAACTTTTGTGCAGAACAGTACATGGCGTACAGAGGAGGTGTGCGTGAGGTGGGGGTAGTGGGGCCAGAGGAAGCTGTCAGCGATCCTTATCTGTAATGGTCTTACTTGGATGGGTGTGCTGCTGAGGTTAATGCTGCCAAATATTGTTTTAGCACACAACTCATGGCTCATAAAAGCAAAAAAGGTAAAGAAATGCATTTGGGGTGATGTGGAAGGATGATTACCCCAAGGCAGATTGTTTATTTCAGACCCAGACAAGCTCCTTTGCTCAATTGTTTTTGCATAGCCCAATTTCCTCCGGATGGGAAATTGGATGGAAAATCAATGAAACACAAGGCAGAAAAACATCTGAACTGCAACAACAAGACACAGACTATGCCATAGCCCAGAGTAGGTCATTTAGCAGCTCTCCATTTATATTGTCCATGTTTTATTAGAATCTATTGCAGCGTATTTGAGTGCATATTCAGTCGTTTTTGAAAATGAAGTATTTAAAAAAACAAAAACATTTTTAATGCATAATGTTTTTAAAAAAATGTGATTTTAAGTTTTTTGTACAGTTTCAGTAAGTTTTGAGCATTTTATCAATAATAGATCTTTAATGGGTTTTACAGTATCATTTATGTTTGTATCATCTACCTGTATCCCAGAGATGTCAATGCAAAGGACTTAAAGTGTAATCTTGACATAATGACATATGTGCCCCTATATACTTATAAAACTAACATACCATACAATCGTAATGCTATTTTGCCAATTAACAGACTTTACAGCCTAGAACTTACTAAACAAACCTGTTAAAAGATTAATGAGGCGGACATATTTTAAAATTATTTGTATAATTCTGTTTAATGATTTAAACTGTTTTTAATAAACCTTTTTCCTGTAATATTTTAATGTAACATACTTTAAACTTCAACACATGTACAAGGGTTGCTATATAGAAATATTTTGATCATCATTATTATGATTAACATAAAAGTAATTATTAAAGTGTACATTCAAACATGTAGAACAGAAGGCACGTGATCAGATTTTGTCATGGTTTGACTGGCAGAGGTCATAGTGTTGTTTCCATCTCTTGCTGGGTCTGTGGAGGAGAAGGGTAAGAGGAGAGGCTCCTGCTTTTCTTTAAAGATGTGCTTCATAAGGCCATAAGGGCCATCTGTTCTGTGTTAGAAACAAAACGCCTGCTAGTGGCTTCACAGGAATCACAAGACAGTGCCAACCTCCACGAATTCAGATTCAGATTCAGATTTTTTTTTTAATTCGTCCCGTTTCTCCATCCCAACTTACTTTGCTCCTCTTCCATCTACTTGCTTTTCTGTATTTTTGTCAAAGGAGAGGAGTGAATCTTATTATATTGCAACTTTGTTTTCCTCTTATCCACTTTTGCCTCACTTTGTGCTCCTTTTCTTCTCCAATCCCTTTTTTACCTAGTCTCTCATCCTCCTCAAAGCAATGTGTTCTGCAGGGGTATTTTAAACCTGGCATCTTATCCAAGTACACAAAGCTGCTGATCATATTTCTCTCAAATCTCATCAGTTTTTTTTCTGTTTCGTGATTCCTCAGACTCAGCCATATAGCTCATAGTCTCACTCTCCCCAGACAGTATGTGTTCTGTAACACCGATCAGTGATAGATGGCCATGTGTGTCCACGCACTCTGCATTTTATGATGTTGTCTTTTTCAAGGTGCAATGCTTGAAGCCACATCAACAGGAAAATGCACCGAACCATAAACACTAACAGTGTTGCATTCGACCCATAACTGCCTGCACATACTGTTCATGTGAGCATGTGTCTCTGAATGAGCTCATACGTGACTTAAAAACACATGCATATTATTAGTGCTGAAAAAGACAAAGTTATGGCAGTGAAATGTGATATCTAGGGAATATGATATTCTGATATTCTACAGAGGTAATAATGAAGATTTATGGGAACATAATATGAAGAACACTTACATAATATTCTCTACACCACAATTTTTCTGTATTTTATTTTTATAGCATTAAGACTGGATGTTTTTAGAACTGATTTTCCCCATTTTATAACATTTAAAGCCTGGAATAATTAAAGGATTCCTAATTTAAAATACTAGAGATCAAAACAAGAGCCTAGAGAGAGCTTGTGGAGAGATTAAAAAATAAATTCTTATGCCTCTTTGTCTCCTGATTAAAAGTGGAACCATTGAAAACATGATTATGCTCAGACGACTTGCACACCAAGTTTGGTACTCAGCACCTCATTTAGTACAAATTTAATAACATCTTTCACCATATTCATAAGTGGATGTGAGGTAAACTATGCAGAAAATGCATGCCCTTGTCCATATTGGGTTTTGTAAGAGGCTGGGAGATTGTGCCATCCAAGGAGAAGTGCTGATCCCAAAGGACCTTGGGACTGAACTGTGTGCGTGTGACCTTAAATGGGCAGAGATCAACCTGAAGCTGCTTCATATAGTATTGCAAGGGCCAGAGATTAAACAGCATTACTTCATACAGATGGATGGTGTAATTACATGTGTGAGTGTGTTTACGCAATCATGATATCTCACCTACTTAAAGAAGAGAGAAAAACTGCACTGTATTTTAGACCCTTACATCCTGTGGAAATTGCATTTGCGCTGTAAATTGTCAGGGTTCTTATGTGTACAGTATGATGGTAAGATGGATTTATATATCTACTTTGCAATATATCAAGTTCCCTTGTTTTTGCAAACAATGAACAAAGACTTGTTATCTGCACCTTTGACTTACAGATTAGACCCTTTCTGAAAAGCCCTCTTGTGAAATGGTGACCATTAACCTCATATATATGTGGATTAATTCATTTAATTTGCCTTGAATTAGAAACTTTAATCAACTTCTGAAGCTGGCTGTTAGAAATTAGAGGTGGAAAGGCGCACGTCAGTCAGGTTACTCAGACACCTCGCAGGTCACTGATCTACAGAAAAGCTGTCATTTACACCACAGACTGACCTGGAAGGGAGGAGGCAGTTTGAGACACATAAACATGACCTCACAGGGACACGTATGTGCACCAAAACATGCATCCACACACATTAAAGGACTCCCAAATGCGCCATGTGCACTCTTAACCAAAATCAATTATACTCACTGAACAGTGTAGCAGGAGCACCATCTCCAGATCTCTTTTTCCGACAGAAAATCTCCTTCCCATGACAGTAAAACGGTTGGTCTCAGTAATTATTAATCAAAGATAAAGCAGAAGTGCCTCTCTATGTGTGGTCCCTAGGTTTGCTTTGGTTTAATTAACATTTTCTCCTTTGGGTGGCGTTTTAGCTGAGGCTTAAGCCTTGAACACAGTCAGCAGCAGCCTCAGAGCCTCAGTGCTAGCATGCTGCTTCTAGAGCAAGGTTCAGATAGCAGCACCAGAGAGATAAAAAGAGGGAGGGCAGCTGTGGGGTCAGGTAGAGAAGGAAAACTCTGACAGCCTCCAGTTTAAGTAATAATGCCATTGTTTGTTGGAGAATGAAGATCTGGATGTGAAATAATTAGAGTTTGCCTAAGACTATGTGTTTGTGTGAATGTGTGGGTGTACAAGGTGTGGTTTGGCATGTATGCTCATAATTGTAGGTGGTATGTGAGTATCTTGGAGATTTTGCGAAACAAGTCTCCGCCGGTGGTGTAACCTCCCCACTGTGGAGTGCAGAGCTCCTGCTGCCTGAAAGCTGTACTGCATGATGAGGTACAACAGTGGGAGGAACCGAGTGGTACTAGTGGTGAAATGCGCACACTCACACACGCATGCACACGCATCCATCTGTCTCCCTGGTTTATGCCAGCAGTGTAGTTTAGTGTAATTAGACAAAACAGCAGCTCTCTACAGACCGGCAGGACAGAAGAAGAGAACAGGACAGTTACTCTGTGACTTCTGCTCCATGATGGGACTTTATCCAAAAAACAAAAACCTCCTACTCACACTGACCACTGTCCACAATGCCAGTTTGCCCTAATTGGCGCTCAGCTGAGACATGCAGGGAGGAAGAGAGAGAAAGAGAGAGAGGAACTAAGGGAGAAAAAGTGAGGCAAGAGGAGGAAAAAATTTAAATCTAAGTGAGCATATTTTGGCAGGATTTCAGCTGGCTGATGGGGTGAGGAGAGGCTAATGTCAGTGGGGTGTGGGGGGATATACGCAACTGCATCTCTGCTAAATTGACACTTGCTGTAGTTATTAGTGTGCATGCTTATGTCATATGAATTCTGTCTATTTGCCTGTTATTCCTGTATCTTAATTCAAGTGTGTGTACACTATTCTGGACACTATAAATAAATGTGTTGTGTTTACTTTGCTAATATGTATTCTAATAATGTCACCACAGAAGGAGCACATTAGGAAATTGTGTGCATTTAAATGAGCTGATTTACATTCATAAATCATATTCATGATTCCAGCCTGAACACACCTCCTAAACACGATTGACTGTCTCTGGCACAGAGAGGAGAGACGATACATTCTCCCTGCCTGGCTGACCTGGCTCTGATAAAAACAATTGAAAAAGATATTTACTAGTGTGCTAATCTTTAGACAAGCCTTTAAAACCAATCCAGCATGAACATTCATGCATAGATTTTATTCATCCTTATCACTATAGCCGTCCTCTCTCCCTCTCTCCACATCTGCACATGTATGCATTTGCAGATGAAACATCTTTGGCGTGTGAGTGTGTGTGTTGTGTGGGAGATGGAGAGAGGAAAAGAGCGAAGGAGAGAGATAAAAGAGAGAGATGAATGAGTGTTAATGCACGCCTCACCTCACATCCACCATTCCTCCCTTCAAGCCAGGGGAGGAACATTTTCTCCATATTTCTGCTAACATTCAGGGCTTTGTACATGTCTCCTAGGCCAATTTTGTTGGTCATTTATTCAAATTTTTCATTCCACACTGAGAGAGTGAGACTGTAGGTGTTGAATGTTAGGGTTGATACACAGAAATAAAGCTCTCAGTCGCAAAAATCAGCATTAAATATACTAATTGCATGTCAGATTTATCTATTATGTGTATTATGGTAATATCGGAGCATTATTTTGTATTCATAACATTTGTAAAACTGTGGTGGCAGATAATATTGATATATCAAAGAACAAACTAAATTTCTCTGCAGTCCCTTAAAGCAGCACTGGTGAACCAACACTTCCAGTATAATCAACCCTGTGCAACAAGTACAAATGCCCCCTACTGGGTACCTTGTAGAAACACATTCTGTCCGGCAGCTTCTAACTTAAGACCACATGAAAAGATTCTCCTGCATTCACTTCATTAATTTTGAATGCATCTCAGGAGCAATGCATTCTTTATTATCTCTCCACTGTGTGTTCGGTATTTGTGTAGACTGTTTGTGCAGGCGGTGTTCACTCAATTTGTAATGCTTTGCCCCCGGATTCTTGTCTTGGTGTCTTCGTTTCATCTCGCTTCTTTTAAACCCTCTGTGCTGCTGTCAAATCCATTGTTTCTCAGCCTGGCTTTGAATTGTGCTCCTATGCTTAGACAGTGTTTGGCAGCCATATCAGCATCAGACAAGTGGAGACATTCAGCAGCGCTGTTCAATATTCCTCCGGTGAATCGCCCCTTCAATCACAGTCGCTTAAAGCATCCATTTTAAGCAAAGAAAGGGAGAGATGGAGGGAGGCCGGGAGGCATAGAGGGGGAGGATTGTGATCTATCTGTATCTGTGTAGTGTAAGTGTTATATGTGGCAAACCAGTGTGCTATCTGAGCCTGAGAATAGACGATATATCTGTCATTGTGGGATTTCTCTCTCTAGTGCAGAACATTCTTCTTCTCTTACACATTATTGCTTTAGTTTGCTCTTTATGTTTGTGAGTGAGGAAAAAGAAACAGAGTTGGTGAGAGAAAGAGCAAGCAGCGTCTAATGCAACTGTGTGTGTGCATGTGTTCACTCTTCTTGTGTGGCTAATGGGTGAGGCAGCCAGGCTTCTCTGTTTGCTCTGTCCCCTGAAGACAACAGGAACATCCTGACAGCAGTCTGCCACCGCCCTGTCATTGTGGAAAGATGAATGCTGGAGAGACAGCCATGCCAACCGTTGAAACTCTTGACAGCGCACCTCAGGGGTGTGCGTGCTCGTTTGTGCGCATGCATGTTGGTTCAGTGCCAGCCGATACTACAGCCTTCTCTTGTTTCGATGACCCCAAAGAGGATGCCCCCAAAGAGTGCCGTGATGCTGCTCGTCTTTGTTGCAGTAATCAGGTGGTGATTTCTACATAGTCGAATTGTAGCTTGTGTGAGGAGAGCATAGCGTGATGTGAGCTTCAAAAGTGGGATGAGCTCGCATTCTGAGTCATAACCTCAGAGCTTCCAGCCTAAGAAATACAGTTTGTTGGTCAGAAAATAAATGATTGGGTCTCAGAAGATGCAGTGTCTTATAATAGCGTTATCACCAACCTTTTTCATTTTCCTTCCGCTGTCGTTTACATCTTGAGTTGTTTCCTTGGATAAGCCTGCTCTACCAATTGACATTTCTACAGACTCTGATTTCATCTGTAAGGAAGGCTGATGAGTCATAATTTCGTGCTGATTGAGTTTAATGTGCTCTGATGTAAAGCACACAACTAAATACGGTGCCCTTAGTGTGCCTCATTATGTTGGCAATTACACAACTTGTGCAGCTCCCAGGTTCATCAAATTGATTCACATGAGAAAACAAGAAACTCAAAAAAAAAATAACCCAACATAATCATGATCATGATTATGAGCACTTTAAGCAGCCTGGCAGACTGTGTGTTTGCGTGTGGGCTACAGAACACACAGAACCCCTCCATAAGATATGCACACTCATGTCTAGTACCAGACACAAATTTTCATATATGCACCGTCTAGTACAGTGAGCACTCATTCTGTCACAGATGTTGAGTTTACTGTTACTCACATAAATACATTAGTCTTTGTATTAACAGTTGGAAAATCAACAAAAATCAGAACTTACAGTATACTGGGGAAAGGAAAGGTGCTGATGAGTGAAACTTTTGGAAACACATTTGTTTGTTGTCGTGGTTGCGTGATATGATGACATACAGAGATGATAGAAATGTGAGATTTTGCTATTCTATGTACACCAATGGTCTTACCATAATCTTTATTGCAGTGATGGATTTACGATGAAGAACCTTGATTTATGTATTTTACATGATTAACTAACAACAAACATTATGTTATTTTGTTGTAAGTGTTTAAATTAAATTGTTACTACATCATGTCAATAATGCAATACTGTGATATGCCCACACCTGGATGAAAGGATCAGTAACAGCCCCATCTTTGTGTCAACAGTTAAAGGGATTAGTTTAGTCTATCTTAGCTCAAAGACTTAGATTTGCTGAGCTTTTCTTTAGCCCATAGATTTCTTTGGTTAGACTGTCTGACTACAATGCATTGTCAGGCTAAATGACACACACACACACACACACACACACACACACACACACACACACACACACACACGAATGCCATTGCCATGATTGTGAAATTTGAGACCGCCTGCCCGCTCCATGGAAACACAAAGAAAAAAAAAGCTCACTCTGCTGGCCCCACTATCATAAATGATCAAAAGAAGTCAATATTGGAGCTGTCCCAGCTAGGAAAGCCCAATGTTGCGATCCATGAGGTGAACACACACACTATTAAACTGTCAGAAAGATGACGCTGATGACGCTGTGATCGCCTTACTGGAAAATACATGACACCTCCAACCTAACATGGCCTCTCTCTCTGTAAATAGCATTATGTATCATTACAGACCTGGGTGTTACTATTTCCAGGGTCAGCTCGGAGTGGACACTAGAGAGCGTGGCATTTCATCTGGTCTTGGAGTTGGATATATAAGAGCCCCTGTAAGCATTACCCATGCCAAAATGAAACTCAACCATGTAGAAAAGAGGATAAGAGACAAGACAGGGACAGCAGACGAGAGGAAAGAGAAGGGAGCAAAGGAAAAACAGCTGAGAGGGAGGGAGGGGAGGGGGATGAGAGAAAGAGAGGACAGGAAGAAAGAAAATTAGGGGAGTGGGAACCTTATCCTGGAATAGCCAGCAACTAGAGCCGCAGACTCCACCCTTCTCACCCCTCCCCTTACTCTCTCTCTCTCTCTCTTTCTCTTTCTCTCGCTCTCCCTCGCTATCTCTCTCCCCCTCTCTCTCTCTCTCTACGAAGCAGTCTCCCAGTCTGTCATTTGACCAGGCAGTTCACAGAGGCGAGAGCTCAGCACCAAAAAGAAAACAGAGAGAGAAAAAGAGCGATAGAGAGACATAGGGAAGGGAGCACAGTCAACATAAACAATAAGCTCACTGGAATGTTTCCTTGACTGTTTATCACCAGCTGAAAACCTCTGAGTGTGGATTTCTTCACGGCTTTTGTGGGCTCCTTCTCTTCTTCTCTGTCTGGATGTGGGCTTTTTAACTCTTGTCTGCAGTCAACTGAGGAGGAGGCTCAACTGACACCTTTTTGGGGATTAAAACTTTGAGGCTGCTGCTTGTGTGAGGGTGAGAGAGGTACAGTAAGAAAGACAGAGAGAGAGAGTGAGGAGAGAAAGAGAGAGAGAGAGAGTGTGCCGGGCCATGCCCACCTCTGCTCATGGTCCAGCAGCATGAAAGGGGGCCACCATCACCATCGCCACCACCGAGGCTGTGGCTGCCAACACTTGTTCCGTAAAGTCCTGGCCAAGTGTGGCTGCTGCTATGCCCGAGTCAGAGGTCAGTGTTACTCACGAAAACACACACACTTAAATAGCAAACACACCTAAAAAAAGTGGATTTTCATTGACTATGCCATTGCCACTCTAAGTTTACTTGCCTTTGGGTTGGTCCTGGAAAAATGGCTCTGAGAGTGTGTTTGTTTCTTTTTGTTTTTTGTGCATGTGTGCATTTTATTGATCATGCTGAACTGAACTCCTCTCCTCTCCTCTCCTCTCCTCCTCTGCTCTCCTCTCCTCTCCTCTCCTCCTCTGCTCTCCTCTCCTCTCCTCCACACTTACTCAGATGCCCACCTACCTCTGTCTTATCTCTCCTGCCATTCCTATGAGCGTATGCTAATGGTTTAAGTGCCTCAATCCTCTCGCCTGCTCTCCAGCCTCCAACTAAAGCAACAGATGTGTGTCACATACACATCCGAGCAGGCGAAAGAAAAAAAAAAAAAACTCTTCCTACAGATCACTGCACAGTGAGGAACAGGAAGGAGGACATGCATCACACATTCTTCCATTAAAAATCTGAGCAGGAAAGAGAGAGAGAGAGGCTGTGTGTGTGTATGGGGTTTGAGAAAGGGACTGTCCTCGTCGTGATGAGTGTGTGTCAGTTGGGTATGTGCAGCACGTGGATGGATGAAACACACAGGGGGACTGAGCCACTCTGAAACATTCCACTACCCAAAACAGTGAGAGCTGAACAAAACAGCAGTAATCCCTCTCTCTTGCTCTCTCTCTCTCTCTCTCTCTCTCCCTCCAACTCTCCTGTTTGTTATAATGAAGTGCAACAGGAATAGCAGCAGTCCATTAGAATAGTGTGGTTGAGTAAAAGCAGCGGGTGGCATAATATGTAATAACAACAGAGCTGTGGCACACTCGCAGTCATTCACAGCCTGTGCCATTTGTTTAGAGTTTATACAAAACTCAGAACTCACTGTAACATGTAGATAGGAGAAGGAAAAGAATCTCTTTCTATCTCTTTCTCTTTTCTCTCTGTCTCGCTGTCTCTCTGTCCCTGTCACTGTCTTGTGGACACACATGACCTCTGCCACTGTGGCTCGGAGGAAAGTTAAAACAACAGCGGTGTCTAATGGCAGTATACGCTGCAATGCCTCGCTGCATGTTTGTTCCCTTTTACAAGCCTACATCAAAGGGATAAACAGTCGGACCTACCCACCAAGGCGCTGCACATAGGGGGGCTCATGAAGTAGGCTTTCATATTATTGGCCAGTGTTCTTGGATACATACCTCAGATTCCTTCAGTTTAATCTCTTATGTAATGGATATTCTCCTTTTCCATAGCCTGCAGCTCCCTGCTGCACCTCCACCATGTTATCATAGCAAATACGTGCACACTTAGATCATAATATATAAACATGTGGGGGATTGGAGGAATGAAACATTTCAGGCTATTAAAAGAAATCTCAATAAACACACAGTACAATAAGAGGCTGTTTTTGGTTCCAACATGAGAAGATGAGATGTTTTATATTTTGTAGTCAGAAGTCAGAAGGAGAAATAAAAGCGCTCTGCCCCCACTGGAGAAGCCACATTATAAAACTACAGCAGCCTCTTAGAGTAACTTAACTATTAACGTGACACTGTGTGCTCTATAAAATGCAGCTCCTCGTATAGCATGTTAAGTACATTTCTATGTTGCTACCTCTAACTGGCCCCCACTAGTATGTTGAAGAGCTCATATGCAGTCCATCTACTGTAAAGAAGCTTCTATAATTAACGTAATGTCAGTGGGAAAATGGCTGGTTATGTTGGACGGGTTTTTTTTTTTTTTTAAATAGCACTTCCTCTTTATCTCCATTTTATCATGTTGTTGCAACTCTGTCTCTTTTTCTGACACATTTGACTTTTTACTGTATCTTTCTATGTCAGGATTATGACAACGTTGCACAATGGGAGCACAGGCTTAGATGACACTCAGGACCTGATGTTTCTGTTGTGGTGTTTACAGGAAAAACACTGAACAATGTGGGGCTGGGTCCTCAGCACCTCTAGTGGTCCCAAGATATTGTTCTGGCAGGTCACAGTATGAAATGTGTTTAACTGTAGCAGAGGTTTTTTTTTTATGAAACACAAGCTGATGTACTGCATTCTTTGGGCTGAGAGTTAAAATACAAACTAATGGTTTGATGTGAACAGAGAGATTTCTAACATGACTCTAATATCAACAAAAAGCAAAGAATTTCCTCTTTCTAAGTCATTTTTTATCTTGGTGACAGGCTGTTCTGGTCTATTGTATGGGACTAAATGGCGATGCATCAACACCATTCATCGATTTAAAAAAAGACACTTCACTGTTACAAGAGGAAATTATGGTGTACTGCATGATTCATTCCCTACTTAAGCATAATAACACTTGTATGCTGGATGATGAGACACATTACAGTATGCCATTATGTCACACCATGCGTGTCCCCATGCAGCGTATGTCTTCATTCACATGCAGACACACACTCGACACTCACACGTAGCAATCAGTGAATAAATGGCTAATTTCTAAGTAATTTCAGTTGCTGTCACTCAAACTAAATGACTTTCCAAAGATGATCATCAGTCTCACTTCCAACTCATTCACTTTTATGCAGAAAAAAGGGGCTGCCGCATGACAGGAAAACAAGTGAACCAATGGCTTTCTGCAGCCTTATACCGACAATCATGCCCCACATTTTTCACTTCTTAATGAATGTACAAAAGGAACAGGAACACAAGCAGCAAATGATAATATCTGAAGGTATGTGTTGTAGGTTTATTAAAGGACTGACAAGCACCAGAGGGCATGAAAAATAGAGTTAGGGGAAATATATGACAACATATAAACATGAGCCTTCAGCCCATGCAGTGCAGGGGGGAGGGGAGGGATTATTGATCTGAACAGTACTTAACATGATAGAGAAGGCCACAGAGATGGACAGGTGGAGAGATGGGTATAACGACAGAGAAAAGCATGTATCATTCTAGCTCTGATCTTAACGCTGCTCTGCATGGCACATTAGCAGATTGGCTGCCAGGGGGCCATTAGTGAGGGCTGCTTCCCAGCAAAGACCGTTGACAAATCATTTAAAAATAGATGGTGTGCCATTGTCTGATGTATGCAGTCAGTTGCCTTTATAGCCCTGAGGGATGAAATGCAACATGTGGATTTACCAAATCAAATCTGTTAGAAGAGTTGTGTTTTGAGAAGTGATTTTCATGTGTGAGGGAAAGCTAATATCAGAGCAGACAGCAAGACACTGAACAAATGAGTGTTCTCTCCATTTTGAGGATCAAATTCTGACTTTAAACCAAAGGAAGGAATTCACATAAAAAAGCCAGCACAGACTCCCAGTGATGACACGGACGATGTTTTCCTTATGCTTACATGGTCATGTTAAGTATGATATGAAGCTCTGCATTCAAAGCTAACGCAACCTTTTCTATGTTGCATCTTTAACATGGCACAGCCTCCCACACACCTAATGGCATTTGGGATGCACCCCGAGGTAAATCTGACATACACAAGTACAGGCTGCCAGAGAGACAGAGAGAGCAAAAAGATAAGGATGAAATGAAGCTAAGATCTCATTTAAACAAGGCAGATAGTCAGCCAGAAAACAATATATTTTAGAATATGTTTTGAGTATAATAGGAATTTTCTTTTGCAAGCTTGCATCACATTGTCACATTTGAAAAAGTCTTTGAAATGCGGTCTAAAAATATTAAACTTGAATGTGTCATTGAAAATATATTTAAAATGTCATTTTAAGCAGTTTAAGTACAACATATACAATTGAGTTTGAATCAGAAATACATGAACAGATTTGCTGGTATAGATAGTAACAGGTTTATGTGAGCCTCCTTTCACTCTCTCTTACTCTCTTTTCTCATGCGCACACACACATATATACAGATATCTCCAGTTTTTTGGTTGAGTCTTTTACTCAACATGTCCCTGACCTGTTCTGTTTCCCCACTGAGGCGGCATGCAGCTGTACCTGTGTCTGGGACTTTAGGTTAAAGATGACTTAGCTGTAGCTGTAGCAACAATAAAAACAACAACTTTTCCATCTGTGGATTCAAAATATCCGTCTCTCCCTGCATAACTATCGATCCCTCTACTTCTATCACTGGCTGTCTCTCTTTCCTTTCCTGTTCCTTTATGTTCCTCTAAAGAAGCAAAAGGGACACATTGTGCATCTATATGTGTTCCCTGTGCATCGGTGTGTGTGTGTGTGTTTATATGTGAGTGTTGGGGGCTGGTGATGACTCATGCGTGCAGTGAGTTAGGACAAGGATCCCCCCCAGCAGTGACACACACACATACACATACAGTATATTTACATGGTTGATTGGCAAAGACAGAGAGAACCATACACATACATGGAAAAGCATCAAAAAGAGAAAGGACATTTTTGATTCACAAAAGAAGATTAAATAGAGCTCTAACTGCTTTACACTAAAATACTTAATGTCTGTGTCCACCACATAGACAACTCTCATATGTATATGGTAATTTCAAGTCAGTTTTATAGCCTTAAATTAACATTTGCATTACAAGGCTTTGGGGCAAATGCGCATCATTTGCATAATTGACAACATTCTGCATTTAACTGCCCTTTACAATCACTGTATATACAAGAAATGGACAGAATAACAGAAACATCTACAACATAACCCAGTGGAATAAATAGTACATTTGTGTACATTACGTAAACATTTTTTGTGGAGATTACAGTATCAGTCAAAAAATTGGGACACACTTTCTCATTAAATGAATGGGAAAGTGTGTCCGCTATTGATTGGTACAGTATGTCAGAGAGCTGATGAGATAATGAAATGTATTAAATTAGAGAATCATTATTGATTCATTATTTAACTATTTTGTCACTTGACAGATTGTTTTATAAAATGTCAAAAAATAGCGAAAATGACCATCAAAATCTCCTAAAGCTCAAGGTGACCTCATCAAATTGCTGGTTTTGTCTGACCAACAGTCCAAAGTCCTCACAAATGAAACAGATTAATCAATCATCAGAATAATGGCTGCTTGTTTTTCTGTTGACTGACGAATTGTTTCAGCTCTATATCCAATTGACTAAAGTGTTCCTATTATTTTGTCCAACTCTTGTACTTCTCTGCTCTTTGGCAATGTTCAGCTTCAACACATGGCTCATTTGCTGCAGTTTCCAGGCAATTTAAAACAAAATACTTGGTCATTGTAGGGGAATTATTTTGATGCACTCGCCCCCCTCCTCAGACTAGTCTGACTGCATGATGTGTGACAGCCCCATTTCTGTGGTTATTCTCAGACACAGGGGCATAAACCTCAAAGTCTCCCCTAACCAATCTGTGAACCCGAAACCCCTGAATATTCTTCATAAATTGATTGCGTTTTTGACAGAAAGCAGCCTTGTTGGCAAATGCAAGGGAAAATTATTGTGACAGACGCAGTGTGTCTTTTTATGTCTCAACTGGAGAACCTTCTTTGTCATCAGCTTATAAGGCAGATATTTAGACATTATGGAAAAAGCAACAAAAATAGCTGAAATTGAAGGTATGCTGCTGGACTGCCGTGGCTCAGCCTTGTGTTCAGCAGTCTGAGATATTTTTAAACTTTGCACCCCGGCCCACCCTCTACCTCGTCATCTGCCCTCCCACCCAACCCCCTGTCTCCTCTCTGCTGTACAAAACGATCTCCCCCATATTGTTTCTCTCTCACACATGCAAGAGAGAAAACAGAAAGAGAGCGACAATAATGAGAGAGAGGACGAGGAGACCTGTAGCAGCCCAGTGCTCCCAGTCTCCAAGCTGGATGAATTTTGGGTTGAATGTTGCATGATTTGCCGGCTTGGAATGTGAACACCAAGTGGAGCATTAAGATCATTCCTAGGGCATTCTCATTTTCTCCCTCCTCCTCCTCCTCCTCCTCTTCCCTTCGTTCCTCTCCCCAAGCTCTCTCTCTCAGACTGGTCGGCACACAGCCAGTCAGCCAGTTATTAATTATGTCTTCTCCCCTTTTCACTATTTTCACCATCTCCCTTTTTTTTCACAGTTCATTCTCCTTTCCTTTTGCTCTACTAAACGGCCTTGCCCTGACATATTTCCAGGGCTCCCGTGCACTTCTCCTCCTATCTCCTATTCTCTCTTACCCTCTCTTTTTCTCCTTCTCGGGGCTCTGTTTGTAAACGTGAAGAGGAGGAGAATGGGAACAAATTATGAAACACAGGAGTGCATTCCATACCTTGTTTAGAAAGAATTCTCCAACGGCGCAGAGGGGGAGAGGAGCCATTTCCCCCTGCTACCCCCACTTTCAGCCCATATGGGTCTTTTTATGCCTGCAGTCTTTAGGGGTGTCTATGATGTTATGTCTTACTGTATTAGGACTAGGTGGGTCCTCTCTCTCCTCCTTAGGTTCGATTAAATTCTACAATTTCTCACTGTGTTGTAATATAATGTGACTTGCTATAGTTGAAAAAATGCTCAGCTTTGACAGAAGATTGGCACATGTGTACTCTAAAAGTTTTAGCAACAGGTTGACTACAATGATTACTTCAATGCCTCTGTCCTCAGGGTGTCAAAGTAGAAAAGAACTGTGATTCTGGCTGCTCCTCTCTGTAGTTCTCTCCACAGAAAGTGCGTAATAGAGGCCTTGCTAAATTAAATTTCCAAAACAGTGTGCAAAGCAAACAATAGAAAGGGAGCAATTTGGTGCGTTGTGTCGGACTAAATTATATATGAGCTGATTCTACTGTATATGAAATGACCCTGAGAACAGCTGCCTGTTGTGTCTGTAAAAGGTTACCTTGTTCTAAATCAAATTTACAGTCCAAACAGTTGATATAAGGGCCCAACCAATTTGTTTGTGGCGTATGTAACTATGTGAGCTAGAAGTCTGGAGATAGCAGATATGAAGTGTACAGTATTGTTGTTGTTGTTGTGTTGACTTCTGACCTGAATTCCGTGTTGTTTTTCTCTCTGCCCTTTGTGATCAGGAGCTATTGTAAAAGCTCATGGCTCATTAGTTGTGTTCAGTTCTTGAGTGTAAGCATGACTAAATCACAATGACTTCCTGGTAAATTAAGATTCTTTTTAAAAACATAGCTGACCTAGGAATTGTATAAAGTGTCTTGGCTCTGTTCACTCCAGCAGAAAACTTGTAACAATTACAAGAAGTTCATACTGGGAAAGAAAGCAACAGAAAAAAATGAATATGTTTTCAAAAGGTTCCTCCGGTCTTTAGTAAACTTTTCCCCTGGTCTCTGCCGGCTCTACAGCATTGTTCGCTTACCAGACATCGAGCTGTTTTCCTCTTCTTTGTCAGCAGATGAGATTGATTGTCTGTTGTCAGCAGGTGTCACTGATTGTTACTGTAGACACACAGTTCTTAGTTCAGAGATAGCCTGCAGCGAGACAATTGTGGTTAATTCTTTGGTTTTAAAATCAGTCTTTATGCCTTGTTGTTGTTAAGACACATACCATAAAACTGCATCGCCCCTGGTGTGATTCTGTCTGGGGACCTGTGTTGCATGTCATACCGCTCTCTCTCTCCCCAATTGATAGACCACAGTAACCCCTCTACAATATTTTTTGCATTTTTTCTTTTGCTTCCTTTTTCCTGAATCATTAGATTTTATTAACCTACCCAGAGGTGATAGCAAATTAGTCCTTATCCATGGATTTAGACATCTCTCTGAAGTCAGACTATATAATTTGTTAGAGCTAATCCAGAATTCAGGAAGACCTGAGGCTCACAATTGAATGGATTTTGCGTATTCATAAGACATAATGACCATATGGAGAGCTCTTGCTCCAAATGTAGGATTTTGATTTGAAATAGACAAAAGCTGACAGGTGCAGGTCGTTTTCTTGAATTTGAAATTAGATTTTCAAAGGCGTCCTTTGTGCACACAGCATTGTTTCACAAATAACCATAAGGCAACATTTAGTGGTGGGTTACTGTATAAATATTGATGCTAATCTATGCTAATTATTACACTTTGTGTGTGCGTGTGTGCCCACATGTGTAGGTTGATTTCATGTCTTGCTGATAGCTAATCTTTTGTGTGGCCATCCCTCACTTGCTCCATCTGGGTTTAGTTGCTATGGCGATGAGAGTGGGGAGAGGTGGAGAGCCATGGAAAGGAATGAGAATATGTGTCTGGAAAGCTCATCAAGTCTGAGTGAGAATCACTGTACCAGTACATCTTAACACAGCAGGTACACATCCTCAGGTCAACTGTGTGCCGGGCATGTGAACCTCATATGCTCAGCTCAAGTATACTGCACAGTGTGTCAGAATGTGTTGAATGCTTAGATGATAAAAACATGATTGTATGTGACTCCATGTTTTAGGAACGTGCACATTTGACTCATTGGGTTTAAGTACATTTCGTTCAGAGTTCAGAGAAGTGACCTTGTACACAGCCTGTGTGAAAAACAGCAAGAGCCCAGAGCTGAGAGTAGCTGTCAGGCAGGCTGGGGCCAAGAGGAGAGGCTCCACGTCCCCACAGCCCAGCAGGCACCACAGCTCTGTCTCCAGCTCTCCTTGCAGGCCTCCTGACTGGCACTGCCACAGCTGCCATATGGAATCACAATCGCTTTTAATTTGCTCTGTGTTCTCAGCCACCTCAGGCTTAATGGCAGCCTTGTTTACCCCTAAACAGAAGTGTGAGCCACTCTCTGTCTCACTTTCTTTTAGTGTGTGTGTGTGTGTGTGTGTGTGTGTGTGTGTGTGTGTGTGTGTGTGTGTGTGCGTGTGCGTGTGCGCCCAGATAATCATTCTGATGATCAACAGTACCTTATGTGTGTTAGTGTGCATGTGTGCTGCCTGCTGCTAGGGTACTGTTGATCACCACTTCCTCCTCACTGACTCTCAGCACTGGAGCCCCCCAGGGCTGCGTGCTCAGCCCCCTTCTGTACTCCCTGTTCACAGATGACAGGGCATGCACAGCTTTAACACCATCATTAAGTTCGCTGACGATACCACTGTCATTGGCCCGATCACCGGAAAGGATGATGTGTCAAGGGGCCATGACAACAACCTCTATCTCAACATCAGCAAAACATTATAGTGGGTTACAAGAAATTGCAGGACATGCCCATTAACAGTTTCCATTAACAGGGCTACAAAGAAAAGAGTCAGCAGTTTTTTGTTTCTTGTTGTTCATATCAGGACATGTTGTGGATCTATCAGATTGACATCATCATCAGTGCCGCAAGGTAATGGCTCTTCTTCCTGTGTAGGCTGAGGAAGCTCAGTGTGTGGCTAAATTCACTCCATTGTTCAGTTCCACCCATAAAATAGACATTCAATAATTTATTCAGAAGTGAGCAAGTGAGTTAATTTTGATTTCTGACGCTACTAATAATCATTATTTTGTGTCATCACTGACAGCTGTAGAGTGGCACAACAGTCATTTTTAAAATGTGGGACATCAAAATTGCTAGCAGAAAGTAGTGTGTATGTTATGGACTCTACTTTTATTGTTCCTTTGTGGAATTTTTGAGGGCACTAAACAGTGGACAAATATATGCACTTAGAATTTGGACACTCAAATAAAATTGCAGAGGGTAAATATAGTGCACTAAGGGAGTGATTTCAGACACAGCCTAGGATCCACTGCAACTTTAACAAATGCACTGTAGAGTCAGAATATATCCTCACAGACTGCATCATTGCCTGGTATTGCATCTGCACTAACATCAACTGCAAAGTTCTTAAGAGGGAAGTGAAAAAAGCACAACACATTACTGGGTTACATTTTATATCTTTGTTAGGATCCCAAAACAATATTAGACAATCAAAGAACTACCATATTTTAGGTTACTTTTGACAAAATGTACAGTTGATAAATACACTGACAATTTATTGAGGCTGACCAAACTCATAGCAGTTCATTCACTGAACTGTGGACAGCTTTGTGAAGATTTGGAGCCTTGTGTAAAACTAATGCTGTGGATAAATCCGTCAAGTTGTACAGCCTACATGACATGATGTGTGTCTGAGCAAATTTATCCATGTGCTTGTCAGATCACAATGAGTAATGCTAATATTGTTTGCCAGAATGCAAGTCAAAAAACACCAGGTCTTTGCTCATTTTGTGGCTCCTGAAAGAAAAACTGTAGGAGTTGCAGAAGAATGAACACCTGTATGTGATTATCTCATCACTGTATACTTTGGCAGTACAACATAGCCGAAATCATACTGACCTTTTAATGACTTCTCTTTGTTCCTGATCATCAAAACTGATTATGGAAACATTGCTCTGTACGGTCAAATAAAAAGATCTTAAGGAGAAGAAATATAAAATTCAACCTACTTTTCAGAAGCCATTCTGTGTTTGCGTTGATGTGATTCTAAATCGTTTGAGACAGCGCTCACTTACTGCCATGCCTCCAAGGACTGATTTTGTGCCTGACACCGCTCAATAGAGATCAATAATATTTACTCTGAACACAACATGAGGAAAATGAGGTTACGATTGGTGACGCCAGAACAGCAGGTAGACATCATTCACACACACTTATAGAAGACTGGCACATCTGTATGCCTGTGGGGGCATTAAAGAAATGAGTGAATCGTGATTAGTGAAAATGAAACTTTCCCTCTCCGTATTCTTCTGTTTCGTTAATATCTCAGTATGGCCAGGAACTTGGCGAGTCTCTCTCTGAAATGGTTCAAGAGGAATGTCTGGAGTTTTCAGGCCTATTAACCACAAACATGGTTCCAGTCTCACACTGCCAGAAGCCTGCAGCAGCAGCTGAAGAAAAAACAGTGTCTGTGGTGGGATCACCACTGCCTGCTCATGCTGATGCATCCTTTTTTTTTGATAAAGTATGATCCAGTTCAGATGCAAAGTAGGTGCTGGCAGAATGATTTAAACCTTGGTTGAGCAACTGTGATATAAATGTACAACCTTCGCCACTTGAATTGCATCTTTATACTTGCGTTGACCTGATTTTAATAGTCAGTGGCACTACTGGTAGTTTAGATCTATCTATCACTCAGGGCCATTTCATAAGCCCTCATCAGGAGAAGTGTCTGAATCACTTTCCCACATTGGTCCATAGACAGAAGGATTAATGCCAGCGTCATCTATTCAGGCCCTTTTGTCTGTGACTGACATTGCTTTGATGCTTTATGCTGATGAAAAATATGCCACAGAATCTGGCTGTAAGTGCTGATGGTGGGAGCCCGACCCTGATGGCTTGTTTGTGTGTCACTTGACTACTGTCTGCCATGTATTTCCTTTTGCGCTCCTGGAATCATGGCCTTGTGTGCATGTGTGTGTCTGCAATAAACTAGGTCAGTAGGAGGACAGGAAATCTCTGTTCACTTGTCTGTCTGAGTACAATGTGTCGCTCCAGAAGTTATTGCACGCAAACACATTCACATATACACAAGGACGACAACAGCTGCACTGTTGCATACATGTTCATATTTATAAGCACACAATTTAGAATTAGCACACTTCATGCTCCTATGCACTTAAGTAAATCTGAAAGGCAGTTTGTTCTCTAATCGCCCTCTTTTCCTCCTTCTTTTCTCATCTCCTCCTCTACTCAAGATTTTAGCTTCAATCAGGCTGGCATTTGTCTGCCTTTCTCCCGCTTAACCTTCATTTATTGCTTACCTAAATCATGAATAATCCCTGCTCTCCTATCAGCCCATCTCTTAGCCTCCACCTTTTCCACTTTTCATTAAAATACACGTTCATATTCACTAGTGTGAAAGATGTGCCAGCTTGATCATTTCAGAGGATTTCTATGGTTGTGTGGAGACAGATGCTTAAGTTGTACTATTAAACTAATCTCTTGAAATCACCATAACAGAAGAGAGGAGAAATATTCCAAGTACTTTTTCTTTCCTCCCATGCCACTGTCTTCCCTGTCAGTTGGTTTTGCATGTCTAGCTTATGCTGGTCTCAGCAGCTTTGGGGCAGACCAGGGCATTGCATCAAAGGAGGGAGCTGTGTGTTGTGATCCCAGGGTAGGACCCAGCCAAAGTCTAAAAAAGCACTGCAGTGCAGAGAGCTGCAGAAGGGAAGAGAGGGTTAAAGTGCAAAAGAGGGTAGCAAGAGAGTTAAAAGAGGGAGGGACGTTTTAGTAGAGGAAGATGAAGAGGAATGAAAGAGGGAGTACAGGAAAAAGGAGAGAGAACAGCCAAGTGCCAGTATTTATTAATCAGAAGCCACACAAACAAAATACACATAACTCAGCCTGGGGCCAACAGGATGAAATGAGTTTGAAAAGGTCCAAAAATGGTCTTTTCAATGAGGATCACAGTTGACAAGTATACAATGGTAAAAATCCTTGTAATATGTTCCTGTAAAAGTTCATTAGAGGACAGTTAGAGGATTTCCGGTCATATGGTTCAGGTACTAAGTGCCTCGGTGTCTCCCTGGTCTTTCAGTCTGCACATCTGAGTGCCTGAGTGCAGCCCAGATCCTGCTAGTTGATGGGAAGAGTGTCCATTTCCTCTGAGTGGGTGAAATGTAATATACAGGTAGAGCCTGGGCTGAAGAGCATAAGGCGGAGAGGGCGATGAAAAAGAGTGAGAGAATGGCAAGGATAAGCATGGTGTTGTATTGAGAATTGTTGTGATGATGTGATGATGCAGGCAGGTGTCCGCTGCCTGTGTGTTGACCACTACTCAGACCCCTAGGGTTGTGATCTCTGAGGTGCTGGCATTGACTGGCAGCAAGACTCTCTCAGACTCAGCTGGTTGTTTGACACGTTTGGCAGTGTGGTGACCAGCAGGTCGTCTGTCTCTGATGTGCTGTGTGTTGTTCGCTTTGACAATTAGATGACAGTGGCAATCACCCATGTAGACAGCTACACTGGAAAAAACGGGCCATGTGTGTGTATATGCAAATGTGTGGGCACCCGTATGTCTGTCTGTTTGTGTGTATGAGTCCAGTCATACCTAAATTGACTATGTGGTCCCCAGAGGCTGACGGATTGACAGAGAGCTCTGGATTGGAACAGCTGTGAAGTTTGCTCCATTACAGCCAACGCTTTTAGCTTGATTCGTCGGCTCAGCAGCACTCACTTATCAACTGATCAATAAAAGGAAGTTGGACCAAACTTCTTCAGGGGGAAACATTTACAGCACATCCATCCACATCATCCACCCACTAACTCGAAGCTGCTTTTCCCTTATTTTCTCTCCAGTTTTCTGTTACATAAATTTCCAGGAAATTTACCTTTGATTCAATCATACCTAAATCAAACTTTTGTGACTTTCACGAGAATATCTCAGCGGATGTTTTCCCTTTCCACATGACTGGGGGAAGCTGGGTCACAGATAGTCACTGGATAATTCAATTCATCTTCAATTAAGTTTAAAACTTCGGTGAGCACACAGGGTTCATGAAAATGAGATGAACATCTAATGATTAGACCAGACATGGAGTCAAAAGATTGTTTTAGTACAAGAAAAAGTTGCTGCGTTTCAAAAGAACAAGATGATAAATCACTTTGTGTGGATCTAATCAAATTATGGATAAATGAACCATAGTCTGCCTAAATTAGACACTCTTAAGTTTTCGTGAGTGAACATCATGAAGAAACAGTCTGGAAGTAGTTTGCAGCCGAAACCCACTCAGCTCTAAAGTTACATATAGCAACTTTTTAGGCGAGCCTCCCACCTGAGAGCCGCTCAGTATTTCAGACAGTGAGTGGGCGACCGGTGAAAGCCCAGCATTAACTGATCACCGCAGATGAGGCAGGCTTAATTCAGCCCTGTTGCCCTGTTCCTTAAACTGTTAATTATCACAAGCACATAAACAATAGTCAAGTTGCATTAACAAAATCAGCTGGGGTAATCTTTTCTTAGAAGCCCCATTATGGAGATGAATGTCACCGGGCACTATCAGCATGCAGCAAGACAGAGTGGGAAGGTTTTTTCCCCCCCAGTTTCCATGTTGTAGGTGTATAATGGTATCAACTCCTCTCATGTTGCAGTGTGTGGGGAGAGTGGAGGCATGCTACTCTGGGGGAAGCTCATCATCTCCCTTTGTGTCTTATAGTTTCCTTGCTGTTACTGTGAAGAAAGAAAAAAGCTGTCATAGACGTGCGTGTAATGGCTTGTCTGAGGTTTCATAACAGTACTGAGATTAAGCTCTCCAAGGTCAACAGGGAAACTGACCTATATACACAATGATCAGTAGGGAAAGTGCAGAGTTGCCATGGTGACAGATGCAGACATAACGATCCTCATTATAAAGCCAGTAAATTATGTACACCCTGCACGTTGTAAATCTGTACGTTTGACAGAGGCAGTGTGTCATTCTGACGTTGAGCTTCAAATCATGAAGCTGCACTGCTGCTCACTTTTAATTGCTTCCAGGCACTGCGAGGGTGTCAGCCTTCTCCTCGATGCCCCCCCTTTTTTCTTTCTTTCTTTTTTTTTTTGATAAGCTATCTCAGCTGATGTCTGGAGATGGTTAGAAACTGTGTCTCTGCACTGTGACCCCTAAACCCTGGCCCAACTGAACCTGAGCAGGGAACACTGGGAAACACAAACCTCTGGGCCTGGCTCTTGTTAGAGGTCAGAGCAGTCGGGGTTGAGGGGCACACATATCACATGTGGTCAGCATCATTTTTTACATCCACTCCCTTCTCTCCTTCAGAGATATTGTGTGCTTTGCCTCTGACTTTTTACACCGCCAACCATAAATACGGTGACTCTCAGATGCTTACGATATTCTATTGTCATCTACAGCTAAGACATTTCACTCAGAGCAAAGGCTTGAACTCAGACTTTCTTTTTTTTTACATTGTCTCACTGTCTGTGAGACAAGTGTTGGTCTGTCTATTCCCCCGCAGGGTTTAGCCCTCTCCATGCATTGTACCCCTCTCTGCTCCTTGTCTCTGCCCTCCCTTCAACCCCCCATCTTGCCAGGCTCAGATCTTCTTACACTCTCCAGCCTTTCATGTGGATGGGGGTGGGAGCGGTGAAGGAGAGGATGGGGAAATTGGCCACCCTGGGATCACACACACACACACACACACATACACACATGCGTGACGCCTTTAAAATGTATGGCAAGACAAGCTGGACAAAGATCACAGAGGAAATGCATGTCTCTGTGGTGGAAATACACAAACAAACAAGGCTTTTTTGCTAGCAACTAAAATCCACTAATGTTGTATTTTATCTAAATTTGTGTGCGCTGGCAGCGATAGTATTTCTCAAACACTGTGACTAAGATTTGTACAGCATGGAGTAGAGGACATTTTTTACACAGCTCATTCTCATTGACCGCTACAGTGGCTACTATTGTATTTCTGAGGGAAAGTAATTTCATGAATAAAGTGTGGAGAAGCTCAGTCGCTGAAGGGGATTGTGAATTTATTCTGGCTTTGCCTTTGAAGTTGGGACACTCACAGAATGGGCCACAGTGTGGCTCCTGCAGTCTGGGTCGCACTGCTGATTGTTGTGATAAGATCTTTCTCTGTGGCATAAGGAGCACTGAAATGGGGTCAGTGTTGTCTTTTTACAAACATATGCATGACCAAATCACAAACTCAAAAGAAAAGAAACAGGGAGTGTGTTTTCTTGGAAACTGAAGATGAGTCATTTAATTCTTCCACCAGCTTTGAATTAGTATGAAATAGCTGCTGTATTCTTACAATAGCAAGTTGTGGCAATGAGTTGGAGCAGGAGAGAGTGTTTCTCCATCTGCAGGAGAGTGAAGATCAAGGGTCAGAGGTCAGGTTGAGGGCAAGAAGATGGATGTGAAGCATGACTCAACTGTGTGATAAAACACTCCAGACACACAGTACACAGAGAAAGAGTTATCTCAGGAAGGCAGGAGGAAGGGCGGTAGAGGGTTGGGTGGATGAGACAGGATGGGAATGGGGGACAAGACAGAAAAAACAAACAGTCCCAAGCAAGGATCTTCCCTTCTACAAAGGATTAAAGTGGATGTCCGGTCCCAGCTCACCCCCCACCCCTCCTCGGCTTACTTCCCATGTCCTCCTGACATCACTGTGCAGCAGCTGACCTGCAACTACTGGTCTGGAGTATTTTACACATCAAACGTGGACTATCCTGATTTCTTGCAGTCTGCCTTGCATCAGAGTGTGTGCTGGTCATGCGATTGGATGCACAGCTCAAATATAAAAACGATTTGCTTGACAGACAGAACAGTACGTCTTTTATGGGGTGGCTCACAGCTGCACAGCTGGGTCTGAAGAGGAAGGCTATTTATATATCCACTCTTTGTTGTGATTTCTCTCTTTGCTTCTTCTCTCCTGGTGTCTTCATGTCTTCTGCTAGTCCAGTCCTCAATCACCTCTCAGTGACCTGCACCACTGCCCTTATTTACTTTAAACAAATGCTCAGTTTGCAACATTGTTTTTGTCCATAGATTAATTGATTAATTGACTGTAGAAGTCTGACCATGAAAAGTCAGGTTGTACTCTGCCCTGTCATCTGTTAAACCCTTATTTATCAGTTGTCTACCTTGACGTCACTTTACTCTTAGATGTTTATTGTTTTGCCAATAACATTATGCTTTCTATTTCTTGTTTCTTCTCTACAGACTCATATTCGGCAGCAGGCAGCGAGGGCAGCATATCCAACTCTGTGGCGTCACTGCCCCCACAGGCATCAGGCAGCTCAGCCCCCAGCTCCCCTGGCTCCAGACGCTCCGTGAGCACCCTGAAGAAGTGGCTCACGAACCCTGTCCGCAAACTCAGTGCTGGAGCCACCGCCAAAGGGGAGCGTCAGGTCCGCAAACTTGAGGGAAAGCCTCCACCTCTTCCTTCCCACAGCCACAGCCAGGATCTGGGCAGCCCTCCGAGGCCTGATGAGCCTCTCACCATCCTCCCCGTCACCCACAGGGAACTGGTGAGGAGTAAAAAAATTGAAGTTGTAACGAGGATGTATTATTTGTTCCGGTCACATGAATAAAACAAACAAGGCTTTGCCTGTCGGATATGTGGTACAAGGAACTTCTTACAAATTTGAGATGAACCACCTCATAAGTAAACTCATTAATTTGAATTATTCCCACACCTTATCACAAGGCCTTTGTTTGTACAGATTCTGAGGCAAACAGTCAGAGCTTCAAAGCAAAGTCAACATCCTGACCATGGCAATGTTTACACTATAGCTCACGAATATCAGCAGAGACAGAGGTTTGATGCTGTGTTGATCCACAGAGGACTAAGTATCGTGGCAGGTGGCAATATTATATAATAGAAGTGCTGCTGGCTCAGCCTGCAGGAACTCACACCGCCAATGTTCTCTGACTCATGTGCTCTCCTTTGCTGTTGTGCAGCTGTCTTTGTATCTCTGTGTGCCCGAGCTGCAGAGCATACTATGGACATTTATTTAATGTTGATATAGTGTTATTCTGACACTGTGAATGTGTGTGTGTGTGTGTGTGTGTGTGTGTGTGTGTTCCAGGAGTGGAAAGATGGCCTGGCAAGCCCTGAGGACCTGTCACCGGCTACGCTACAGTCCCCCAGCTACATAACTGATTCACTGATTGGCTGCATGTCGCTGCCCAACACCCAGGTCTGTCTGTATGATATACTGCAGAACTAACACTATCTAACCTATTGTATGTCATCACATTTTTTTGTCATATGGAACTAAAATCAAGCAGAACCTGTATCAGTAGCTTAAATACAGATTTTTGACAGGATGCCTGAAAACATAAGTGTTGTATAGAATCAGTAATTGGCTGTAATGAGATTCAAACGATGAGGCGTAAAGCCCTTACTGATTCATTTTAGCCAGCAGTTTGCTGTAGACAGTCTCTGAGATGAGTAGCAGAAATATTCTCAGTGAGGACCCAGCCTGGCGGGGAGGTGACATCAGCACTCTTTGTCTCCATGGCCCTCCAGCCAGATCTGGAAATGACTAACTCTACTGCTGCTGGCGGAGCTAAACTATCAAACAAAACAAACACAAAGGAGCGCTGCTCTCTGCAACCACATTTGCACACATAAGGCTAGGAACACAAACATATGCACAATTGCACACAAATAAACCAATACATATAGCTTACACATGTGCACACACACACACACACACACACACACACACACACACACACACACAGAAGGGAGTCTAAATGAATGCAAGGCTTTCCCCGAGCAGATCGATGCACCAGAAGACCAGAGGGCAGAGTCTGACAGTGACCTGTGTGATGCATGACTCACATTCAACATGTTACAAAAGGACATGCCTGGAGATAAATAGGGAATAGCACGGAATGGCAGATGTAATGAAAGATGACTCCACTTCTGTAAACTGACAAAGAACACTATGTACGCACATATGCTTTCATTTCTCCATCAAACACTTGGAGTCGGTTGCTTGTGGCAAAGGAGCGTCTCGAGTCGGGTATAATTCAGAGAGTCCTTTTTTGCTGTGAGATGGAAACATGGCAGAAACTGGAATTTTCTTTAGTGGCAGTAATATTGCATGAATCAGCAGTGCCTGAGCTCTATCAATATAAAACAGTGATGATATCCGAGTATTTAAGCTTTTTTGGAGTGTCTCCTGTTGGTGACTTGACACCAGAACACTTAAATCCTAATTTCAGTTTCAACAGCACATCAAAAGGCATTAATATGATTACATCATAGGGATGAAGTCAGTGCTTTGGTGTTTTTACTGCCAAACTTTGAAAAGAGAGAGAGAAGGAGAGAGAGGTAGAGGTAGAGGTAGAGAGATTAAACTATGTAGGTCAGTCCAGCCGGTCAGTCATCTCATAGCTGTGGTTTCTGTCTCTCTTCCCCTTCTTCACTGGCTACATATCCACTATTATATGCATTGTTGTTTTTTCACTTTTTTTCTGTTGTGTCTAATCTGATCCCAGCACCACAGTAGTGAATGCTTTTTGATTAGATGTTTATTGTTTCTTGGTCAATGGAAAGTTCTTGTTATTGTATGTCAGCAGTTAAACAAACTGCGGTGTCAAAAAGGAAACCAGAGCTGCAGATCACGGTATTAAATTGCTTTTCTCAAGGAACAGTTTACGCAGCCTGTCATCTCAACAGACATATAAAACAAAACAAAATGTCTAAGAATCGGTGGGTTCTTTTGAGTGGTCGTCTCCATCCCCATTATAAATTAAGAAGTTGCTGTGCTACAGCTGGAACTGTTTAAGTGCATCAGTTTCGAGCCACCAGCAAATATTTCTGGGTATGACTGGTGTCAACTGGTGTTAAAAACATCTGATTTAAAAGATCTCATGAACTCTAAATAGGCTGATAGGCTAAACCAGTTTCATTCATACTTAAATAGATTTTTTAATGTTTGTGTTAATATTTATGTATCCTCCTTAGCTCTCCTCCAGTGCGGAGTCCCTCAGGGTTCCATCCCTGGGCCAATTCATTGTACATGCTCCCTCTGGATCAGTTGTCATATCACTGTTATGCCGATGATACTCAGATCTATTTCTCTGCCAAACCCAATAACTTGAACCAACTGTCCTCCTTCCATGATTGTTTATCTGCTACAAAAGAGTGGATGACTCAAAATTTCCTCCATCTAAACCCTGACAAAGCTGAAGTTTTTTTTCTTCTTTTAACTGGTCCTGAATTTTTTGTCACTGCAGCTACTCAGTTTATTGGCCCACTTTAATCGAACATTAAATCCACTACTCACACATTTGCATCCTTAGCCCCAACTCTGTGGAATAATCTTCCACAATCTATTAGATCTGCTGAATCCTTGGACTGTTTTAAATGACACCTCAAAACCCATTTTTATTGGCAAGCCTTTCTATAGACCTCCCTTCTTGTTCCCATGTCCTGTTTTATTCCATTTTGTTTGATTTCTCTCTGTGTCATGTTTGTCTATTTTATTAATCTATTTGTTTTAATTTTGCATGTGTATGTGTCTGCAAAGTGCTTTGTAACTGTGTTTTTTGAAAAGTGCTGTATAAATAAAAGCTTACTTACTTACTGATTTACCATTCAGCTACGTCAGGCAGTATTTCTTTATATAGGCTAAAGAAATCCCCTTAATATCACACTATACTGCAGCACTTTGTGTTCCAGCTATAAATAGAAAATAACATATGGGAAATACTTAAATAGATTTAGATACATATAAAATGTTCATTATATGACGTTCTAATCTTGGACAACAATGTTAACAGCAAAATAATTCTGCCATAATACACTTTCTATCATCTTTTGAAATTAATATCAAGAAAATTGCAGCTCTAAGAGGAAAATTCTTCCTTTTTTGATTGTTTTAACATGAAACTTGAAGCATGATATTTTTTGACACACAGTTATACATATTTTGAGAAGAAACAATTTGTTACAACTCTGCTCTGGATTGATTGAACAGTTAAGACAGACTTACTACTAAAAAAAACCTGACCTCATCTTTTACTCAAACTGTTGTCAATTTTTTTTTGTGGGCTTCTGGGTAGAAAAACAAAACTCGCAACAGAGGGAGACGAGGGGAATTTTTCCTGTGGGCTTTGCCACGGCACATCTGGAAGTGATCAGGGAGCCAGGGAGACCTGTCAGCCAGGCTGGAGCACTCCTAGCGGGGCAAGATGAGCTGGGGGAGGGAGGGTCTTCATGGAGCCTCTGTCTTTCCCTTTCTCTTTATCTGTCTCTCTCTATCTCTCTCGCTCACACACACACACACACACACACACACACACACACACACACACACACACCCCACCATGACAGAACACACAAAGCTCACAACTTGTAGATGCCAACAAGTTTATCAGGGAGGCGGCAGGTGAACAGCAAGTTGAACTGGGCTAGAGGAGAAAAGGAGAAAGTCCTGTCCCTTTTTCCACTTGCTTATATGTCTGTCTTTCTATCTATTTATTTCTCCGTCAGGCAGCTGCCTGCCAGGGGAGTCTGAGGGATTAGGTCTCTGGTGTGTGTGCAGGTTTGTGTATGTGTTTAAGGTGGGGAAGTTCTGCTTGACTAGGACAATGGGGCACAGGGATTTAGGTGAAGACAGACGGCTGCTCCTATACGTTTACACAGTCAGGGGAGAATAAAAAGGCTAAAAAGAACATGGCTAAAAATAAAAGGGAGGAACTTTGTAAATTGATACAATTGTACAGAGAAATGGTAGTGAGTCATTTAATGACCATATAAAGGGGATAAGTGTGCTTATTGTGAGTGAGAAATAGGTTACACAAACATGAGTGGCGTGTGTGAAGCATGTATTCATTGAGTTAGGGATGATTTTACTTGTAGCCTTTGTAGCAACATACACAATGACTCTATATTTGCACCAGTCCCCCCAGAGGAAATGATATCAATTCCAGGAAAAAGCATGAAGAGGAGGTCATGTATGTAACACATGAACACAATCAATTAGATCAGAGCAACCTTGGGTTTATCCTGCGTGCATTTCTATTTGAAGCCAATAAGGTAATAACAAGTAATGATGTAGATGTTGCTTTTTTAGTGATTCAGAAAATAAAGAAAAAAGATACAGTGTGATGCATTTATATGAGGTTGAATTCTCAGGTGGTAAACAAGAAAAGAAAATAACATTTATTAACTCACACATAAATCAGAAACGTAATGCCATTGCCAGCGGGTGCACAGTAATCATATTTCTCTTCCTCCGAAACCAAAACTCAATCAAGAACTTTCACAGCTTTATTTGTCATCTCCTACAGCTATGGGGCCTCTTGCTCCCTCTAACTCTTCATCTCTCTCTTTTAATCTCTCTCTCCCTATCCGTCTGTGGCTGATGTGCACCACACGGATCATTAACGGTGACAATCTGAATTCGATCTTCTTATCATTCAATCTCTGGTCCTCGTGTCTCTCTGCTCTCCCTGGTCACCTTAGCAACCTGCATCATTATCATCTCTCTCCTGCTCTTTATCTCCCCTTGCTTACTTTATTTCCCCACATGAGCTGCAATACTGGCACCGGACCCTTGATAAACACTTATTCTGTCTCTCTGTTTGTCTGTCTGTATCCGCAGGACACTAGCACCAGTGTTCTGCCAGATGACAGCGGCTCTGTCTTGATGGACGATACCTGCAGCCAGTGGTCAGCTGCGGCTGACACTGAGGAGGAGAGGAAGAGTGCCTTAGAGAAAAGCATGTAAGTTTTTTTTTAATCAACACAAATATCCAAAACACAATTTATCTCCAATGATAACTCTTGCGGCAGGACAATACTGCCACAATGCTGTAAATAAACGTGTTAAAGCACAAACATATTATATGTAGTGTGTTAGTTTTCAATATGCACGATAAAAATCTCCATCCTGTCAAATAAGTCAGTCAGTCCAACAGACTAGAGCCACACTTGCAATTTTGTGAGGCTGTATTTAAACACAGCTGTGCTTTGAGCTTGAGGAAATTTAATGATTCTAATCTTCACCATCCTAGTGTAGCATTTTAGCATGCATTTACTAATTAGCCCTAAACACAAAGTACAGCTGAATCTAGTGGGAATGTCATGTAGCTGATGATGGCACTAGATGAAAAGTTATGGACACCAAATTTATCAGGATACATCATCTGGAAACCATGAATATCCATCCAATATTTATCAAGATATTTCAGTGTGGCCTAAAATCAAGGACATTGCCATTCTTAGAGCCACACTGCTAGCGTGGCTTAAAAAAACACATTTTTATAAAAACAAATAAAAAAAACCTGAGTGACAGCATTGAGGATGATTCCAATAGAAAAAATGTATTTTGAGAGAATGTGTCACAGTCAAAGCACAGGTGCAAATAATAAAATTAATGATGGCTGAATTACATTTAGCTGCTTCAGTTTCAGGGTCCTTTTTATTGTGCGCGCTGGCTCACTGTCACACTGTCATGACTTACTGCGACACTCAAAGAGAATGGAGCCATCGTTAATGTTATTAGTAACACCTGTGCTTTTCTTGCTATGACAAGTCTCAGGATCTGCTGTGAAAAAGGCCTTTAAGGGAGACTGCTGCACTAGAATACATCCAGATGAAATTCGGGTGATGCTTCATTTCACTGGTCCCGTAATTTTAAATACATTTCAAAGAATGTTTCTTAGAAAGAATTGTCTGATTTGGTACCACTTATAGATAAAATAGACACAGTGTTCTGAGACTGTTCAGATTATACATACTCATGTAAATAAGAAAAAATCAGGAACTTCTATATGTAGTAATAGTAGTATATAGAGTATGGAGCTAATGACTGGAAATATTGAGCTCCATTTAAATCCAAGTTAACGTTATTTTATGGAAACATTATTCTCCATATTCGTTGAATTGTATTTGTCCCTGCAGTGTGGCTCAGGTAGTAAAGCAGGTTGGTGGTCCTTAGGCAAGACATTAAACCCAAAGTTGCTCCCAGTAGTCAGGCCAGCACTTTGCATGGCAGATCCACTGCCAAGTGTGTGTGTGTGTGTGTGTTTGTGTGTGTGTGAATGGATGAATAAGAGGCAAAAATTGTAAGGCACATTGTCTGTCAAGATAGAAAAGCACTATATAAGTGCAGTCCATTAACATTTATAACCACTGAGAAAATCAACCTAACTGAAGGTCAGGAATTTTCAACCACATCTCATGGTCTTCATCAGTCATAATCACGAGTTCCTTACTTGGATCATGTGATGACAACCGAGCCATCTTCATTACAACTGAGCAAACTCTGTGAATAGCAGTTGAAAGCTCAAAAAAGAGTTAAGAAATTAAAGAAGCAACTTTCACACTCAAGTTGTTTGCATGTTCTGCTGACCTGCTGTGTGCTGACTACTCGGTGGATTACACTCGGAGTGAATTGGATTTAGCTCATTTAAAGTGCGCTGAGTGAATGTTTTTTTCCGTTTTCCCTTAAATTTGTTACAAATCACATCATGCTTTCCAAGAAATGTTCTACAAAGTAACAATTTCATATTAGTTCCTTTCTAGAAAATCATTAAGACACTGGGACCCATAAAATAAAATGTTAGTGAGATTTTGCAGTGTGAAGAAGTGTGAAAAAAACCCGTCAAACAAATCTTTTCTCATTTGTATCTTACAGGTATGTACTGAAGGAGCTTATTGAGACAGAGAAGCACTATGTGGGAGACCTGGGGTTCATAGTGGAGGTAAACCTTGCAGTCTGCCAGCTCAGAACTCACAATTGGCACCGACAGAGGAGGGGGAACTTAGTCATACACCCAGTCTGTCATAGAGAGCTCTAAATCCTTATCATCACAATTCCTACACTTTCCTCCAACCCACTGTCTCCAGTCTTAAGCAGATTTTGTGAATTATTAGCTTGAAGAGTATTATGTTACAAGGCAATCCCTCACCCGGTGCCTTAAATAGCTGGAGATATTTTGGTTAAGAGGAAAATTCTTACCATCTGAAAGTTAATAAAAGCTCAATATTAGTTGCTGTGTGATGCCCACAGTGCATTATAACAACCTGGACATATTTACTGCTGTTATTTAGAGCAAGATGTGGGTTTTTGTAGGTGTGAACAGCAGCTCTGTCATTTCCTTACAGGGCTACATGGCCACAATGAGCTCTAAAGGTATGCCGGAGGACATGAAGGGAAAAGACAAGATTGTTTTTGGGAACATTCACCAAATATTTGACTGGCATAAAGAGTAAGTCCTCGATTGTTACATACGTTTTATTTCCACATGTGGAAAATATCTGTTTACTCTAGTTGCATTCAAAGACAAACAGCGATTTGCAGAGTGTTGTGTTTGTGACTGAGTGGAGGACAAAGGAACAATAGGTCAGGAGACAAATCTGACCTTCCATTTTGGGGATGATTGTACTTGTGTGTGTGTGTGTGTGTGTGTGTGCGCGTGTGTGCATGTGTGTGTGTGTGTGTATTTTCTCTCTAGTTACTTCCTGGGAGAGCTGGAGAAGTGTTTGACAGAGCCAGAGAGACTGGCTCAGCTCTTCATTAAACATGTGAGTATGACTATTGTGTAGGCACACACATACACACACATACACATCCACATACACACACGTCTGGGTCTGCTTCCTTGTGCTGTTTGGAGTGAGGGTAAATAGAGCTAAGAAAACATGCAGAGCTCCTGTTTATCCTATACCGTGCCTCTCTCCTTCTCTCTCAACTGCCAGTGTCTCTCCTTCCACTTCCCTGTTATTGATACGTCTCAGTCCGAGCTGTGTTTTTACAACACTGCACACAGCAAACACGCACACACAAATACACAAGGACAACACACGGGCTGATTTCCAGTCTGGACTGGACTGGTCAGGAAACACCAGGGAAAAAACAGCCAGAAAAGACAGCATGAATAAGATGAAGAATAACAAACCCTCGTCTCAGACCCTTTGATATGAAGGCTTTTTTTCCACCCAAAACGGCGACCTACTTCCTCCCACATATCTTGGCTCAGGAATGAAGCAAAGCTATGCATGCAAGAAAGATTCGCTTTTAAATATATTGTCCTTAGAATAGAATAGAGCTTAGGCCGGTATAGAGTCACAGGGCTTTTACAGAGAGCAAAATTAGATTTAAGTTTATTGGTTACGTGGTGGCACATGCAGATCGGGCAGACATGATCGGGTAATTTGACCAACTTGGCTTTGCTTCTTGTCTGAAGATGATTAAGTTAAACGTCTCGGTCGTTTTTTCTATAGTCACTATCTTTTCTGTAGTCCTTTAAACAATTCAATAAGGCTCAGCCCACTGGATAATCAACTTAAAGGCTCATGGGGGAATAAAAAAACTTGTAACAAAATCTAAGCATGGTGTCAAACTGTGAAAGCAAGCAGATTGGGAACATGGCCCTAATGAAAAGCAGAGAGCTCAATCTCCTTTTAACAAGAGCTGTGTCACCAATGTGCAACATGTGTTCTTGCTCAGACACATGCAACATATAAACACATGCAGCCAGAAAGCTAGTTTAAGAAATCCAGGACCCACAAACTCCACGTACACTTTAGTCCCTCATATTACTTCATATGCAGCCGTCCTCTGTGGTGTTACATGATGTCCATATTCAGGTGGAGCAGCTCAGTGGTCTCTAGGTTACAGAGCCATGCAGTCTGTTGCTAGGTACAGTCTTATATCGGCAGGCTCTAAAAGGCTCTGGTTACACAGAGGGTAACCTGGGTAAATTATACATAACCTGATGCTCATCTACACGTTACTCCATTAGGGCTCTCAGGGCTGCCACATCTGCACCCCCTTGCCAATTAGTCACAGAAGAGTAGGCGCTAACCATACAGAGTCAGCTTCAAAGGCCCAGCGCTCTCTGAGACAAATCATTATTGCTCAGCTCCCTTTCATCCCAAACAACTACCAGACACCGCACTTGGATTTTTTGTTGTTTTTACTCACTTTCAGTTGTATTTTTCATTATTTGTAATGTAATTAAAGAGGAATTTCTCTCTTTAGTGAGGCTTGGGTAAAACTCTCATTCTCTTTTTCTTTTTGTATCAAAGGTTTGACTGAATGATTTTGTAATTAGTAATGTAATGTTGTAATGTAATTTAATGTTTTTTTTTGGTGGCTTGTAATGCAGGAGAGGCGTCTGCATATGTATGTTGTATACTGTCAGAACAAGCCCAAGTCGGAACACATTGTCTCTGAGTACATCGAAACTTACTTTGAAGTGAGTATCTCTTTACAGAAACAAGGCTATAACTTTTTTTAAAGCCTATAACCTTTGATAAATCAATTTATCTAGTATATCCAAAACCTAAGGATATTCAAATAACCAGAATATTTTCACATATGAGAAGTTGGGTCCAGTAAATCTTTGGCATTTTTTTTGCATTATATATGATTAATAAATCATAATTAAAATAAAAAATAAAAATTCTATAAATTGACTTACTGATTCAGGACAAACACTTGCACACCCATGATACACTGGTCATCTGACACTCAGGCTGGTAGTTAGTGAGCCATTTAGTATACAATAATGTCTCATTATGCCTTTATATAAAATACTATGGGTATCTTTTGAACTGCCATTTATTATTCAGATTTTAATCAGTTACTTTTCATTGAGAGTAGACACAAAACAAATGGACACATCCCTGTGAGATATTGTCATGTTGGCCATTAGCTGCCCTGTTTCCTGTCGTGGCTGTCATGTTGACTGTTGTGTTGTTGTGTCCACCTTTCACTGTCAGGAGTTGCGACAGCAGCTGGGCCACAGGCTGCAGCTCAACGACCTGCTCATCAAACCTGTCCAGAGGATCATGAAGTACCAGCTGCTGCTCAAGGTGAAAAGCAGGCCACTTGCTGTGCTGTTGATCACACACCCACACCAATGCACACACAAACATACACTGGTGTTCACTGAGCAGCTGTCTGACACAGCAGGGTCTGTCACAGGGTTGTAAACATACAAGCACACACATAAATACACACACATACACCCCTCTGAGCAGAAACAACGATGGCACACTGAGCATATTGTCTGAACAGGTTACTTTCTAGTCTGTGAGGAAAAACAAATCCAGTTTGTTTGTTTCCAAAGAAACAAACAAACAAAATAACATACAATTACATCTCTGGTATAAAACTTTGCCTTTAATATAAAACTTTTCCCTTTGGCATTCAAATGAAAGGTAGGTTCGGCACCCATAAATACTCCTCCAGATGTGCTCATCATACTTAGAGCAGTAAACCTGAAATGCTCTGGTGACCATGCTGTGTTTATTTGAACAGGACTTCCTGAAGTATTACACTAAAGCTGGGATGGACACTGAGGAGTTGGAGGTGGGTGCATAAATATACGTTTTATATTTATGTTTTGTATGGTTTTTATTAGTATTCTAGATAACAAACTCTTTTTTTTAAAAAAAACAGAAAGCAGTAGAAGTGATGTGCTTTGTGCCAAAACGTTGCAATGACATGATGAATGTGGGCCGACTACAAGGCTTCGAGGTACGTCTCAGGAATTCAGACCATCCTTCAGAGTCTTCAAAACATTTCTCATGCCAACTATTCAGCCCGCGAAAACCGCACCGTAACCACTTCCTCTGTTTGTTGTGTTTATCTTCGCTGTGGTACCAGGGGAAGATCACAGCCCAGGGCAAACTGCTCCAGCAAGACACCTTCACCGTTACTGAGCAGGACAGTAGCTTCTTGTCTCGAGCTAAGGAAAGAAGGGTCTTCCTGTTTGAGCAGCTGGTCATCTTCAGCGAGCCAATCGACAGGAAAAAAGGCTTCTCGCTCCCTGGATACATCTTTAAGAACAGCATCAAGGTGGGCGACTGCTGAGCTTCAGCAAACTCAGATCAACATGGGATGTTTTAGTAAAATGAAATAACAAAAAATTAAAAAAAGAAAGAAGAAAGACACTTACTCCCAGGTTGTGGGTTACACAACAGATTCACACCACACTAATTACTGCCTTAATCAGCACATCTTACATAATCCCACGGCAGGGACCTTTAAGAGGCTTGCATGTGTTAGTGAAGAATTTAACAAGCAACTTGGCAGGATGGACTCCTTGCAGATGCTAGTCATATGTGTTATGTTCCAGGTGAGCTGCCTGGGGGTGGAGCCCAGTGTGGAAGGCGATGACGCGCGCTTTGTGCTGACATCACGCAACCCAGACGGGAGTGTAGTGCGCTTCCAGTTGCTAGCTTCCTCCCCTGAGATCTGCAGGGCCTGGGTCAACGATGTGGTTCAGATCTTGGAAAGCCAGCGCAACTTCCTCAATGGTAATTCCCAGCTGGGCTCTGAAGGCTACGCCACGTCACCCTCGATCCATTAATCATATTTCAGCATGGCATATTTTCCATTTATTGACTTTTTTGTTCGTTCACATGCACTGTAAGCAGTTGAATCAGCGTCGAGATGAATTTTTTCATTAGGCCTTGTAGGCTCTTGTAGCCCATTCCCAAAAATGTCAGGAATCCTGGATGTAACAATATTTATATTAAGTCAACATTATAAGATAGTGAGTAAAATATTCCAATTATAAGATAGTAAAACAAATAATTCAAACTGTTTGATTATTAACTCTAATTTTGCTATCATAAGTTTGTATTATACAATAACTTTATATAATAATATAATTAGTATAATAATATGAATTAATATAATATGATAATAATAACAGAATTTAGTTAGTGACTTTTCTTGCTTATTATTTCATTTTAAAAAACAAAATTGTGACTCACTATCTGATTATTTCGTCTATCTCACCATTTTGACACAGAAAATCTAAATTTTTGTCATGGTATTCCCCAACCTCCCACAGTATATACATACACAAGCATAACACACTATATTGTAGTTAAATAACCTTTATGATATTTATATACTAACTTATAACAATTTAAATAAAAAAAACAAACAAACAGTTTTACACATGTACAGCTGGTTTAAAAGAGTTTATAGATGTTTAAATCTGCTGAATTTATATGATTATATGTGATTACAAATATGTTATGTTATCAAGCATTCATCAACTGTTTCTACACTGGTTAAGAATGTTTCATAGGAGATATTATAGATGTAAACAAAGACGTTCATAAATGCTAAATAAGGGGGGTTAAAATGAAGTGTTACCTATTTATTTAGACAAAATGAATACTGAATCCCCATGATCAATTACTTTGTAAAGCATTCAGAAGCTTTATTAGAGCTTCATATGAACAGTTTTTATTCTGTGTCTTTCAGCCTTACAGTCACCTATTGAGTACCAGCGGCGAGAGAGCAAGTCCAATAGTCTGGGTCGGTGCATGAGGCCCCCTCTGTCTGCTGCCAGTGCCCTGCGGCCCCACTCCTCCGCCTCTATTGACCGTCATAAGCTGCCCTCCCTTCACTCTCACAACACCTCCCTGCCCACACTCTACCTGCCCAGCCAAGGACAGGGCCACGGACCCAGCGAGACATACTCACTGCGGGATGTAGGTTTCTTTTTCTGCCCTACATGCAGTGACAACGTCCTGCAGCAACTGCCTACTCAAACTCTGTATTTCTATTCACTACACACCTAAGACTACAGGGAATAATAAAAACAGCAAATGTTATTGTGTGCATGCACTGTAGTGGTGACTGACCTACCAGTTGTTTGTATTTGCAGCCCACTGTGGTCCAGCCGTGCCCTGCTGACTCCCACACTGTTTCGCCGTCACATGTCCAACTGGCCTTCACTGATCAGCCAAACTGTCAAGCTGTGTCAAACGGGCTGTACACAACCACCACACAAAGTACACAGGTAGAGTATATGCATGCAGGCAGACACACACACATGCCCATGCTAAGCTGTCTAAATGGGGACATTAATGTTGCAGTTAAAATGTAATTATTTTGCACATAGCTGAACATTATTCTCCCGGGGTGTCTAGCAGTCACAATTCAACACCAGCGTTGAAAAAATTAATTATAAAACAAGACACAGGAATCTAACCACTAGGGAAATAATGGGCCATTGTACAAAGTATAGCAATAATTCCAATGTGCTCTTGATGTTAATTAAAAGATGAAAGAATTTAAAATGGTAACCATTTATTTAGACACACACACAGTGAAGGGATTTGTTGAGCCATAAGAGGAGTTATTTCTCCCCCTACTGGATGAAAAAGGAACAAACATTATTGAGGCTTTTTCATCTTAACTCTTGTTATTTTCTTTGTTATATGTTTTTTTAACACTGTTGCACTTTGAGAGTCACTGCGAATGAAAAGTGCAGTACAAATTGCATTGTCATCATCATTATTATTATTATTATAAACAGAAATCAGGATATTTTTGAAGGAAATGGGTCACAGCTGCTGCTCACTGTTAAATAAAAAGAAGGGAAATTCCATCATCTCAATGTTTTGCACAAATTATAAAATTTTCCAAAAAATCAAGCCTGTCTGTTCTTTGAAGTTTTAACCATCTGGCCAGTCAGCTATGAGTGCATCCTGTTGTTAGGCTTTGCATTACCATTAGTTACGTCTCCCTCTGTCATCAGCAGTTGTTGTTCTCCACCTCTTTCTCTGTTTACTCAAGCTGGATAGGCTTGGTGCACAACAAACAGGAAGCAGGCTGAGCCAGACGAGGAAGTCAGAGAGAGATGCCTATCAAAAGCAGATAATTGCTTCCCATACTTGTGCTGGGGTGAATTGGAGGAACTTGGTCAATGCATTTTTTTAGACTGAAGCTGTAAACATTGAATTGCAGATATACTCATTTAATATTTAGCAGGTCAAGAGCAGTAAATGTTTTGTTTATACTGTTCTTGCTGAGTATAACAGTGAAAATTATACTTTTTTAGGAGTAATGCGAGTACATTACATGGAAATACTTTATATCTGTGTGACAAATGTTCCCTCTCTCCCCAGCAGAGAGCAGGAGAGGGCTGCCGCAGGGGTCAGGCTGCTGATTCTGGGAGCCAGGCTACAGTGTTGGGTCCCTCAGCTGGACGACGCCCCAGCAACCTGGCTCAGCTAAATGAGGACGACCTATGAACTCTGATACTTTCTGTCTCCTGGGTCAGGAGGACAACAGCTAACACCACAGCTATAGAGGCAAGAAGACTTGTCTACTGTCTGTTTATGCCAGGCTAAACCCTTACCTGGTTCAGTGATTATTTCTGGAGGACAATGAAGGAACATATGAAGGAACATATGAAGGATTATAAAATGACTTTGCTCCTGTTTTTTAGAGAGCCATTCAACCGGAGGTGGCTTGTCTTTGCTGCCTTCAGTGTATATGAACAGCACCCAGTGGGATGTTACTGGGCTCAGAGTGAAACACTCAATGGACACTCAGTGTTATGACAATTTCTGCTTTTTACCTTTTTGAGAGTTTGTATACCATACTCTTCTCTCTTTCAAAGGGCAAGGGGAATTTGTTTGAAAAAGAAATATCCATTCCTAATTGGGGCGGTCACTGGAGTTATGTGTGTGCGTGTGCGTGTCTGTTTATGCAACAAAGTATGAATGTGTTTGAATGCATGAGAGTGTGCAAGCAGTGGCATTGGCTCTTCTTGCACTCTCTGGTAAATTTCCTTAAGTTTTTTTCTTCATCTGATGCCCCATTGTGAAGACAAATATAGCTACATTAATATGTTTTGTCATTCCCCTGCTGACGACTGAGTTAGCTGTTTATGTCGACAAGAACGGGAAAGGAAACACTTGATGTGAACATGCTACGAGGACTTTACTCACTCGAATTTCAACTGAAAGTGAAGAACTTTCTTTCTTGCCACAGTGTTGAGAGCCCCTGTACTCTCTCTTATTCTGTTTGACTGGCCCTTGTTTGATCTGGACAAAAAAGGTGTGAGGGAGCCCCCTGGAGGTTCTCTTTGGGTATGACGTCACTTCAGAATACTTTTGCTCTTTGGGCAACTCCAGAGGAGTTGCTAGATAGGTGCATTCAAAGGGACTGCTGTGCTGACCCAAAGTGTTGCATGCAACATCTCCTTAGTGGTTGACAGGTGCACTGCTACTTTACACAGATCTTTCTTTCTCAGCCAAAGTGGGTTGCTTGTGGTTTTGGGGGCTCAGGTCCTTAAAAATGCATCGGTTTAAAACTAATACGAATTGTTTTGTTAGTCCACTGTTGTCATGTCAAGGCTGTGCACCACTATAATCTCTGTTAGCTTTTGCCCTCATGGATTTAATACTGTACAGTGCATACAATAATGGCAATCATGCATTTCCTCTTGTAAGATAAAGTATGACCCAGGCATGCCAAGACATGTGTCTGTTCCAGTTGATTAAATGAAGGATAATATTTTGCTGGTTAATCAGAGTAAGGATGGTGAATCTGCATGCCCCTTCTTCCTCAGACAACAGTGCCAAAAAACAGCAGCTCACTACTCAGACGTTTCATGCTTTTACTCCGTATTTCAGTTTGCCACTTGTCTTACAAAACAATCATAGATATTTGTGTTACTATCTGGATTGTAATGCCTAAAGTGACAAATAGAGGAGAGCGGAGGAGATGAGGTTGGGTATCCTGTCAATATCAGGTCAGTTCTTCTTTTTGGCCAGTAGAGGTCCACACAAGGCTTTCACTTCCAGTTTAGTTGGATCATACAGCTGCACCAAAGATCAATAGGCCTCATATTTCAGAGCTCATAGTGAAGCAAGAGCTGCTTAACAATCTGTCTGAAAACAACAATAAATTACACAACTGAAAGGTGAGGCGTCAGGTGAGTGGAGCCATCTCACAAAAAATTAATTTGCAGTTAATGTGAACCGGTGTGTTTTCATGGGAATTACTGATGAGACAGTTTTGCATGTAACACAAAGGAATACCACTACAGAGAACCAAATGAAAGGACATAAAACCAAGTGAGGGTAGGTTAATGCCATGTTTGACTGAGTCAAAACTGTTGTATTATATCAAATAAAAAGTGTCTTTTTGAAACAGAGTGTTGTGTTTGTGTTTTGTTACGGAATGTCTTGCTCTCTAAAATGTAATATTATAAGTGTTTTGTAATGGTAGATATGATCAATACGATAAGCATTATGCATTCTGACAGTGTGTTTATTTCTTATAAATTTAACTAATAGTGCAACTTCCTGTAAGTGTTGTTTTTTTCTGTGGACTTTGGGAACTACTGATAAGGACAAAGGCAAAGCCTTTTGCTTGCTTCGACATCCCCCTTGGAGAAGGTTCAAACAGACTTAAAGACAAAGAGAAGAAACCCCTGGATGAGCAGACATCTGGTTGGCTAGTCCCTGAATAAAGCCCCATTCTGGGCAGTAAAGCAGGGCCGATCGTAACACGACTGTGATATATGGAGGCTGGGGACGGAGGGGGTGAAAGGGGTATTAACTTTCACAAGGGTGCAAAATCAAAGGGAGTTCCTGTCACCACCGGGGGGGTCTCAACAACAGGGGTCCCATTCACAAGGAATTCCTCTCCAGTACCCTCTGTTGCATCTGTTGACTCAATCTTCTCCATTGAGAGAAAGAAAACACTCATTAAAAGCCACATGACTGTGAACTTGATTGCAGAAGGCGAGACAAACGGCCCCATCAATGGGATGAGTATTTACTTTGAGGTGTGAAAATCTTTGAAAAGCCCACCATGTTAGGTCTTCTTTAGGAGCTTCTTCCTTCACACCAAGAGCACAATGAGCAGCATTTGTATTGTGAGTGAAATCAAATTAACATTTAAATAAAATGTTAGATCTTTGAGAGCTCCGGGGAATTCAGAGAAATTCACACATTTATTGAATGAGCTGGTAAGAAGGTTAAAACCATTGACTCTCACTGTCAGGCAGAGATATTTACTTCACAATCGGTTGTAAAGATGCAAGAAAATAACATTAAGGAAACAGAGAAATTGTTTCAGCAAGGACAATGTTTATTAAAATTTACATGCGGCCATAACCCCAATAAAATTGTTCATGATATTTATACATAATTTACAAAGAACTTAAAAATTTTAAATGTTTGCTAATCTGAAGAAATGGTGACATTGCTGCTTAATAGCAGATGAGATAAATCTGTAGATCAAAGACTTTCATGTTTACATTTCAAAAAAGATCTCTACCTTGAAGCAGACAAATTAGGATATGTTTTGGAATAAAAATCAAATTATTAACTGGCATTTTTCCTTTGTGAACCTGTTTTCCAGAGAGCAAAAATTTGAATTTTTACACAGCAACCTTCAGCTGTAGTAAGGCATACATGATTATTTTGAGCATTATAATATATAACATATTATGGTAAACCCTGTGGAATTTCGTGTCCACATCCTTCACATGGATAAAATATTTACATCATGACCTCTGAAATTTTTTTTGATTTTTCACATCAGTTGAAATTTAAGCAAATTTTGAATTGTTAAAGGCATAAGATCACTTTTGTTTCCCGTGTTAAATCTGTCTGTGTGGCATCTTGAACAGTACACTGAATGCAGCAAAGTCTCACAGAATCACTGAAAAAAGGCTTCAAGTTTTCTTTAAAGGTGCCTCGTCTCAAAGAGCACACAAAATGGTCTCTAGATATATTTTCATCGTACAACTTGAAGTAGGGCTTTGACAACAAAGGATGTTAGGTGAGCTTGATGCTTACCCTCTAGTGCAAACCTATGGCAGTAAGTGTAAAGTCACCTGGTCTGTTCATTGCTGATTATTATTTTTGAATGATGGACTACAGAGATTACTCTCTCTTGATATTGGTGAGCAGAGGGTCCGTGCTCTGTGAAGGCTGCCCAGACCGGCTCTTCCTGGTCTGATGGGTCTTGACATGTTTGGAAAGGTGGTCACTCCTCATGAATCTCTTGCCGCACTGCTGGCACCCAAAGCGTTTCTCCCCGGTGTGTGTGCGGAGGTGCCTCTGTAGCTCATCTGAACGGGTGAAGCTTTTACCGCAGAAAAGCCAGTTACAGATGAAGGGCCTCTCCCCGGCATGCCAGCGCAGATGGGCCTTGAGGTGAGAGGTCTTCTTGTACACTTTGCCACACTCTGGGATGTGGCAGATGTGCAGTCTCTTCTTTCCGAACTCCAACCCTCCGCCGTTAGCCTGGCAGTTGGGGCACTTGCAGCGTCGGCAACGCCGTGTGGAGCTCAGCAGGCCTTTGGATGTCCCCTGGAGAAGAGCAGCTATCTGGGGCTGGTGGCCCAAAACCAGCTGTCTGCCCAGGGAGAAGGGATGGTTGGAGGGGGGTGGCGTTGGTTTGGGGTAGGCTCCACCATTGTTGCCCTTCCTCCACATGGCCTCCAGGCAGGTGATGCCTGGCTGAGGAGTTCTGGAGAAAGCTGGGGAAGTTTTGTCCCACACTGTTGTGCTGAGGATAATAGGTGCTGTTGGCCTGTGGTTGTGAGGATAGAACTTTGACGGGGGAGAGTTCGAAAGAGTAGGATGAGGGAGGTTCAGCTGGAGGAGTGAGAGGCAGCTCGTGGTGGTGATGATGGGGGTGATGGTGATGGTGACCCAGGCCAGACTGCATGTGTCCAGGGAACTGCACCTTGGGCACTGTGAAGGTCATCTGATGTGTGCTGAGGGCTGTGCTGGGCGCCATCTCGTTGCTCCAGAGCTGAAACATTCCAGATGTGGAGCTGACGGTGCTCTCGTAGGGAAACTGGGAGCTTTCTGAGCCCGTTGAACCTCCCACCTGCCAGGCTTGGCTACAGGTGGTGGCCAGGAAGGAAAGGGTGTTAGGTGCTCCCTCTGGAGAGGAGCTGGGCGTCCGATCCTGTGTGGTGAAACACAAACACACATCAGACTACATGGGCCAGCAATAGGACAAAAAAGTTTTAAATCTTTGTTAACATAAATAGGCATTTTCTTTTAAATTATACTATCACAAAATCACAAAATGTTCACAAATTGACTCTTTATGTAACCCAAGGAATTGAAATTAATTATCAATTTTCCAAAACATTTATTATTTATTTATTTTACATGTAATTACTTTTATTCTTTGTAATATATTAGGCGAATTGGCCCCTTTTCTATTGTACCAATGATTGATATTTATTTTGCAATTTCAAGAAGTTGAATTATTTTTCTACAGATCAGGCATTTAAAACATATTAATTCATTACGAACAAGCTGCGCTTTCACCACCACAAAAACAATGTAATAATTCCGCGGGCACTGCGTCAAAAAGATGATTATAAAACAAACCTGTAAAAAGGTGTGCAAAAAGTTGTCAGTCCTTTGTATCGTCAGCGCAGCCATCTGTATTTGTGCTCCTTCTCCACGCACCTGCAACACAAACTGCGCCGAGAGGCGACGACGCACAAAGTCTAAACTACAGCTCTGAGCGCAGAAGAAAAAGATGCTCTCACATTCGGCTCTTGGATGACTCCGACACTTTGGCAGCGCAGACAGGGAAATCCCGCGTCATTCAAATGTCCCTCAGTCCACTAGGTAAATATTTTTAGTGTGCTAGCAGTCCAGAACATTTAGTGTTGATGCCGAGGATCTGAAGTTAGACAGAGTGGCGCGCAGTAAATCCGTGCGATCATCTCAAAAGCGCCTGAGCTGCATCTTCTCTTTATAGAGAGAAAAGATCCTCTCAACGGGGTCTCCAGTATGATGCAGGAGAGCCAGTCAATAGAGAGAAGATGTGAGGGAGGAAGGAGGGGGGGATTGTTAGGTGAAGGGGTGGGCTACTCATAATTTCACTCAATTTCAACCAAACGCTGACCCCAAGAACTGACTCCTCCTCCAATTGTTATGGGAAAAAAAGACTTGGTATGATGAGAAGTCTCCTGTAATATCTAGTTTTCAGGGTATCATATTTTATTTTATTTTTAACTTTATTTTCAAATAAACCTTGCACAGCTATTATCCTCAATGATTTAAAATAACATTTCAAAGAGTTTGGGTTTCAGCAACTTTCAATTCTACATTTAGGACCAAATTTTGCACAAGAACAAAATGCTTAGTCTGTTAAAAGATCTAAGATTAATATAGCCAGCTTAGTCAAGATATTTTTCACTCGGGGAGTATTTGCATTCTGCCTCATATCCACCGAGGGAATTCATGTAAAGATAGTAAATAAATGGATTTTTATTTATGGCAACAGTCATTAGTGTAGCGTTAAATTAAAAGGATTTCCAATCAACAAATATCAAGATAAATAACCATTAATATAAAAACAAAAAAACCCAACAACAATCAATTTGTACCTACATGATTTCATAAAAGTGTGATTTTTATTGCCCTTATAAAACTTGCATCATTTAATATAGGATAAATGCTGAAAGAGAGTAAATCTAACTTTTAGTTTAGTTAAATTAATTTCAATGGGAGGCTGAAGTTAATGTGCATAATTCTACTTCAGTGACATTACGTCCTGTAAATCTCTCACTCTTGAAAATGCTTCAATCATAAGGGATGAACATAAAACATCACACAGAGAGGAATTGATACACAGACAATAGTTTGGAGCTGTTTTAATTCACTGTGTGATCATTTGTTTTCTTCAGATGACACACTGCAAACTTCTTGTTTCTTAATGCTGGCAGCTCCCTGGACTGGCAGGCGTGAGGCTCACACACTCTGAAGAAAGTCAAAGTATTTTCCTTCACAAAGCTAATTGATAAAACTCAATCAAAGCCTCAGAGTTCTCACCAGTAGGTGACATGTCAAATAGGCTGCCCTGTGTGACATTCTCACATTTCAGAGTTCAAGTAGAGGCCACTTCAGATCTGTTCCATTAAATGCAGATTGAGGCTTAATCTCATTCTGTAAGTCTGTTCACCATTACAATGTTAAGAGTTTAAATCCAGACTGGGAACCCGTTTCTCATGTAAATTCCTAGTTCTTCACTTATCTACTGCTCCCTGTTTCAGAGACTGTGATCCTTAAATAAACATACCCCAAGGAGAAGCCAGCTACAGTAAGAAATAATTAAACTAAAAAATGTATTCTTTATTAATGAATTTGAACAGAAATGTAAAGTTTCTTATATTCCACTTTTACTGTAATTGTCAGAATTCATTGCTTTTAAAAATAAATGGAAAAAGAACTGTACCATTTGTTTAAGGTTTTTGAAGTTACTGGTGTGAAAGCAGAGTAGACAGAGTGTATGTTATGTCCTTGACAGACATCTCACTTTGAAACAAAAGATTTCTCCTGACTCACAATGACGTGCAGACTTCAGCTCTTCAGCTGCAGCCTGTTAATAAATCACTCAGATTGTGTTTATTTTAGGTGATGATAAAACTGAGCAAATCTGAACATCTGTATGTTTATATTTCATTTATTTTCTCTGAAAAAACATCTTTATAGAAAAACAGCCACAGGATGTTAGGACAGATAAAATATTTTAGCAAAAGCAGCAATGCTAAGAAATCTACAACTGAATGAATTGTAATTGTTTCCTAATGCCTTTGGCTTGAAATAATAATTAAACAAAATAATTTCAGCACCTGCTGATCGATACTGTAGTTATAATACATAAACTAGACAAAATGCCTTGACTTTTGTTAAACAAATCCCCCAAGCAAATCTTAATAAATATGATGTAACTTTCAGTATTCTGTAAAAAAGTCTAATGCCAAATTAAAGTGAACATTTAGGATGAAAGAAAACAGCAGTACAGGAAAAAGAGCAAGGAGGACATCAAAATAGGAGTGTATCTTGGAGGCAGAGGTATACTACGTCTCTGGTTTATTACGGAGCAGAAGTTGTTAATTACCCTGATTCTTATTTCCTGTCCCCTCTCTCCCCCCCTCTCTCCCCCCTCCCTCCCCACGCCACCCCACCCCCACTGTACTGCCTCCCAGATGAGTGGCTTTGAAGTGCAAAGTACTCTCTCCTCACTTTGAACTGTGAAAACAATGCTCATGTGGTGGTGCTTACCTTCCCCATGTTACCTCATTTAAATAGACCTGGATACGGCTTCCACAGTTTTCAAGGGAAAACTCATTTCCAGAGAAAGAGGTCCCTGTGTTCATTAAACAGCTGGTGAGATTGCTGGTAATCAGGCCCGCGCCGTCATACATTTCAGGCTGCGCTGACTGGGTGGCTACCAGCAACTTCAACTTCAAAACTGACACAGACTAAATCCCAACAAGGCAAGCAGATGTTCTCCTACACCTATTTCTAAACAGAAAAAAGACAGAAATACATCCAAGAAAAAAAAAACAAAACAATCTTAACAACTCTCCAAGGATTTTTTATGATGGTTTAATGTTCTAAAATCTTCGGATCCTGGAAGAGTTTTCAGTCTTTTTGCCCATTGTAGGAAACAAATATTCTTGTTTTTGTTTCAGACATTATCTTACTGTTAAGCTCAGAAGACAACATAGAATATTCAAGTGGCTACTCAAGCTGTTTTTATCATGCCTGGAGGGCAGTTTAAAAGCCTCAGATCACTAAATTGTCCCAGCTGTCTTGACCATCTGCACCCAAAAAGGGCAGCCACAGAGGAGAGCAGCCTTTGTACTGGTGGCCATGTCAAAAAGCCAATTTTACAGCACTGTGTCGACTCAATGGCCCTCATGTGACAAATGTGGCCTAATGGATGGGACAGACAGCATGTAAAAGCCTGCTGCTAAGTGCAGTACTTCACTCTTAACCATTCAGCAAGCCAAGACAGGACAAGATGGGGCGTAATTAGCATGACACTCAGTTTCATTGGGACGAGGAGCAACATCAACAGCTGGACTTTACAGTGCAACAATTTGATACCTCATTCAGGAGTCTCTTTCCTGTTTCCTATCAGGTTAGAAATGCATGTGAGTGTTTGAGAGGGAGGTGCAGAGAGATTTACCAGACAGGGATTGATAGGGTTCACCTCTGGTGCCTTGCTCAATGGCAAACTGGATAATTTGCACATTACATTGATCATGACACCATGTTGCAGCTTTCCATGTTAGTGATGGCATGTTCTTACTTCTGTTTTGCCTCCTCATCTCTGCAGATACATGTCCTTCTCCATTAGTAATGTGGAAGAAAGAGGAAATGTGAAAAGGCCACTTTTTTGCCTGATCTGTCAGGATTTTGGACTGATCTTCTTCAAAATTGTTCTCTCACTCATTGCAAAGTTTCCTCTACTTCTATTTACATCTATTATTCTGCAAAATGTTGATTTTTTTTCTAAGAAGATGATGATCTTTTCGCTAATCACAAAGGTGAACTACAATGATGAATAAATCCTGGAGGCAAAACAACCAAGTAAAATAGTCTGTCATTTAGATTTTTTTTTGAGTACCTTAATCTCCAAAAACACCTTAAACATAAATTAATAACAAATTAATTCAATTTAGCTTAAAAATAAAGTAGCTTTCATCGCTGAAAGGGATTTTCTTCCAGGTTTCATCACTCATTGGCATCTTAATTTAGCTGTTTAGTTTGCAAATGAAATAAAGTGAAATGGTAAATTCGAACACGCTGAATCAGAAGAAAACAAAAATTGCGGCATAAATCACAGAATTGCAATATTTCTGCATCGCTACTCTTGTATCTTGATATCACAGCAGGATTCTGTGGTGTTCCCACCCCTATACTACATTGTTTAGAGTGTGAAGTGGAAAACTATAATAATTCCCTCATCTCATGTCCATTAGCATGTACGAAAACCCCAAAATCTCCAGTCTTGGGCAGACACAGGCAGACAGCACGCATCTCCACTTGTCAAAGAAAACTTTTATCAATACCAAGAGCACTTGAAGTTTGTTTGCATTTTGTTTTCCAGCACTCTTAACAACTTCAGAAGTCAGATCACAGGAGTATCTGATCAAAGCGCTTCGTGGTTAGTTCTGGAAACACAGGAGTGCTACGCACGCTTTGATACTCCACATCAATATTTCAATTCAACAATCACTTGACATGCACCCATACTCCCAGAGACGAAAGACGAAAGGGGATAGAGAAAGAGAGAGAGAGAGAGAGAGAGAGAGAGAGAGAGAGAGAGAGAGAGAAAGGGAGAGATCCAGGGAAGATAGAGGGGGTTTGGGAAGTACATATAAAAGAAATGGATTGAAGGAATCACTGCCTTCTTCACCTTTGTAGGAATGTTAGATAAAATGAACTTAGGTGCCCTTTAAATTACTAATATAATCTACTAAAATCTTGTTTGTGGCAGTCCAAGTTACAGTAAGTTAATACATTTTATCACACAGCAGATTTTATTCCACAACCAACAAAATGTTTTAGTCCTTCATGTCACAAAATGAAAATTAAACCACAAAACTGACATTCACTTTTCTTCTTTTTTCTTTCTTTTTTTTTTTGTAACAGACTCAATTCACAACAACCTCACTTATATATCAGCAGTGAAGCTAAAACACTTGTCACAGACTGAAAGTCTGAGCAGAAGATATGTTTCATGTTTTATCAAAGGAAAGTAGTACAGGAACTCTACAGTGATAAAGATGAATACAGTCCATCTGCCAAATGTCACTTTCATGGTGCTTCATAATCATTTCATCATCTCGACAGGATATGACATGCTTTGAAGGTTTCGGCCCATAAAATATGGCGTTTGATCTGAAAAAGAGACTTGTGGCTAAAGTTGCATGATAAGACATGAAGTCAATCAAGATATAATAAGTGACACAGCTGCTAGTAAAGCCTGAAATAGCGTTCACTCCACGGTTTAACAGAGAAATAAATTGAGCCATTTACAGTTAGTTAAAGGAATAGTTTGACATTTTGGGGAGTATGCTTATTCAATTTCTTTTCAAGAATGAGATAAGAAGATCGAACCTAGAGGTAGCAGCTGGTTAGCTAAATTTAAGATAACAAAATCCACTTCCCAACTCTTCTAAAGCTCCCTAAGTCACAAGTCATGTCTCATTTGTTTAATCTGTACAAAAACCAAAGAGTAAAAACAAGAAGTTGTGCTTTTACGCTGGACTATTTCTTAGGCGGGAGCAATAACTTACTAAAGTCTCTGCTGGTTGTCTGGCAACCTTAGGTGATAACAAGACAAACAAACGTGATATAACGTTAAAAGTCAGTGAGAGCTGTCAGTAAGTGGATTTTGTTACTTTCGGACGGAACCAGACTAGCTGTTTCTCCCTCCTTCCAGTAACTAAGCTGACTGTAAAAACACGAGAGTGGTATCAATTTTCGCATCTTACTCTTAGCAAGAACTTTCAGTATTTCCCAAAATGTCAAAAGATTCTTTTAAACCATATACCGATGTATTTATGTATTTATTGCTTAAATTTATACATACCTACAAATATATAATTTTGCTGCACACAACCAACCAGACCACAACCCTTAATCTAGTTGTTGTTTATGTATGTATATAAATATAAATTTTTATTTCATACTTTTTATCTATAGCATAGTAATAAGGTGTATTATATGTTTATCTGCATATATTTGTTTAAATTGGTGTTCTTTGTTTGATATGTCTATATTTGTAACTTGAGAACTTTAAATTCCTGTTATGTGTCAACACACTTTGCCAATAAAGTTGATTCTGATTCTGATTAAGGTGCTGTAGATGTGAGACATTGATGCTGCTTCTGTCATTGTGTGAAAATCGTCTGAGAAATTCCTGTTGGTGCTTAAAGTATCTGCTCTCTGGGAGCGACCAGGTAGCCACTGCGCATGCTACATAACTACAATGTCCCTGGTTTGATTGCACCCAGGGACCCTTGTTATACATCATATCCATCTCTCTCCCCATATTTCCTGTCTGTCTCTTTGCAGCCCACTGTCCAATAAAGGCAAAAATGCCCAAAAAGAGAGAAAAAACAGTCACAACCTTTCTGAGCACAAAACGTTTATGTTAATTCATTTCCCTAACATTTAAAATTAATGATAACTAATTTACTGGGGAAAAAAAACATGAATTGTTTATTCATAGCGTTTGCTGTGTATATTCCCTAAAACGATGAATTCCCTACAATTGCCTGTCTGTACAATGCCACATAGAATGAATAATAAACAAGCGAATGCAGAGACAAAAGGAAAAAAGAAACAATGAGATTATCAATCATGAAGCATCTCCAAACGCATTTACACAAAGATGAACAAAGGTAAATAATTAGCTGTAACACTTGACAATGCCATTTACAGCCATCAAGTTAATGTGGGTATTGTAGCATACAGGGACCCCTGCCAATTGATCTTATAGCTTTGTTCAGTGGCTGTGGGAGATGTTAGCACCTGTCACAGTGATATTGGCGTCTGATCTAATCTACTGTACTCAGATGGGATTTACTTAGGAAAGAAATAGGAATAAACCAGAGTTATTAAATAAAACTCAAAAAACAACAACTGGATTTTTGCTAATTTTCTGCATCATGATCAAGTTTAACTCTATTTAATCTCATAGGGGAAAATGACAATTTTTGTTGTGTCCGTAGGAGGCCTATTAGTAGCATTAAGATAAGAAACCAAACCTAAAATTTCATGGTTTCCACTTCATAAATAACACCCAGGAAGCCCAAACATGCCATCTGGGATGAGGGACTCAAGTTGGTATGGTAACCGGATCTTATGGCAAGGCTCCAGCTGAAATCATAAATGCAAAGCAGGAGCAGAGATACAAGGGTTACATGTGCAGAGGAGTGCCACACAGCCAGAGCAGTAGATTTATTTGTAAACGTACGCCTGTGATGCCACTATCTGTTAAGCCCCTCAGTCAGCTCAGCCTGCGTAATGTGAGGGGAAGTGTCACCCTGTCACCACCATGCCAGGGATCAGCCTGCTGTTTGTGTGTACTGTGAACCAAGTCAAGCTTTGAGGAGGAGGGGAGAAAATGACACAGAGGCTCTTTCATCTAATCCTTGGGGTGTAATTTGCACCTCAGTAAGTTTAATTGATGACTACTGATCAAATGCTTGCCTTTGAAAAAAAAATCTTTGGGATTGTTATTTTCCCCTTCAACCTGCAAAAAGAATTCTTAATGTACCTGATGAGAGGTTTCTACCTGATGGATCAGTTTTTGAGAGTCTGAACTTTGGTATAGTATACTCAACAACTACAGCTGCTGCCAATAATGTGTGTATTTTTCTTTTATTTGCTGCATTAACTTTAGGTTTGAACTATATACAAACTTGCTTAAGCAAACTTGGAGATACTTTTCTTTCTACAGCACGGTAGCAGCAGCAGCAGCAGTGGCATATGCACCTGGATTTTGTGTTCCACTTCCTCCAGAGATCCGACCTGAGCATCAATGTCATTCAGACAAATGGATAGTGACAGGCCAAGCTTATCAGTGTCAACGTCAGGCTGCTCTCCGGGACTTTGATTCCGCACTTTTCCCACAGCTGAACAGAAGGCTGTGCTTTGCAAAACAAACCAACAAACAGGGAACCTGAAGAGTGTGATGAAAGAGTAAACAACATGGCCCGGTAACATGCCCCACAACCATGACACTTCCTAAGTAGGTTACCATGGAGGGTAACCCAATTTAACATGTGTGTCTGATTGGGCTCAGAAGACGCTGAGAACTTCAGGAAGTTCACACCATCCCAGCATCGTGAGGCTGATGAAGATTGATCTGTCTCCGGACCTTGGCCTTGAAAAATCAAATGGGCCTACCACTAATGCCCTTGCACGTGTACAAAGCAGTTCATTATCAAGAAAAATTATAGGGAGTCAATCTATTGATGTTGCTTAACTAATTGTAAAGCAGGGGATTCAAAAGCAGATGTTGCATTTCAAAGCAGTTGTGAGCAAGGAGACAGGTTATGATTTATGCTAAAATGTGTGGCTTCAAAGCGTCGAACGCGGCTTCTAAACAAATTGAACAAGTCAAGCGCTATTCACCCAGGACCAGGAGGGAGCCCAGCGCATGTAGATCAGAGGCGCACGGCTGCCGCTTGTAATATCACTCAGTGGAGGAGGGGTCCCACTGGGGGGAAGCAGCACAGAGAGGCTAACACAGAGCACTGTGCGCACAGAAAGGAATTATGTACGAATGCAGCTGCAACACCTGTGCAGAAACTACACCCCCCCTCAATCCCCCTCCTCCCTCTGCTACCCTCCTGGAGCATCATCCACACAGGGGGAGTGGAGAGGGGTGGGCAGCACCAAGAGACTTGACATCCTTTCTGTGGATGGCACTATTATTTGGGAGGAGATCGAAGAGTTGGTAGAAGATACAGGGCCTATGTCAACATACTGATGCAATTTTAGTAAACACGGATAAAGCCGGGTAACTTGTTGGGAAGATTGGTGGATGGGGGGGAGGCTTTAAAATGTGTTTATCACTGTTGTCTTCTAAATGAGGCAGCTTGTGTGAAATGTCTTTGGGAATGCAGATAATTTCTGACTGGACTAATCTCAGATCTTGCAGTAACATCATAGGCCAAATTTGGAGAAATATTAAAGGGGATTCAAGAAGTGGGAATGATGGATTATATTCAGAATTTTACATTTGATTAATGTTTTTCTGTGTTCAGATATATCACAAACAAGAGGGAATATATATCCTAATGATACACCCTGAAGAACAGCAAAAGGTAGAAAGGATTGGTGTAACATCCTGAATTTTATATTACAGAAGTGTTCCTCCTTGTTGACGTTGCCATACATGTAAAAAGACAGACTGCATGGACTTCTCTCACAAGTCATTTTTCCGTCTGTTTTCTTCTATTTGATGCAGCCTAAATTGGGACAGGAGAAACGAATTGCTAAATTTTTAATTAACTTCATAACATCTGCACTTGTGCTTTGAGAGAGCAGCGAGATTTCCTTTTAACCTATTCCAGCACATTTGCACACCAAGGTAAATCTTGATGCTGGCACTCTTACAGAAAGGAAGGAAAAAAAATCAAAAATGGAAATGAACTCTCACTTGTGTGTGTAGATCAAAGAGGCAGAATTATTCAACTTTTTGCCATTGCTTGATCTTCAAAAAAAAAAAAGAAGAGGAAAAAGTAGGGGAGATCTAGATGGATGAATCATTTTGAGTTAGAGTGTTCTTCCGCTGTTTTATGAGCATTCGTTTTCTCATCTGCTGTATTTACTTGTACATCGTGACTTTAATGTCTCAGTTCTTGGCTGCTTCATTCTGTAGGTAGGACAGGTATTATGCTTAAATATTGCCAGGACTATAATACAAAGCTTGCTTTAAAAAATGGATTCTCTTCTTTCTCTCAATTAATTTTGCAAACTCTTTAAATTCTCCTGCCATTGGTATTTCTCTGAAAAAAGGCTGGCTCATTAGTGCTTAATACATGAAAATGAAATAATGGTAAAAAAAAAAATCATAACATACAGTACCATTATATGAACACAAGATATGCAATAATCAAGTGCTATGAATGCATTGAAATAGCTTGATACATCAATATTATTCAAGTATTGATGATCTGATGGATCACCTTCTTTGACTCAAGTGGCTCTAATCACTGGTTCACAATTTTTCAAGTCTGTCCTAAAACAATAGTCAGGTGCCCAAATGAACATTGACACATTTTTCTTGTTCATTCCTCATGTTCAGACTGACTATTAAACGATTCCTTCATTTTGTACTTTCAATGTAAGTGATGGGGGCCAAAATCCACAGTTCTCATTCTGTGCAAAAAATTATTTAAAGTTTATTTAAAGCTAAAATGAGACTCCAGCCGTCCTAATTAGTCAAACAAATCTCAATGCCTTTTTAGTAGTAAATTCCCTCTTTTTGTTACAATTTTTCCACTGCAGCTCAGCAGGAAAACGGTCAGTCAGTCTGGCACAAAGAGGGTTTTTTTTTTTACTCTAAATGACTGTAACTGTGAGAGATATCACATTTTATCTTCAGTTAAACTTTTAAATAAGTAAATTTGGAGGAAATCCTTAGATGAACTGGATGAATGATTACAGCAACGCAAGGAGAATAATTGATTGCCACAGTGTCCACATGTGTAATATGGAAAGGAACTTAAATTGTCTTGATCATTCTACTATGGTTCACCTGAATTATAATTATACTTAACATCTCATCCCTCATGACAAGGTAGTGTACAGTTCATTACCACCCCACTAGAGAGAGCTGTTGAGGAGGCAACAAAAGTCACTGAAAGATACTGAAGACGTTAAGGTACAGGACAATACAGGATCACATCTGTGTCACTTTACAGAGGACAAATATTTATAATTTCATATATAGATTTTAAGGAAGGAGGGGATCGATCTATGATTTTATTTATATCAGCTTAAACCTGACTCCTGTCAGTTTTGATACCTTCCCCTCTTCTCTTACAGTCTTTCCTGTCAGGTCAGAAACCTATGAAATCGGAGCAGACAGGCAGTCCAGCCACCCTCCCACCCCCACAGAGTCGCAGACACCTGCACGGGCAGTCTTGACTGATGTGGGTGATATCACAGCACACCAAAGCTCCTTTAACAAATCTCCCTTTGACACAGCACACACAATGGTGTCTCTATAGGAAACCACCTTACCTCTCTCTGTGTGTGGGGAAAAGCTGCTCAAACAGAGAAATAAAACAGCAGATCAAGAAAAAAAAAAGCTAAATGAGACAAAGCTGGTTTTGGGTAAAGAGGAAAAATGTCTTCTTGAGTTTCATGGTGCATTTGCTTTACAGTGTCTCTCCACAAGAGGACACTGCTCCCATATTGTATCTACTCCATGCTGACAAGAATATATCAGCATTTCTCATGTTTCTCTGTTTTATGTCTGGTGCATTGTCACAAAATATAGACATGTATCAGTCATTCAGAGAAACAATTATACATATTTACTGATCATAATGTGTGTTAAATTACGTTTCAAGTGCACACACTTCTTAATTCCACAAGTGACACAAATGACATCAATCAAATCAATGACTAAGTCTGCACATGTAATCTTTTTGTAAAGATTCTATAGATTGTTTTTCCAAACAGCAAATCATGGAACTGTAAATGATTAAAACAGTCTGACAAAAGTCTTATTCAATAAAGGTGATGAAATTGAGAGAAATAGAAAGATGAAGAGAGTAACTAAAAAAACAAAAACTAAAAAATTTACTTTATGACATCACATTCTGAAATCAAGAAATCTATAGTTAAATACGATGATTGTATTATGCTGCTGTTTAGATGTATAAAGGGTTGTCTGGAACTGAACTCTAATAACCATCTGGTTGACAAAATTAATGTGTAAGCTCCATCTAGTTCAACCACAATGACTGCAGACTCGTTCCTTTTGCTGAATGCAAACCCCAGTGTTTCAGCTACTGTGAGACCTGTGGTTTTATTAAATTAGTTTAGTTGTGCAGGCTTTGGAAAAACAACAAAAAATCAGAAATGATTGCTTAGAGAGAAACTGCAGAAGTGAACTGTGATATAAGGTCACAGAAAGGATTTAAAATTGTTTGATAGATTTAGCAGATTGGAGGACAGTGTCTTTTAAGACAAGCTTCACTCATCCACTGGTTCACCCAAGCAATGAGTTTCCTCTCATATATTATTTAAACAAAACATCTGTCAAATTAAATGTGAGAACAAAAGGATTGCCAATGATTCCAGCACAAATTGGCTCAGGAGACATCATGACTTACAGAAGTAAGCACAAGACCTCAAACTGGTAGTTACTGTGGGGACTAAAACTGATCTGGTGGAAAATTATATGCATGTGGGTACTGTGCTTCAAACAGTTTATCTCTTAGAACAGTCTTTTGAAGCTTGTTTGGTTGTCTATATGTTTTGTGGCCTGTTTTAGGAACTTGAATCCATCCAGAAAGGACAAGCTTGATGGGTTTGTGTCATGTTGGACTGTCCTGCTGCCCCCACATGTAGCTCCAACCTTCATTTTCCCACAAAAACATACAAAGTCTCCTTTGTTTGCACAGCAATCAGGTTGAATTTGATCACTGTATGAAAGTACAGTGTCTTTAAACTTAACCATTGTATGCATATGACATCTAGCTGTTTTAACTCCTTCTCAGTTGGATGTGATCCATATTTTTTTGTTTATCATTGATTTTTTTTTTTTTATTCCTGTTGAATGCCTGTCTGTCGAGTGTCTGCTGTATCTGGCTACAGTTATATTTCCTCTGTTTGACAATGATTCTGACTTGACTACCACACAAAAACAAAAAAGTTTGATTCCATTCATCAAACTCTGAGCATCATACTTGTTTTTCTCACTCTATTATGTTACTGTTGTACTACTGCTACCATCAGTCAGTTGATCAGACTACAGACCTTGTCAAAATAATGTACTTAATTATACCTAGACCTGCATAGATCAGGTTCCCCCACATCTATACCCATTACAATTATTCACAACAGGTCTGCATGGTCTAGTTGGCTTTAACTTACCTGTAAATACCCAGAAAATGTGGAGTGCATTTATGTGTCTATCAGTGTTTGCAGCACCCCTTTCATGAGCTATTGACATGTATAACAAAAAAAGAAAAAAAAATCAAGAGAGCTTCAACACAGCCAGCGAGGTGGGGGCAGCCCCCAGGCTCTTGGCTTTGTCTGCCTGTTGAGTGGGACCATCAGATAACAGCCAGGACAATGGTGCTCCATTCTGAGGGCTCTCTTAAATGAGCAGGAAGCAGTGGTGAGCGCCTAGCGGAGGCTTCTGGTGGACTCCCTGGGGTCCGTTCAGCCCTGACGGAGCACGCCACTGCTGAATGGCTAGAGAGCCTGAGAGGAAATGAGGAGCTAGTGGCCACCCAGCTGGAGCCATGGGCGCTCTTTGATGCTGTATTGGTGGGAGCAAGGGAAAGGTGATGGAGAGGTAAAAGGGGATAGTGAAAAGCGAGGAGAAGGCTGTGTGACATTACACTATACGAAAATGAAGAATATGAAATAAAGGACTCCAGAGGTGGCATCATAAATTATTGTGGCTCTCACAAGCCTACAAGGATGAAAATGGGAGAGAATACATCTCACAATTTCTGAGGGGATCCACTGTTACTGTCTTTAACTTTCTTTCTTTATCTACAAATCAAATGGTTTTTTCAGCACATTATAAGATGAGAGGGGATATCTCAGAAGGTTAAAAAATATTACTCCTAGTACAATACAAAGTAACACAAAACCCCTCATTCTTGTTTCACCTTTGTTGTCTGGCCTCAGATGTGAGTGCATGAGTGATGGCACGGTGTGGCGGGAAGTGGGTCTGGAAGTGACTGCCAGTAAAGTTCAGCGCCCACGTCTCCTTGTCCTCCACCCTGCAGCTTTCAGCCTGCTACGTGCTGTAGAGGGCGATGCAGTAGCCCTCTGAACCACTCCCTTTGGTGTTAGAACAGATCAATGAAGATATTCGGTGAATTACAAACCCGCTGAGTATTTTTATTTGCACTATTTTGTATGTAGTCCTTAGAAGACTGTGAGGTCAGTGAGTAACAGGCAGTAACCAGGACACAGTTTCTGGAAAGAGATGCTGTTTAAATAATTTCTCAATGGTATAAGCACCATAGATTATTTCATTCACCTCCATTATAGTGGGATAAAGGCAGAAATATTGAATCAAATACCTCAAGAGCTGGATAAATTCAACCAAAATTAATTGTATGGCTAGATACCACCAGAGATAAATCAGATAAAAAATGTTTTTATTATGATCGACCCAGCCCTTTAATATGTAGTTACAGACCTTGTTGCATGCAAATTCTAACTACAGTACTAAAAGTTGTTGAGTCAACATTTTGGGGCGATGAACACAACCTACCTGCCCTGAACTCGGTGTAAGATGAGGCTGGCTGCACTGGTGATTCTTAAGGACCCACTCCATCAGAGTCTCACGCACAAGACCAAATACTAGAGTCATTATAGTGGATCAACGCCATTCTCATTCAATCCCATTCCCTTCACCCTCCATCACTGAGGCTGATTTTACAGTCTGAATATTGGGCTTTATGTGCATCTTTCAGAAAACTTGGACAAGCTGTGCTTCGGCTATGAAGACCTTTATTTACAAGTGTCAACATACCATTTTTAAATGCAAAAATCTTTCTTCTGTTTTTCAGCCCAGTATTTTATATGTATTGCATCTAGGACTAATTGTTCTTCTGTAGTGTATATAAACCCGTTATGAAGGCATTTACAGTAGGGTGGTTCCTGAATACTTCAAATGACAACACAGGGAAATCTTGTTGTTCCTTCGTTGTGTTGAATGCTACTTCAGCTCTGCAGCTGAAAGTGAATCTAGTGTTGTCTGCAGTGTTGAGGCAAAGCAGACAATGCAGCAGTGGCTCTTACAATGTGGTTCAAGGCTGTGTCGCCGTTGTGTACTTGAGCTGCACAATGCTTCAGCATGGGCTAGGAAGTGACACATCCCACAATCCGACTCCCCAGTCAACCCAGCCCCTCTGTGGGTCAAAACAGCTCCCCTATATGGTGCAGTAAATCTAATTGTTATTCTGAAATACTTTAGGGTGGCAGATTTTATGCGTACATAAAATCACATAGGTCTTTTTTCTAGAGGACAGGGAAAGTGGAGATTGTGAGTCAGCAATAGGGGACTGTGACTGTCAGACAGAAATACCCCAGATGAAACTAAACATTAATGAGTGTTTTGTTTTTTCACCTTTGGCATCATATCCTGTCAGGGGACAGAGATGACAGTGACTATCTGTGAAAAAAGGAAGTTCAGATGAGAATCCAGGTTTCACCTTTTGTTCTTTTCAGATGACAGACAGGTTGCATGGGCATGGTGTTGACCTTTTTATTGTGTGTTTGGTTTCCAATATGAAAGAGAAGAAGAGATCACACTTGTTTTATAGTGTACTTCCTTCACCAGCTGCGGACCAAATCGTTACTTTATGTAATCCACCTGGCGCTCAATCAAATGGAAACGATCATGTGCTTAACCCAGGCCAAAACACATTAGGCCGTTAAGTCGTCATCTTTGTTGCTACCTTAATGAGAACATAAAACTCAATTGTGGAGGATGTGTCATGAGCGCACACTCTCATTCCTTGGGGAGCCCATGGATGTAGGCGGGTGCCGTCTTACCCGCCCAGGAGATGCATGACACAGATGTTTGATGAATTGACATGAATAGTGTAGGTGTGGTGGAGGTCATCAAGAGTGAACAGGAAATCAGCAACTCACTTTGAAACCAACTGGCCTCACGCAAAGTTAAAAACAATTTTAAAAGGGGAGATGATATGAAAGAAACAATGAAAATCTTTGAAATGGGATCATGGGAGAGAAATTCTCCACAGATCTTCGATGAAATGTAACTATATTGTAGTGTGTTGCCCTGAGAAACCAATTCAGTTTGTTAATTAAAGGTTAAAGTGAAGTCAAAGCAGAAGAATTAGCAAAGGAAAATGTCTTTAGTTAAAGAATACAATATTTGTTTGATTATTGTGTTGCCTAAATAATGGAGGCCGACAAGCTACCATAAAATATATACTTTTCAATACACATCAAAGGGCTGTTAGACAAATCCCTGGGTTGTGCTTGGCTCTTAACCTCACAAAAACTTTGTATGCCGTGAGTGACAAATTGCAGCAAATTCAAGAGCTGACAGGAAGAATTCTGCAGAGAGACATGATTCATGAAGTCAAACAATGTAAATATCTAGACAACATGAGGAGAAGCACTAATGGATGGACAGGAGCAGCGAACGGAAAGGGGTGGGAGAGGTAAGGAGACAGGGACACAAGGAGAGGTTTGGCTGCCAGCACTCAGCCTCATAGACAAGGTCATTTCCAAAGTAACATGCCATGGGGGGTCGGGACAAGCATCCCATAAAGCAGATAAAGAACAATAGCAGGAACTATAGGCCACAAAATGACTGGAGCCTCTCCTTGGACGAAAATAATAGAAAGACCCTGTAAGATCAGGACACACACTCAGCATGAAGGAGACAGGGTGGATAAGATATTTTTGTAATGTGATTAATGCTAATGCAACAAGGAAAGTGGGATCATGAGGTATGCTGCCAAACATAACTACAGTTGCCATTAAAGTGTATATTTTTACAAAAGTCACAATACTGTTTTAGGAGTCAGGATAATTGCTTTTTCTTCCAAGAAAATGTTGCACCTCAGACAGAAACACTGAAGATGGGAACAAAACATTACAGAGGAACAGAAAATTAATAATATTCATCTAATTTCACAAATTTAAACATTGTGACCTCACATATAAAACATGCATGTTTGTCAAGCAGAATAGGTCATATCACATGACATATTTTTGTCCATAGAAAGGTGTTGATACCCTGTTTGTTGTTGCTTTTAAGCCAATCGAATGCACATTGGATTGCATGAATGGCACAGCTGTATGTTGCCATGTGCCACTCAGGTATTCCCATTTTCATTGTTTAAATTTATAAAGAGCTGTCTGTGTTATGATGGAACAGAAGGGTTTCGTCTAGTTTGGGGTTAACACTTCATATCCTTTTCCATTCAACGCATTGTTCCTTTTACCACTGATTAATATCTTGTTTAAACAGCCCGCAGACACACCACGCCGTTGGTATGTTCATAAATCCTCTGGAGCTGATCAACACAATGGCCCACATTCCTGGAATTTAAAGGAAGTTCCTTATATCACTGCATCTCCTCTCCAACAGAGACACAGAAATTCTAGGAATATGATACTAGAGCAAAAACAACTTTCTACATGCATGTCTGTTTATTTCATCTAGTTTAAAATATTAGGGAGTTTGGGACACATCACACTTTGGAGGGTGTCCATCCAGTGCTCTACCTCTGCAACGCATCACTGGACCTCTCACCTACACCCTGTTTGACTCCAGTTACATCTTTAGCAATGTTTTTGCTTTCATGGAATAACAATAGCATGGGCTAAACTTAGCTCAATATTAGCCCTTGTTTTTCTTTTTTAAATTTAGACTAAATCAACAATGGTCATTAGAAAGAAGTAATTGGGGTTAAATCATTTGACCTGTCTCCAGCATTGTCGCAGTATGTGGGATTACTAAACACCCCCTACTAACTGCAGCTTTCTCTGGGTGGATGAGGTGACACGGCATATAAAAATGATTTCATTTTCATGACATTAAAGCTTTGCTAATTAATATTTTTATATTAACAGTGAATCAAATAACTACATGTAACGCAACAGAGGTCTCTTGCTGTGATTAACTCAAAGTAATCATCCAACTCTTCAACTTTACAGAGCTTGTTAACCCCTTTTAACTTGTCTTTTTGTTGTCCAAACTGACTGTATGCTTCAGTCTATTCAGCACTGTCACCATCAACCCCGTCTCCAGCAGCAACAGTAGGCAAATAAGCTCAGATAAATTGACTGTACACTACCTGCAGCTCCAAACAGCAGAAAGACAAAATTATCATCTTGCAAGTTATTTAAAAGGAGAGTGAACACTGCACTACTTAAATTCATCAAGTGGGCAGAAACACAACTCTTAATGAAGGTTAATGTTGCCCTGTATCCGCTGGATTTATAAATAGGTAAGTGTTTGCAAAAAAGTTATCTAACTTTTTAAGGTGATATAATGTCAGCTACAACTTAAAACATGAAAGTTTAAAATAAAAGTCTTTTACCTTTTATACAATAGAGCTTTTAAACTATATTGTTATTGTATCTATCAGTACTCTTTATATTTATATTCAGAAAACATTGATTGGCTGTGCACAAGTTTACAATGCCATTAAATGCATTGTATTCTTGCTTTTATGTTAGCTAGTTGGACGGTCGATTACATAAAAAAACTTCACAAATGCATTACTAGATACTTTGTCATTGCTGCTGTTGATTGGATGTGTGGTACATTTGAAATTTGCAGCATTAAACTTTCTGCCCATATAGCTAGACCCATTTAAGTCAATGTCCATGGGTGTTGTCCTGTGCAACAATGGAATAGGATGGCATTGCCTGCAATTCATCACGTAGCCTTATGACATGACACGTCATTCATGTGATGGGAGAGGTTCATTCACAAGGCCAAAAAATAATAAATAAATTCTCCATTTCCTTTGTTTTATAATCACCAGCGTCAGACTGAAATTTGCTGGAAACTTCTGCATTATACTCATGGAAACTACTTAAAAAACGATCCTTTCATCCAATGGTTAGGTTTTCAAGCTCCTTTGCAAAAAATGTTATGGTCTGTAACATGCACAGACCCTATTTTATCAGTATTATCTTGTATTTATCCAAAATCCCTTGTATCCACTCCTCTCTGACAAAGAACATCTCAATCATCACACACAATCTCTGATCAGTCAAGGTGTGGTTTGATCCATGAACCAGGTTGCCATGTGTGATTGAGTTTCACAGAGGTCTCATGGGTAGCAGACTCTTTCCTTGTGGCTACACAGTTTAAACACCCACCCATTACAGACATCCATCCTTCTCGGAAATGAACTCCTCGTGAGCAGACATGGTTTGAGGTTACACCTCAGCTCCACCAACAATACTACTTTGATCTCTTTAGGCGTTTCACAGTGCTATACATTGTATGGACTTTAATTGCACCTCCTCTGAGCTTGTACCTCCCGCATTGCTATCTGGAGGCAGGACATAAGGGAGGATCGACTGTGGAGTGCAAAGGATGTTGTGTGTGTGTGTGTGTGTGTGTGTGTGTGTGTGTGTGTGTGTGTGTGTGTGTGTGTGTGTGTGTGTTGGAGGGAGGGGTGGTGAGTGTGAGATAGGCAGATTGTTGGCCTGACTTTTTACTTTTTGTTAAAAAAAAAAATCCTTTTAGCAGTAGGACCCAGAGGACTTTCTACAGCCAAAAAACGACCAGCTCACCTTTATGTGGTCTAAGGAAAGACAAAGATGTTAAAAAGTTGGCCAACACTGTGACAAAAAAGGTTAAGCTTTGAGCCATGTCATTGGCTAAGAAGAGTTTGACAGGAAAATACAAGGGCTCTTGAGGTCAGGGCAGAGTCTGCTATATATGCAATGCAATAGTCAACACCTTTGCTGACTCTGAGACAGCACTTGAGTGGTGAACTATTATCTCCACATGGACAACATGAGCGCTTCTGTGGCCGTGTACAGGAATATCTATACGGAGGACCGCTTCAAACAGGCCTACGGCTCCGAGGATAACGCTAGTGGAAGTTTGCGGCTCCGGGAGAAGCTCGCCGGGAGGTGCAGGTGTTCAAGGCGAGCCTGCCTTCACCTGTTGAGGGAGAGAGTACCCGTTTTCAGCTGGCTGCCGAGATACAGGCTAAAGAAATGGATTTTAGGAGATACTATAGCGGGATTGACAGTTGGTATTCTCCACATTCCTCAAGGTGCGTAAACATTTACCTTTTATCAGGATAAAAGTACAGCTAATTACCCGCAGGCAGGCAGACAAAGGGGAAAGGAGAGTTTGTTTTCACTGACATCATTTGTCTATCTTAAATATAGGAAATTAGAACTATGTCTTTTATGAGTCAGTTGAGCTTGATTTTAATAATAATAACACTCTTTTATATATATGTTATCAGAATCTGTGCACGTATTGCAGTGTTAACATTAGTTTCCTTTGAAAAAAAAGAAGAAAAAAAGAGACAATTACCACAGCTTTAAGATTAAAAAACACTCTGTTGTCATCACTCACTTTTATTATTGCGTATTATAATTTTTTAACTTTGCATGCTCCAGCCCCAGTGTGTGACACAAGACAATATTTTATATTTATAGATTAAGTTTACAAGATTTACAGATTATAAATGCATGTTTTTTGACAAGATGTCTTTTTGAATGTTCTTCCCTAAACAGGCATGGCCTTTGCTTTACTCACATCTGTAGCACCAATATTTGGCCTTTACACCTCCTTCTTTCCGGTGGTCCTCTATATGATTTTTGGCACAGGTCGCCATGTGTCCACAGGTAAGATTCTATATGTATTATATGTATACATTAGCATGGCAGCAAACAAACATCATTTCAGTCAGTGAGGGTGGTGATTTTGCCAGTTGGACAATATATTAAAAGGTTTAATTATTTCATGCATGCATCTTGAGCTCAGTGTCAAGTGTTATCCAGGTCTATTATGTTTACCACTGTTACTGAGAGGATGGGTCTTGTCTCAGGTACATTTGCTGTGGTGAGTCTGATGACTGGCTCTGTGGTGGAGCAGCTGGTCCCTACTCCTCTGGAGTTGAACTTGAGTTCGCCTGAAGCGGCTGAGTTCGAGGCCCAGAGGATTGGTGTGGCCTCAGCTGTAGCACTCCTCTCAGGAATTATTATGGTAAGACTGAGGCACAAAGTCTATGGATTAATCAAAAAGTCACAAAAATAAATAATAATATAGCAGAGTCAAGAATATCAGAGTTGAATCCTTAAAACAAATTATAATGTTGTTAATCTCTTGTGCTCCAGCTCTGTATGTTTGGTCTTCAGCTGGGCTTCCTCTCCACCTATCTGTCAGAGCCAATTGTTAAAGCTTTCACCAGTGCTGCTGCCTTCCATGTTACCATCTCACAGCTGCAAAGTTTGCTGGGACTGCGGCTCCCTCGCTACACTGGGACCTTCTCCCTCTTCAAGGTAAGCATAGCTTCATGATGAGAGCCTGATGCTTTAATTTAACATGTTATTATTTGAGCAAAATGGATTTAAGGCAAAAACATGTCACTTGGTGATGTTTTCCTCGCTGCTCACTGACTTGTGTCTTCAGACTTTTGCATCAGTGATGGAGAACCTGCCTCACACCAACATGGCAGAGCTGCTGATCTCCTTCGTGTGTTTGGCTGTTCTGGTGCCAGTTAAGGAGATCAACATGCGTTACCGGCAGCGCCTGCGTACACCTATACCTGTGGAAATCCTCATGGTTAGTCAGGTGGATTTACACATGCTCAGTGTATTTAATTTTTACATTGTAATTAACAGGTTATAAGTAATAATTTTTCACTTCAATCCTCAGGTGATTATTGTTACAGGTGTGACCTACGCCTCCTCCCTGGACACCACTTATCACATTGAGATAGTTGGCCATATCCCAGCTGGGTAATATTTTAGATTTGGAAAAAAAAGCCCCTCAGGACACAGATGAGCTCAGTGGCTTCCAGTAGTTTGACTTTTAACCTTCCTATCCTCAGATTCCCGAAGCCACAGATGCCTGCCTTGCACACTTTCCCTGAGATTGCCGGAGACACAGTAGCCATAACATTTGTTGGTTACGCAGTGTCTGTCTCTCTGGCAATGATCTACGCTGATAAACATGGTTATTCTATACATCCAAACCAGGTAAAGCCCTGAAGTGTCTCAACTGCTTGGTGAAATGTTCGATCCTCACCAGTCTGTTAACTATTTGTGTTGAATCTGTGTTTGATTTCAGGAGCTGTTGGCTCATGGTATCTCCAATACAGTGTCCTCCTTTTTCACCTGCTTCCCAAGCTCAGCCACTCTAGCCACCACTAACATACTGGAGAGTGCTGGTGGATACACACAGGTAGTTTACATGATATGAAGTGGCTTCTGTGCATCTTCAGTTTTGTTACACTCACTAGCCATTGGTAGGCTCTTCGCATTAAGGCCACAGGGATTCAAATGTAAACAAAACAGTCAAAAAATTTAAACACCTTATTGGATATTATCACTCCCAAACTGACTTAAAGGTTTTTTTAATTGGAGGTCAAAGGCTAATGACATGACTCAAAATGTAGGAGGACATTCAGATCTGTTTAATAATATAGGATTAGCTTGCATATTGAATATCCATATTTTCAATGCAGAAGTGGTAACTGATAAGAAGCAAAGCTTATGTGTAACATTGGGACATCCAGTAAGGGATGTGTGTGTGTGTGTTTTCCTGCAGCTCTCCGGCTTGTTCACTAGTTTGGTAGTTCTAATTGTCCTGCTGCTGATTGGACCACTCTTCTACTTCCTACCCAAGGTGTGTTTATACATGTATATCTATATAAGCATTGTAAGGCAGAGAAACAAAAAGAGAGAGAGAGAAAGTCCACTCACCTCATGCTGTACTTTTCTTCTCAGGCAGTACTGGCATGTATCAACATCACCAGCCTCAGGCAGATGTTCCTGCAGTTCCAGGACTTACCTGAACTGTGGAGAGTCAGCAAGATTGACTTCGTAAGGCCATTGAAAAGCATATGAATGTATTCTGCATTATGATCCCCACGCATAAGAAAACCCCCCACAAAAGAACAGAATGAAGATGAAGTTAATTAGCTCCCTAGTTACCATTAGATCAACAGCTGATCCCTAAAGCACAGCTAATTATTATACTGCTCAGGCTTTGGTCAGCTCCAAAAACTGTTCTTTTCACTGTAAAACATGATGTGCAACACTTTTCATATGTAACATTCAAATTGCCAAGCAACCACAGGAAACTGGACTTAATTCTTGTGATTATTTGTAACACTGTTTGCTGGTAATTTAGTTGGAGTTTTGTGAGTTTACACACTTTTTCATGCAGTTTGTATCAGCTACAGTGTCGTTGCCTGCCGATAGATTGATGATGCGCGTATCTTTAAACAATAACTGCTCTGTCACAGTTGCAATGTTATTTGAAATAATCACTATTCCAAGCAACAAGAATCAGCTATTACTCAAGTATTATTAATAAGTAATAGGATCATGAGCTAGTAGAGCACAGGTAGTACATCAGATAAACTGCCTTCTTCCTCCACTTTTACACTGATTACTTGGCTGGAATAATTTTCACTGTCATGCTTCCATTGTTAACTGTTACATCCTGACATGGAAATAAGTTATTGTGCCCATGTCTTTGTGTAGATGGTTTGGGTGGTAACCTGGCTGTCTGTAGTGGTACTCAATGTGGACCTTGGCCTAGCCATCGGGGTGGTTTTCTCAATGATGACCGTCATTTGTCGCACGCAAAGGTACATTTTTCAATCTATCTGCAAAACACTATTGCAATCCAGCTAGTGCTCTTGCCAAATAATCTATTGTAAGAAACACCACACCGTAGAAAGTTTTAAAATTTCAGTTGAACTGAGAACATCACACAATCAAGAACAAGCTATGTAAAAGTATTATAGTTTTAAGAATAACAAAGACCCATGAACAACAAAATTAATCTTATAACTGACATGAACATTAAGAGTTTTATATCGGCATTAGAGCTCTGAGCTGACATTAATCCTGATACCTGTGAGGCAATGTAGATCATGTATCATCATGTACATGTTACTTCAATTAAAATTGATGACCCATGGATCAACAGGGCTGGTTGTTCAGTGCTTGGCCGGGCCAGCAACACAGAAATTTACAGACCTCTGGAGAACCACAGCAAGGTGAGACTACTGTTTTATATTTGTATTTTTTCTTTTTAATATGTGTGCAAATAAGCAATTTCTTTCAGAAAAAAATAGTTTACCTTAACTTTTAGGCACATGAAGTCTCAATTCATTACCGCCAAAACAAGTGATAATCATAATCTTAAGGACAATACAGCAGGAATATCTTAGAAAGAAGTTGAATCTTGTATTTCTTCCAGTGCTATGAAGTGCCAGGAGTGAAGATCCTGACTTACAACGGGCCTATTTACTATGGCAACCGTAGCTTCTTCAGGGAGGAGATGAGCAGGCTGTTGGGCCTGACACCAGAGAAGATCCGCAGCCGGGAGAAGGCCAGGAAAGCCCTAGAGAAACGGGAGAGAGAGGCCACCGTCAACACTGTGGTAAGACTGCAATCACTGAACGAGCTGAGTCTAAAAATATACTGTTCTCACTGCAAAATCCTGTTTCTTACTGTATGTTTTGTTTTGTTTTCCCCCTCCAATGTTCTTCAGGAAAGAGGCATTGCAAATACATCATTTTCTTCAGAAAACGAGTTCTTTAAATCTGGTAAGTAATGAGAACTTTTTGGTGGCTCTGAGCAGATCATATTAAATATGCATATAGTTCCAAAAACTGAAAACTATATATTGCCATTTTAAACAAGATCATCCACAACAGCTATTTAGCCATCACAAACAAAATTTTTAATGCTACATATTTTTAAATTATTCTGTTGAAATTATATTATATTCTTTTGCTGTACATAATTTCAAGGAATTTCTTTTTTTTCTCTGCAGAAACATCTGAGAATGATGTCCAGTCAGTGTTAATCGATTGCAGCAGTGTCATATTTGTCGATGTTGCTGGAGCAAGACTATTTACACAGGTTAGTCTGCTAAAGCAACATATTAAACTTCAAATTTCACAGTATAGGGCTCTCTCCAAACCAAAGGTGCATCATAGCAATGTTATTGGCTTTTTGCAGATGTGTATTGAATGCCAGAAAGTTGGAGTTCATGTATATTTGTCAAACTGCAATGGTAAGTGCCTGTGTATTAATTCCCTCATAAAGGTTTTCAGTGGTATATTCTTTGATTGTACTACTTTATGGAGAAATCAATTTTAGAATTTTTAAAATGATTTTTAAAAGGATTAATTTGAATGCACTCTATTCTGATCAATGATTTCCATATCCTTAGAGAGTGTCTTAAAGATCCTCACAGCAAGTGGTCTAATGAACTACATGAATCCTCAACATATTTTCGTCACTGTTCATGATGCCGTGACATATATCCAACAGCAGAGGGTAAGCTAGGGAGCAGATATGTTCACGAATATACAAAAGACTTTGTCTTCTGATTACTTAGTTTGTTCTAAACAAATGGTGACAATGATCTTGTGTGCCACAGGAAAAATGTCCAGAGAACACGGTGACTGTTTGGGTATGAGGCAGATGGACAATGGCGAGTTGTGCTCCGATCAACTAAGTGTCTGGGAATAAAATGGCAGAGGCTATCTACATTCATTTCATTATTGAAGACTATGTCTCTCAGCTGTATATGAGCACTCCAGCATTTGGTCCAATTTGTACTGTATACCAGTGTTTCAGAGAAGCAGTAGCCTGTTGTAGCACTATGTCATGAATTATAATAATTACCACATTACAGTGTTACCAGTTTCCCCGGAGGTGTATTGGATTCACCCCTGGCACACTTTAATCTGATATAAGTAAATAGTCATAAATTCAGAGGATTTAAATCATGCAGATATACTGTAAGTACCCCACAACAGATAATGTTATTACATATGTAGTGTAATAAAAAAACAAATATCTAATGTGTTATGGCTATAAAATTGTGTACAGTTATGACTTGTTTCTGTTTAACAAATGTTCTGTTTTTTATTGTCATATATGCTGGAATATTAGCATTGTAATATTTATTTAGTTTCTGTTTGTTGTCTGCAATACAGAGATAAATACACTGTAAAGTGCACTGAATAGTTTGTTGAAATATTTATATTTTTTGAAATATGTGCTTGAATATGCAACTGTGTACAGTAAATGTCATCCCATTTTTCCTTAAAATCTTCTGTCTTCAAACTCCAGAGGGACTGCACAAAATATTTGATGAATGCTTTTTGTATTTGTCATCAACTGTGCAATCCAGTGGCTTTTTTTTCTCTTTTTGGACAATAAATATATCTCCATAAACAGAACTTTGAGTCTCCCTTTTACTAGATTTACTTAATGCCAAACAAATTTGAGAGATATAGGTTTCTGCACTAGTACTTGGGTGTCTGCAGTGTTTAAATGTGATTACAGTTTAGGGGGAAACACAGTTTGGAATGTGAAGCATGCCCCTTGTCAGATTTTGAGGGGAGAAGAAGAGCAGTCTTTGTATTTGGTGGGGTACTGTAGACCAGTGTGTGTTTATCTACTCAGATATGATGAAAAGTCTCTGGCAAATATAGTATTTAAATAACAAAGACAAAAGAAATTCTTTTGACAGCATCCAGCAAAGAGTAAAATGGATAAAGTGTGACCAGGCCTTAAACAAAAAGTCTTTGGCCCAGTTGTGAAGAATGTTGTTTTTCCCTCAACACACATCAAGCAATGTTAATGCCAATTAATATGTGTTTTCATGAGAGAAATCCTCAAACTTTGCAATAAACAGGCTACATTTTTGACGACTTTTGGTAATGCTTATGTTACAAGTCCTTTAAATTTATACTAATTTCCTGTAAATGCTCTGAATAATGTGCAGGTATTTGTGTTCAATTGATTTATTTAGTAAGCGCCCACTAGTTGTATTTGGGTTTGTATGTAATTTCTAAAACTTCTTAATAAATTATTCTTACCAATTCTCTTACTGTCAGAGGATACTTAGTTTTCAGTATGTAGGTTTACGTGTCAAACTATACTTTAGCATGTTAGATTCTTCATTAAAAACTCTAAAATGAGCACATTTTCCCTATATACTACTACTCCCTACTATATATACTACCAAATTACATATACTTTTCAGAGAAATGTCCTTAGACTTACCAGTTATAAAGCACCTGCTTTCAGGAAATTATTGAAAAAAATCCTGGAAATTACTGTAGAAGAAAAGTAAGGGATAAGTAAAATAAAGTGTAACTGAAATTCTTGATTATTTGCCAACTCATTATTAGATAAATGATGATGAACAGAAGGAATTTTTGCAAAATCAACTAAATTCAACTTTTTTCCCCACCAAATTGCACCACCCTTTTTGTAAGATGTCACTCTACTACCACTCTACTAAAATAAAGCATCACCAAACTTTTTCTACATTCAACAGAAAGGAGGAGACTGCAACACTAGAATAACAAACTCTTCTGTTATAAGGTGTTTAATTTGTGTGTTACCAGAGTTTATAAATGCCAGTAATTAACCAACAGTGATGTCTTACCTTGCCACCATGCTGCCCTCTGCTGTCCAACAGCTAAAGGTTTCTCTGCATCACAATCCTGTTACCTTGACCTGATAAAACTATGTGTAGTGTGAGTTCAAAACCAGGACAGAAAAGAAAAAAAAACTAATTATTTCCTTGCTTGATGTTGGATAGCCAAGTTATTAAATTTTTTGCAGTGCATATTTCAAAGAGGCCTCTAGACACTGTACCCTTTGGGTTTTCCCTTTAAAGCTCAAGGAGTATTTCACTAATTGGCAGGAAGTAGTCCACTTCAATTAGAACATGGTACACAAGGCTCTGGCCAACTGTTTACTAAGCCAGATTCTACAGGCAGACCTACTAACACACACACACACACACACACACACACACACACACACACACACAGGCCTACATTCAAAAAGTAACCCTGCAAACTAATCCAGGAAGGTCAGTGCTTTAAATCTTTTGATTTACCTGTGAAAATGCTAACAGGTAACATTACAGCACATCTACAGCATGTACTTACAGTTATGGTAGTTGAACCACACATAATAAAAAAAACGAATTAATCATGGTAATTGTCAGCAACACTGACTTATTTCCGGCCCCAAGAAAAAAAATCAAATTAAGTGGATTGCAGTGGAATTATAATTACAAAAGGATAAAACATTGTGTAATTCATATACATTTTAATTTATGGAAATTTATATATTATTATTATTATTATTATTATTATAATTATTATTATTATTGTTATTATTATTAATAATAATAATAATAATAATAATAATAATTATGTTTTTATTAATCTGCTTAAACACATACATTTGGTTGTTGTCAGCATGACAAAAATAATTTTAGGTTCTTCATGACAAAGCAGAGGACCATTCAACTTGTGTGGTATTTTTGTGATTGTTTGTTTCCATCTTGTGGTGAAATGTTGGAATGGCAATCTCTCAGCAGGTTCATCATTCTGAACAGTGGAGGAAGAAGCATTCAGATCCTTTACATAAGTAAAAATATTAATACAGCAATTTAAAAATACTCCATTACAAGTGAAAGTCTTGCATGAAAAATCCTACTTAAGTAAAAGTACAGAAGTAAGCAAATGTACTTAAAATGTTCAAGCAAAGGTAGTGGTTTGGTCCTGCTACATGATATATTATTATATATGACATCATTAGATTATTAATACTGAATCATCAGTGTTAGAGCAGCATCTTATTGTTGTAGCTGCTGGAGGTGGAGCTAGTTTCAACTACTTTATATACAGTTAGCTAGTTTAGTCCGGTGATTCCCTAGGGGTTGGGCCCCTCCGAAGGGTCATCAGCATCTCTTAGGGGTCATGAAATGCTAATGGGAGAGAAAAGAAGATAAAACAAAGTTCTGTTACACATATCTGTTTTCAGTTTTTGTATTTTCCCTCTATCTTTGATTTTTTGGTGGAATACTGGATCATTTGAACATTTATTGAAATGTGAGTTTAGAGGGAAAAATCACTATTTGGTGGAGCTGTTAACAACTCATAGACATCTGAAATGTGACCTGACTACACACTACTTTTTGTAAGACATCAAAAGCCAAAAAGTTTGGAAACCACTGGTTTCATCTCTAACAATGTGTTGTATTTTAACATCTTGTTATATTATCCACTGTGTCAAATATTCATCTGAAAAGTAACTAAAGCCGGAAAATAAATATAGCGGCGTAGAAAGAACAACATTTCACTATGAAATGTAGTGGACTGGAAGTATAAAGTTCATCATTCAAATGGAAACACTCAAATAAAGTACAAGCATCTCAAAATTATACTTAAGTACAGTATTTGAGTAAATGTACTTAGTTACTTGCCAGCACTGATCCTGAATTAGGGGTTACGGCTTTCCAGTGACAGAGTCAGCAATCTGTCACCATAGTAACAAAAACTGATTGAAATTGATAAACCTCTTTATTTATCGAGTATGTTTTAATTTTATTTATGAGACATATCTGAACCAGTAGACTTGTCTTTTAGTGGCATCCACTAAAAGACAGGGTGACATTAAAATCCAGGGTGACATTAAAATCACCCCCTAGGATGAGATTGTCTTGGAGCATTGATAAGGTGAGAAATAAATTACCAAAGAATGTAGGGTTGTCCTTGTTGGGACCATATACATTCACTAAGTTAAGTTTAAGTTTGAGAATTTTTGTGTCAGTCTTCTGAGTATCTGTTTAACTTTTGTCAGTTTACCTAAGCCCCTGCAGTTCCATGATGTGACCTTAACCTTCATAAATCTAGACATACCTCAATCTCAACATACTTTGTCTGACAGTTTCATGTCCTGTGACTTTACAGTATTATATGAATATTCATTGTTAACATAAACATCTACATACACCTCCCCACCTTTGTAACACTTCTGACATGACTGACCATCAAACCCACCCACTCTCAGGGGCTGCTCCTATCACCTCCTGTACTCCCCCAAGTAGGCTACATATTCCCCCTACTGAATTACCATTTTAAGATCCAAATTACCACCTCCTATACCATATTGCATTCTAAGGTTTTCTGCCTACAGTTAACTGATACCTCCTGCTAATGTGGATAAAGCACCAACAGCTGGCTGTCCTCTACATCTGACCTAGGTATCGAATGGGGTTCCCAAAATCTACACACAAGACCACCCAATCTTTACTTAGGGAACCATATTCAGCCTGGTGTCTATAATCACCAACTGCCAATGAACAACTGCCAACAGGCCTATGCAGTCAGGAATTCCAGCCTGGTTACAACAAAGTGTATTGTTGCAAAAAGGTGTTGTAGGTTTGAAAGTACTCTAAGACGGTCTTCCAACAGGTCATCTCTGACAGTTGAGGGCACTCGCTTGGCTTTATAGGGCAGTTTCAGAGCCCTAGCCCTAACCCTTAACCTTTCAGCCTAATTCTATACTGTAACCATACCTCTATCCATCCTGTTATTCAATAAACAGTACTAGTTCATCCTTTGCAAAATTCAATATAATTTATAATCTAATTAATTTAAAACTAATGTCAACCTATCCCAAGGGAGGCATCTTTTGATTACGTGGACGAAAACAGAAGACCTCAGAGATGAGCACGAGTCAGGAACTCTGGTTGTATAAAAATACAAACCAGTTTTATGATTTTTACAAAATAAGCAGAGATGCAAAACATAAGATGCAAAAAGTAAAATATAAAAACCTGAAAAAGTAAAAAGCTAAAAGAATAAAGAGAATAGGAAGCCAGAGTCTCTCTTGGCTTTTCTTCTCTAACTTCTCTACTCTACAACTTCTCTTGTATTATTAGATCGTCTATCTTCAGGACATCTATCAATTACATGCTGATATTACTGATGTGACCATACACAAAATAGTGACCTTTTCTTTATCTGCTGCTTACATCACACCCTTTAGGATATTCAAACTTTCTTCTTTTTTATATTTGAGATTAAAAATTAGGATGTCAGCTTGGTGCAGAAAACCACAGCTTCTCCTTTGGCCGCAGGTTGTCTGACAGTTGTCTGACAGTTGTCTAGGTCTTTGTTTGTGTTTGTTTAGTCATTCTTGACAGTTCAGGAGCCTGTTTCAGAAAGTGGGTTTAGTTAAAACTTTGAGTTTGTTCACTTTTTAAAGTTACTGCTTTTATGTGCATCAGTCATTCTTTGAACAGTGTTTTTTTTTTCTCTCACATTCAAATTTTACACAGCATGATTTCAGCCTCAGCTCACAATAAAACTTCTGCAAACAACGTTCCTCTTCTGGTCTAACTGCCGAGCTACATTGCGGTTTTCCAAAAGTTGACTCAGAGTGCATTCCAAGTCTCTTAAATTGCATCCACGTTTCCATTACTTGCGTCTTTTCCTTGCGTCTTAGTCCCGCCCGCCGTGGATGTGAGGAGAGACGCAAGGAAACCAAGAGAGGAGAAAGGAAACGAGGAAATTTGTTTTAAGGGTGTTTGTACGGCAAATCCATGAAACTGCAGTGATGTATCAGATCAGTTCGATCAACTGGAGCGTCCAATCAATAACTGATATCCAATAAGGGGGCGTGTCGGCCGGTAAAAGACTTTCGTGAAGTCTGCTCTCATGTTTCCTCGCTCATCGCTCCTCAGAGATCCCTCCTCGTTCCTCTATCCTCACTCCTCGGAGCAGAATAAGAGACTTGCTCACTAACACTGTGACTCTGTGCACACAAGACAGGTGCGAGTTTGTTGGAGCAGCTTCTGTACTGAAACATTTATTGCACATATGTGTAATCTCAGTTTTAATTTAAACAATCAGTATGAGGCTTTAGACTGGGATCAATGAATAATTATCTCTGTCACTCATGATGTGATTGGTCGCACTGATGGGACATCATTCCGCAGCTGCAGAATGTAGTTTGAAAGTGAGATTTTTTTAATAGGGAGCATAATCTTAATGGTTAAATTTACTACATTTGTTGAAGTAGCAGAAATAAAGTCACTGAATGCTGTTGAGCCGAAATACAAATAGATACATTTCAAATATTCTGTATTTGAACCTTGATGGCTTTTCAAGTACAAATCATCAAACACATTATTACTGGATCAGACTGAGAGCTTACAGTCACATCTCTGTGTTTTTGATTTATATACGTTTTACATCTTTAACTATATTTTTCATCTTCAGTCGCTGCCTTCTGTGTTTTGTCCATCTGAATAAAGCTGAAATTGAATTTGACAGACAAAGAACAGACACACCCAAACTGCACACACAGATAGACTGGGAGGCAGAAGGAAAACATCAGGGCACAGAGAACAGAATTAGTAAAGGCAACTAAAATGATTTAAATTAATTATATACCAGAATCTTTTAAAGACACAACTCAAATAACCCTTCTCTCGTTCAGTTCAGTCTCCTTTGGTGGAATAGTGGAAGAACATACAGCCAGACTGTGACCATGACAAAAAAATTGCTCAAGTAAAAGTAAAAATTGCCCATTTATAAACATGAAGGTAAGATCAGTTTAAGATACTTGCTAGCTGACTAGCACGCTATTGTTGGCCGTATCTGTTGTTACATGAAGGACGCCATATTTGCTCTCTCGCTCTCTCCTTCTCAAAATGATTGTTTCCTGAGTAAATATCAACTGGTAGCCTACTGAGTGGAAGCAGAGATCAGTTTCACCATCGCGTGTCGCTATAAAACAAATAGCAACCAATGCGAATTAGAGAAAATAATCAGGCCTAATCATCTCGTTGCTCTGCGTGATAAGGGGATTCTGTTAATAGTCTATCAGAATCAATCCAGTGATCACGTTACTTATATGTTTATAGGGGAGAACGGGGTAACATGAGCCACTTTTTACATTTGATGATTTTACTGCAAAATGAAATTGTATTTTGTTCAATTAATATGTATCATATATACTTCGGGTTGTTTGTACCCATGGAAATTAAAACAAGTTATCTAATTATTATGGTTTTATAACAATGACCCATCAAAATTAGTCCTATGGCACGACTTACGCCAAGGTAGGGGTAAAATGAGCATGGGAATGGGGTAAATTGAGCGCTCTATGGGTAAATAGTGTTATAATTAAAACATTATATATAATTACACAAAATCAAACAAGTTTGAGATAATTTTGAACTTTATTAATGCCATCAATTTAACAAATGCAACAACTCATAATTTTAAGTAAAATGATAGGCTATGTTTGTGTCCTGTTGTTCAACATGTTACCTAAACATTTTCAGTAAAGATTACATTTTGATCTTTGTGCGTTAGCTCCAGAAAGAATATGTGTGTAAATGTGCTTTTGTGTATACAGATGGGTGACATTTTGCTGGTATGGTTTGGGTCCTCTTGTCCCAGAAGGGAAGGGTCACTGCAAAGCAATACAAAGTTGTTCTGAGTGACCACCTTTATCCTATGATGAAAGATTTTTATCCTGAGGGAAGTGGTCTCTTCCAGGATGACTGTAGTGGAATTTAGAGGAAATGTCCAGAGAGGAAAGGCAGATGAGGATTTGGCCTTCAACTCTTAATTCTCAGTAGAGATGGAAAGAAATGCCCTAGAGTTATGGTGAATTAATCATAACTGTTAGGGTGACGAACATGAGATCATTAGCAAACTGCCTAGCAAACTGGAAGATCTGGACTTGCAAATATGGATATTGTAATAAAACTCTCATCTTTGATAGTACCTGTTAGGAACATTCTCACATGGGAAGCGGAGATCATAAAGTCTTACAATGAGCTTTTGACTAAGGCAGTGTAACATAATCTTAAGACAATAACATAGTCTTTAGTCTGGACCAGCCTAATGTGCCGGTTCCCTGATGGCGGCTACAGCCGACCACGCTTTAGCGCTCCCATTGTCTTGTAGTCTATTATTGAAATGTCCTTTGCCCTTTTTGTATATATTTTTTTTAAAGTAGTCAGTATTTAATAAATTTCCTATTTTAATTGGATAAATTATTACTGTGATTCATTTTATTAAATTTTGTAATCTTGGGAACTCCTTGTTGCTGTCCATCCTTTACCAATCATCTGTATGATGGGCGATCTGTGGCCGTTGATCTAGTGTGAATAGTAAAGGGTTAGTGCAATCTAAAACTGTAACAGAACCAAATTTTGGGCCTTGTCTGTCTGGGCCCTGCCACATATGGTTTGGATGGTTTGAGTATGAAAATAATGTGAATGATATGCTATGGCCTTCACACTCATCGGATTTCAACCCAATCGAATACCTATGGGAGATTTTGAACTGATGTGTTAGACGGCGTTCTCCACTACCATCATCAAAACACCAAATGAGGGAATATCTTTTGGATGAACGGTGTTCATCCCTTTAGAAGAGTTCAGAGACCTGTAGAATAAATGCCAATGTGTATTGATGCTGTTCTGGTGGCCCAACACCTTACTAAGAGACTTTATGTTGGTTTTTGATCAAACATGAACAGTGTATCTAGCCTCTAGAATATCAAAAAATATTTTTGGGGGGTCATTGACTCAACTTGCCCAAACATCACTGTCATGATTTACCCCACAACCTCCATTTTGACAACTGTTGCACACAATGGCTCAGATCCACAGTTATGCTAAGTTTATGACCTTGTTTTGTAGCTTACACTGACTTAAATTAATGTAGTAATGTCCAAAACATATCTATTTTAATTAAGATGCAAGCCTGATAGCTTTAATAACATGATGAATTCACTTGGCATGACAAATCTTTTTTTTTTTTTTTTGCTTACCACTCTCCATGTGATTGAATCCTAGGTGGATTGACTGTGAACTATACTTTCTTAATTTGTGATCACATGATTACTTTTGCACTTGGTAATCGAGATAAAGGGGGTGGTTCTTTTTATCCACTGGCTCGATTTATCGCATCCTCCCCTACGGTGTGTAGCCTATATTTGTTATGCATAAATGCACCATTAAAGGGAAGGGAAAGTATTTCTGGCTGCTGGGTGCACTACAACTATGATGTATGATGTGCAGTTACTGGATTTGAGTTACATTGATAGAACAACCAAACCATAAAATGAAATGGTATTTGTCTGATTTTCTGCATTTGCCCAGCTCAATATCTGGCACAAGAGCATGTCTCTTTGTACTGCAAGTGAAACAGATTAAAGCTCTCCTGCATAACCGTGCGCACACAGCTTGGATGACAGCTCGTTTAAATGCAAAGTAGATAACAGACTAGTTGTAACAAAAGGTATAAATGGCAAATGTAGGGAAATTAAAAATAGGTTACTGGCCCAAAAATACTCAAGTAAAAAATAGAAGTACAGTTTAAAAAAGGAAGGTGAAAACAGTTATACTGAAGTACTATCAAAGAGATGGGCACCTTTTTTATAAAAAAAAAAAAAAAAAAAAGATTTTAATAATTAGCACCACAAAACCTTTCATATTTCTCATTGTTTTACTTAACTGTATTCTGCAGAGGATCTATCTAAAGAAAAAGAGATGCAGAGATGCTGAGCAATAATGATTTTAAGGGAGTGACAGTGGAAGTGTAACAAAATGTTCTTGGCAGGAAGGTCATGTTGTAACAATGTTGCACCACTCCTCTGAGTAAAGGGTGCTGTTAGCAGAGAAAAATTTAATCTCACGCATAGAAATGAGGAAGAGCGGAGTGAATAAATTACAACTGCCAGGAAGATACACAAAGACCGACACAGGTAACGGTTAGAGGTATTAAGAAAGTAAACATATAGGTAGAGATAGTAAGAGAGTTTGGATAATCAAGGAAAAGGAGAATGTGGGGAAAAAGCCAGTAAAAAGATACATGAACTACATTTTTTAAAATACTATGAATATTTCAATATCACTTTGAAGTATTGCACAGGTTCTTCACGTTCAACTATTGGGCAAAAAAGGAATTTAATTTCGTGCCTTCAAGGAATACAATTACTATCTACAGCATAAATGTCATTACAGGCTATTATTTTCTCACTTGTGCTATTTGAAAAGAAAAATACAAACAAAATAACTCCATTAATTGTACAACAGTGCAATATAAACTCTCCCTTTAAAACCTTTATATGCATTTTTACATACAGTCAAAGACCATTTATAAACAAATGTTCCCTGAGTAATGGACCATAATAAAACCTTGGGCCATGCTCTTTTTATTGGGAGAGCAGAGTTTGAATTTGATTCATGATTAATCTCAACCTTTTACCTGTTTTTTTAATCACAAAGCTACAAACCTGGAACTTACAAAATAAAAAATTACAGTAGTTGGATCAAGATCAAGTGCTTTTAAGTGTACCCTTCTCTTTGAGCTCTTTTTCAGATATGGATGCTCCTTTCCTTAGAGGGTCCATTACAGTGATGATGCTATACTTTCAGAATGGAAAGAAGTTCATGATTGAGACACCAAGATACACATATACTGTAAATTCAGCTGATTAAATACCATGTATTTATTTAAATTGTGCTTAGTCAATTAATTTTAATTATATGTATCATCTAACCTACCAATTGCTTAGGAAAGTAATTAACATCAAAACAAATATGTCACTGAAATGTTGCAACAAGGGATATAGATAGAAGATTAGATGTTTATAATTTGAAATTCCCCACTGCTGCCACTCTGAGAGGTAGTGTTGTGCCAATGAAACTTTGACCAAAAACAAACACAACAACAACAAAAAACAACCCCACAACCAAACAATAAAGTTAACCCTAAACATAGACTGGTTACTGGTTCACTATGTCCTATATGAATTATTATGTGCAGCCACAGATACATTCCAGCCAATAATGTCTCTGTGGTGAATTACTATTTAAAATATGTCATCTGTACTTGTGCACTGTGGAGCTTTGATCTAAATGCTAATGTCACCACGCTAACATGCTGATGTTTTGACCGGATGGTGGCACTAGATAAAGAGTCAGGGGCTCATTATTACAATTATCCTGGGTGAGATTGTGTGTACCAATTTTTATGGCAATCAGTTTAATTTAAAGTTATTGAGACAGTTCACTGAAAAACACTTAATGTCAACAATGATTGTATTAAAGAAAAAGTTGGGGGATCATCAAAGTCACTAGGATTTATCCTCTGAGCACCATGGCCATCTATGCCACATTTTATTGGAAATACATTTATGAATAGTGGCCCAAGAGGAAAAGATTAGTAGATTCTCAAAGTCAGTAGGATTCATCCTTTGCGGACCACAAATCTCTGCACAAACAGACACACCAACATTGCCAGCATGCTAGTATGGCCAAAAACATGCCATTGTTGTACTGGGTAAATAACTACATATGGGGGTAATTGTCTGATAGAGGAAAAGAACATAGGATAGGATCCTTTGATTTCTCCCCATGCACTAAAGAAGCATGATCTTCTCCCAGAATAAAAATTTGTCCATACAACAGCTTTAGGCAGAAGTCACAAAAGTCTTTAGGCAGTAAACAAGCTGTGAAATACAATATTTTTGCCTTAAATTTACCTGAAAACAACAATAATTTCCAATCTGTCCTCACATTAAAGCAAAGACACAAATGGAAGTGCAGGTTTCACTGACTGGTCATGCACTTGAACCTGTTCTTGAAATAGAAAATTTCGTTATGAAGGTTATGGTCATCACTGGAGGAGTAGCGGAATTTCTCATAAGCCTTTTGTGAGTCTGATTTAGTCCAAGGTAGTTCAATCTTTGATGTGTGGTTTATAATGACATCATGACAGGAGCCAACATGGAGGGAGCCCAGTGCGTCGATGAAAAACTCTGCAGTATCAAAAGAACATTTTGTTTTGAGCATCTTTTCAATCTGAAGCAACTCAACAATGTCACAACAGCTGTACTAAACATAGAAAATAGCTAACATAAATTGCTGTGTTAATATCTTGATAACAGATAATTATAGATGGACTCACCCAGATGGCCGCGCCGTGCCAGGCGAGGGTTAAAGCCCACCTGCTGCACCTTGTCTGTCCTCCCCATGAAGAAGTTGATGACAGCATCAGCCACCACGCAATTGGGAAATCCCTCAATGACATGATAGGAGCCTTGTCTAATATGTAAACAGTCACCCTCTTCTCCTCCCTCTTCCACTGAAATGGTGTGACGGTATGTTGCAGTGTAACCTGTCACCTCTCTCACTGCACCACCAACCTGTAGTCATTAAAAAAACAAAAATATTAAGGCAAACAAAATACTTAAGAATGCAAAAAAACCAGAATGTTGATAGGCACACACATACTGTGTGTTGTGGATATTTTGAGTGATGGTCAGCATCTTCAGTGGAGAAAAGCGCATGCGAGACTTTGATATCTTAAAGCTGAAAAGGTTTATTGAAAGCACTTGGCTAAGTGGAGAACCAAAACAGAAAACACCAGAGTGTTCAGCTCTGGTGCTGTCTCTTTCCGATTCTCTAGCTGCTATCTGCTGGTCCCTGTTTTCTGCTTCAGTCTGTAGTCTTCGTCTCTCAACAGCTGCGGCTAGTAAGAGAAATTCATTGTCAGTCTTTGCTTGTTGTGAAATGGTTTGGTTAGTCATATTAGTAGCTGAAAAGGGGTTTGAAGTTGACAGTTGTGGATAAGTTGAAATCACTGTTTTACTTGTATGTGGCTCTTGCAAAGGCACTCCGGCTTTTGATACAATGGTCAGCAAAGTTTGTGGAGAGGGAGCATCTGTTTGCCGTTTTGGCCAACTGTATATAATAGCTTTTGAAATGGCCTTCACATTCTCACCATGCCTGTTTAATTCTCATCATTTCTGCAGCTCTTGTTTGCAACTCTGCTTCCAACATCGGCAAATGACATGCTGTCACACATTCAACAGTTATCCACTGCTGCTCTGAATCAGAAAAATCAATCAAAAAAACTGATTCTGAATCAGAAAAACGATCAACTCTTATTTCATCCAGACTCACTCCACACCTCTGACGAGCAACAGTCAACCACACATTCACACAATCTTTCATGTATCCACTATTCCAAGATGGATTTCCAACATCAGGGTTAACATTGTAACTCAGCGATCTGAGGCTTATCTCTATCAAACGCTCCCTCATATGGCCACTCGTCATCTGTCCACTGATTCATAAGGGAAGAAAATTGAGACACAAAAGTCCATCCTTTCAGTCTACCAACAACTCCTGCCGGAAATTGCAGAGAAAACATTGCTCTATATTGTGCATTGGTTAGTGTGTGGGGGTTTGCTTCGGAATGCTTATCAATGACAGATTGACCTTTCAGTTCGAAATTGCTACATTTGTTTCCTGCTGAAACAGATGTATTCTTTCTCTTGTGTTTTGGTGATTGTCGTAGTTTTGTAGTAGATTGTGTTCTACTCACTGCTTTAAACGTGTTGTTGCCCATTTTAACACATTTACATTAAAGCATCACACAAACAGACATATCAAGACATTCCCAGCATCATCAAATTCCTCTTCACACTTCTCTCCTTGGTACAATAGCAGTGGTTTGAAGCCAAAACGACGAAACAACTCTTCGTCTTGTGCACACACTATTTTATTTTTATTTATTTATTTTTTTTACCAGCGCCCCAACTCCAGGATTTAGAATCCTAAATCTCAACATTTCTCAAAGAACACAGAGTGGATGATCCCCGATCTTGTCTTAAACGAAGCAGGCCTATATCCGACCCCGAAAACGTCTTTTCTATAGTTTAAACCTCAGGTGGGTCCCCCTGTGTAGAATGTAGCCCGAAGCTAGCCCAGAAATCCCAGCCACCTTGTAGCACTGCAGGGGTTAAGAAGCACTCATCCCTCTGCCTTTTTTACTTCTTCACAACCACACTGCTCTGCACCCGCTTATCTCAGCATAACTTTATCAGTTTCAACATTCCTCATGTGTTTAATTTAGGAATGCACAATATTATTGGCACATCATCGGTATCGGCCGATATAAGCTCTAAAATTCTTCTTTTTGGTTTATAACGGCAGTTGGCAACCAGTGTTTTAGGTGCATTACTGCCACCTTCTGCTCCGGAGTGAGGACCAGAGATTAAATCCTACACATTAATACTGTCTAATAAACTCAAAGAAAACTCTACTGCTCCAGTTCATTAAAGTTTTAATGCTGAGCTCCTGAACTCCAGTCTTCCTGAATTCTTCCTTCACATATTGTCTTTCTTGATCATACTTAGTACAATCTATGCTTGCATGCATAATAGTTTCCTCAGCCAGCTGGAAAAAAATATGTGCATATATCGGCATCGACCACAATAAGTTGGAAATATTGGCATATTGGATATCGGCAAAAAATCCAATATCGTGCATCACTAGTTTAATTATTTTTCAACCATCAGCTCCTTTAACTTCTTTTTGTTCATTTTCAACCCAACTGTTAGTTCAATTGATACACAGTTTCTTTATGATTTCGTCAAATGCAGACATGGTAAGGCATAATAATAAATATTTTGCACTTACCATGTTTGTTGTGTTGAAATCCTGTTTGTTGATGCCAAATTGTTTTGAATATTTCTGAGCTGATGTTGGCAAAAATGAAACTGATGCAAAGGATGTTATGTAACAATGTGACTGTTGTGGATTTTTTTGAGCTGATGTTGGTTAGTTTTCAGTTTTGAAGAAGAGAAAACCAAAAGAGTAGTTTGTTAATTCTGGGAATGCTTTAATGAAACCTTGCCAAGGGAGACAATTTGAGAAAACGCATCCTGGTCCGGACCGTCTCTCAACTTGTCTGAAACCCTGAAAGTCCATGACCAGCCTTTGAGCAAATCAGAGAAATTGGTTCATCAGTTCCAAATCATAAATCTGTGACCTCAAGTTGTATCTCAGGTCTTTGTCTTGTTTCGTCTGGCAATGGCCTGTGTAACTGTCTGAGAGACAGATATTTCATTTGAGTGTTTATTTTATAAATATTTGTAACAATTTAATAGAGTTTGAATTCATGGAATCATTAAAATGTGTTAAAAATGTAATAAATAGGTTGTTAAAAAGAGTAAATTTAATTTAAAACAGAACTAAAATACATTATGTTAAAATATGGTTTTTGTTTAAGAGATAGGATGACTTTGAATGCAACCTTTGGGGGGTCAAGTGGCCAGAGTTCAGTGAAGTGCACACCTGAGGCATTGTGGGATATAAACATGTTGTGACAAAAAAGGCAAAGAAAGAGAGAAGCTAAAAACTGCATGTTTGCTAGAGAAAAGCCAAACGTGGCTTCAGAGGCCTAAAATATTCTGCATGGTTCAAGAGGCGCACACGGTAATGCACTTTTAGTTGGGTCACATTTGCATATTTTGTGTTTAAAAGTAACTTTTTTGTATGTGCTTTGATGGTTTCTGTTGAAGTAATTAATGTGTATATTTGGTTGTTTTTGTACTTTTGTAGTTTTCACGGTGTCTATCAAGTCAACGATGATTTCTGAGACGGTTTAAGAAAGAAAGAGACAATAAATCATCATAAAAGACATCTGTATGATGCGTGGCCATATTCATTGAACCGGTGCAGCTACAGCCTGCATTCTGGCAAACAGCCATGCCTTTATCTCCTCTTTGAGAAGACAAAAGCACAGCCCTTTTGTGGCCCAGGTCAGTTATGGAATATCCATAATACTGTGGAGTCACAAAGTAAATAACAATAGCATGATTTAATATAGATGGGAAAAAAATAAAAGCCGTCTTGACACTGAGAAGGTGAAAGGGATGTTGGGATGGTTGAGTAACATATTTAAGAGCACTGAGCCATCGGATTTTATAAGGATAGGTTCACACATTTTCAAACCAAAGTATCTACTTGATTTGACTTATTTGAATGGCTGAAGCCTCAGATAAACTTTTAGATACATTTTTGAACAGAAGCCGCTTGTGGATTTTGGCCCCATCACTTACACTGTAAGTGCATTATTAAAGGATCTTCTAATGGCCAGTATAAGCAGCAGGAGTGATCATGGTGAGAAATACCAATTTCATTGTTAATTTGGGTACCTATTATTTTAAGACAGACTTGAAAAATTGTGAATCCATCCTTTAAAGAGGATATCAATATAAGCAAACTGGGGCTTCATTCAAAATCTATGCACATGCATGTCAGTATTGCATAATGAGTCACATCCATTTCATCATAATTTCTAAACAGAAGTAGACAGTAATGTAGAGCCAAAGAGGTTCTTCACACTTAATCATAGTTTGGGGCCAATCCTTAACACCTAAAAAAAAAAAAACATAACGAGTGCAAATATGGCACCAGGCCTCCCCACACAACAACAACAAAAATTAAAGCTGCAAGCAGCGTTGGACGGGCCTTCGCCTCACACGCATTCCGGGACGCGGCGCCGTCCGTCACACTCACTGTCTGTGGACCCGGTCTGAGGGGTGTGACTCGGCAGCCATGTAAAGTTCAGTGCAGATAGGAGCATGTACAGTAAAGTTATAGCAACCTCTCTGTCATGGCGAAACATCAAATGTCAACAGTGTGAGAATGACAAATTTCTGCAGAAGGAGATGTGTGTCTGGCTCACAGCAGTGTCATCAACATTACATAAGTGTTGTGCCACTGTACTGTCATTTCCATTGAAATACATGGAAAGCTTCTGATAAGTTTGTGTGGAAAATAAATCAATTTTCTATTTTTCATCAAGTGTATTTTTAAAAAAGTAAAGAGTTGTAAGCCACATGACCTGATAAAAGTTTGATTTAAATGTGTACTATCAAGTGTGTAGAGACAATGAGAAACTGTAAGCAGACAGAGAAATAATCATGTAGTTGAATGCGACGCCATCTGAGGATGTGCCTCACACTCGCGTGGATGTCTCGCGACCCGGGCTAAAGGGTGTGACTCGGCAGCCATGTATAGTGCAGTGCAGGTATGAGCATGTACAGCGAAGTTATAGCAATGTCCCCTGTCACTGCGAAATATCAAATCTCACAGTGTGAGGAGGACAATTTGGGTTGAAGTCGTGGTATAATAAGAAAGAAAGAAAGAAAGAAAGAAAGAAAGAAAGAAAGAAAGAAAGAAAGAAAGAAAGAAACTGCACAGCATGGACCGCGGAACCGGGGGGGCCAGGGCCCAGGTCTCTTACATGAGTAAAAGCTGCTGTAAAAAAGTTGTGTCTGTCTTATTACAAGACAACAACTTCACCCACTCTCATCAACTGCTGCCGATAAAAAAAACTGCCACTCACTGCTGCATTTTGATTGGAAATTAGCGTGCCTATCAAGTGCATTGTTTACCAGTACGTCATGTATGACCGTTGCGAGCTAAAGGCGGGCACCTGTCAAACCCGCTAGCTACATAAAAATGAAGAGACTTTTTTCAGATAAATAGAAAAAAATAAATAATCCAACTCCAGCTTCCACTGTCCCCTGGCCTCAACGACAGACCCGGAGTGTCCGTCTTTGTCTTGCCCTAACTTAAGTCCACCGCAGACTTCGGCAAGCAAGTCAGTTTTATAACTCACTTTTCGCTGTGTTGGTTATTGTTCATTAACTGCGCAGCTGCGCTTATTTGGTTGTTGTGTGCGGCTCTGCACATCAGGTATGAGTGCTGACTAGTTATGAGAATGATGTTGATTTAGAATCAAGACAGCAAGATGAGTTTTGCTTGTGGATTGGCTGTACTTCATTGTTTGGCCTATTGAGTGTGAATGTTACAGTAACTTGGGATCAGAGGGGTTAATATCTGAGCAAGCATCAAGTTTGTATTGTAGCATCGGAATTAAAAAAGGGGGCTCCGCTACCTTAAACATCAGTAATACAATATTGTCTGTTTGTTTCAATCACCCCCCCCCCCAAATTAAGGCCCCCCCTGGCTCAGATGCGTTCCGCGGTCCATGCTGCACAGTAACAATAGGGCTCAGGCCCTAAATATGATAAATACTTTTGTAAAAAGGATGTCATTTGGGCCACTACTTTGATCCAGACTGAAATATCTCAACAACAGCTTTAGCTGTACTTTGTGTTCAAGACTAATTACCAAATGTTAGCATGCTAACATGCTAAATGAACAGGTGACCATCTCACAGAGGCACTAGCATATACACATAGCTGTTCCCCTAATATTATGACAATGCAATTCTAATGTAAATGTACAGTCAAAGCAATCAACATCCAACATATATTTAGGTCCAAATTGGAATGAAGAAAAAAAAACATGTATAAAGAAAATGTTTAAATGTATAAAATTGTATCTCACTGGAACAGTTTGCCATGATTTATATCTCAAGAATCTACAAATAAAGGGTTTTAAGAAACATCCAAAGAGGTTTTCATTAATGTTTTTACAGTATGGATATTTAAATGATCTGAGATAATTTAAATTGTTTGATTTTAACATTTTCTATATGTATGCTTTTGAATTAAAAATCAAACATTCTTCACTGGCCTGAATTGTCACCTTTTAGCTCTTCAATATGTATCATTTCCTGAATGTAAATGTTTGAGGCTGAAGGCAAGAGAGGTGAGTGCAGCATATCAGCACCATCATCACTGGTGATATGGTAAATGTCAGGCAGTTTAAGAGCTATAGTAAAACAACAAATAATACTAACTTACTATGGCAGCAAACAATATCTGTACAAAAGGATTATAAACAACATTACAAAAAGTCAAAGTAAAACCTCAGTCATCTCAAGTTTTGAGTTTTGAATGAGAGACAGATGAATGTGGGAGCTTAATTATGGAAAGCTGTAAGTGATTAACAGAATCTTAAAATTAATCATGTATTTTGCCTGCAGCCAGTGAAGTAGAGTCAGAAGTGAGGAGTTCTGCGAGTATTAGCCTTGTTTCAACATTCAGGATGTGATACTAAAAGTGATAATGAGTACAGTCACCATCTGGTCACACACATTGTATTGTAACTCACCAGATCCAAGGTGGACTTCTCTAGGATGTCCACCATCTTCTCCAGCTTGGTGTTTGCAGTGAAGATAAAATCATCATCCACCCAGAGCACATACTTGGTGATCACCTGAGACACTGCCAAGTTTCTTCCTGCAAACCAACCCTGTACACATGAAGGGGGATCAACACACATTAATCCAACTATATAACAATCATCATCTGTGACACTTCCTTTCACAATGAATGATACTTCATAGAGACATACTCAAACTTCTTTACCTTTCCAAATGGCATGATGTATTGTTCAATGTGAGGCCCGGTCACCTTCTGAGGCTCTTTATTATCATCTGCTATCACTATGGTGACGGTTGGATAATATTGCCGTATGCTGTCAATGAGCACTTTGAGCTTGTCATAGCGCAGAAAGGTCTTGGTGGCTATGGTAACAAGAGCACTAATATTGTACTCTTAAATGGAAACAAAAAATCACAGACAAGAAAAATTATCATCTGTGACACTGATACATTTAACTGAAATAATACAATTGATAATGATATAATTGCTCACAAACCTTTTTGGTATCCAGAGTTGTAGAGTTTTGGGATGATTTTGTGTCCAACTTTAATGGTGAAAAATGACTTGTGACCTTCAGTTGCAAACTGAACTGCAGGACAAAACCACAGCTTTGACAGGAGGAAAGGGAGGGGGGAGATGAAGCAATGCATATTTCTATCATTGTTAAGATAAGTATCATGTTATGCTGTAATTTCCTATGCACTGCAGTTATTATCACTGCCATCTTTACTGTTGGTTTTGAAAGGGCTGCAGACTGACTTGTGCCACCTCTGAGAGATCTGTCTGTCTAACCTTAAACCCATTTACCATATTCTGTATTAATCCATTACTTTATGTTGCAAAAGAATGTTGTGTATCACAGCTGAGCATTAGGATGAAACTCATTATATAGTATCTGAGGGATAAGTTCACCTGTATCCGCCGTACTGGGATGGAACACAGTGTTTGTATAGGTGACGAACT